>BROG01000179.1:462500-1190091 GCA_030159075.1 Atrina japonica
AATGTCTAGTTCATTGGAACACATCGTATTGACATCAGAAATATGTCATTATTGATCAACAAAACATCGTCATTATATCTAAATATCAAATTTAAGACCACATCCATGTTTTTCCGTTGTTCCGGTAGCTTCTGGATGAAGTCTGCTTTACATGAGTAACGTGTCAGATCGGCCAATAAAGGGGCACAATTGGTTCCCATTGAAATCCAAACGGTTTGCTGAAAACCTTGTCTCCAAGCACATTTAGTGTAAAAACAGTTATCGCTGACGCCAAAAATATATTTTTTTAAAATTTTTATGCGAAATAATTGTATTAAGAATAGAAAACTCGTATGTTTTGACAAGAAAGATTTTAGGAAAATGGTGTCTTTTAAATTTTCTAAATGGACACTTTCAGTATCAACATTTGATTTACACCGCTGCTGGAATAAACAACTCTATAGTCATAAAATTGTTCAATAACCGCTGTCAATATTTTGGTACGGAGACAGTATAGAAAGGTCTGATGGAACATTTGCTGGATCCTGTTATGTACCTCTGTTTGTATGGGGTTTTATGAAGTTTAGGTATCCAATATAAATATGGTAGCTCAAAACAATTAAAGAAAAGGGTCTTGCGTTATTTGAAACCTCTTAAAACGATTTTTTTATGTTTTCATTTTTTCCAATAGAAACGTCAACAGTGAAGACATGCCCAATATGATTGTATTTGAAATTGTAATGAAATAGGAGAGGAATAAACTCTTATCATAATCGGTATAGTCCATTTAAGTTTTAATAACAACTAGAGAACAACTCAGCATTTCATTCAGTGAAACATTAATTGCAAACAAGATCATTATACCGACCTAAAATTTGCGAAATATTGACATTAATTGCGATTCCTAATATCCTTGTGGCAACAACTTAACAGAAGGTAGTTTGCCTCTGTATATGAAATGTTCATATGTTGAACACGCGCTGGCAAATGGCAGTCCTTATGTAACTTTTTGAGTAAAATATGCATTCATCTTAATGTGTGGGAAACAATAAATTTTCATTCATAGATTTTATATGAATGTGTGTGAGTGTGAGTGTGAATTATATGTTGAATTTTGTAAAAAAAAAAATAATAAAGCTCTTCAAAGCAATATTATTATTCAAATTGTTTTGTTACATATGTTTGAAATTAAGATAAATAAATAAATAATAAACCAAGATATGAAATCCATATGCAAGGGAAAAAGGGATATCACTACATAATTATGCCAATGTATAAAATCATCACACCTGTCGTATAGCATGCCATTGTCTGATGTATCAAAATCATCACACCTGTCATATAGCTTGCCATTGTCTAATGTATCAAAGTCTTCACACCTGTCATCACACCTGTCATATAGCTTGCCATTGTCTAATGTATCAAAGTCATCACACCTGTCGTATAGCTTGCCATTGTCTAATGTATCAAAGTCATCACACCTGTCATATAGCTTGCCATTGTCTGATGTATAAAATCATCACACCTGTCGTATAGCATGCCATTGTCTGATGTATCAAAATCATCACACCTGTCGTATAGCTTGCCATTGTCTAATGTATCAAAGTCATCACACCTGTCATATAGCATGCCATTGTCTGATGTATCAAAGTCATCACATCTGTCGTATAGCTTGCCATTGTCTAATGTATCAAAGTCATCACACCTGTCGTATAGCTTGCCATTGTCTAATGTATCAAAATCATCACACCTGTCGTATAGCTTGCCATTGTCTGATGTATCAAAATCATCACGCCTATCGTATAGCTTGCCATTGTCTAATGTATCAAAATCATCACACCTGTCGTATAGCTTGCCATTGTCTGATGTATCAAAATCACCACGCATATCGTATAGCTTGCCATTGTCTGATGTATCAAAATCATCACGTATCAAAATCACCACGCATATCGTATAGCTTGCCATTGTCTGATGTATCAAAATCATCACGCCTATCGTATAGCTTGCCATTGTCTAATGTTTCAAAATCACCACGCATATCGCATAGCTTGATTTCTAATCATACGATGTCTAATGTAATCTAAATAATCAGAAAAATGTAGTGTTGTAAAAAGTATATTCATGTGTATTCACAGTTTTGATATTCTTATGTGCAATGTTGTCTAGTTTTGTAAACCTTTACAGAGGCACATGGCGCTGTTGTTGTTGTTTATGTAGTATCTGATATAATCCCATGTTGATTTGTAAATTGCGATCTGCTGTGTGTAAAATGTACTGTGTACATCTTCTAGTGACAACTACCTAACTTTGTGTGATAACATTAGAATTCAAGTGTTTCTGTATTGTCTATCAGACATCGCATAATTAAAATCTGTAAAATTTGAATCGTTCCATTATATTGACTCCCCACTGAGTAGTCGAAGTCTTCCTCGGACACAAGAAGCTATATCTTCCAAGTGGCTGACAATAATTCTGAGGAAAATTTAGAAAAAGTGTTACAGACACAAACATACATATGTGTGCGATCGGATACTCATCTTAAGTTTGTTTGATAATCATGACACAGAGGCAGCTTCTGAGGTGAAGTAGATATACGACACCGTCGCATAGGAAATTGATAGTGTTATAACAACAATGAAAATTTAATTGCATTTTGGTATCACTTTAAATGTACTTCAATCTATTCACAAAGCGACAAAAATGATATAAAATATTAAAAGCGTTTTCTTAGTAATGCAAAAGCGTGATTAACGCAGTGTATTGCGTGTTAGCGAACACAGAAAATAGCTTTTTCTCAGTAACAATTGAAATTTACCTGCAATATTTAAATAACGCAATAAACAATATGTATCATTTAAAAGTATACTTAGTGTATTGTACTTCCTTAAAAAATTAACAATTGTCATCAACTAACACCAGGATCCGGCACCATAAATCTTGAGAATATACTCAGCTTGGACTGCTCAGCCAATAAGATTTCAGAATTAGCCAAAGTTGAGTACAATTTTTAGACTTAAGTAATTCTTCAGTTTTATGGTGCCAGGAAGAGTACTTTCAATACTTTGGTTCATGCTTGTTAGAAAATATGGTCGCTTGCAAAAATATATCACCTACATCATAAACTGACGAATCATTCAGCTCAGGTTCTTCCAAAACACATTGTCTCCATCAGGCGCACGTAACCTGGACACATGAGAATGACTCATAGTTTTGTATGTATATTTCCTCACATAATTATAGAGATGGACAATGACAATTCCTTCATTGAAGTGAGTAAGACCACTTATCTGAAATTGACTGTTATGATACGTGGGACTAAAAATCATCAACAGTAACCTTCTATTGAGGTTACTAATAAACAGACCATTTTAATAAAGAACGTGAATAATCTATGATATAGCTAGCTATAATTCTAAAAGGTCAAGCGATTCCGAAGGGTTTATAGAGGCATCTATAAGTCAACTACGTACACTTATTATGGCGTTGAAATTGAAAACCTTTTACGGGGGATGTAGTCTTCGTCAATTAATGCCATCATCTTCGCCAATTCAATATTTGAACAGGCTGTATTGATGTGCAATCAGCGATCAAAGCAAGTTAAATTGCCTTTGATAATCGTGTCGCACGGCAATACACATTGATCATTTCCATAGTGATGATGTGAAAACAATTTGGGGATAATTGTGTAACTTCTGTCTCTTAGGCTACACTAGAAAAATTCTAGCACCTGAAAACTGTATGTTAGAGGACAACACGCACGTTATTTTGTCTTTAAAACGACGTCTGTGGTCTCTTCCTACCTCATTGTTGCTAGGGTTCTTTGTTTCTTGACATTAGGAAGGTTTTGGACAATTTCAATATCTATCAGAGTAATGGTTGTAATCTAGACCCGAATCATACTTGAAACTATTAAAAAGGGCCACGCGTTTTGATAAGAAGATAACACTCATACGCTCCAAACGGTTGACGATATACTTTTTAAAAAACCTGAAGAGGAGTGGATAAACAAAGATCCCTTGAAAAACAAATTCCATGGATAAGAAGTTGATCGGTCATCCCATTGTGAGCTTATTGTTACGTCTAGACCAACTAATGTGGCATAATCTATAGCTGGTGTTGGAATACACGGTTTGGTAACCTAATTGAATATGTAGTGAATGTCAAAGACCTTTCATTAATCAAAATATCTTGCCTTCACCTATAGTTGATGTCATCTACATAAAAGACAGACAAAAATTCTTATCGGACCATAAAATAACAGCAAAACAAACTAACAATCAATAATATTAATCTCTGGTACCAAAGACTGTAAAAAGGTAGCGACTGTTCCTTCGCGGGCGTTCGCCATGAGAAGTAAAAGTAACACGTTTTTCCGGTGAGACTAAAACCAAGATCTCTTTAATTGCCACAACTTGCGTCACACGTGAAAGACCCTAACAGCATTGGCGTCAGTCTTTAGCACATGTCAAATTGGTGGTATTTCACTTACAGCTAATGAAATCTCCAGTGTTTGGCGGAATGTAAAACATCAATAAAAGCAAACAATAATATAAATCAGTGAAAAACCGTTAAAATACTCACAATTTCGCAAGATATTCATTGGGCAATTGAAACCAAACTTTATTATCTATATTTAATGACTTTGCGAAGATGAATTCGAATTGTAATGAAAACTCAAGTATTTCTGATGTATTTCATTGCCTTGTGAAGTTGTAAATATACTTATATAACCAGTTTAAAGTGGATCACTTCTATTTATGATTGTGAATAAGTAATTACTATTTACAGAATTGAAACAATAACATAAACATTGAATTGATTTTTAGATTCTGCTGACATTTTCGAGATTTTTGCAACTGCGTTTTATATACTTGTGTGCAGTGCCTCTGTATGCAAACATTGGACTCCAACAGGTGTTCCATATTGGAATATATATATATATATATATATATATATATATATATATATATATATATATATATATATATATATATATATATATATATATATATATATATATATATATCCATTTCAAAGTATTCTGTCTTCACAATAATTTTAGAAAACACAAAATCAAACTTAGGTTTTATTATTAGTTTTTTTTTCTCCTCTAACTGACATAAAAAGTTCACTGGATCAATTATTGTTTAGTGAATGCTGAAAGGAATCACGTCAGTGTAGAACTGTTACATTCAGTTAAGTAATATATGCAGTGTAGGCCTATATGCTTTCTGTACGGATCAAAGTATAATATAGTGTTAAGTATGATAACGATTACCAAAAGTTCAGGTTTTCCTTCCTTTTGGGGGAGTTTTCAGAAAGTATGTGTATGAATGCGTCATCAGAGCGTAACAGTTTTACATAGTAGTAATATGTATATGTTATTCTAACCTCTGTAGTTTGTTTGTTTTATCGGGAAATTAAGATTTGAAAGAACTTAATCAGAATAAGATACATATAAAATATGTCACTGTGACATTTAGATCTCATTTTTGGTCCATTTTACTGCTGCTCATTAATGTATCTAAAGAACATTATTAGCTATGTAATATTTTTATGATGTATATTTGATTACTTCGATTTGAGCTCTCTGTGATGTCCTATTGACAAATGCGCCACACAAAACAACCTCGTTATTACAAAGTAATATCTAATAATAAATCCAATCTTTGTCATAAAAATGTCGTTTACACAGGAACATATTGACAACTAATCAAGAAAAATATACAGCAGCTGGTCTGTATTTGGACGTACGTTCTCAAAATTGATGCAAACTTGTGTGGAAATATTAGTAAAATTGTACGTGCTATAAAAATTATATCTGAGGACAATTATTCTTTTTACTTATCTGTTTGTCTTCTTTTCTATACCAGTATGTACTCTTATCTATATCAGTTTCTCCGATTGTGTTTACTAGTATGTCCGCTTGTTTATACTTGTATAACCGCTTATCTATACTAGAATGCCACCCTGTCTATACCTGTATAACCGCTTATCTATACTAGTATGCCACCCTGTCTATACCTGTATAACCGCTTGTCTATACTAGTATGCCACCCTGTCTATACTTGTATCACCGCTTGTCTATACTAGTATGCCACCCTGTCTATACCTGTATAATCGCTTATCTATACTAGTATGCCACCCTGTCTCTACCTGTATAACCGCTTATCTATACTAGTATGCCAACCTGTCTATACCTGTATAATCGCTTATCTATACTAGTATGCCACCCTGTCTATACCTGTATAACCGCTTATCTATACTAGTATGCCACCCTGTCTATACCTGTATAACCGCTTATTTATACTAGTATGCCACCCTGTCTATACCTGTATAACTGCTTGTCTATATTAGTAAGACCACTTGTCTATACTAGTATGTCCACTTTGCTATATCAGTATGTATGCTTGTCTATACCAGTATGTCCCTTGTCTACATCAGTTTTTTCGATTGTTTATACTAGTATGCCCGCTTGTCAATACTAGCAAGTTCGCTTGTCTATATTAGTATGTACACTTGTCTACCTTAGTTTCTCCTATTGTCTATACTAGTATGTGTCCCTGTCTTTACTTGTTTAACCGCTTGTCTGTACTAGTAAGACCACTTGTCTATACCAGTATATCCACTTGTCTATACCAGTATGTCCACTTGTCTATACTAGTATGTCCACTTGTCTATACCAGTATGTCCACTTGTCTATACCAGTATGTCCACTTGTCTATACTAGTATGTCCACTTGTCTATACCAGTATGCCCACTTGTCTATACTAGTATGTCCACTTGTCTATACTAGTATGTCCACTTTTCTACACCAGTAAGTTTGCTTGTTTATACTGGTATGATGTCCGCTTGTCTATACTAGATTGTCTGCTTGTCTGCACTAGTATATCCACTTGTCTGTACTTCCATGTCCGCTTGTCTACACTAGTAAGTCTGATTATCTATATTAGTACGTCCATTTGTCTACACTAGTATATCCGCTTGTCTGCACTAGTATGTACGCTTGTCTATACTAGTATGTCCTCTTATCTAGACTAGTATGTCCGCTTGTCTGTACACTTGTCTACACTTGTAAGTCTGCTTGTCTATACTAGTATGTTCTCTTCTCTATACTAGTATGTCCTCTTCTCTACACTAGTATGTCCGCTTGTCTATCCTAGTATGTCTTCTTGTCTGCAAAATTTTGTCCGCTTGTCTACATTAGTTTCTCCGATTGTGTATACAAGTATGTCCGCTTGTCTATACTAGTATGTGTCGCTGTTTATACTAGTTTAACCGTTTGTGTATGCTAGTAAGACGATTTGTCCATACTAGTAGGTCCACTTTGCTATACCAGTATGTCCGCTTGTCTGCACTAGTATGTCCACTTGTCTACACTTGTAAGTCTGCTTGTTTATACAAATATGTCCTTTTCTTTACACTAGTATGTCCTCTTCTCTACACTAGTATGTCCGCTTGTCTATACTAGTATGTCCGCTTGTCTATACTAGTATGCCCGTTTGTCTACACTGGTATGTCCTCTTCTCTACACTAGTGTGTCTTCTTGTCTATACTAACATGTCCGCTTGTCTATACTAGTAAGTCCGTTTGTCCACACTAGAATGTCTGCTTGTTTATAAGAGTATGTCCGCTTGTTTACACTAGTATGTCTGCTTGCCTATACTAGTATGTCCGTTTGTCTACACTAGAATGTCTGCTTGTTTATAAGAGTATGTCCGCTTGTCAACACTAGTATGTCTGCTTGCCTATACTAGTATGTCCGCTTGTCTATACCAAAATGTCTGCTTGTTTATAAGAGTATGTTCGCTTGTCTATTGTAGTATATCCGTTTTTCCGTTTGCAACATTTTTGTTTCCGTTAGATAACCCCCGGTTCTTTCATCTGAGTTCTTTAATTTATTTTACGTTATATCAAGGAAGTTTCGAAAAAGGTTCGGCGACATTTCATAATATTTACCAGATTTATTGAATTTTTACATCTTCATGTTAACTTAGCTCTTTGGGCTTAGTGTTTCTCACGCACACCTATAATTATGGCCGGTAAAAGAGGACGTTCACAAGCCACAATAACTATAGCGTGACATCTGAAGAAAAAAAAATGTCAGAGTAACGACAACATGTATTATAATAAAATATATTTATGTTTTATAAAATTTATGCATATACGACGTCAATGGAAAATGGTAATAAAAGGTGTTGTGGCCTAAACTTGGGTACGAAAAGCTTTACATATAATTACAAGTTACCAGTGACTTTTCTTATTTCATCTTGCTTTAGTATCTAAAATTTAAACTTGTCCAGGTCAAGAAAGGGTTCACTCTTCGTCACGTTATATAGATTTTAATATAGCGTCATGGATAGGGAAATGTTGCATAAAAATTGTTGCTCGTGTTAGGTAAGATAGTTAATATTATAAATATAATCACGAAAGCTTCAAATACAAATATTTCTCTTGTGGGTATAATTCAAAAGCATACATCTGGTCATGTATTTATTTAAGTTCTTGTATTTAATTAAAACTGATCCCATACTTAGGTTTTAACATCAATATCATAAAGATCAGATTCATGTAGATATGAATAAGTCGTTTTGTATATGCCAAAAACACAACACTGATGGAATACCTTCAATTTCAAAGGAAGAAGTGCATATAGCAGTTCTAATAAAATTATTTCGATGTGTGTGTGTGGAAATGTCGAAAATGGCATATCGGCGATAATTTTAATTATAAATTGTTGAACATTTCTCTCATATCCGTGCATGTTATATACATCTCATATACATCGTGTGACATTTTCTTATATCTGCCTTAGCGGATGGATAGGTCGTTTTAGACACCAGATAAATACCAACTCTGCTTCTTTAATAACTTTATATGTATAGATTCAAATCTAATATGTTTTGGTAAATTTGTTAAATGTTGACGCAAGGATTATTTCGTATATGCAGATGATCAACTACAAAGTAAAATTGAAGAAGTACTAATCAATAATCAAAACTCAAGTCCATTATAAAACGACGAATTAGATGTGCAAATGGTCTCAAAATGAAAAACAATTACGAATCTCAAACGGGATAAGACCAGGTGTCCGGAAGGAGTCAGCGTCTTCTGCTGGCATGCCACGCCCATCGCAAATGTTTCATGGAAACCTTTCTAGTTCGATGAACTATTTTCCTGACTTAATATTTCAATATGATTATGTTCAAAATACGTGTATGTCTATAAAGGTAGTAATGGGTTATAGAGAAAATGATACCCTTTTTACTCAGACAAACCAAGAGATATCAAGATAATTTCACCTTCAAGATTACAAAATGTGGTAATATCTTCATGAGAGCATTCGATTTTACCACTTTTAGATTAGAAATACCATATATATATATATATATATATATATATATATATATATATATATATATATATAATATATATATATATATATATATATATGTATATATATATATTTCCCTGTACATTTACATGCGTATAACATTTGTTTTGGCATAAAGATAAAATTATGAAAAGTAGCTTTGGACATGACTGATGCAAGTATAAAAAGTTACATAACAATGGTCTTCCAGGTAACAATTAGAACAATGGACATACATGAAGCAATTAGAGTGTTCTCAGCTATCAAGGAAAATGTTGCTTTGCTAATTACTTGTTCTTCTATATAGCTGTTAAATACTCTTACGATAATACATGTAGAAAAGTACATATACATATAATCTAAGAAATTTCTGGTGTCTATGGAAACGAAATAAAAATGTCTGGGAAATGTGACATTATTATTGCCTGCAAGTTATAAGATTACCTTTAAACTTTATTTGTCAAAGTATCAAATAAATTTCACAGTAAAAAGTAAAATTTTCAGAATTTGCACGTATTACCATAGATACCAAGACACAACATATAGATAGATAAGTAGTTATCGACACTTAAGAAGTCATCACAGGCAGACAATCACGTTCTACCTTTCTAGAACCACGTAAGTATTTTGTTATATAGGCTAACTTCATTATGTGTACTTTCTAAGTACGCTCACACTTCTCTAAAGTATTATTCTGATTATTTTAGAATTAAAATGTTGAAATGTGAGGAAAAAATGAATAATCCAAATCAAACATGCATATAAAATTCAAACTCATATTTGCATACCAAAAAACGCAGCAAAAGTTCAACAATGCGATAAATAAATAAAGTTTAAGATGATAATAGTAAAGACGCCTGGACAAAAATGATTTGCGATAACTATAATCCATCTCAACTTTTAAAACTCTATTTTAATAAGCGCATCCGTTTAGGTTATAGAAACCCAAATATGTTATGTGACGTCTGAATGAGAACTTCGAATGCCTCAATTTATGTGTGTATCTTACTGTTGGTGGATGATCTTTCGAAACATATACCATGGTTTTCATAAAACAATATGTAGATCTATGTTTTAGTATCCATGAATAAGGGTATTTTTCTAGTGGAAAATTTTGGTTATAAATTGTTCAATCCCAGCAACAGTGTCAAATATTGTTTTCATTGTCATATCAGGTCCCTTCGACATAAAACAATCCAGGAATAATTGTTTTTAGCGAGTAAGGATATACACAAGCATTCGAATGTGATGATTTACATCTGTTAATGAAAATATAAGAATAGGATAGTATGCTTGGGACACCATTCTGCTTAATTGCTAGTTTTTGCACAATAAATATATCTGTAAACAAAACAATCCAAAACTTAAGATTATCAATGTACTTTTATTAATCAAAGACTGTTAAATTCAGTTAGTTTAATAATCACCTGGAAATAGCAATAATAAAAATAACACACACACACACGCACACACACACACCCACCCCCCCCACCCCCCACACACACACCTGGGATAGGAAACCACGGTTATGATGTGCGTGAAAAATAGATAATTGATAAATGGACACTTTGATTTGATATTATGTTTTAAATGCTTTCTTTCAAATATTTTCATTTTGAAAGATCAAGTATTATTTTCGCATTGTCAGGTGTTTTGGCAATTACTCGATAACTAGATTAAAACAATGAAAATATTACACTGAAATTCATTATAATTTTTATATTGAAAACTTATAACAGATAATATAAAAAAATCCCATAATTTGTCATTTTCTGCATCAGGTTATGTAATGTTCTCAATCTAGACGCCATTGCTTTGTTCACCCTGTGATTCCGTGTCTAAAACAAATACATTTAATAACATTTCTGCAGTTAGTATAATATTAGCTTTAAATGAAAATTTGAATCTGATGACATCTTGTGACAGAACAAATACAAGAATGCTAATATGGCGTACTTTATGATTTGAGAGAAAAATGTCTTACCCCGACATTTTATAAACAAAACGTTTTTATCGTGTCATTGCAACACTATGCATTATTACTATTATTATTTTGTTTTATGAGTTATTCTGTTTTTGATAATTGCAACAGTTTAAAAAATGGTATCGTGGTTACTCTTCTAAAATTGCATTCCAGCCCAAACACCTAAATAATCTACAAAATATTGAAATCTGTCTGTCAACATAACCATAAGATGAGATTACCAGTCCTATTCTGGTTTATATTTATCATAAAGATATTACCAAAGTTCGTTTTACAAAAAGGGGGCCAAAACAAATGGTCTGAACGATCATGTCTGTCAATAAGACTTCATCATCTGAGATCGAATTTAAAATAGATGTTAAGTTCAGAAAGTGCTATCACGCAAGACCAAAACATAACCAAATTGTATTTCCATCTAAAAGTAACCACTATGAAAAGATGACTATTTTAGCTTTTGAAGAGTTTAGAATTTCAGCGGTGCTATTAATTCGAAATATTACTATAGTAGGAAATGATTAGCTGGTACCAGTTCTGAATTTGTGTATGCCATTCCTTGGGGACTCAAACCGTCCATCCATCAGCGACAAGACGCAGTAGTTGTAAATATTATAAACATAATACCAAAGTTATAATTTTACGAAAAGAGTCCAAAAAATATTAAAGACGATCGTTTCGGTAAAAAAAACTTAATCAGTTGAACTCTAATCTAAAATAGATGTAAAATAAAGTATCTTACAAGGATACTTATATTTAAGTTGAATTTATAACAGTTATTGTTCCATCCGGTTCTCTTTATAACAGTTATTGTTCTATTCGGTGATTGCCACATAAATCATTTTTTTTTATAAAATAAGCCCTTTGCGTGATTTTCAAGAAGTACCACGAATATTCGAAACTCCATGTCCATTAAAACAATTATTATTAATCAGTTAAACTCATTTATCGCACACAATTTCTTTATGAATCGAAAATATGCTCTTTTAGATCCATGCTAAATAAATCCCATTAATCCATAGTTGAATGTCAAATGGTCATTTCGAACGTTACATTGAGGCTAATTCATTTTGACGGAAGTGGACAGACATCTTGATTAGATTTCTAAAATAAATTGAAAAATCCGCACACTTAAGAAGTCAGTAACTCGACGTTGGTCTCGGAATGTGAAGGACTATTATCTCAGTTAGTTCTGTATGTGTGTGTGGTTTTTCTCTTTTCGAATAGCGACGGAAAATCCAGAATAAGATGTAATGAAGACGTAGCGATGGGTATTAGAACCTCCAGGTTCGTTTGAATACTACAAGTTAGATATAACAACAGATTCAACACGATGAACAATTGCGAGTCGCAAACGGGATCGGACTAGGTGTCCGGAGTCAGCGTCCCCTGATAGCATGCCACACCCGTCGCAAATGTTCCATAGAAACCTCTTTAGATCGATGAAAAGGTTGAATTCGATAGGAAAATTATTCTACCCCACAATCTGGCTCTTATCTGCACACAAAAATAAAAAGTGAATATGTTCATATAGAAAAAACATTGGCATTTCCATTACTCTATAGCAAGACTAAAATTTGTTTTCACCTGTAGGCTTTCTCTCCGAGATAATTTCTTGGTTTAGACGAAAACTATTGAATAAAAACATACAGACTCTCTTATTTCATAAGTTACAGACATCAGATGTAAAAAGAATCATCTTTCAGACTTGCGAAAAAGCCTATTCGTAGACTTGTAAATTCTAAGATTTTCAAGTTACATACTTGATAACAAGAAAAACTTTGGTAAGACGTTTCGTTTGAAATTGATTACACTTAACATGTGTTCGATTGAATTTGATATCTGTGAAGCACTTTTGATACTCGTAAAATTGATTTTGAATTCTCAACTGCATCAGAGCAGACATAAAACCTGAAAACGAACACGGTTAGAAAAAATCAACACAAAATTCTGTCTGTTATCTTTCGTGTTCGTCTGACTTTTATATTTGATATGATAATAAATGGGAAAATTATAAAATAGGATGACAGTACATCAATATCATATATCAAGAGATATACTAAATTGTGAAGTCAATGATAACCTAAATCACGTCTCTATCAATTGCAACATTTGAATGTTTTTTCACTAGTTGAATATTATTAAATGTTTTCTTGGATGCACTTCTAAAATCCTTGTTACAACGAATAATTTATGGCTTTACTGTCAAGAAATCATTTTCTTCTATATACACCAACAATGCGGGGAAACTTAGACAAGGTTTTATTGTTGTACCGGAAAGAACGCGTTGTATAACTCGTTCGCCATGCAATTTAAAATCATTTTATATGGTTAACTTATTATAGTTCCTTCTTTTTATGTAACTTTAACATGCAATAATACAATGATACATGATAGTTACTGGTTTCCATGAAAGCAGGAATTATAACAGATGAAAAAGAAAATAACGTACATTTTACCGTATGTAGGGAATGCCCTCAACAATAAATCAATAGTTGTTCGCCAAATCGGTGAGAAATCGTCTGTTGTGTGATAGTTTCTATGACAATTACAGCGCGTTACCAAGGCAAAGAACATGTCTTGAATTTGTTGTCATGACGCTACTTGCATCTATAATATTATGATTGTTTTTTGTATTCCTTTTGATAAGCATTCCACGTCAAAATAAAATTAAAAGTTTATTTTCCATTGTCTGGTG
The DNA here is from genome assembly GCA_030159075.1 of Atrina japonica. NCBI lineage: Eukaryota > Metazoa > Mollusca > Bivalvia > Pterioida > Pinnidae > Atrina > Atrina japonica. The sequence continues at coordinate 476,529 of BROG01000179.1, forward strand.
CTATTTTCAATTTCAGACGTAAATTAAGTAACGAAAATTATTTTTAAAAAGTATAATGAAGAATCGAAACTTCAAGTCCACTAGAATGCGACAAATGAGATAATATGAACTAAGACAATGCCTTGAAAGAGAGCACAGCTCCTTCTTTTACACATGCAGGGAAAAAGCATTCATCGAGAATCTATCTGGTCTAAATTGGCAACACCTTTCCCACAAAATGACGCAAGAGTTGCATTATGGCGTAATTATGGCTAATACATTATTTACAAGTACCTCGTTGTCGAACTTGTTCATGGAGAACGTAATTGAGATGATAATGTAGTAATGCATTTTGGTTAATTTCTAATTCGACCGGCGTTCTCTATAAAATTGGTCTTAACATGAAGAACAATAGACCATTTTCGAGTTCTTACGTAATCCGGTTTATTTTTTTTTTGGATCTGGCTATTCCATACGTCGCTTCCATCTTCCGGTATGTGTCTTTGCGTCGATGAAGAAATAAAATTTATATCTGAAAGCCAGATTATTGTCACTAGTCCTTTATGTAAAAACAAATTGACAGATTAACGTCTGAACAATATACTAGACATGGAATATTGTGACATTTTGATTTATTGTATGAAATCCAGCATCTGCTCTGGTGACCAATGCAAACAACGTAAAGCAGAAGTATTGATGCATTGCAGTCACGTGATAGCAACTCGGAAAAATCTAGAATAATAACGGCCAATGGGAGAACTAAAAAATTCCCAATTGTGAAAAGAGTCAGGTGTCCGGAAGGAGTCAGCGTCTTCTGTCAATATGTCACACCCATTGCATATGCTACATGGAAACCTCTCGAGTTCGATAAAAATGGTGAATATAAATTAGCCATAAAGACCAGTTAGATCCAAAATGAGAAAATTGTTGTTTTCACATTTACTAACAAAGTCAAATATGTTACGGGAAATTGTTATTTTGCCGTCCGATATGTTTTAATTCCATAATCAACACACTTATCCGCTGCATGCCCATTGGCACTTAAGGCCTTGACGCAGCTCTTCAGTTTTGCTCTATCTTTAGGAACTGTCTTCGCTACGCCTCAACCTTTCCATCCCAGTTTTTTCTTTCTTTTTTAATTGTTCTTCTGTAGGCTGTCTTTGGTCTTCCAACTCTTCTGTTTCCTTTTGGTTGCAACACACACAAGTGCTGTCTGGCAGATCCTGGTGTTATCCATTCTGGTGTTATACTTATTTGTGATGACTCTACTTAATTCCATAGTTATCATAAACAGGTTTATAGCATATTTACCAGCCACAGAAAGAGGATTCCCCCAAAATATATTTAGAACCTAGATACTCATCAGCTATTTGGTGTACATAACATTGTACGGACTTATCATGTATGAAGGGTCTTACAATGACAATGTGTCTATATCTTAAATTTTAAATAAAGTGTTATTTAATGCAACAAGATCAATATTAAACGACAAAACTAACCTTTCAAATAAATCTCTTACGCAATAATTGGTTCCAAAATAACTAAACGCTGGAACCAGGAAACCCACCAGTATATCTTTGGATCTTAACAGCATATTTGGTCTCTATAGATTATTTTCTCTAACTAGATTGGTACAAAACATTAATGTCGTGAAATCACAATTCCTGTGAGAAATTGAAATAATATTTTGTTACATAAGAGTTTTGTTTAATCTTTAAATTACAAAATATTTTCCATAATGTATTGAAACATTTTGATCTCTCTAACTCACGTTACAAAAAATATATTGAAAAGCTATAATTAAATTAGCATAAACAGGCGAAGCATATAATCAAGGATTTTGGTGATATAAAATGGAGATAGAAGAACGAACTCTTGGGCGATGGAGACGAGAGACGATAAGGCAACTCACATGATGGCTGGACAATGCCATTAGCTGACAGAGATTAATCAGGCAAGTATTGTAATTCACAAATTATAGTCTCGATAACAGATTGAGAGAGAGAGAGAAAGAGAGAGAGAGAGAGAGAGAGAGAGAGATTACCATGCCTTACTCCAAACATACGACGGCTACAAGAAAATATCATGTATCTGATGAGGTCATTCTAGAGTTGAGCGTGAAACGGGTTTCAATGTTTGTGCCTTGCGCAATGATGCTTTTGATCTTTACCTTTTCAAAAGAATCTCAAATGATGCAATGACAAATACAAACCAATACTACAACGTTTTAGATACTCAGCAAATTTATTTCTAAGTAAATCACTAAATGCATGTAAATCCAATGTGCAGGATGTAATCAGCACTGGAAGTCAACCGAACGTATCGTGATGAACCTTTTTCTTTTTTTCAGTACTGTAACATTTTGAAATTCGTCATATCAGTTAAAATGTATGTGACCATTATCAAATATCCTTCTTGATGTTTCCATTTACTTAACATTAGATGAAAATGTTAGATATCCTATGGTATATGCCCAAGACTCATTTTGAGGTTCAGGGTTGACTTTTAGATTATATTCATACGCGCTACAACGACCACACGTTATATTGTTGTGATTTGTTGTGAATTAAATAAAATATTACAAATTGTGACAATTGTTTTATTGATAAGGATATATTTATAATAAACAGTTTATTAATGTTTATGTTGAAACACTCACGTCCTCGTTCTTTTTCCGGGCCAATAACTCGACCGTAAATATTTCAACATACATGTACAATATATTCAATAATTTATACTTATTCAACATTTTATTGGTCTAGATTGTTTTGGTTCTATTCAAATAAATTGGTTAAAGAACTATTTTCCCTCGCGCAATAATTCCTTGAACGTCGTGTCATTATCGTTAACTGCAATTTATCTGCTTTTCCGGAGCAAGTTACAATAGTTTTAGTTATGTAATCTTACTGTAGGATAAACAGAATACAATACAATTGTCTTAACAAATAAGGTGAATTTGTGCTCACATCGGAAGAAAGCAAGATGCCTCGCCGGATATTTAAAGATGATAATATTGTACTCTATATCTAAGAGGTCCACATAAAAGTTTTACAACATGTTTTATATTAGATATGAGAATTTGTTTTTCTTACTATTGATAGCAACAGCAGCAGTAGTTGTAATAGCAGTAGGTGGCCGATACGCCGATGTCGTTTCTGGCCATGTATATACTATCAACCGTGAAATTGGCAAAATATTGACTGTAAATGCGATTCTTTATAGCCTTGAAGTAGTTTGGAGTGATTAAGTGATCACAAGTTGAGCAGACACTAAGGTATCGGATCATCCGGGAATGAAGAAATATTATTAATTTGCTATTATTCCCTACTTTTGAGGCCACTGTGGTCATGGGATGAAATTGTAACCGAGCCGCAAGTAATAGTGCCTTCAAACGAATGCGATAGTTTTAATACCATAATAAAAGACACACATATACCAAATTATTAACCGTAAGGATATTCAGATAACAGTTTACAAATATGTTGAACATTGGACAAACACGGACCACCGAAAACTCTAGAGAGAAACCACGTGCCATGAATGAAATAACATATTAACCTGTCGACCGTTCACACTGACTGTGAGTCCATGGTCAAATAAATCCTCTTCACAATCGGTGTTGCTGGTCAACAACTATTTGAAAAAAGGTATTCGTGAGACATAGATATTAAAACACAAGTTTACCAACACGACCGTAAAAATTTGGGAAATATTGACTTAAAACGTGATTCCTATTATCTTTGAGACAATGTATCATTCTGCATACGAATGGACCGTGTGTTGAACACGATATGGTGTATCGGGCTTTTTTGTAATAGACGGTAACCATATAAGGCGATAAAGGCATAATGTTATCACTACTTGAATGTGGAACTATAACTATAGGAAAACGGAATCATCATGTTTTTGGGGCTAAGTTTATTTTCAGTTCCCCGTCCGTGTCTATGCTGGAATATACCGCTTTCAAATAAGTATCGAAAAAAATCATTTAATAAATAATATTTAAAAGAAAAGCTGCTGATATAACTTTCATAAGGATTGAAGAACATGAAACAAATAAGATTACAGGTGTTATTGTTTAATAAACAATAACAATATAATTATATCATAAGCAACATTGAGAGTAAACGTATGTAGATCACAATCATTTATTTGATGATGAGTGACGTCACATAGGATTTAGTGGGGCTATTTGTATTTTACACCAGTCCCAAATCATTCTTAAGCCAATACAAATCGTAGAAATAGCTATTTACTAATTTTACATCAATCAATTTCTTTTTCAAAACTCTCAAGTTGGTTGATTTATGCAACATAAACGATTTTGAATCAAATCTAGACGAATGGTGATGGTAAACAAATAAAATACTATAAAAGTAATACAAAAACATAGTTTTGTTAAAAATATAAACATAATACAAAATTTGTAGTATTGTCAAAAATATAGTAAACAATACGAAAGCTATAGTCTTATTAAAATAGTATAACTCTGATACGAAAGTTATAGTATTGTCAAAAAAGTATAAACATAATACTAAATTTTTTCTTGTTAAATATAATATAAACATAATACGGTTAAAGTCTTGTAGAAAGTATCATAAACATAATACGACAGTTAATGTCTTGTCAAAATAGTATAAACATAATATCAAAATTATAGTTTTTCACACAGATGGGAAATAAACAACTAGGCATATATATATATATCAGTACAGTTAAAACCAAGTTCAGAATAGTTTAGAGCAAGGTAGAGTAAGCGAGACCTAGCTATAGGAGAGCAAATTACATCTTATTGAAAGTTGTAAGTAGTGTATTTGTGATTCAGTTATGTGTATTCAAGTGGATCTCTGGCTGTAGGAAATGGAACCACAACAGATATTGATATTGTGACGTTATGTAAATCCTAAGTTAGATTACGTTTTTATTTGTGATTGTGATTAAAATTGACAAATATGCTTTACTCTGTTCTTGACTTTTGCTGGCATACTTTGCGGTTATTCTGACCTATAACATTAAAAACATAATACCATATTATAAACGTCAATTATTCTTCATCAGCTGAGCTCCAATTCATAAAAGTATATTTTCTAAAAAAGTAGTATTAGTTCATTTGACACTTCCATGTCCATACTACTCGAACCTAGAAATGATCTTTCGTATGAACTTTTAATACTGATTTTGATTGTAATAAGGCCCTGGAAGAGTTTTAGCTTTGTTGCCAAACAACCACTGTAGATAAAATCCAAAATGGCCACCAGTCGTCATTTTGAAAATTTATCTTTTCATGCAAGGGGTTTAAAACGGTAATTCTTTCATCATTATGGAGGTACAGAATTCATTTAAGCTCGAAAGAACAGAGAGTTAATGTCATACCCCCATGACATTGTCGTCATTGGTGGCGTTGTCACCGTCGTTATAGTCGGCGTCCGTTGACAAAACTTTAACCTTGCTTTAATCGTTTTAACCACAAAGTCTAGGGATTTTAAAAATATTTCACATATAGATTATCTATCACCAGTGCTTTCATTTGGTACATTGTCTTTTGATCCGACCTTTGACTTACTTTTCAAAAACTTTAACCTCCGCTATATCTTTTAAACAATGAGGGACATAATTTTTATATTTCACATATATATTTCTTATGACCAGGGCTTTCATTTGGTACCTAGACTTTTGACCTAGTGACCTTGGACTTTGACCTACTTTATAAAAACTAAACTGATCTGAAGAAATCATAAGTATTTACTCTACCTTTACCTTAAATCCTGGTGTGTCAAACCCTATTTTGAAAATTTACACTTATTTTTCATAGGGCAGATTAAAGGAATAAAAGATAGACCGCTCATAGATCTTGAAAACATTTCCACCCGGCTACTGATGGTTGGGCAGAAGCGGCAGACGGAGGTTGATCCTCTCCTTGAGTATGAGCTTTGTGCAATTACCACGTCCCTTATTGATGGACAGAGTTCCTGTTTAAGCATAGGACTGTCTAATCACCAATAGCCAGATGAAAATGTTTCCAAGATCTAAGAGCGGTTTATCTTTAGTTCCTTTAATCTGCCCTTTGGAAGAAGCCACTCTCTTTCCTGAACAACAAATAGCATCATAAAAACAAATAAAAATAAGAGAAAATGGTAATATGATATTACAAGTATATAGGACTCTGTCCTCGTGAAACGTATTGGTTTAGTTACTGTATTGCAAGACACTCCTGACACTCTTTATAGACATTTCAAAGCTCCTCTGTTACATTGCTACCACGTGGCAGCCTTCGAATTTGGTTGCATCGATTCAAGCATGCCTTAGAAAATAACCTGAAGATACTGAGAAAAAATGATGTCCATGATAAGTATCATTATGTTTATGCCAAAGGTCATGAGAAAATTCCGAGGGCTGGTGAAGTTGTCATTGACTACGACCTTTCCGTTATAAGTCTTCTTCCCAACAGAAAAGTAAAAAACACAATAAGCGAGGGTTGGCAACTGTCCTCAACACCTCGAATGAGATAACTAAATTTGGATTGGAGATTTTGTGATAATATATATATATATATATATATATATATATATATATATATATATATATATATATATATATATATATATATATACCATTCATTTTTATGGATGATTCAGCTCCGGCGAAGCTTTCAGATGTCATTCGGTGCAAGTTGCAGGGCACAAAAAGTGTTGTATTGCAAGTTGTTCATGTTATATAGATCGTTTGTCCTGTACATCAAATTGTTCTTGTTTTGGAGGGATAGGGAGCGTCAACCAATATTCTATAGCTGACATAAGAGATTGCAGATAAAGATACAAATACTGATACGAGTAATTTGGAGGATGTGGATAATTCTGACGAAAATCAAAATGCAGATTCAAACGATGACTGAGTTTTAAGTTAATTCAAAATTAAAAATAAGTTCACAATTGTTCGTTTTCTTTTTTAGAACGACACACTGGTATGTCATGCATGAAAAAACTATTATGACTTCTAGGTCAATACCATAGTAATTTTTATATGGTGAATGGCCAGTGTAAGTTTTAAGAAGAAAAGGGATCCTAAAAATAATTTCAGCAAACCAAAATATCCCTATAATGATGTCTTGCACATTATTTTATGACGTTTCCTTCAAATATCTATTTTTAATATGGCATCTGGTAGCCATCTTGGATTTAGGCAAATTATGAGAGTTGCCTAAGGTTGCAAATTTGGCAACTATGCTAAAAATGTGCAGGGACTACAGTACAATAAAAATAAATCATAAAACTTCATAGGAAGACATATTTCTAGGTTGGGAAAATGGACTATATTATACAAGGCCAAATAATAAATTAATTGTACAGCAAAATCCGTCTAAGAGTAACCACTGTAAAAAGATGACTATCTTAGCTTTAGAAGAATTTCGAATCTAAATCAGTGCGAAATATTACTTAAATATAAGATTATCATTTGGTACCGAAGTACCAGGTCCCAGGTTTATGTAAACCCTTGAGAACTCAAGTGTTCCATCAGCTGTGGCAACGACTTAGTGGTTAAAAATATTTTGAAAGCAATACCAAAGTTATAAAGCTCAACACGATCGATTCTGTTCGATTAATCTTCATCAGTTTCAGTTTAGCTCCAATTTATAAAAGATTCATATTTTCTGAAGAGAAAGTTATAGTTTTGTCAAAAATATTATAAACTTAATACCAAAGTTGTAGCTTTATCAAAAATATTATAATGATAACACACGACTTATAAATTTCCCAAAATATTATAAACAAAATACCAAAGAAACATCTTACCATAAATATTATAAGCATGATACCAAATTTATAAATATCCAAACATATATTATAAACCTAATGATAAAGTTATAATTTTGCAAAATAAATTAATAAATAAATAAATAAATAAATGAATAAATAAATAAATAAATAAATAAATAAATAAATAAAATAAATAAATAAATAAATAAATAAATAAATTATGTAAATTGGACTTAAACAAATGTTCCACACGATCGCTTCTGTCAATAAGACTTTAACTGTGAAAACACGTTATCCCTCTGTATTTAGTGACCCAGACGTTGTACCGAGTTGAATAGATTACAAACCTTTATCTTTACCCTTACCAAGATACTGAAAGCCGTTAAGGAATACTGTACAGTTATTTAAACGGTATAAATTAGATGTGGATGCTAAAAAGTTCTAAATATCTTTCAGCAAATTTAAAGGTCACAATTTTTCACAAATTCACAGTATCAAAACATACGACTTCTCTACTCTTTACACAACAATTCCAAATGAAAAATTAAAATAGACTTTTTAGCATGATAAACAACTGTTTTTTCACTAAACGTGGTACCCGAAAATTTAATTATCTAGTCATTGGTTATCATGATACATATTTTGTCCAACACCACTCTGATTCTACACATAGATACATTGAAGTTGATATAAAAAATATAAAAAATTCTAATAGACAATATATTTGTAATTTTCGGAGACATGATCTTTCAACAAACTGTCGGCATTCCTACGGGAAACAATTGTGTCCCTTTATTGGTTGACCTATTCCTTTATTCATACGAAGCAGACTTCATTCAGAAACAGCTGGATCAAAAGAAAAAAAAAGCTAGCGGTGTCCTTTAATTTGACATTTAGAAATATCGACGACGTTTTGGCAATTAGTAATAACAATTTTCATACATATGTAAATACGATATATCCAAGCGAACTAGAAATTAAAGATACAACAGAAGCAAGTACACACGCTTCATACTTAAACATTTTACTTACTATAGACACAGAGGGGAAATTAACAACTAAACTACAGAACAAACGGCTTTCCCATCTTAAATTTTCCACATTTAAGTAGTAATATCCCACAATCACTTGCATATGGGGTTTATATTTCACAAATGATACGATATGCCACGGCGTGTTCAACATATGAACATTTCATAAACAGAGGTAAACTACTCACTGACAAATTATTGACACAGGGATATCGAAAACCGCGTTTGATGTCAACGTTCCGCAAATTTTACGGTAGGTATAATAGTCTTGTTTGCGATTACTCTATTTCACTAAGTGAAATGTTGAGTTGCCTTTTCGATAACGGTTATTGAGACGCCTGTACCAATTGTCACGAGGTTTTGTTCCTCGCGTTTTTCACTTGGGTTTGACTTTGGACAAACGGTGGGTGTGACCCGTCAATAGGGGATGCTTACTCCTTCATGGCAACTGATCCCACCTCTTGATTTCCAGAGGTCCGTGTTTGTCCTGTTTTACCGGATTCGTACCTATATCCTGGACATCCTAGAGATTTATACTTTGTTATCTCAGATTTTTAATATTGTATTAAGCTTAAGAATTTAAGATAGATGAATATTTTCACCAAAGAAAGAAATATCATATAAAGCTAAATACTAAATTCTAGGTATTTCCAGATCCGTTTAAGAATAGTTACTGTTAACAAATGTTTCGTGGCCGAGTGTTTAGAGCATCGCGCTTTAAACCATGAAGTCTCTCATTTCTAATTAGCGCAGGATCGAGCCCCACTGGAACTTAAACTGATTTTTGCGATGAAGTTTGCCAGTGGTTACTTCATGGGTACATTGTAACCGGGTTATCTCCACCACTGGCCGCCACCAGATAACACATAGTTTGCTGAGTGTGGCGTCAAACACTAATCAATTATCAAAGTAATTTTCACAAAATATATAGGGATATAAGAATTTTTATGCATGTACAAATCTCATTTTGTTATTGTATATTAATCTAAGTTGTAAAAAAGGAAAATCAAAATTAAAAATAACACACAGCTAATGCCCTTTAAAACAGCTAACATTTTAGGTCACAGTTAATAAATTAGATAAAGCGTGACTTTTGGTTGATCGTATATGGATTTCGCCTTTAGTTCTCTACAAAATTCTGTGCGTTGGAAAATCCTGTTAGGGTAAAAACAAACAACATAATACTTGCAAATTATTTAAGTTGAAACAGGTTAATATGTACATTCAAAAGTTATAATTTCAATTCTTTGAAACGCATCATAACTTCATTTGTCTTGTAAGCCTTGTGGGTAATGAAGAAGACAAAATATTCAGATATGGCTGACAAAAAAAAAATCCAATGAAAAGGCACAATGAAAAAATATATATTTTTTGACATTTTCCGCATGGAATATATATAGTTTACAAAGGCAGATCCAGTATTTGTTTTTTCAAAGGATGTATTCAGGGATACTATGGTTATATTTAACTTGTTTTACGATACAGTTTTAAATTGTTTTTCCCTTAGCATACTACTTTGATTGATACACAATTACATAAAGGAGAAATACACAGCCATGAACATTCTTAAATTCCTATATGTTGTTTTGAAAATTGCTTGAGAACCCCAGGTTTGGCACTTTTCAAATTGCAATAACTCACGTTATTATTTGTATATGAACACCACACTGGACCTGACCTTAGTTTTACAAAATATACAGGAAAATGATATTTTATGTCAGTGTATAGCTCTTACTTGTTATTGTATATCAAGTACAAGAAGTAAAATTTAAAAAGACGAAATATATTTGGAAACACAACTGAAGTCCGCTTTAAGACTTAGTTTTATTCAAAACAGTGGCTTGATTAAAATTGAAAAATATCTGAAGGAAAAAGTGACAAGCTTCATCAGAAAATATATAGCAAACGGAATTTATAAATACTGTCCTTTCTGATGTATCTTATTTGATCAACAATACGAACATAGCTCAATCCGGACACGACTGCTAGGGGTATCCGAAAGTACGATCCACGGTAATGAATGGAATATGAGCAGATATAGCTAAGACAAGAGCAAAGGTTGTAATTTCTATTGATTTTACAATCCCTGGAAAAGCATTTTCAATTATTCACCCTAACCACACATCAACCTTATTACTATCTTTAAAGCCTCATTATAAGGCAAATTGTATCAGTATACACAATTTGTTTTCAAATCAAACCTCTGCAACCTCTCCCTGTCAGTTTTAGTTTATTTCCAAAAACATTTTGAATGTCAAAACTCTTAAACAACGCTCAAATCTGGGATGTAGTTTTTAAAGTAATATAATGAATGTAAGTGAAAAAGATTAAATGTTAGAAAAAATACGAACAATAATCTTATACTTTTCTTTTATGAAAGAGGCATCTAAACTCAATATACTACAGTGAATTTGATTGGCTCAGACATTCCGGGCCTCACTCTATCAACTGAAAATATCAAGTTCCGAAAATCTAAATAGTTATCCAGTTTTGTTTGTATTATATAACACTTGTCTACAATTTGCATAATTGTTCTTATGTGGGAAAGCATTTCTCATTCCATATATAGTAACGTACACACGGTTCATAAATTTGTATATTAAAATTACTCTTATACAAATTAATCTAAATAAAGCACACAGTCAGTAAAAATGAATGTATACAGGGTAACATTTGTACATTGTTGTAATTATAAACAGTTCTGGCCTTTTTATATCATTTTGTGAATACTGTACGTATATTTATTTTAGCGGTATTCTAATATTAGCGCCTTTCGTGCTCAAGTCACTGCGCTAATTCAAGAGCAGCGCTAAATTTCCTCCATCTTGTTATTTTGTATACACGACAAAGCTAATGAAATTACTTGTGCGCATTTAATATTGCGCTAAGAAGTCTTTACCCCCTTAGAGCGCTAAAATATGAGTGTGCTAATTTAAATACACATACAGTATTGTATGAACTAAACGTACTTACTGTCTGAATGTAATAAATATTTACGGTTTGGCATTTTTACCATCAAATAGCTTTATTGATGGGCATTAAGTGACAAGGGAGAGAATTTAAATGTTGATTAGAGATTAAATTAGTGCAGTAGTGACACTCAGTGTTTACAGACCAACACGTAATACATGCTCTTTTGACATAGGTCGACAAACATTTCTTGATGTTCAATCAGAGAAACGTAAAACTTGAAAGCTTTAAATAAATACATCTAATCTCACATCCAACAACATTTCCGACGGACATTCTTCTTGTAAATCAAATGAACACAGCGACGCTTTTATCGATGCTGTCAGACGACAAGATATTTTTATGTATTTTATGGTTTGTTTTTAAAAGCAGTGTACCACTGACCGCATTAAAGTACCAATGTTTCTGTCGTATATAATACTGTATATCATGAATCCCTATACAGCTGATTACAGAAAACAGTATATCTTAAAATGTCAAATAGTCGCTTTATTTCAGACTCTTAGTCAATAGGTCTACTAGTAGGTGGTCCTGCTTTAAGTAAAAGCATTTTATTCTTGTGAGACAAGTGTTGTGGTAATATCAAAACTTTTTCAATCATGCTAGGATATACTTATATACATGTTTTAGTACAAAAAATGAATAGTTTGTTCACTACTTTGTTAACTTAAAGAGTGATCACCTGAAATGACAATACTAGCCTTTTTATGAACATTAGAAATGTGTTTTTTGTTTTTCAACTTTAATTCCATCATAAAATAATTTGAAATCCTATTATGATTATCTATCTTTGTTTTCTATGCGGTGCCGTTTTAGTATTTATTCACTATTAAAAATTCATTTTTGATATAAAAAAAATCAAAACGAATTTTCATTTTCTGATTTAAAAAAATATGTAGTACTATTTGATATCACAAATTCGAATTTTTGATATCAGAAAATAAATTTCAAATATCATGAAATCATTTTTAACTTTTGATATCAGTAAATCGATTTTTGATAACAGAAATTAGATTTTTTTTACATCAAATATTGTCTTTATTTCCTATCAGATTTGTATCCTTAAACAATTACTGCTCCCTAAGATTTCCCGCCAGGTACTAGATCGCGTGTTATTAGGCCCTATTTACTACGGACCATTGATTGTGTTCAATATGTCTTGCTCAGCAGCTGGTCTTCCCTCGCTTCCGTATGCTATGTTAGCTGCCCGTTTGGTTGATAATGTTTGGCTAGGCCTAGGCCTACTGCTCAAGATTTAATATCCATGATGGGTTTAGCTTATTTAATTATTTCGTCTAAAATTAAAAACAATCAATAACTATTATATCCTTGCAATTGATTAATTCAACCTTACTATTTGTATATGCATACAACAGTGGACCTGACTTTACTTTCACAAAATTTATAGAAATATAAGACTTTATGCCTGCGTATATCTCTTATTTGTTAATGTACATTAAGTACAAGTAGTAAAAGAAAAAAAAACGGAAATAATTTTTTGGAAAACAAAAAGATATTAATAAAATTTAATGTCCTCCAAAGGGAAGTATCAGTATGCGAAAAAAAAAACCCAGAAAAACACTCAAATTTCACAAATTTTCGGCCACTTGGCCTTTATCAAGTGTAAGACGACAATATGTATATCAGTTACATAGTATTAGGTCTGTACAATACAAAGCTCCAGTGCAAAATCAATCAAGGAAAAAGATATTAGTTATGGTGCAAACGATACAAAGTAAGTTATGAGGATCATCTTTTACAGCAACACATGAATTCAGGATATTGCTGTAACATGGAAGAACCGTCAACAAAAGGCTTCTTCAACTCGCTGTAAGAAGTATTTGTCTCACACTTTAGAGTCCCAGGTAAAACAATTTAGACTAAGTATTTACCAGGTTTTAGCTTGTGACATTGGCCTTTAAACTTTGACTATAGCAACACAATAAATGTCTTCCGCTGGTCATAAGGAATACGAGGCCCAGGTAAGATGGTTTGGTTTGTACCTTGCCTCAAGATTTTTTCAATGTTGTTTGTAACCTTGACCTTTGACCTTGATAAACATTTGACGTCGTCCTCTCTCCATAGTAGCCTAATGTAGTCACAGAAGAATTATGAGTATCTATGTTTATCAAATTTGAGAATACTACGGTTTGGTCTGTGCCTTGCCTACTGGCTGTGGACGGACGGACAGAACCTGTTCTATAAAACGTCCATCTACGACGGATGTATAAATAGCATCAGACAAGGCCCAATACTGAACGTAAATTTATATATTGTGAAATCCATGTAAACGTACACCGTAAATAGTCGACTTTCTTAGTTTTGAGGACTTACAATTTTAAAGACTTACTATCTACTATCTATTACATTAAAACGATATCAATATTTTTTGCAGAGTGAACCTAACAGGCTTCCGTAGTCTATCACTTCAGCATAAAATAATAAGCCGGTACCGAAATACCTGTTGGTTATGAAAGAGTAATACGATGTTAACCTATACTTGCAATGGTTATATATATCTATCATTACCTCAAATGTATGTATGTATTATTATGAATGGAATGGAGTACTTTATATAATGACGTAATGCCTTTCTATTGACAGATAAACTAATATAAAGGTGTAAAACAGCTAATTACAGTGATCAGATTGTGGGTATGTGATAAACAAATGTCATCAGCGTAAAGTGTGTTATCACGCCATGAATATTATCAAGTCTCCAGAAAAATAATTAATGGTGTAGCAACCATTTATCGTTTACACAACAAGTTGTTGAAAATTGACACTCCTGTCATCAATATCGTAATCTATATATCTCTTACTTACCACTCTGCGAAATCCATAGGTAAACACACACACAACACACACACACACACACACACACACACACACACACACACACACACACACACATATATATATATATATATATATATATATATATATATATATATATATATATATATATATATATATATACACCTTGGTATACAATTGTACGAAAACATTGTTGTGAATATTATTAACAATGCCAAAGTTAGTTTTCAAACGAGGCAAAAATAAATGCTCAAGGCGATATTTCTGTCAAGATTTCATCAGTTGAGTTCAAACTTAATATAAATGTATATTTCCGAGATCAAAAGAAGGTATCAAACGAAGTCAAATAATAAATCTAAATGTGTTTCCAAATCCGTCTAAGAGTAACCACTTTAAATATTATAAACATAATACCAAAGTTAAAATGCCCAAGACGATATCGTTTCTGTCAATTAGACTTCATCAGTTGAGCTCCAATTTGAAAAGTATGTGATTTTTTCTGAAGATAAAATGGTATCATGCAAGATGAACTGCTGGTACCAAAATACCAGGTACTAGGTTTATGTATACCCTCGGGGACTCAAACGGTCCACCAGCAGTGGCAACGACCTAGTGGTTATAAATATTATAAACATAATACCAAAGTTACAATGCTCAAGACGATAAAATGGTATCACACAAGGCCAAATAATATCTCTAAAGGTATAGCCGAAATCCGTCTAAGAGTAACCACTGTAAAAAATTACTATCTTAGCTTTAAATGGATATCTTAGCTTTTGAGAAGTTTAGAATGTAAATATGACTTCAGTATGATATAATCCCCTGGTACCGAAATATCAGGTACTGGGTTTATGTATACTCTCGGGGGCTCAGATGGTCCACAAGCAGTGGCAACGACCGGCCAGTGGCTATACATACTACGAACAATGCCAAAGTTACAGATTTACAAATGAGGCCAAAACAAATCGTTTCTGTTAATAAGACTTACTCAGTTGAACTCGAACTTAATATAAATGCATATTTCTGAAATACATCAAGACTAAATAATAATGTAAATATGTTGCTCAATCCATCTAAGAGTACCCACTATCGGTTTATGCGATTGGTTAACCACTATCGGACAACGTGTTTATGACAAATAATTCAACATTTGCTATAGTGAAAATGGTAATATAGATATTATTATATTCAAACAAATATGATATTTTATACTAATCGATGAATTATTTTACATATTTAATATATTACTGTATATCCGAAAAAAAATCGCGGGGCTTTATTTTCGCGAAACACAAGCTATAAATTTTTTTGCCAATGCCCCTTTGTTTACGCGATAATTTTATTTTCGCGAGGTAGAGCTCTCGCGAAAATAGAATTCTTTCGAATAAAATCGGATTTACAGTAACACACAACTTTTGCGTAGATCCACATTCATGAAATAGTATGATTCAGATATTTAAACATTTCAAAGTGATCAGCATTATACTACATTAAGATTAGAAAAAAATGTTTAAAATATTATGAACAATACCAAAGTTATAGTTTTACAACAGAGACCATAGCAAATACTCCAGACGTTTATATCAAGCTGCAAATAAGACATCATCAGTTGAACTCGAATTTGATAAAAATGAAAAAGTGGTATCATACAAGGCAAAACGATATGAAATATCTTCAATTTAATCGATACTTTAATGAATGACGAACTGGTCGTTCTTACATTGAATCTTTTAAACTACTTGTACCATAATCTATAAATTCGGCATTTAGATGAACATACGCAAAATAAAATGAATTTCTAGAGAAGTATAAAACACGCTAACTTAGGTCATCTTCCGCATTATGTAACATTTTGTATTTGCTTCTGAACACAGAGGGCACAGATGTTGAAGAGTGATTATGAGGATTGCCCACAGTGCATACTCATATGTCAAATAACATATAGTCACTAAAGATATATATTGGATTTCATTGTTTCAGTCCGACATCGATTTCGGAAGATCTTAGCCAAAGGATTTTGAGCTGCAGTAATGACAAATTTTCTTTGAAACTATCCCGTTAATGAAGTGAATTCCTTCAAGACTTGACATCAATTGTACGTCTCAAGAGACGAGAAAAACATGGTTTCGTAATAGCTGATTTAAGCGAATGTCTGCAGACAATTTTCAAGTAAAGATAACTGTTTTTTCTTATTAATTGTGAATTGTAAATTTTCGCGTGTTATTGATGAATGTGTCCAGGGGCAAGATGGTTAAAACTGACAAAATTGACAAAGACGCTTTATCATGTCAAGACATAACATTTCTGTACGGAAGTGTTATATATATAACATAAAAAAGTAGAATATTACATATAAGTAGTGAGTAGTGAACCTCTTAAATTGAAGATTGGATAAGCTAATCTATTTGTTGTCTGTTTGAATTTTCAATCGAATATATCGTATTTAATAAGCCGCCTGATGGGCTAACGGTCAGTCAGAAAATTTTCCTGTTAAGTTTGGTTAAAATTAGTCCAGTGGTTCTTGAGAAGTCGAAAATGTTTAAAATGTGACCAAAAAAACCCATCATATTTTCTGTTTACATAGGTGCCTGTGACCTTGACCTTTGTCTCCCTGTCCTTGAAATTTTGTCAAAATGATCGTTAGATAATTCCTAACAACTTTGTATACAAAAAGTCGATCATTTTGTAGTTATTAAACAAGTTATATTACAATTGTGTCCTCCGTTACTAGAGCGACTCCTATTGGCTCGATTATGGACAGATTTCATTTTCGTTCACTTTGTAGATATGGACGTAACAATCAAGCATACAAAATTTTAAAGTCATCTGATCATTGGTAAATATGAAGAATATTTTTAAAGATGTACCAAGTTTGGTTAAAATTGGCACACTGGTTCTTGACAAGAAGTCGTAAATGTGCACGACGGACAACGGCAGACAAAAGACGATCGCAATGACCTAAAACTAATCCTTTTCTTCAATTTCTATGCTCAGTGGAATTTTACGTATTCCTTATAAATCAACATGAATACTATCATATCTTATCACCCATAGTCAACATGAAGGATATGATCAGTATTTATCAAATTGTCAACATAATTATTGTTGTCAACAAAACTTTCCATAGTCAATATAAATATTATGATACATAAACGGACATTGTCAACATGAACGGTGTTGTCAGTAATCACCTAATGGGCAACATAAATATTGTTGGAGGCAGAAGTTCTCATAGTCAACATAAACATTATAATGCATAAACGGCCATAGTCGACATGAACGGTGTAGTTAGTAATCACCCATGGTAAGGCAGAAATATTGTCTTCAGTAAAGAGGGGTCGCGTGGCTGCGTGGTTAGAGCATCGCACTTTAAATCGTGAAGTCTCTCGTATCCTGTCAGCGCAGGTTCGAGCTCCGATTTTTGTGAGAAAGTTTACTTGGCCGGTGGCCACTCCCCGGTTAACCGGGTTCTCTCCTCTACCATTAAAATCTGGCCGCCACCATATAACTGACAAATTTATGAGTGTGGTGATACACAATTTAAAAGTAAAAAAAAAAATCAAAATGTCCTTAATAGTCAACATAAACATTATAATAGACCCTTTTTGCTATAAAAAATTAAAATAAAAAAAATGTTTATTGATCAAGGGCGTCAACACACAAGCAATATGGCACTGACAAATTAGTTAAATATATTGACTATATAATTTTCGTTAAATTGATGATAGGAAGTCAGAAGGAGAATTGCACTACTAGTAAAATATTTAATAGGAATTTGTCTCTATTTAAATACATGGATATACTATAGAAGTTCATTCTTGGCGTTATTCGTGCGTACCGTACATGTTGATTTAGATAAGATACACGTATATTTCCTGTTTCAGCGAATTCAAGATTATCAATTCATCATCATTGTGGAACAATTCTCTTTTTTTCATCGCATACTTCCTTGATTAAAATGACAAGAAAAAAAAAGTTAACATTAGAGTGATTTTATTATTTATTCCTGTCAACCCCGAAGACCATAATAGACTGGTCTAAGGCAATAGAAAAGAGCACCATTTCTATACCTAAGCGTGAAAATGTAAACTATATTTAGTTTTGTTACTCCAGTACATCGCGAAACGAAATAACTCGACGATAATTCCTGATCATGAGGAAATGTTTTCCATTAAGCTTGTGTCTTTCTGGTATAATGTTGCATCGAGGATAAAGATATTTCAAGGAAACACCGAATTCCAAATAGTGCAGTACTCAAGCAATGACCTTAGTGTACTGAACAACTAGCAGATATATTGAGAGAGAGAGAGAGAGAGAGAGAGAGAGAGAGAGAGAGAGATATTTAACAACAGTTATTGATGTATGTATGGTATATAGATGATATAGGCAAGTGATTTTGTCAACATTTTGTCATGTTGTAAATTTTTAATTCACCGGGCGGGTGTAAATGAAAAAACCTTGATTTTAAGTAAAATTAGTTTTTACACCTATTCGTTAAAATCAAAATTTACAATATGGCAATTTTACACAAACGGATACACCCAGAACAATCCAATATTTTACATTTTGCAACAAACATTTTGTATAAATTGCAACATATACGACAAAAAAGATGAACACTGAAATATAACCACTTTCCCTAACATATAGTTTTATGAATGGGGTACATTTGATGTATGAGCTAGTTTGTCTTTAAAAGTTAGAAAAGGTATCATATCATTAGTGAGATAAATAAAAATTATCCCTCAAAATAGTCATACGTTGAACAGGTTTTTCCTTTTTTTAAAATAGTTAAGAGTGTAACAACAAAGTTGGCATTCTACCCAGCTGTGCACCGGGTTTGGAACAAATATAAAAAAATCTCATATACCAAAGTATAAATCTATAGGATGTCCAGGATATAGGTACAAATCTGGTAAAAAATGGACAAACACAGACCTCTGGAAATCAAGAGGTGGGTTCAGGTGCCATGGAGGAGTAAGCATCCCCTGTCGGCCGATCAAATCCGGTACACAAACTATTTTTATCAAATATTATAAACATAATACCAAAGTTATAGTTTTGTAAAATGCCAACATATCTATTCTGTCAATAAGACGCCATCAATTCCAAATAGATGATATGTTCCAAAAGAGAAAAGGGTATGTCACAAGGCGAAACGCTAAACATAAATATTAAATCCGTCAAAAGTTAACCATTTTGAAATGATGACAAACATCTTTGTTTCTGAGGAGTTAAGAATAAAATCAACGTCGATATCAATATGAAATATTTAGGCGTTTATGTATACCCTCTAGAACTCAGACGGTTCACCAGAAGTGAAAATGACCCAGTGGTTGTGAACATTAAAACATAATACCAAAGTTTCTGTCAAAACATCTTCACCAATTTCTTTTTGAATGAGACAGAATTGACCACTTAACAATATCCACGGTATTGTGAATATGATTTATATTTGGTAATTCACATTCTAGAGAAATTTTATCATAACAGTAATCTAATCTCAGTACAATATGTTATCAATAAAATGTGAACAACAAATATCCATTTATCTTGCGCATATGCAGTGTATGCTAGAATGTCTCCCAGATGACTATGTAAGCTAGAAGCCGTTCAAACTACGACCATTTCATACATAGAACTACTGAGTGAAAAGTTGTCGCAAGGATACGAGAAATCGCGTTTGAATTCGATTATCCGTAAAGTTTGCGATTGCTTCACTAACAGAAAAGATATAACTTACTGATGGTACCTTATCCAACCTTTGGATTTGTCAGAGGTATGTGTCTTATTTTCTCCACATTTGTAAAATACAATTTTCGTCTGGACTTCATAACAAGTAGTTATTACTGATATCTACATGTATTTGTTATCTGTACTTTTTATATAACGCAGTTTGCAAATAGAAATAAACTTTTATGCTAGTGTCACTCTGGTTGAAGTAGCAATGTACCTCGTACCATCAACTCATTTAAGTGACACTTGTTGTGACTTGCAATACCCCATACGAAGAATTACAAATAAATGACGTCCTCTGAATCTGAAATAGAAAGTTCATGCTTATACAAACAATGTCAAATGATCCCATAATCGCACTAAAATAATTTCAAGTGATTTAAGATGATTCGAAAAAGAAGATTTATGTGATAAATAGAATTCAAATTACACCATCAACGATAAGAACTAGAAAGTTCATGTGATAAAAAGAATGTAAAAATGACGTCATATACGATCTGAAATCTAGTACGTGCTATGGAAAAAAAACCAAACAATTACGCCATTAATGATCTGAAATAGATATTCATGAGATAAAAAGAAAGACAAATGACGTCATAGACGAATTTAATGTGATAGATAAATTTCAAATAACCGAATAGAAGATTTGTTGAAGTAAATTTTATGTAACAAAATGAATATCAAATGACATCATTTATGACATTACCCCAAAAGGGTTGTGCACCTTTATGCAGCGAAGGCTTTAGAGATGGATATATCTGCAATATAAGAAATAACATCATTTCTACATACGAAAATCAATATATAAAATACACACTTTGGAATGACTCACATTCAGTATTGTAAAGCATGCTGGTAACTTCGGACGCAGGGGAGGGGCATTGGTCTCGGTCAAATTGTACTTAATGTTTCACCACGTTATGTGGAAGGCATGTATCATAGTGATAAATGATACGAGAATATGCATTCAGCTTCTTGCTGTTAATTTGGAATTAAGTATTGATTTTTTTCATATTATCTACTCCAATTCCCCCATAAACAATCTTATAGGAAGAAAATCCACCAAATTGTAACATCTGAGAATAAACTGGCAGACTTGAACAAATCTAAATACGTCAGATTTCTGAAAAACGAAATGCATGTTGACATATGTTTTTTTATTTTAAATTGCGAGGAAAGGGTGTTTGTTTAACACAAGACTGAAAACAAAACATGTTATGTCATTTTCCATTTTATCAGTTTTACCTACCGTTGTAGATGAAGGGCCACGCTTTTTGAACTGTGCTGTGAAGGACGTCGGTATTGTGATGTTTCTTTACTGTTCTCGACTGCCGTAGTACAGCTCTTGGTATTATCACAATGCCTAGTGCACCTGTTGTGACAATAGCATTGCGCCAGCATACAATAATAAAAAAAACAGGTAAAGGTATCTGGAGCACCTGACAAAGGAACAGAATGCTCTGCATGTTTCCAAAAAGTGTAGTAAACCTATGACCCAGAATCAAGAACTAAACCTTCAAATTTCCTTGCGTGGCCAACGCTCTATCAACTGAGACAACAAGAGCGGTATTGCATTTTGACAATATTTGTCTATAATTCTGCTCAATTTTCAACACAGGTATCTTATAATTTTAAAACTAAAATACCTACTCCCCTGTGAAGTTCTAAGTTTATGGTCAAATCTTTCCACCGTACTGGTATAATATTAATTTTAATTTTAAAATAATATGAGGAGGAATTTTAACGTATCTATTGTATAGTGATTTCAAATCGGATTGAACACGAAATTTGTAAATAGCATGTCTAAATAGCTGAAAAGTACAAAATAAAAAAAAAATGTAAACCATCTAACACGACAAAATAATAGAATATAAAATGGGAAATTTTATGAGACCTTCCTGCGGAAACCTCACTAAATCGTTTACCAATGGGAGCCACTATAAAATCAGTTTTAAGAGATTGGCAAGCAGGAAATGCAACTACAAGAATCGTTTTAGTATTTGATTTGTTACAAAAGCAATGGAATAACATGTAGTTCTATTTATCGCCGTGAAATGAATAAAACTTGCATTATATATATGAAGGATGGTGGTTACCAGGTTTTAATAATACTCATTAAAATCTGTTTTTAGACTTTGAGCCACCACGGAAATAACCCCTGTTCCTTCGGGTGAATTTTGAATCGTGTGTTTTCTGAGAGACTATAAGAATGCTACTAAATGTGTCATTTTAGCAGTCTGGACTTTGTGATTAAGGAGATTTGAGACAAAAGCCAAAAACCTAAAAATTGTTACAAAAATGTTTGAAAAGTTTACACCAAGTAATCCTATATTTACTGCATATTTTGGTCAGAGTACTGATGGGCACATGTTTTAAAGATATCATAAATGGCCAATATTGTGTTAAATGCCATAAATTGTCAATATTGGAACATAAAACAATTATCATTTTTGTTTGTCAAATTTGGTATTGATATTTTCGTATTAATACATTCTTTTGAAAATAGATTTGTAAAAAAGGTATGATTTTTGTATAATCCCATTTTCCAGTGACAGATAAAATTGTGCTTCGATTACAAAATTGTATTTAAAATATTTTGTCACATAGCTTGAACAACAAACTGACAAATTATTATATATTGTAAATTTTACGTTTTTCTTTATCCTGGCATCATCATGGATTTATTAATTCGGGATTGGGGGTAAACTTAAAATAAGCTAAGGTCCTCCAAAAATTGCGACGTTTATTAAAAACGCATTCGCTGTTTCGTAAATTCAATGATGATCAACACCATGAATACAGCGAATACTAACACCACAAGTTATCTCCTCGCTATACATTATGTGAATATTTCATTTTGACAGTAATTATTGAAACAATCCACAGAACTCACAAAACGTAATAACAAAATGGTTTGATTAATATGGAAACATTTGCAACTACCTAACAAAGCCAAACTACAGCTTGTCCGACACTTCATGAAGTTGACATCTACAATACAGTTTAATAAACTGCTTATAAATGCGTTTTGAAATATATATCACTGGGTACAAAATGGTATATACCAACGCATCCAAACTATTCAATTACAAACGGGTTTTGCAGTGTCTAGACATCAACCATCTTCTATAGACATCTTGCAAGTATATACCTGAATCTGCTTCAAGTGTCGTGTGACAGCTCTGTGTAGAACTGAGCCTGCTTCAAGTGTCTTGTTACAGTTCTGTGTAGTTCTGAGTCTGTTTCAAGTGTCGTGTGACAGGTATGTGTAGATCTGAGCCTGCTTCAAGTGTCTTGTGACAGCTATGTGTAGATCTGAGCCTGCTTCAAGTGTCTTGTGACAGCTATGTGTAGATCTGAGCCTGCTTCAAGCGTCGTGTGACAGCTCTGTGTAGATCTGAGCCTGCTTCAAGTGTCGTGTGACAGGTATGTGTAGATCTGAGCCTGCTTCAAGTGTCTTGTTACAGCTCTGTGTAGATCTGAGCCTGCTTCAAGTGTCTTGTTACAGCTCTGTGTATATCTGAGCCTGCTTCAAGTGTCGTGTGACAGGTATGTGTAGATTTGAGCCTGCTTCAAGTGTCGTGTGACAGGTATGTGTAGATCTGAGCCTGCTTCAAGTGTCTTATTACAGTTCTGTGTAGATCTGAGGCTGATATAAGTGTCGTGTGACAGCTCTGTGTAGATCTGAGCCTGCTTCAAGTGTCTTGTTACAGCTCTGTGTAGATCTGAGCCTGCTCCAAGTGTCGTGTTACAGCTCTGGATATATCTGAGGCTGCTTCAAGTGGCGTGTGACAGGTATGTGTAGATCTGAGCCTGCTTCAAGTGTCGTGTGACAGCTATGTGTAGATCTGAGCCTGCTTCAAGTGACTTGTTACAGCTCTGTGTAGATCTGAAGCTGCTTCAAGTGTCGTGTAACAGCTATATGTATAGGTCAGCCTGCTTCAAGTACCGTGTTACATCTCTGTATAGCTCTGCGTCTGTTTCAAGTGTCGTGTGACAGGTATGTGTAGATCTGATCCTACTTCCAGTGTCTTGTTACAGCTCTGTGTAGATATGAGGCTGCTTCAAGTGTCGTGTGACAGGTATGTGTTGATCTGAGGCTGCTTCAAGTGTCGTGTGACAGGTATGTGTAGATCTAAGGCTGCTTCAAGTGTCTTGTTACATCTCTGTATAGCTCTGAGTCTGTTTCAAGTGTCGTGTGACAGCTATGTGAAGATCTGTTCCTACTTCGTGTGATAGCTTTGTGTAGACCCGAGTGTGCTTTAAGTGTCATGTGACAGCTCTGTATAAATCCGAGTCCACTTCATGTACAGTGTGACATGTATGTATATACCTGAGTCTGTTTCAGGTGCAGTTTACCTGAGCCTGCTTCAGGTGCAGTGTGACAGGTATGTTTATGACCTGAGCCTGCTTCAAGTGCAGTGTGACAGGTATGTTTATGACCTGAGCCTGCTTCAGGTGCAGTGTGACAGGTATGTTTATGACCTGAGCCTGCTTCAAGTGCAGTGTGACAGGTATGTTTATGACCTGAGCCTGCTTCAGGTGCAGTGTGACAGGTATGTATAAACCTGAGTCTGCATCAGGTGCAGTGTGACAAGTATGTATAAGACATGAGCCTTCTTCAGGTACAGTGTGACAGGTATGTATAGACCCCAGCTTGCTTCAGGTACAGTGTGATAGGTAAGTATAAATATGAGCCTGCTTCAGGTGCAGTGACACAGGCATGTATAAGACCTGATCCTGCTTCAGATGCAGTGTGACAGGTATGTATAGACCTGAGCCTGCTTCTTGTGCAGTGTGACAGGTATGTAAAGACCTGAGTCTGCTTTCAGTGCAATGTGACAGGTATGTATAGACCCCAGCCTGCTTCAGTTGCAGTGTGATAGGTAAGTATAAATATGAGCCTGCTTCAGGTGCAGTGACACAAGCATGTATAAGACCTAAGCCTGCTTCAGGTGCAGTGTGACAGGCATGTATAGACCTGAGCCTGCTTCTTGTGCAGTGTGACAGGTATGTAAAGACCTGAGCCTGCTTCAGGCGCAGTGTGGCAGGTATGTAAAGACCTGAGTCTGCTTTCAGTGCAGTGTGACAGCTATGTGTGGATCCGATCCTGCTTCAAGAGTAGTGTGACAGTAATGTGTAGACCTAACTGTGCTTCAAGTGCCGTGTGACAGCTACTCCTCCCATTTACCGTAGATGCCTCATTGAGACTGTGTATCTTGGGTACACTGACAGGAATGACATAATCACATACTCTTTATTAACATTTTAAATTGTTTATCATAAACTGTGGTAGATTAATTCATTTCTGTGTGTAGTGGTGTGCATCATTAACATAATGTGAGGAAATTACACCTGATATGATATAAATATTTTTTTTTTGTATTTGATATAAGGATAATTGTGTTATTATTTTCTTTTAACTCAAATTTCAATTTCTATATACTGAAACTTCAGAAATCTGAATTTATCGATTATTTTTTCGTGTCATTGACTGTTTCAACGTATTTTCAAAGGGCCGTTCTAATGATACGTAAATGACTAACGTTAGTAAAAAAAATGAAAAGAAATTATAATCTATCTGTATGCCTTTGTGACACAACTTTTCTTCTCCCCCGTTTCCATGTAGTTGTACTACATACCGGTTTTTTCAGTGATGTTTACTTTACAGATCTATGTGTAAAGCCTTTGTATATATATATATATATATATATATATATATATATATATATATATATATATATATATATATATATACTTACCATCCTCTCCATGGCGTGGCTAAGCAAAAATTATGTGTACTCAAAACTACGGCAAGGGCCCTGGAGCCAATGACCCAAGGGTTCAAGGGTGAAGCCAACGTAGACTCCCGGAATTACAGATATTAGCTCTGTTTCGGAGAGAGTTCTTGCTTGTGTGTCAAAACTTCTGAGAATGAATATTTTCCACAATTTTATTGCGAACCCCATGTGTGCGTGACTTTGTCATGATTTGTGCACAGTCTTGCTTTAAAGAAGACTACGTCATTTTAGCATACATAATTGTTTAAACTTTTTGATCAAATATCTTTTGCGATCTTACAACTTAATGCCAATAAGACAATTCAAACAAACTGTAAACAAAGATTGAAACAACATATGTGTACATTATATGTTGGCGTGAACTGAGATTATCCTCAATGCCTTCTAATAATTTATGTTGATTTCTTATCTTTCATTTGCTGACACCATGCTTTCTTTGTGTGTGATAAAACTGATAAAAATCACCATACAAAAATAGATTTATATTTGAATCATCCTTTTGTAACAGTTTATTGTTCAAGGGCGTAGGACAGGGGGAAGCGGGGGGCACGTGCCCCCGCACTTTTGAAACGGGGGGGGGGGGCACAAGTATGTTTGTGCCCCACACACTTTTTGGCGTAATTTCTTTTATCACACGGTCACAATTTTTTTTAATACTTGAATTTTTCAAGGCAGTAGTTATAATTCTTGAATAATTGATTTTCCGGAATCCGTACTTACTAGTACCAAAATTTTAGCGCCTCCCTACGCTCGGCCAAAACAATTGCATTATATATACTCCTCCTTCCCTGTTGTCCATCATTTCGGTAAAGAAATTCGTTTTCTTTTCATGGGTTTGTATGAATATGAAAATTTATCTGTAAACGTGGCAAATTTTGCCAGCATTATATCAAAATGTAAGTTATATCTTACCAATTATTTACACATTACATGTATGTATGCGTAGATATCGGATCGCCCATACTTTTTAACATACCATTTTTTTTTTAAATACATTATCAACACGTGTGGAATCTAGAAAAAAGGCTTCCAAGAACTTTTAAACATCAAAAATTTTCTGGACTGCCTCATCATGTTCTGCATGCATTTTTGTTTGCTAATACTCAATTTATTTTTGATAAATGATACGCATGTCAATTTAATGCAATATTTGGCCGACATAAAAACGAGTCGCAATGTGATAATTAACTCTCTGGGCTTTAATAATCGAACATTTCTGGGAAGCATACCCTAGACCACGGGGAAATGGCGATTTTTGGTTTTGGAAGCCAGAGGATGCCTCATCGGCTACCGAATTAATCCAACGATATTTTCAACGATAAAGAGGTCATAATTCAATGTCTGGAGGATACCAGGCCAAAATTCATCCCGATTTTAGTATTTTTTTTGCTGATCCTACTTTCTTTTGAGAAGGATAATCAAAGTGTTTTTGTAGCGGATTGCTATGCGCATCTGGATGCAGAAAAAAAGGATTCCAAATTTGAAAAAAAAAAATTATCTGAAAGATGCGTAAAACCCTACCCCTAATGAAATATTGCCTCACAATTAATCAAACACTTAGAAATATGTGCAGTGATGAGGGAGAGGGTGCTGCCCTAAGTTGATAAAATAGGTGTAAAACCTTTCATTTTTCTATAAAAAGTTGAAAAATTAAAGACGAATTTCAAAAAGTTTTCCGCCTGGCTGAAGACTTTAATCAAGATTTACACCACTCCAACTTGAAATCATCACTCTACTATTGATGAGGTATGCATTGCATAAACAGTTTTAATTTAAGTTTAGATTAAATTTTTAAAGAATAAACAAGTTTAATTAATGTCACCAGCCTGAACATTACCCCTTTTAAAACTTTTATTTGCTTCCTACACCTGGATCCGCCCCTATAATCCATTCTGAATATTTTGAATGGTTGTGCCCCACCCCTACTTTTCTAGACCCACCTAAGCCACTGTAGTTTCCCATTACTTATTTAAGTGCTATAAATGTTGGATAAGAATGTGACAAAATATCTGAGTATCCTTAGCTTTTTATTACCTAAACACACACACGCACACACACACATTATATATATATATATATATAATATATATATATATATATAAATATATTATATATATATATATATATATATATATATATATATATATATAGTGTGTGTGTGTGTGTGATATATATAACAAGTATATAATATGTGCTATATGTCTCTGATATTACTTCATAAAAATCAGCATACCAATATATATAAATATGATAATTTTGCTTTATATCTTTTTTTCTCATAATGTTAAATGGGGATCCAATATTAGTGTACCTAGGATGATTATATATATATATATATATATATATATATATATATATTATATATATATATATATATATATATATATATTATATATATATATATATATATATATCATAGGCGTCGGAAGCAAATTGAAAGAGGGGGGGGGCTAAACCAACTTAAAAAACTCACACACGCCAGAAACGTCTGGGGGCTAAGCACCAATTTTCAACACCTATGTCTATCTTTGCAAAAAAAAAAAGGGGGGGGGGGGGGGGTGCTTAGCTCCGACGCCTATGTATACATACATGACGTGTATAACAAATGACTAGTCACTCTAATTCACTATTATGTTAGTGACATATTCCTGTCATTCAGTACATATATTTTTTCTGACATTTTGGTTATGTAATTACATGTAAAAGGAATCCTCTGTATACTTAAAGTCATGCGCGTAACTCTTGCAGTATCTATACAACAATAAGCGATGCATTTAAAATCGGAACATATTTTATACCACTAAATATCAAATTATCAATTTGTTGAAATTTACAAACCCGTCCTTATTCAGCAAAATTAGACATAGCTTACATTGCAAAGATTAAAATAAATAACCCCCAAAATGATAACGATAATGTGATAAGTCACAGAAATTGAAAAACAAGTATAGCTATAGATTAGTGAACTTTTACACAAAATTCAATTTCGCGTTCCTTACCACGTGTTCCACGTGTACACCGGAGGAGTGTGTTGTAAACATTGTTTATTGAAGTGCCCGATTAAAACTCCTGCAACTTGATAGATACATTTGTGCACGAAAATATTGAGAAATTGTATCTTACTGCATATAACACCATCTCAAATGTATGTGAACGTCCATTTTCACCAAACATTCAGTGTAAGAGATATTTTCTAGACAAAATGAAAGTAGGCATTCACTTCCGTATCTCTGCAACATTTGCCGCTAGGGGGCCTGTCT
Source organism: Atrina japonica (assembly GCA_030159075.1). Lineage (NCBI taxonomy): Eukaryota > Metazoa > Mollusca > Bivalvia > Pterioida > Pinnidae > Atrina > Atrina japonica. Next base: position 505,877 of record BROG01000179.1, read on the forward strand.
AAGTTATTACCCATAATTCTTTGTGTGTATTGCAAGTAGTGTATTACTGTCGGGTCGTCAGTATTGACGAAAATGGCCCTTCACCGATCGTCTGTCTCTGTTAGACGAGGTTCTAAAAACGATTCACAGAAAGATGAAGATGAATCAGAAAATAATGGATACATTCAAGTTCTGGTGAAACCTCTCGAGCAAGGAAATTTTAATTTAGTTCTTAACTGGCTAGGTATCACTGGCAAAAAAATTTCGTCTCAGCAGTTAGGGATTGTGTATGGATTGGGATTAGCAATTTCTAGTGTTTTACTGTATAATTTACTGAATTGCGATATTGGATCAGTTTTTCAACGATTGTGTGGAATTCTTGTGCCAATGTTTACTATTATCTGTTCGTTTTATTGGCTGTCGCTTTACCTGAGAAAATCCTGGAGCACAACAAGCGTGTATCTGCTGTTTTGCTCATGTTTCTTGGGAGAAACCATTGCACAAATTCTCATTTCCACATGGAATAGTAATTCCGTATCCGAGGACAGTGATGATGGGAGCATTAATAGTACCAATCATATAACTCAACCTCTAGTTGTTTTTGTTGTTTTGCTGTCCGTGTGCACGGCAAGTGTATTTTCCTCATTAGAGACGTCGCACAGTGCTGCTGTTATATCGTTAGTCAGTTTTACAAGATTTTTATCATGCTCAACTTTGGGGGATCTTCCGCAAAGTTTGAGACCATATATTTCATATTTATGTGGTCTAGCTGGTATAATAATATCTAAGTATATGGAGACTGTACTGAAGCCTCCAATTAATAATTTTATGACCCATGATGGAAAGATACCCGTCATAAAGAGGAGGCGATCGAGTGCGTCCAGCACCCATGCGTTCTCGGCACACAGATCCACGCGAAGGACATCCCTCCCTGCACTCATTCCCAAGTCACAGGTATGTGTTTTAATAATGAAAATAAAAAATAATAAAGATGATTTCAGATGGACCCTATGTGGCCGATGAAGATGGAATATTGTGTTTTTATTTATTCATTTCCTTACTGAATATGCCTTTTCCGTTTTATTGTTTTTATTGATTAGAAGATAATTATTAGGTGATTGTTAGTGATGTTATGAATTATTAATCTGTCTGATGATAGATGCATGTATACCTATATATACATAATAGCATAAATTGGGAATATATATATATATATATATATATATATATATATATAGGTTATAACTAATTATAGTCAGACAAAGGTAAATTTGTCTTATTTATTTCAATAGTTTTATATTGACATTTGCTACTCAAAATACAAAAATATATATTTTTACATATACATTTACTTGTATTTGCTACATGCACATACATGTGTATATACATTATATATATATATATATATTTAAGCTTTCATTGTTATTTTTCAATATTTGTCATTAAAAATAATAAAACAATTTCATTTTGTAACAATAGGCAATTGTATTAATTGCTAAATGCAGTTCTTTTGATTTTGTTGTTGTATTTTTCTGTCTTAAATTCAAACTGGTACATGTACATTGTAATATCTATTGAGAACTTATGAAATTATAAGTTTCAAAGAATAATTTTGTGCCTTTTGAAATTTTCTTTCACTTTACATGCACAAATGTCTGGTAGTATAATTCCACATATTAATGTGTACTGATATATATTTGTATGTAGAATGTTTATAGTTTTTACACATTCTACATGCATGTTCATATGTAACTTGTAAATGTAATGAAATACTAGTATGGTACTCGAGTAAAACATGATATATAAAATAGAATCATAGTGACACACTTACACATTCATTTAGAGTATTAAAAGTGTGATTGAATGTAAGCAAATAAACAGATATTTCAATGTGTACATATGGAATATTTATATCATTTTATATGTATATACAAACGTATTATCATAAAGTGTTTTTGCTTGGATAAGAAATTTTGGCAATAAGCTGATTAAAGTCTATGCCATGCCATGTCATTGATTTGACTGACTTGTTTTTTAGAAGTTTTCTCATGGCTTTGTACAAAATGTAGTAAAGTTGATGTTTGAAAGAAAACAGTTGAATTGTAATTTTTGTTACTCTTTTTCTTCTTTGAGTAAGTAATTATAAGAATAGGTAAATGAATTACAATTACATTTAATGAATGAATTTAAAATTTGGAATTTAAATTCTATTCTGAAAGGACACACTTTCAACCTGGTTGTTCTCTGTTGTTTTATTTTCTTTTTATTGTTTTAGCCATTCAAAAATATAAAATGCTGTCACTTTAAATTCACAGATTTTTATATAGCATACTATTACATAGATATACAAATATACTTAAAAGTCATTTGTTTTCTGATATTTATAGACTGAATATTACTTTGTACCTTTTTTATAAATATACAGTGTAATTATTTTTACATTTTTATAAATATACAATGTAATTATATTCAGCTGCTGTACATATAATGTACAATTTAGATACATTGTACACTATTGTAAATTTTAAACAGTAATACAATGAACATATAAATTATCAAAACACAAATTACCTTTTTACAATGTATCTGAAGTAAAACATTTGCCCTACATTGTATATGTACATGTATATTGCACATTTGACTGTCAAAACCTATGTGGTCTTCATACACTATTGGTATAAAACTGTACATTTGTATTTCAATTCACTTGCTTAAAATACTACATGTAGTGTATTCACTACATTGTAACTATAAACTACTTTTTTGTACATGTACATGTACCTTTTAAACATTGCTTGTATTATAACAATGTGATTCATATGGTAATTAGCTCAATGATCCTGTTTTGCCCTTTGAACACTTTATTTGACCTACATGTAAATTGTAATAGTTATTTGAAATTTTACACGTAATCATTGATAGATTTATATAATAAACATATGTATATATATTTATATTTTAACAGACTTTACATATAACTATTTAGTTCTTTAGTTTAAATAGTCAAATTAGGATGACCAAAGCTAAGCTATGTAAAGTAAAATCATATGTAAGTTTTAAAGTGTACATAGTTGAATAGAACACATATGTTACATATATGGATATAGTGATACAGTGAAACCTGACTTACATGTAAAAGACCACTTTCATGAAAGGGCACCTGTCATCCAAGACCACACTCTGAAAACCACTTGGTAAAATAATCAGTTAGATAAAACATCTTTAGAGCTTTCGAGAGACCACCTTTCAGTGGCAGATGGGGTGGTCTCTCAAGACAAGTTTCACTGTACATGTAGTGTAAAATGATACACACTAGTAACGTACATGGATGTACAGTGATCCAACCAGGATCGAATGATCTGGGGTCATTATGTCCCCTTGATCATATTTTTAGGAGGTCATTTTCATAACCATGGGGACATAACAATAATAACAAAAACCATTTATAACCAAAGAAGCAATTAAGAAATTTATAGTACATGATAGGTACTGGTACAAATGTATATCTCAAGTACATGTAGGAGGATATGATAATCATTGATTCCAAAGAAAGATAACCAACACTTGTTCTAATGTTATGATATATGTCATTCTGGACACTGCCATCACTGTGCCAAGCTGTCCCAGTGGTCTATGAATAATGGGGACATTTATCATTTTGAAGGGCCATTTGCCCAATGCCCCCCTGTGGTTGGAACACTAGATGTACATGTGTGTGTTTTATAAATCAACTTATTACAAAATTAATTTTTTCCAGTTTATATGTACATGTATGTTATTGTTATATAATAATGTACATGTATAATATTAATATTCATACAGGTTGTAACAAACACTTGTTATAGACAAATAAAAATGCAAATCCAGTCTTACAATAACATGGCCCTACTAGACAATTACGTGTGCACATATATACATGAAGGCGCAATGTTGTACATATATTTCAGTAATTATCACTTTTGTTGATCACTTTATTAAACAAATTTGTACCTGCATGGTTTACATGTAATGATCAGAGGGTTATAAACACATGTACTCAACAGCTTTCTAAATGATAAAGAATCTAGATACATTTAATTTGTTTATGAATGCCCTTTTTGGAACTTCACTTTGGTTGCCTTTGGTTGGTATGATGACAGCTGCATGTACACATCCAGATAAGAAGTGAATTCTGCCCTTTCCTCAATATCTATTAGGATAAGTAAAAAAAAAACAACAACAAAACGAATACATGTACATGTATGTTTATGATTGTTACTAGTATGTACCGGTATATATATTTGTATAGATTTTTATGTTTAATTAATGGTACCCATTAAATTCTTAGGATGAGAACGACTATGCACATAGTAATTTACTAGCTGTGAACTACATTGTACATGTACATGTATGAATATATGCTGATGCAGGATGAGGCTATGATGCAGGTCCCCATTCATACATAATGAGGAGGCTATGATGCATGTACTATTGGAACATTGATATTTGTGAAATAAAGTACATGTAGTTTTATTTTTTTTTGACAAGCATACACAATTTATGTGTACAGTGTACCTGTACATTGTATGTTCATGTACTTATGTACATAAATACTTGCATACATTGTATTATACCATAATTGACCCAATAATTTTGAGCGCCCAGAGTGCTACAAAAATACGTAAAAATCTGGCGCTATTGGGACCAATTAATAGTCAAATTGATGTAAAGCAGTTAACTTTCAGTAGTGGATTTAAGTGGAAGGTTGCAGAGGTTGCAACCCTCCTTTGAAAAATTGAAAACAGCCCCAGACCACTCCACTCTGAAGGCATGCATTTTGGTGCTCGCATTTCGTAATGATAAAATTCTCATCCCCCTCCCCATTTGGATCCGCCTCTGATTTTTATAAGGTATGGTGGTAAAGCTGCAGTAGTTAATACAGTGGACACCTATTGAAATTCTTGTGAGAAAAACTATTACAATGTATTTATGTTTTTTCTGGTCCACATCACCTTGTCAACCAGCTGAATAAGGTACTTGATCGTGTGTTAAAAAAGGAAAGGACACTTATAAGGAAATACCGGCTTATGGGGTTGAATACAGTATATATTTCCCATCAAAGTAGAGTGAATAGAATAAAAGAGATGAATTATTGTAAGTCATCAAAAATGTACACTATCTACTGGTACATATTGTACATTTACTTATGCATGGTAGTGAACTTTTTTAAACACATTGTTTAGAGTACCATGCTAGTAAGTCAAAAGTTGTAGATAAATGTACATGTATATACATATGTACAACAATGTACATGTTTATATATTTATTTATACTTAATTAGAACATTGTATATACACACATGTATATGTACATTTACAAAATGTATCTACATGTACAACTTGTCATGTAGTACAATGTATATACATGTACATGAATATACAATAACAAGGAAAACATGTACAGTGTAATGGTTTTGAAAAGGATGCATGTATTTTTATCAGATGTTCCCTATGAATGTAAATTACTGGACCCATGCACAAAATGGGATAACATAAGACATATCTTCTGTTTTAGAGACTAAATGATTATGCAGTTTCCATCTTCAGGGGGTATAGCTAGAACTGAAAGTACATGTTACTGGGCTCTTATTGTGACAGGAGTCTGGAGCATGGACAAGGCACCAAGTGGGTCCAGGCCAATGCCCTGGTAGGTTTTTATGGAAAAAATCATTTGTAGGCAATTGTGCCTATGATCTTTATCTGAAGGAGTGAGGAACCTCTTTTTGTACCTATTCTGTGCAAATTTTTGACTGTTTTGCTTATGTACATGTATTTCCGATATACAGTATGTATGTACATACATGTATGTAACTTAATACAGTTGTACTTTTGTTATTGTTGATGCAAAGCAGAAAATGTTTGCATGGTCAATTTCATCAAATAATGATCATAGGATTGCAGATTAAAAACAATGATTATGTTGCACCAGTTTAATATATAGGATGATCAGTGTTTTATCTCTTTGATAGATTCTTGTAATTCTTGTTTTAAACCTGAGCACCACTCAAGTTCAAGTTTAAAGCGGTATTCAAAATTAGGAGCTTTACATGTCTAATCTGCACTTGATAATCTTTTATTTTTTCTCTTCTTTGAATGCTTGTAATGTAGTATTGTTATATGATTTGTTATATTGTCTCAGTAATGTTTATTGTGAGCGTTGGAGAGGTTAATCAGGAGTATTTTGTGTCACCTGAATAAGAGACCTGTTACACTTTTAAGTCCGTAACATTGTTTTGTTGTATAGTTAGAATGATGTGGGTCACTGGTAAGGTGGATGCATCAGTAGTCATTGACGTAAGTAGTGTAACAGTTACCGCGTAACAATAAAACATTTTTCAGACTCTGGTTCATCGTGTTTATACAGTGTGTATGTTATACAATGGACATTAACAGTGTACCTACATGTGTCTGAAGATGCACTCTAGATCTGTAAGGTTATGCTGTGACAAAACCTCAAAGTCTTAAAAATTAGGTGCTCTTTTTGCAGAAAATCATTTGTAGGGTGGAAACTTTGTTTTCGCTTAAATACACATACGTGTATATATATTTTTCTTTTAACTGACTTGATGTCAGATGAACATATTAATAAATTGATTGAAATATAATTAATGAAAAAGCCTGTAATTTGACATTTTTTGCAGAAGTACTAGTTTTTATACAGTTTATAAAACTATAAATTTAAACATACAAATGTATTATAAGGTGCTTCCAGCTTCTTCTTACTGTGAGATAAATGACTATGCATGAACAAAATGTACATTGATGTAGATGTGGATATTTACCATTCAAGAAACTAAGAATTACAATATGGTATACAAACATTGTAATTTAAATGTCACTGATTTTGGTCATGTATACCTATTAACTTCTATTATGTCTAAAACCTTTTCTACTCAAATGATAAGTAAAATGTTTATTACAAAAGTCTAGACATTTACGTAATATTGAAGCATTGGATTAAATCAAATAGTGATAAAAATCAGTAATATTGCATGTGCATATTTCTCATATTTATAATTATATTGTACACGTACATTGTATTGATAATAATAATACTTGTTTGATAATGGCAGAGACTCAGAACTGTATACCAATTAAAATCTTAAACTACTCAAACGACTTAAAAGATCCTACAGGGCTATTGTACATGTATTTAATTGTATTGCACACATACATGTATGTATAGATTGTGTTCTAATAACATAGCAGATAAGTACTGGTCCAACAGTTTTATTTTGGAATACTAAAGGGCCTCAGTGACACACTGGTTAAAGCTTAAGCATCGCAATAAACCATGAAGTCTCACCTCTTAAGTCATCCAGGATTCAAGGGGTTCAGCCTGGCTGGAACCTAAGCTAATTTTGTAAGAAAGTTTGCCAGTTAACATTTGCACTCAGCCACTCACTACATGCAGGTGGTCTTTTCCAGGATACCTTGTAATCAGGTTGCTTCCTCCACCATGCATTATATAAACTGGCCACCATCATATAACTGAACATTTTTTATTGTGGCATAAAACATTCAAACAAACAAAACAAGCAAAAACGAAATACAGTTTACCAGTCCAATTGTTTGCTACATATATATTATAAATGTAGAAGAGAGGTCTTAAATTTCATAAGCCTATAAAGACAATACACTTTACATGTACATACATCAATGACCTACATGTACATTGTTGCTGATACTATTTGGGTCCACAGAGTAGAATGAGTTAAAATGTGAAAATACATACATGTATATACATGTACTGGACACATGTGCTCATTTCTGTTTTATCACATAGATTTGAAATATGTATACCAACAGGTGACAGATTCATTTTAGAAGATTTCTTTAGTGGAAGCATATATATCAGGATTGACTGCCTTGTCCATATAAAGAGGATTGCCTGTATTGAACTCTTGAGAAGTATTCTAATTTCTACTTCAGCCTGGGATTAACGACAAATACACACATTCACAAGACTTTCAGTGGAATGTGATAACTCAAGATTTATGAATGATATATCTATATTGCATGCTTGCTACTCAAAGTATGTTTAATATCGCAACACCTGTGAAAAGCAATAGCCACAGATAACATGATATAAGTCAACATAATGTAGTTAACATAATGGCTACTAAACAACTGACTACTTTCTTCGTGGTCAATATTGTCTGGCCACTGGCCTGTCCAAATTCTCTGTTTTATTACCTGATTGTGTGATACATTTGTTTGAAGTCTTGTATATGTATTGATTTTGAAGTATACCAGAGTGTAAACATTAGATGATAGCTTTCTCTTGATTTGGTTAGCCAAGCTATTGATTCCTGCGTTTTCTCATTTGTTAGCCATATATCGGTCATCTTTTAGGTAAAATTAAGATGCACTAAAATGTTGTGAAATAAATGTCAGGTATGTGTAAATGATGTTCTAGAGGATTTAACACATTAATTTCTTTTCTTGTTGGTAATTTGGAAATTTTGTCATCAGATTTAATGACTTTGTTAAAAACATAAAATGTAAATAAAATTTTATAGTTTACTCTTTGAATGCCTTTTTATGCAGTTAATTGAATTTATAGCAGGTAGTAAAATAAGACAGAAATACATTTTCTGCATGCATAAGCATCTAATCAAAACTTAAATAATACAAAAAAACAGAAAAACACTCAAAATTCAAAAATTTTGGGCCACTTGGCTTTTATCAAGTGAAAGACGACAATATGTATATTAGTAAGGACCCCTTTTCCTAATTTTTCAATGATATATACCGGCTGGATATTTTGTAACTCATGGTATGCATATAATTATTGATCGCATATAATTTCATTTAAGTTTTCTACTTTTTTGATAATCCATTGGTAAAATATCTGGTAAATGTATACTTATATAGGTCTACTAGTGTACGCAGTAATATGCATGTGTCGTTAACGGTATGATGTCATTGCTTGTGATGTAATCGGTAAACATCGATAAACATTTGCACTGGAGCTTTGATAAAGGCCAAGTGGCAAAAAAATTGTGAATTTTGAGTGCTTTACTGTTTATTCGTATGAAATTTTATTTAAATAATATAATTTAATTGACACTTTTTGTTTTGTTTGATTTAATTCACAGATAAATTCTTTTCTGTTTGATGTTAAGAATTTAAAAGTACACCTACATTTACAAATACATGTACATTTGTATATATATGTAGGAACAAATTTAAATTCTTTTCATACAGATTAAAGGTATACATGCAGATGAAATATACATGAACCTCTCAAATTATAGCACTGTATGTATTAGGAGCATCATTGCCTTGAAAACTCCCACCAGTCTACACACATGTAATTACATGTACATGCACACATAATTGTATTTACACATAATGTCCTCTGTCTGTCTACTGGTCGGTCTTTCTGTCTCTATCTCTCTCTCTCACACACACACACACACACACACACACACACACACACACACACACACACACACACACATCATAATGATAGGGAAATAAATTAGAATTAACAGAATACAAATACTATAATTCAGTAACATATATGATAGAGGTAAATTAATGGGTTACTAGAATTTCAGACTGTAACCTCTAAATTGATAAATTTAGGTTACCATCACAGATGCTTAATTCCATCCCTGGATCTCATTTAATTAAGGTCTGGGATTTTTCCTACTATTTTCAAGTACAATGTACAAAATAACCTCTGAATACTGATCCCTCTAAATTCCGAACACAGGACTAATTTTTGTGAGGTAAACATTGTGAATAGCTTTAAGACTGCTTGCAAATTTAAAATTTTGAGAAAAAAATAGTAAAAGCATACATGATGATGTACAAATGTATGTGTACATGGAATATGCGGGCAAAATTAAACACTCTACCAGATCAATGGTATAAAAATCATATTCATATAGTCTGATTGCAATTGAAATGTAGTACGTCTAGATATTATGAATTCTTATGTAGGGTTAACATTGTATAAATATTAAATACGTGTGTATTAAATGATTTGCAACCAAATATATTTGTAAGAATGGCTTAAATAAATTCATTATTCAAGACCCTGGCTTAATCCTACTTGGCCTAGTGATATTGATACATATATCAGAAAGTATAATACAGATATAATATATATATCCACACATAAATCTAACCTATATGCTTGCCAAGTACAAGTGTAGAAAGAATTCAGATTAAGCGTTGAAAAGTAAAATCAATCAGAAACTATGTAATGGAATTTTTTCTTTAGGTCAGAAGTCTTAAATTTTTGTAATACTGAAATTTGCCTCCTTTTGTGGAAATTTGGATTATACACTGTAAATTAGTGGATTGTGTCTTAAAAGACCACTCATGAAAGACCACCTGTCTTTTGAGACCACATTCAGAAAACCATTTGGTTAAATAATACTTTAAAGAAAAACTCTTTTGAGAGAGCACCTGTCTTGATAGACCATATTTCAGTGGCAGATGGGGTGGTCTCTCTGTACTCATATTTAAAATGATATTAGAAATGGGTTTTGTTACAGACCATATGATTTTTATATATGCAATGTACGTGTGATGCATGCACATTGTATTATGAATAATGTACATATATCTCTTTTGTAAGCAGTGAATCTAAATTCTAAGTTACATTTAATTACCTATCACAGAATATTGGATTTTTTAAAATTAAGCACCACAAAATATTTTCTAACCTCTACTTTGTGGATGAAATTTATTAACATGTGCATAATACTCAAAAGAGGAAATTGATAATAGGTCATGACTATATGTACACTTGTATACTTTATACATCTGCAAGTGAAACTGTATATATCTTACAGATATCATTATGCCTATAATTATCCACAACATCAGGGCAAAAACTGTCAATCTGTGTCACAAAAGGTCCAAACTAATTGTTAAGTTGAACTTATTCAAATGTTTTTGATTTTTTTTAACAAAAGAAAAGCAGAATTTTTGTCTTATTTTTCAGCTTTGGAATGTCTGTAATAGTTTTACAGATAATCTTAAAGTCATATTTTATTGGGAAATTTAATAGTAAATCTTCCATAGAAATATACTACGAGAGAGAGAGATCGAGAGAGAGAGAGAGTGAGAGAGAGATCATATGGAACTTTATGTTATGATAAAATGCTCTTTTGAATTATGTGTGAAAAAATATTTGTTGAATAAGCTGTGCAGTGATAAAATTACTTAGTGGTATGCAAAAAGAGGATGCGTACAGTTTCACAAACTAGTCACCAGAGGAAAGTTGTTTCATTAAACAATTCTGCTCGTGACTCACAGGAAATGAGAAGTGTGAGCTTACAATAGTTATTAAGGTAGATGCAAAATAAACACGCTTAAAAAGATATGATGGTGTACATGTACATTACATGTACGTACAATTGTCATATATACATGTAGCGTTTACTGTTGGTGCCTATTGTTTCTATGTTTTGCAGAATGAAATTAAAAATATACACTACCTTCTGTTTGAAGAAATAGTCTACAAAACATCTATATATGTACTACATTTTTCTGTTACCTATATTAACCATTTCAACCCTAAATAGCTAAATGGTATGCTCTGTTCCATTGTTTAGACTAGTCTATTATGGTCTGTAGGGTTGAAAGGGTTAACTATGATTTGATATTGTTGTTCTTAAAAGTTAATCAGTACCATAAGTAAGTGTTCCATTGTCGTTGTTGGACTCTTTGCACTAATTGCATTTGTGACCAGGAGGTATACCCACCTGATTTGTTTTGTATTGGATTCACTGATCTCCAGATCCCTTCTATTGATTTTCTTGAGGTCTATGCTTCTTCATTAGATGTCTCACTACTGATGTACATTGTACATATGTACATATAAATCACTTTGACACTTTAACTTTTATCATTTGAATTCTGTTTTTGGTTGTCACATTAATTTACTCATCTATTGTGTAATAGGCTGCCATTATCTTTTATCAGTATAAAAATCACAGATACCAAAGTATTAATGTTTAGGATGTGCGGGAGAAGAATCTGAGCCTGATCTGCCCCAGATCAGAGTATAAATACATGTAAATATCCATTGACACTCTGGTCAGTGTAATCTTACCAATGCATGTACTTGTATCTGTATTTGTGCAGAAAGAATTTAGAAAGCCAGTGTGACTATTGTACATGTACATATTTGTCCAGTATGAATAAACATTTTGTGTCTGCCTAATTTCACTTGAACAATATTCCCAAGAATAAAGCCTAACAGAAAACATAATATTTGTAGTTAAATCTGCTGCAAAGGAAAGGATAATATTTACATACAGCATTAAATTCTTAGTGATGTCCTGAAACATTAATTCATTGCTTGAAGAGTACATACATGTATGTACGTGTAATATATATACACATTTGTATACATTTCATACCTAATTACTTTCCCCTTGCATACATTGTTTGTATCAGTTACTTATCAATTTGCTGAGAATAAAGGAGAAGCATTAATTCTACCCCAACATTATTTATCCTTGATTCAAAAGATTTTGAAGTGCCGAGTAATGGATATAATCCTTTTTGTCTTCCTCCAGTCCTGTTTCTGTAGGGACAGATATAATTGATAATCCTCTGAATGGAGACCTAGATAGAAGCAACATATTATTTAAATATGCGTAAGTTTTGCCTCAGTTAGGCAAAATATTGTGTTAATCAGAGATTACATATCAGGCATATGTGTGGCTGCTCTTTCACCAGATCCTCTGCAGAAGAGGTAAAAGTCTAGGTCTTTCATTTTGGCAAGCTTTGTTTTATTGTTGTTTTACTTCTCCCCTAGTAGTTTTCACATACATGTATATGAAGTTGCCACCAGCTTTAGCTAAAGTGCCTAATTTTGACCTCTGCTATGAACTGATGCCTTAAATGCAGTGAGGTTCTCTTACAACATGATGGTAAATGTGTGTGCCATGGCTGCAATGACAGTGTCTGGACCTCTGTTTAAAGTCTCATCTGAAAGACCCACAATGTTGGCCTATGCCCGGCACTTACAGCCATTGAGTAGTGAGGGACCTTTAATGTGCCGGCACCTACCATGTCACGAGACCTCAGTTTTTACTGTCTCATCCGAAGGACAGGAAAAGCCAGCTGCCTCCCACATGAAGGCAGTTGTAAGTTGAACAGTCATAACTTTATCTCTCTACATGTATATTACATCTATACGTGTATTCTGCAGGTCTTTTTTTTTTATCACATTGTGGATTTTGTTTGTATTATTGTTATTTTTGTGATATTAGATAGTCATTAGAACAATTCTGTTGTTTCTGTTGAGTGAGCTACAATGTAAACATACTTAAGTCTCAGGTAAAACCTCACCCATAAGCCACAAGATGCAGCTGATATTTCATTTAAACATTATAGTCACATTGGGACTCTTTTGAAGTACAATCACAAACACAGGGAAAAGAAAACTTTGTGATTATTTCACACATATAATCTAGTTACAGAAAAATATTTGTTTCAAGCTAGAATGCAGGAAGTAAATGTTTATACTTTGAACTGCCATTCTTTTATGTGGTTTGCCAGACAATATATACAAGTGTCTTGTTGATTGTAGTAATAAAAGATGAACATGATCAAAACATTGCTCCCCAGGTGTCTAATGACAAGAAGATAATACTGATGTCCAGGGTAGAACATAGCTTTGTAGTGTTTATAAAAGAAAATAATCGTCAGGTATATTACATCTTACTACGATAGTCATGTATAATACATATATGTACTGTTAATATATATAGGTATTAGGTATAATACACCTTACTTTGGCCATTTAAGGTACATGTATATTACACCTTACTATGATAATTATTTATAATACATGTATATCTTACTATGGTCATTAGCTACATTGTATATTACACCTTACTGTGGCCATTAGGTATATTACACCTTACTGTGACCATTAGGTATATTACACCTTACTGTGGTAATTAGGTATATTACACCTTACTGTGTAAATTAGGTATATTGCACCTTACTGTGACCGTTAAGTATATGACACCTTTCTGTGATCATTAATCATAATATACCTTACCTTGACCATTAGGTATAGATCTATTACACTTTATTGTGACCATTCGGTACATTACACCTTACTCTTACCATTAGGTATATCACACCTTACTGTGATCATTAGGTATAATATACCTTACTCTGGCCATTAGGTATAGGTCTATTACACCTTTCTTTGACCATAGGTATATTAAACGTTATTATGGTAATCAGGTATAATACACCTTACTGTGACCATTAGGTATAGATCTATTATACCTTACTGTGGCCATAAGGTATATTACACCTTACTGTGGCCATTAGGTATATTACACCTTACTGTGGCTATTAGGTTTAATATACCTTTAGGGTTACTGTGATCATTTAGGTATAATACACCTTACTCACAGTTGCCATTAGGTATATTATAACATCTTACTGTGGCCATTAGGTATATCACACCTTACTGTGGTCATTAGGTATAATATACCTTACTCTGGCCATTAGGTATAGATCTATTACACCTTTCTTTGACCATTGGTATATTAAACGTTATTATGGTAATCAGGTATAATACACCATACTATGGCCATTAGGTATAATAAACCTTACTTTGACCATTAGGTATAGATCTGTTATACCTTACTGTGGCCATAAGGTATATTACACCTTACTGTGGCCATTAGGTATATTACACCTTACTGTGGCCATTAGGTATAATATACCTTTAGGGTTACTGTGATCATTAAGGTATAATATACCTTACTGTTGCCATTAGGTATATTACACCTTACTGTGGCCATTAGGTATATCACACCTTACTGTGGTCATTAGGTATAATATACCTTTAGGGTTACTGTGATCATTTAGGTATATTACACCTTACTGTGGCCATTAGGTATATTACACCTTACTGTGGACATAAGGTATATTACACCTTACTGTGGCCATTAGGTATAATATACCTTTAGAGTTACTGTGATCATTTAGGTATATTACACCTTACTGTGGCCATTAGGTATATTATGCCTTACTTTGGCCATTAGGTATATTACACCTTACTGTGGACATAAGGTATATTACACCTTACTGTGGCCATTAGGTATAATATACCTTAAGGGTTACTGTGATCATTTAGGTATATTACACCTTACTGTGGCCATTAGGTATATTACACCTTACTTTGGCCATTAGGTATATTATACCTTACTGTGGCCATTAGGTATATTACACCTTACTATGGCCATTAGGTATAATAAACCTTACTTTGACCATTAGGTATAGATCTGTTATACTTTACTGTGGCCATAAGGTAATTACACCTTACTGTGGCCATTAGGTATATTACACCTTACTGTGGCCATTAGGTATAATATACCTTTAGGGTTACAGTGATCATTTAGGTATAATACACCTTACTATTGCCATTAGGTATATTACACCTTACTGTGGCCATTAGGTATATTACGCCTTACTTTGGCCATTAGGTATATTACACCTTACTGTGGACATAAGGTATATTACACCTTACTGTGGCATTAGGTATAATATACCTTTAGGGTTACTGTGATCATTTAGGTATATTACACCTTACTGTGGCCTTTAGGTATATTACACCTTACTTTGGCCATTAGGTATATTACACCTTACTGTGGACATAAGGTATATTACACCTTACTGTGGCATTAGGTATAATATACCTTTAGGGTTACTGTGATCATTTAGGTATATTACACCTTACTGTGGCCATTAGGTATATTACACCTTACTTTGGCCATTAGGTATATTACACCTTACTGTGGCCATTAGGTATATTACACCTTACTGTGACCATTAGGTACAGGTATTAAATTTGTTTTCTCATCTAAGTGCGAAAATGGCAAAGATTTAACAGAATCCAAAATTTCAGTATATCATATATGCACCATGAAATATTTTACTGTTATTTTCTTGTTCATAAACATGTGAATGGTACAGCATTTAGTAAATGCCGTTCAGAGGCATGGGATAAGATAAATTTTTATATCTTTGAAAAGATATGTAATAAAAAGTGTGAGAAATAATTATAGAAATACACATGATCTTTTTACTGGATAGGATGTTCTGTACGTGTGGTCTTAAGAAACAAATTGACCAAATAAATTACTAGTGATTGTAATATTTATTGACAAAGAAACAGATGGTTTGATAATGAAATGATACAGGAAGTCTGGAGATTCTAGAGTATTTGCCTAGTATATCATATGTTTTTTGACAGTGATTCAATACTTATAGAAATTAATGTTGTTCATGTCAGTTTTTTATTTCAGTGTTGTTCTGAGTTATGTACAAGTCACAGAGTGCTTTAAACCTATCAGACATAATAAGAGAATTGACGAGGATGATACGAGTGCCTGGTGCAGCGTTTGTTGTTGTTGACCTTGAAGTATCAGTTTTGCTATGCCATTGTGATCAGAGAGATTTTTCTGGGTTATTTTCACCCTTTCCTTTTAACCTACAAACTGACTTGAGGTTACCTGTCCTGTGTTTGACACCTGTATAAAAGATGTTAACAGCTGGTGTGACTCGGACAGTACTACATGTATGCTTAGTTTCTGTTAAAGTGTTACAGATTCTCACCTAGGTATAGTTAGGTATAGGTGAAAACAGTTGAGATCAGTGTTACATGAACATGTATATCAGTATTATAGATTCTCACCTTGGTATAGTAGGAATAGATTAAAGCAGTTCAGATCAGATTATAGATTTTCACCTAGGTAAAGTTAGGTATAGTTTTAAACTGTTGAGATCAGTATTACAGATTCTTACATGTACCTAGGTATGGTTAGGTATAGGTTAAAACTGTTGAGATCAGTATTATGGATTCTCACCTAGGTATATTTAGATATACATGTAGGTGACAGGATTTGAGGTCAGTGTTATGGATTCTCACCTAGGTATAGGTAGGTATAGGTGACAGGATTTTAGGTCAGTATTAAGGACTCTCACCTAGGTATTGTTAGGTATAGGCGACAGAAGTTGAGGTCAGTATTATGAACTCTCACCTAGGTATATTTAGGTATAGGTGACAGGTTTTGAGGTCAGTATTATGGATTCTTACCTAGGTATAGGTAGGTATAGGTGACAGGATTTGAGGTCAGTATTATGGATTCTTACCTAGGTATAGGTAGGTATAGGTGACAGGTTTTGAGGTCAGTATTATGAACTCTCACCTAGTTATAGGTAGGTATAGGTGACAGGATTTGAGGTCAGTATTATGGACCCTCACCTAGTTATAGGTAGGTATAGGTGACAGGATTTGAGGTCAGTATTATGGACTCTCACCTAGTTATAGGTAGGTATAGGTGACAGGATTTGAGGTCAGTATTATGGACTCTCACCTAGTTATAGGTACATATGTAGGTATAGGTGACAGGATTTGAGGTCAGTATTATGGACTCTCACCTAGTTATAGGTAGGTATAGGTGACAGGATTTGAGGTCAGTATTATGGACCCTCACCTAGTTATAGGTAGGTATAGGTGACAGGATTTGAGGTCAGTATTATGGACTCTCACCTAGTTATAGGTAGGTATAGGTGACAGGATTTGAGGTCAGTATTATGGACCCTCACCTAGTTATAGGTAGGTATAGGTGACAGGATTTGAGGTCAGTATTATGGACCCTCACCTAGTTATAGGTAGGTATAGGTGACAGGATTTGAGGTCAGTATTATGGACTCTCACCTAGTTATAGGTAGGTATAGGTGACAGGATTTGAGGTCAGTATTATGGACTCTCACCTAGTTATAGGTAGGTATAGGTGACAGGATTTGAGGTCAGTATTATGGACTCTCACCTAGTTATAGGTAGGTATAGGTGACAGGATTTGAGGTCAGTATTATGGACTCTCACCTAGTTATAGGTAGGTATAGGTGACAGGTTTTGAGGTCAGTATTATGGACTCTCACCTAGTTATAGGTATGTATAGGTGACAGGATTTGAGGTCAGTATTATGGACTCTCACCTAAGTAAAGGTAGGTATAAGTTAAAGCAGTTGAGATCAGCATTATGGATTTTCACCTGCATGTAGACCTTACAAATGTATATGTATACAAGTAGGAATAGGTGAAAGTTGTTGAGATCAGTATTATATATTCTCATCTAGGTGTAAGTTAGGTATAGATTAAAGTATGTGAAATCAGTATTATGGATTTTCACGTAAGTATATAGTTAGGTATAGATTAAAGGCTGTTGAGATCAATATTATAGATTCTCACCAACATGTAGTTAAGTATACATGTAGTTTAAAGCAGTTAAGATCAGTATTATAGATTCTCACCTAGGTATACCGGTACATTGTTTTAGATCAGTATTATAGATTCTCACCTAGGTATACCAGTACATTGTTTTAGATCAGTATTATAGATTCTCACCTAGGTATACCGGTACATTGTTTTAGATCAGTATTATAGATTCTCACCTAGGTATACCAGTACATTGTTTTAGATCAGTATTATAGATTCTCACCTAGGTATACCAGTACATTGTTTTAGATCAATATTGTAGATTCTCACCTAGGTATACCGGTACATTGTTTTAGATCAGTATTATAGATTCTCACCTAGGTATATTGGTACATTGTTTTAGATCAGTATTATAGATTCTCACCTAGGTATACGGGTACATTGTTTTAGATCAGTATTATAGATTCTCACCTAGGTATACGGGTACATTGTTTTAGATCAGTATTATAGATTCTCACCTAGGTATACCAGTACATTGTTTTAGATCAGTATTATAGATTTTCACTTAGGTATACGGGTACATTGTTTTAGATCAGTATTATAGATTCTCACCTAGGTATATTGGTACATTGTTTTAGATCAGTATTATAGATTCTCACCTAGGTATATGGGTACATTGTTTTAGATCAGTATTATAGATTCTCACCTAGGTATACGGGTACATTGTTTTAGATCAGTATTATAGATTCTCACCTAGGTATACCAGTACATTGTTTTAGATCAGTATTATAGATTCTCACCTAGGTATACCAGTACATTGTTTTAGATCAGTATTATAGATTCTCACCTAGGTATACCGGTACATTGTTTTAGATCAGTATTATAGATTCTCACCTAGGTATACCAGTACATTGTTTTAGATCAGTATTATAGATTCTCACCTAGGTATACGGGTACATTGTTTTAGATCAGTATTATAGATTCTCACCTAGGTATACCAGTACATTGTTTTAGATCAGTATTATAGATTCTCACCTAGGTATACGGGTACATTGTTTTAGATCAGTATTATAGATTCTCACCTAGGTATACGGGTACATTGTTTTAGATCAGTATTATAGATTCTCACCTAGGTATACCAGTACATTGTTTTAGATCATTATTATAGATTCTCACCTAGGTATACCGGTACATTGTTTTAGATCGGTATTATAGATTCTCACCTAGGTATACCAGTACATTGTTTTAGATCAGTATTATAGATTCTCACCTAGGTATACCGGTACATTGTTTTAGATCAGTATTATAGATTCTCACCTAGGTATACCGGTACATTGTTTTAGATCAGTATTATAGATTCTCACCTAGGTATACCAGTACATTGTTTTAGATCAGTATTATAGATTCTCACCTAGGTATACGGGTACATTGTTTTAGATCAGTGTTATAGATTCTCACCTAGGTATACCGGTACATTGTTTTAGATCAGTATTATAGATTCTTACCTAGGTATACCAGTACATTGTTTCACATACATTGTAGGTATAGATTAAAGAAGTTGAGATTCTGTTCTGAGATTATGTGTTGGCAGTTGATATTCTTCATTACACATGTATCTTGACCAGTTTCATACTCCTAGTGTTTCAGTATCATTTCATTGAACTGTTTCATGTGGCTTGTGAGATCTGCAAACACTTAAGAAAACAGATTCTGTCTTATAATAATGTAGTTTGCCATATGATTGAAGTTTGAACAGAGTACAGAAGTAAAAAGTTATTTACTATAACTTTGGTATTATGTTTATAATATTTACTATTTATCATCTGGTGGGTTTACTAGCCAGTGGTTTGTGATCAAATATAAACACTTTTGTCTGTCTGTCTGTACATGTATGTCTGTTTGTAGAAGCCCTAATGCTTCTCGAGATAAAGTTTAGTTGATGTGTGTACATGTACATAGCAAAAGTAAACCATATGTTTTGTCATTCTGGTGGTAAGATGGTACATGTAGGGCATTTCATATACACGTACATGCATGTATACGTCATTGAATATACTTTTTATCTGAAACAGTTTACTTTCAGCAATTATTTTTCTTCAAAACAACCTGGGTCCAGTACCATATTATTTCAAAA
This sequence comes from Atrina japonica, assembly GCA_030159075.1. NCBI lineage: Eukaryota > Metazoa > Mollusca > Bivalvia > Pterioida > Pinnidae > Atrina > Atrina japonica. The sequence goes on from BROG01000179.1 coordinate 526,253, forward strand.
TTACTAAGTCTCAAAAGTTTTACTCATGTTTTGCTAATCCTAAAATCTGATTGGCTAAGCTGTGATCAAGTTCTCAGACTTGAATTAACTTTTGAATGGTGCTTTAACTTTCTAGGTTGGATAACATTACACCCTCATTGGTTGTAGAGTCTTAGCATGATTTAATTATGTTTTCCATACCACAGGACACCATATGATCCTATTCCATAACCGTTCTCAATGGCCGAGTGTTCAGATCATCCATATTCAATTCTAATCACACTCTTCTAGTCACCAAGCTAGACAATTCAGGTCTGGTTTTCTCTGCAAGTTGATACAATGTAGTGTAAGGTCTTGTTTGTTGGTGGAGAATCTTTTATATGCATGGACATGATGTACATGTTCATGTATATACATGTTACAGCTATGGTCTTCCTCATCCATCAGTAAAAACTTCACCTTGTGACTACAGTATTGAAGCAAGACCACCCCATCTACTTGTAAAAACTTAACATATTCCAAAGTATTGAAGCCAGTGCAAGCATATGTGGAAGATAATGAATGCCTTGGTCAAATCTTTTAGTTATAAAATTAGTTAAATGTGTGGGCATGTTGTCCTTGATTTACATATATATGTACATTGTACATATATCTCCATTTTGATTTGCTTTTACCCCTGTATTCTCAGTACAAGCAAAATTCTTTTTTTTTTTTCATTTTTTCTAGAATTAACCAGTCATTCAATTTTCAGTTCAGAACCAATATAAAACATCCTTTATTGTGAAACTTGGTATAACTCCAAGGGTAATACAATATGTACATTAAATAGACAGAATCTGTTTCCCACATGCCAAAGTTAACTGTACTACAGAATCTATCTTATACTTGAGCTTCATCAGACCATTTTATTAATTTATTCAGACAGTAACAAGCACAGATATATATTGGGTGAAAATTGCAACACAGGTTTTATTTCAAAAACTGCAGAAATGTTACTACATGTACTAATGTACATGTAAAATGATGTATGATGTATTAGATAATGTATGTTTTCAGTACTATATCATTGTACAATGTATATGAGTTTTGGAGTATAGATTTTTATTCACATATTTTTTTATCTTCTCTTAATTTTTTCAACTGTTTTCTCTTACAAAATCTAGTGTCAAGCATCATCCATATTTAAATGTGCTCTCTATTTACTGATAATGCTTTAGAGAAACCTGTGTTACACAGACAACGGATTCTGACATTGACTCAGGTGCTTTAGAGAAACCTGTGTTACACAGACAACGGATTCTGACATTGACTCAGGTGCTTTAGAGAAACCTGTGTTACACAGACATCGGATTCTGACATTGACTCAGGTGCTTTAGAGAAACCTGTGTTACACAGACATCGGATTCTGACATTGACTCAGGTGCTTTAGAGAAACCTGTGTTACACAGACAACGGATTCTGACATTGACTCAGGTGCTTTAGAGAAACCTGTGTTACACAGACAACAGATTCTGACATTGACTCAGGTGCTTTAGAGAAACCTGTGTTACACAGGCATCGGATTCTGACATTGACTCAGGTCATGTCAGGATTTGATCAAATACATATTTGTATGTTGTGACTTCTTTTTGCCATTAGATATTAAAAGACTTAATTACATGTACATGTAGGTTTTTAGGTGAGACTTTTCTATGGTTGGTATTATATATAGATACAGAATTCCTGAGAGGATGGAAGTGGGAGGTTAACTTCACTTCAGGGGACAATGTGTTTTCTCAAGATGACAATTTCCTCTTTTGACCCTCCAAGCATAGGTTCTGCCTCTTTAACTGAAATTGGTATATGATTTCATGTATGTGTAAAATTATATAACATCTGTTGCAAAACAATGTACACATGCTAACATGTATATATGTATAAGATGTGCTAATTTGAGTTAAGTTGCACTATAGTTTCAGTGACTTGAAGTTTAAAGGTGTACAATTGATAGTCAAAGAGTTATATTTATACGTTTTACCCCAAAAGATAACTTTTTAGGCAACTTGATGTATTGAACATCTTTATACATTGTTGTTGATTACTTGCGCCAGTCTAGTGGTAGAGCATTCAACTCATAAGTGGATTGTTCTGGGTTTGATTCCTGGTAACGTGTCATACATTTTGTACCAATGACTCTAAAAAAATGGTACGACTATTTCTTCACCAAGGGTTTTTCAAATGAGACTTAAAACCGTGGTCCTGTATCATAGCACAATACATTGTAAAAGAACCCTCACTGCATTGGTGCTTGGTCTATATTGCAAAGGTCAAAATTTGTGACCCAAAACTGGTGACGTTTTCCATATAAGTGAAAAGTTCTTGGCGGATGTAAAACAACAATGAAACAAATAAAGAAACATCATTATTACAGGATTTTCTGTATCAAGGCCACCAGATAATCTTAATTGATACAATTTGCAAATGTTGATGTAGGTTTTGTGTAGGAGGGGATAATTATCCAGGTTTCGCTAAGCTAATCATTTTTGTCATTTCATTTTTATCAGAACGGCATCTTCATTTTACAAAAAAAAATAAATGATATAGAATACAATCTGTGATCTCTTTTATGTCACCTTAATTCTTTTCAGATGATAGTCATCTTCATACTATAATTTACCTCACACATCTTTTTACTGACATGTATATACACAGTGTAATAATTGAATCCTAGAACAATATCATTTTCAGAAGTGCTAGTATTGAAGTATGCAATATAATCTGAGGAAATGTCGACAAACGTAGGCGAGCATTATAAAGAAAGTCCAGGCTGTGAAGTACATGTATAGGTACACTCGTACCAAGTTTAAACAGTATGAATAGGAACTTGTCTGAAGGATTAAATCTTTCAATTGCCGGTCATTTCATTTGTACACAAAGAGAAAAGAGGGATTTTATTTTTAAATTCAGCACTTATATGTAAAGTTATTGTAATGTCTTCTTCCGATTTCTAATAGTTTTAAATACATATTATGTACAAATGTATCACATTGCCCCTGAAAATAAATTGGTCAGTATTGTGCATTTACAAATATATGTATGGAATTGTAAAATACCTTTATGTTGCTCATTGTCATTGTTGCTATGATCTGTGTCTTTATGAACCAAGACTGTTGTTTACATAAATGTCCTTACATGACAGCAGCCGTGTGCATACATATGTATAACATGTGATCCCATGATTCAAGCCCCTTGTGTAGTAAAACTTGGCTATAATGAATTTCAACTTGATTATTCAATTCGTTATAAGGACAGTTTGTTATACAATATAGCAAAGTGGGCTGAAGGGTTAAAACAAAATTTGTTAAGAAAAAAATCACTCAAATCTAGGCTAAATGGGTCTGTGAAGTCAAAAAGAAAATAGAAAGGTTTTTGTTAATTTTTATGTACACAACTTATTTCATTTTTGCTTGGCAAAACGTTAAGAATTGACTTTCATTTAAATGATTTTGAACACTTCGGCAAGCCTCGGGTTTGTCATTCAAGAATCTTATCCAGAGGATTGGTTTTCCTTTTTCATACCTTCAAGATAGGGGTTGATTATTTTTCTCCCATGTTTTATATACATGTTTATGTAGATCTAAAATCTGGCATTATGCACAACATTCCAGATGCCACAGACACCCTACTTCATTATTGTGATGTTATAGCGCATGTAGCTTGTCATTACCCTAGGTGTTGACAAGGAAATTATTCCCTGTTAAAATGAAAGAAAAATCTTTGAAAAATGGGAGAAACCTCAAACTTTTAATTGGAATAACCAAAGATTCAGAACTCCTAGGTCCTCAGAATATGACAAGTTAGGTACATTGTATAAACTACAATACTGGACAAGGGATAACTAAAAAATAATACATCAGAGATCACTCTTATGAACAACCACCTGTCTTTTGAACAGAATCAGAATAGAATTTTGTTAAATAATGTTTGGAATAAAACCTCTTTAGAGAGACCACCTGTCGCAAGAGATTACATTTCAGTGGCAGATGGGGTGGTCTCTTAAGACTGCGTACTTTATTGATATATAACACATTGGATAACTCATCAGTAGAAAATTATTTTTAGCTTGACTCAGAATTTAGTGTACACGTAGGTACATGTAGGAAGTGCTCAATGTACATTTATTTTGTACAACATTTTCTGACCATTCTGTCAACAGAGACCCACTGTACGCTTCATTTCCTGTGGAACACTTTGAATTAAAATCACAGCATTCTTATCACCTGCATGTTATTTGAATACAAATACATGTATATATGTACATGTATTATGTATTTGCCATTAGCCTGTGTATACACATATATTCACTTAAACTGTTTAACAAAATAATTATGTCTTTTGTGCACTGTTGAACTTGGTGTATACCTGCCAAATTTCTCTGTTGATTCTTTTTGTCAACATTGGTACAAATAATCACCCACAACTATCGTCAGTAATTCAAAGACCAAATCTAATAGCATTAAACAATTATTATAAATGTAGTGTGTAATGATATAGACCTTGAGGAATTGACTCCAAGTTAATGATTGAGTATAGCATCTGTATGATAAATGAAATTGTACAGTGTAATCTCCCTATATAGTTATTTAATTGGATCTTAATGATCATAATTTGGGTAAATAATGGTGGTTAGGTTAGAGGTTTATCAATCACTGCACTGTGTGGTAATTTCAAATTCTGATATCTGTATTACATGTACATTGAAATGACATCTTTGTGTGTGTGTAGATATGGTGTAGGTATGGGACATGGAAGTACATTAAACCCGACCACCTATCAGGCTTAGCCAATAGTCAAGATTTCCTTTAATTAAATTAACTATGCCTTTGGTAGTTGTATCTTAGATAATGTTGCCCAACGTCCAGTTAAGAAGATTGGTTGAGGTTGTGTTTACTTGCTTCAATTGCTTATACTTAAACTGACCTTGCTTAGTTTATACCAGTACCATGTATCATAACAGTACCCAAAGTGACCAGTCTTGCTTACTGTCAAGAAATTTCTTTTAAATACTTCAAGAATTTGAATGTTAATTGATTGAAACTTATCTGTGTCAGAGTAGTTTCGGATGAAAAATTGCACTTTTTCTGTTTTTTCCCCCAAGTATTCCAGTAGGTATCAGTTGTGGGCCAATATCCGCTCTGTGCAAAATAATCGAGAGAAAGGAAAATTTATATCAAGAAATTGCCCAGAAAATAGATCATGTGTGTTGTATAAATAATTACGTACTTTCATAATGTCTACATTCAAATCACCATTGTGACAAATGCATTTGAAAAATAACATTTAATTTGTCAATACACTAGTCTTTCCTGTGTTCTGGCCACTTTGGGTACTGTCAATGCTTGAATCATGGACATACATGTAATTTCATTGTAATCTTTGCACTAGTTTATTTTTTTCTTGCAACTATCAAAATATTTTGTACCAGCAATTAAGAGAAGGATTTCAGTATTAGAAGTTAAGAAAAGCTCAGGCATCACAAACACCAAGTAATTTTACAGCAAATGAAAAACCTTTAAAAACGGGGGGGGGGGGGGGGGGGGGGGGGGGGGGGGGGGGGGGGGGGGGGGGGGGGGGGGGGGGGGGGGGGGGGGGGGGGGGTGGCCAATTTGGGTACTAAGTACATGTACATGATATGTATACTAAACATGTACTATCAGTTTATATTTTAATTATGATTTTGTTATATTTTAACACCAAATTTAAACTCAACCTTTCCCCAGGTAACAGTTTTTGATAGTAAATAAGAAGCTTAGAATAAAACCAACCCTGCTCACCTTAAGCAAACTGGCAAACATTCCCCATAGTTGACTTAGCTTCTATCAAGGTTTGCACTAATTGCACATGCATTTTAATACTACATTGTACATGTAGATTATTAGAGAGACTGTGATGCTCTTAACACTCAATCACAGGAGACCCATATAATATCACAGAATACAACACTTAGATAACATGTATATATGCATATGTATTGACTAGATTTCTGTTGTTTTGTTTATACATCAGCAGATATAGCTAGCATAATGAGTGCAGTAAAACTTTGGAAAAAAGATGATTTTTGCATATTGGTACCAAAGTCAATTGAAGTTTTTGTGATTAGATTTCCAGTACTTTGCACATCGTTGAGTCTCCTTATTTCTTCTGAATTGCATTTGCTCTCTTGGGTTAGTTCAGCACTGTGTAAGAAATGCAGAGATGTTTACTGTTGGGATAGTTACCTTGTAGGTGTCTCTATCAAAGATAATTGATGTGTTAATACTTATCAATTAGAAGGAGGCTAATCATAGGAATAGCAGCTACAGAAGTATGTGAATCTGCAGTGATTGCACCATTCATCTCTTTCTCAATGATCAACATCTGTTTGAAATTAAAACTCCCACTCCTCTTCTAACTTCCTACTGCACTGTCTCTTAAGCAGAGTGTTAATTTACAATTGGTTATTACTTTGTCCCTGTGCAATGCTACTTGGTAGTCTTAATAAATTGATGTTTTAAATTTGTTTAATATATGTCTGCAGTAGCTGTTCTGAACTTTCCCTAATTCTTGACACCAATCTATTTTGAGAAAGGTTCTCATATATATTTGATCAGTAAAACAAACTTCATGAATCATTTTTACATACATGTACATCCATGTTTTGTTCATTAATAAAAATAGAACATTTTAGGAGCCACCATACTACATGTACATGTATGTGGTGGTCCAGGCCTTTTTCTATCGTTTCCAAAGGGCCAAAATTCAGCCTCATTCCCAATGCAAAATACATGTGTTTTTTCCCAATTTGATGAAAACATTTACAATTTCGTGTTGAGGCCACGGTCATAATGACAAATAAATTAATGTAATTGGAAATCATTTAAAAAAATAAATTTTCCCAATTTGACACAAAGTTTATATTTTATGAGTCACCAGTGGTATTTTCCCAAAGTTGACAGAAAAAGGTCTGCCGAAAATATCCCTTTTTGCATTGGCATCGGTCCATTGCACAGATCAAATTTGTGGCACTTTATCTGAAACATGTTAACTTATCAACCCTAGAAAAACAATGGACTCTATACAAATGTAAGGTAAGAAATTCTTGGCAGGATGAAAAGCAATGATCATATAAAACAAACAAATCTATGTCATAAGTGCAGTAAGGAAATATTTTATGTTATGTATATCATATGTATTTAAACATTTTGTATACCATATCATTCTTATGGGGATTATAAGTCTATAATGTTCTCTTGAGGATAATGTTTTAAATTTTGGAACAAAACATTTCGATTTAGTAAAGTACAGATATACAATATGTAAATTAAATCTACAGATTTTTGTTTTCATTGTGGTCAGATTTACTATAGACTTCCTGTCATGTGCTTCTCATCATTTTGTGTGATGGCAATCATTTCTGATGTACTTCCTTTCCTCTTATTGATCTTTATCCCCAGCACTTAACCTTTACAACCCTAAATATTTACATTGGATGATCTTTTTTATTGTATTGGGCTAGTCTATTATGGTCTGGGGTATTGAAATGATTAAGTGAGCAGAAGAAGCATGATCATTTCTACACCTGGTCATTAACTGATAAAGAGGGTATCTTTGAAACAGGTCTTTCTGTTAAAATGTTTACAGAGTTTGACCTCTATACACCAAGTCACACTCTTCTTATATGTATTTGAAGCTTAACCTTGACTTGAATTCAAGGTCACAGTAAATAGAATACTAGTAGAAGTACAAAATGTATAGCATATATAGTTGAAACCCAGTCAGTCCAATGTTAACATCATGGTCTAAAAAATTGAAAAAATATAATGATTTTGATAGATAGATGTCTACATGTACATCATTATTTTTTTCAAGTCATTTGATTCACATGTTTGTTTCTGTGTTTCTATACTGTATAGATGTCTACATGTACATCATTATTTTTTTCAAGTCCTTTGATTCACATGTTTGTTTCTGTGTTTCTATACTGTATAGATGTCTACATGTACATCATTATTTTTTTCAAGTCATTTAATTCACATGTTTGTTTCTGTGTTTCTATACTGTATAGATGTCTACATGTACATCATTATTTTTTTCAAGTCATTTGATTCACATGTTTGTTTCTGTGTTTCTATACTGTATAGATGTCTACATGTGCATCATTATTTTTTTCAAGTCATTTAATTCACATGTTTGTTTCTGTGTTTCTATACTGTATAGATGTCTACATGTTTCAAGTCCTTTGATTCACATGTTTGTTTCTGTGTTTCTATACTGTATAGATTCATTATTTTTTTCAAGTCATTTGATTCACATATTTGTTTCTGTGTTTCTATACTGTATAGATGTCTACATGTACATCATTATTTTTTTCAAGTCCTTTGATTCACATGTTTGTTTCTGTGTTTCTATACTGTATAGATGTCTACATGTACATCATTATTTTTTTCAAGTCCTTTGATTCACATGTTTGTTTCTGTGTTTCTATACTGTATAGATGTCTACATGTACATCATTATTTTTTTCAAGTCCTTTGATTCACATGTTTGTTTCTGTGTTTCTATACTGTATAGATGTCTACATGTACATCATTATTTTTTTCAAGTCATTTAATTCACATGTTTATACTGTATAGATGTCTACATGTACATCATTATTTTTTTCAAGTCCTTTGATTCACATGTTTGTTTCTGTGTTTCTATACTGTATAGATGTCTACATGTACATCATTATTTTTTTCAAGTCCTTTGATTCACATGTTTGTTTCTGTGTTTCTATACTGTATAGATGTCTACATGTACATCATTATTTTTTTCAAGTCCTTTGATTCACATGTTTGTTTCTGTGTTTCTATACTGTATAGATGTCTACATGTACATCATTATTTTTTTCAAGTCCTTTGATTCACATGTTTGTTTCTGTGTTTCTATACTGTATAGATGTCTACATGTACATCATTATTTTTTTCAAGTCATTTGATTCACATGTTTGTTTCTGTGTTTCTATACTGTATAGATGTCTACATGTACATCATTATTTTTTTCAAGTCATTTGATTCACATGTTTGTTTCTGTGTTTCTATACTGTATAGATGTCTACATGTACATCATTATTTTTTTCAAGTCATTTGATTCACATGTTTGTTTCTGTGTTTCTATACTGTATAGATGTCTACATGTACATCATTATTTTTTTCAAGTCATTTGATTCACATGTTTGTTTCTGTGTTTCTATACTGTATAGATGTCTACATGTACATCATTATTTTTTTCAAGTCATTTGATTCACATGTTTGTTTCTGTGTTTCTATACTGTATAGATGTCTACATGTACATCATTATTTTTTTCAAGTCATTTGATTCACATGTTTGTTTCTGTGTTTCTATACTGTATAGATGTCTACATGTACATCATTATTTTTTTCAAGTCATTTGATTCACATGTTTGTTTCTGTGTTTCTATACTGTATAGTTGTTTAATTTCACAGGAAGAAAATTTCGTATTCTTCTGAAAGGAACTTATTCACTGGTATTAAATTTTGTGCATGATTGGTTACAAATTGTCTTTCTGATGCTTCATATGTGTAAGTTATCCTATTCACAGATATTTAATTTCAGGGTAATTTTTTTACCACGAATAGTGGAGTCGGGTGTCGCCGAACTGGCGGATGTTATTTTTATAATCAAATTATGCATTTTTCCATGAGATGCACTATTATGGCTTTGTTTGAATTTTTGCTAAACTGTCAGAAGTTAATCAACTTAAAAAGCTGTCAAACAATTATGTGATCAGGCGTTTTCAGTTGACGTCTCCTGTGGATGTTGTTCCTAATGCATGCGCATACATTTTTGGCCTGAAGTCTTAAGACTCTGGATACCGCCATAACTTGAAATGGTCATTTTTGCTATAACAGTCTGATACATAAACATTAACCATATCTTATCAGCAGAATAGCCATGATGTAAAGTTTGTTTGATTTGAAATATTGGGCCATCCATATACAGCCAAATACATTTATGTGTTGTCGGGTATCACTTAATAAAATAGCTTATACACGTGTTAAAATTGTTTATTGATGCATTTTGGTATTTTAAAAGATATATTGAAATTAATTTAAGCGTTGTAGCAGTTTTTTATTCAGTCACAATTTTATTCTAAATAATTGTAATGTGAAGTAAACATTATCAATGTGATGTCTCTGACAAAACCGGAAGTAGAAGGTCTGGGATTTTGTATGATCACTCTTAACTCTTCTTGTGTCACATTCGTGGATAATTAAATGATACTACATGTTCATGTTCATTGCTTTGTTTTAGTGGACTAGTTTTTGCATTATCTATGCATATATATTTTGCATTTCAATAAAATGGTTATGGTGTCCGGTAACACCCTACATACTGTCTGATGAAAGATGAATGTGTCTGGTTATGCCCTCTTCTCTGCAATCGAATACCTCCTATTTTTCTACATTACTAGTGATAGGTAACTACAGGATATGACATATGTCAGGTAACCCCCAAATGTTTTACCAAATACTAATTCATCATATGACCTTAGATCATTTAGACAAGAGACCCAATATGGACATTGGCTTAGATGATCAGTAATACCCGACCCCACTCTATAGCGAAAATAAATCCCCACAAATAAAAGCAACTATACAGTATATGAAAGTGCACACCAATTTAAGTGCTGTTCGTTTTGGTCCTTCCTATTTCAGCTTCACTTACCATATGCATGTATGTACATGTAGTTCAATTGTTACTGCACACCTATGTTTCACATATAGATCTATCTGTCTCTTGAGAATTAGTCTGATGCAATGTGGTCACTTTCACTTATATGGACTTACTACATTGTACAAATATGTACATTTTGTCTACAAGGGATATCGTTTGTGAACTTAACTTTTACAGTTTGAAGATTATACAGCTGGAAGGATGTTTGAGTAATCAAATTTAGGCTGACATAATTTTCAAATGTAATACTGAAATTTTTAACAGTTGTTTGTTTATTTGTTAGCATAAAGTTTTACATCTTAGAAAAAATTGTTTTATATATTGAAATACATATACCACTAGCTGTAGGTTAAATGCCAAAGTTTTGGACTCTTATATACTGAGGCTGATACAGTGGTGGTCTTTATTGATTTGGGACACCTGTTGGTTCTTGGGACCATTGTTTAAATTCACACCTGAGTTAACTTATAATCTGATGGTATTGACGTTTGAATTTAAATTGTGTTCTGTGCCACTGGCACAACAATCTTTCAGTTATATGGTGGTGATCAGTTTTTAATGGTGGAGTAGAGAACCTGAATATTGTGTACCTTGGAAGAGACCACCAGCCTTCCACAAGTAAACTGACAGACTTTCTTAAAAAATCAGCGTAGGTTCAAGCAGGACTTGAAACCCTCAGTGCTGACTAGAGTACATTTGGACTTGCCTGTTTGGTTCATTAATTTATAGAAGAGTTATTTATTTCTCAGGGGTTGATGAGTTAAGATACGCTATGTACATGTACAACTGATTTTGTAGAGATATATTTTATATTAATTTGTTAGCAGTGCAATATGTTTTATTCTGATTGCAATGTTGATGCTGAACTAAAATGAATTTATGGAGATCCATGACTGTAAACATGAGATAGATTCTGTACTTACTTACACCACAAATCATATTGACCTTGGTTTATTTTTGTCATCAGTCATGGAGTTTCAAGCACTCATTGCATCATGAAAGTGAAGTAACATCTCTTAGAAATGGATCACAGTGGAAATATGAGAGATCAAGACATGGGCAGCACTAGTCTTGAATACACTTTTTGTTCTACAACAATCTATTTTATACTGGTCAAGTTTTACCACCCGTAGTGAGATAGGTGAATATAAGTACATGTCTTACATGATTGATAGTCAATTGATAGTCGTTAAGTTCAAGTTACAAAATGTAGTATATATGATAGTTACATCATGAAGGACCCAATGAAATAAGCTTGCCCCTTCATGAGGTTAATTGGGTCTAAAATGATGTTTCCATTTTAAGCTGGAACCCAACTGATCATTCTTGTTGATAATTTCTATAGGGAAGTCTAGGTATGTGTACAATATACATTGTCTACATGTAGTCTGAATATTCTTGGTTTATTTGTAAATCGGTCAGATCAGGATAAAAATTGGAGAATGTATCATTTGCTTCACTATGTACATGTAGCTCTGATCAGAGACACTTTGCCTGGGTATGACATTTACTGACCTGACCATGCCATACCATGTCAATACATTATACATGTCTCTAGTAATGCATGTACATGTACATGACTTGTATATGCCAGTGACTTATATGTAGTCTGTGAAAAATATTTCAATTTACCCCATACTTTAAAATGTAAAGCTTTTTAGTGGTGCACACTCATATTTGTATTACAAATTGTTTTGGAAATTTGCAGCATGGAAAAGAAATTGTCTTTTATTGCAGATGTTTTGCTTTGTGAAGTGTTAAAGGAGAATTTATGTGTCTCTTTGCTTTAGAAGGGCCATCAAAACACTTAAACACTCTTGATTATACAAACGTCACTCTTTTTACAAAATAATATGTTGCTAAACCTGATGAATATCAATGTATATGCCTTTTCCCACTTCTTGCTTCTTCACTTCTAAAAACAAGCTGACATATTAGATGATAAGTGTTCAGGTTTTCCTTTACTCTGATGCTTCCTATATTTAATATGCTCTCTGTGATGGATGTACATGTAACTGAGAGTGTTATAGCTACATTTTGTATGTTGCCCTAGATGCTCGAGTTTTTAACTGCATTGGTTGTAGTCTGAGATGCATCTACATGCGTAAATTGGTGTCCCTTTACAGTTCATATGTCAAGGAATGGTATATCACTTTGTCATCAAGATTAGAATGTAAGTAACCATCGTGTTTCCAAATGAAATATTAAGTGCTACAATTAGGATTAAGAAAGAAAAAGCCAGTGTTTTACTTGAATATCAATATACTTGCTTGAGATTTTATACTGACAGTTAGCTATTAAAATATATAGAAATAACTCACACCCAGAGACTTGACTGATTGTACAGTAGAACCTCTCTTGAAAGACCACTCTCATGGAAGACAAACTTGGCAACTGTCCTTTGAAACCTCATTTGAGATACAACCTGCCTTGAGAGACCACATTTCAGTGGTTGATGGGGTGGTCTCTCAAGACAGGCTCCAAAGTATATAATGCAAGAAGTGATAGATTTGTTTGTTTGTTTTATTGTTGTTTAACGTCCCACTCAAGAATATTTCACTCATATGAAGACGTCACCAAATGCCATTGAAATGCTTCAAATTTTGGCCTATGCTCGGCCCTTACATCCATTGAGCAGTGAGGGTTCTTTAACCTACTGTGACACGGGACCTCCAGTTTTTACTATCTCATCCGAAAGACAGGAAACCAACCTGTCGCCGGCGGGACTCGAACTCACGACCTCATGATCCAGAGTCGAGCACGCTACCGACTGAGCCAGGCCGGCTCGAAAAGTGATAGAAAATTAGTAAAATGTAGCATACATTGTTCATGTAAATGTGTACTGGAATATACATATATGTATGTACATAAATACATCGTATGTATAACTTTTCAAGCTATTTTTTTTTTCATTCTGCTAAGGTTTTAGGGAGAGCTAAATACTACAAATGTACTTTGGGTTTTTTTTTTTCTCTTACTGCAAACCTACATATGTAGTATTTTTGTAATCATATATACATGTACATGTACAAATGCATGTTCTTTATAAATATCAGTCAACAAGCTAGAACCTGACTGAAGTTGACTTTTATAGACAGGCAAATTTTATGTGTATTTATAAATACATACTAGTTTCTACAATTGCAATTTGATGTCCATGCATTGTGGGTGGCGTAATTCAGAAATACTGGACAATGGCCATGTAAGTGTCATGAATTGCACATGAATTGCATCTTTGATAAAGAATTACACCATATATGCATTAAAGTTGGTCTCACACCTGTTATTGATGATAGATTGGTACCTGAGGTCCAGTAACACCTTTTTATTTTATGTTACGGCATTGTAATTAACAAAAGTCTACATTACAAATGCTTGATATCAAATCTGTTTAAAAGACAGATGCATTGTAGTTGGTGGTGAAGTATAGTTTGTTTTATTCAACAATATTGTGTCATATTTTCCTCAGAATGTTTTAATATAAAAATCACAGATAGCAAAGTATAAATCTTCAGGTTGTCCAGCATACTACATGTATATTCAAATCTGGTGAATATTGGATACACACAGACCTCTGGAAATCAAGAGGTGGGATCAGGTGTCATGGAGGAGTAAGATTCCCGGTTGATATTATACACCACAAATACATGTATTTCACTAGCTAGAAGTTCCTTCTATATTTAGACAGAGAGTGTACATAGATAGTTCACTATCACACCTCAACGTTTTTAATGGAGGAATTTTGCTGGTGATAGATGACCTTAGCTATAAGTGAATTTTCAACAAAAATCAATACCAAAAGATGTATGGACTTAAGTCATGATATGTGTGAGCTGATGTGTAAGTAATAAGGACTTTGTAATATGTAAAACCTTCTATGACACGGCACCTTGGTTTTAAATCTCATCAAAAGCTTCTACTTTATTTATTTTTCAACAATTAATAAACAAGTTATGTCTGTTTGTATCAGTGTCTCTCTTTGGCTCATATGTTGGTGTGCAGGGTTGTTGTTATGGGAGGAAACCAGAGTACCCAGAGAAAACCTGTGTGTTCGACTTGGCGACCGACAGGCCATCTTATATACTTGATCCTGGGTCACATTGGTGAGAAGTGAGTGCCCTATCAGTGACAGCCACATTGTGATAAGACTTTCCTTCTTAACTGAAGGACTGTTGAGTCCATTTAGAAATTTTGGGATAAAAACATAATACCTGGTATTGTTAATAGCTATCAAATTTAGTTTTGATATCAGATAAACTGTTTTATACATTAACATAGATAAAATCTACATTTACCCATTTTCTCTGCTACAGTAGGCATTGTATCTGTATTCATTTTAAAACAGTAAAAGTAAAAATCAAGTACTGCAAGATTTTCATTTTTTAGCCTGGAAAAGAGGCTCTGATTGCAAGTTCAAACTGAATACAACTACTCATTTAACCCTAAAGACAGATTTGGACTGTCTTTAGTCATTGATTTAAAGAAGAGTCCATTATTTTTCAGGGTAGATGTGTTAATGTAGGTGAGGAGGAAATATGATACATGTAATGTTTATGTTTTTTGTTCTTGACATTTACGTTACATTTTGTAGCCAATAAAATGAGTTAATGAAGCAAACAAATATATTGAAAGATTTCTGAATTATTGATGCATTCAAACAATAGATGCATTATCTCAGACAATCTATATATGCTTACCAGCATGGCATGAAGTTGATTTTTTAAATGATTGTTTAGATCCTTGCATACATGTAGTTAAAACAGCTACATGTAATATAATTTCTTTTATTTAGTACATATGGTTCACCAAGTTAAGAAGGTTATAGATTGTACATACATGTATATTATGTACAGGTACCTATATATCAAAAGCAGTAAAAATAGCAACAAGTTTTTTGAAATTTAATGTCCATTGTAGCGAGATAATTTCAGTATAAAAGGCAAGTCAAAGACTCTTTCTACATCAGCATAGTTACTCCATATGATAGCACAGGTAAAAACTTGTGGCACTTCATCCCTTGCAGGTAACGTGTCCTCATACATGTACAAGTGAAAAATTCTTGGCAGCAAATCAAGCATTATTAAAAGAAACAAATGGATTTTTTGACATTTACTTAAAGCTTTTCACCTACATTGTATATATCTTAGAACTTTCATGTACATAGCACTAAACACCAGTATTGAAACATTCATTTTTATGAATGCGTAGGTGGCCATCTGGTTAGCATATCATACATGAGTGTCAGATGGGAGGTTTAGAGCTCAAAACCCACCAGGGGTTTGGTTAGTTTATAGGTGCCTTGTTTTTTTTCTGTATTTTATATGCATGTATACATGTACATGTACATATATATAGCACATATCAGTCTCCATGCTTCTGTTCCATGTATTTAGCTTGAAAATATCACTTTCATTCTAAATTCACCCTCTCTCATCCAGTTATAAAAATGACTTGAAAATTTAACAGGGCAAAAATTTCTAAATATATATAATTTTCAAGTATATTATGTATGTTTACATTTTTTCCTTTTCTGCTCAGCTTGATAACTTTGGACATGTTTTTTCTATGCAAAAATCATTTACCTGAACATTAAGAAATAAGAGAAAATAAGAAAAAAGAGATGGATGACTTGAATCAGAACCCACAGTGTCTGGGGGGATATTAGAAAATATTTTTATATATATTCATACACATTATTAAACTCTTTTGAAAGTACAAATGCTGTAGTGACCTCGAAGTCTTTGATATATGTCAACAATCTGATGTCTGCAATCTGAATGACTTCTTTTCATGACTTCAGAATTTACTCACTCAGAGGAATTGGGAATTAACGTTACTTCAGTTACTTCGAGATGAAAATGAAGTTAGGATTAGGGGTTGTTAATTATTTTACCTGTAATGATTGTGAGGTGTATATGCAGGTGAATAAATAACATTTATTTCTTCTGCAATTTTGAAGCACAACTGTGTCAGAGGGTTCTAGGTAGCAGAGAGTCTATAAACTAAAGACTCCACATTACAATGATAATTTTCTGTGGGGAGGATCTTAAGGGCCAGCAATCCCTTTGATAGTATATGCATGAACATTAAAATGTAGTTTTTTGTTTTATTACTAATGACATAGAAGACAACTGTAGTATTTAAGGATGATCCCCTATTAAGGAATTCTCATGGATGTATGTGTGCAAACCTTAAACATAAAATATGTTGTATAATAAAAAGAAATAGATATCTATCCATATTAAAGTTCAGTTGACTTAGTAGTACCCCACCCCTTGTCTTTCCGCATAATTTGTGCCAATACACAATATAAAGTGCAATGTGAAATGAGAATGTGTGCAAAACTAGTTTAACAACTAGTTTCTTTTATTAAAACAAGTTAATATATGTTGTTTAAACAAAAGAAATAAATATCTATCCCTATCAGATTTCAGTACATATGGCTTAGTAGTACCCCGCCTCCTTGTATTTTTCCAAATGCTGTGCCAATAAACAATATAAAGAGCAATGGTGAAATAAGAATCAGTGTGTAAAACTAGTCTGACAGGTTTCTTTTATTAATAGAATTTGTTATATGCTCTTTAAAGAAAAGAAATAGATATCTACCCATGCTAATTTTCAGTATTCACGGCTAAGTAATAACCCCCTTTTTAGAGAAATAGTTTTGACACATTGCCAATATATGATATAAAGAGCAAAATTTGAAAATATCTTTGTTTTAACCAATCAGTTGCCTATATTTTGTTACCATAGCAACTGACACTTTCATAACATCTGGCATTGAATTTGTAATACAAAAATACCCCAAAGTACCATTTTTTATGAAAATCTGACAATATCAAAATTTTGACCATGGCAAACAACCTTTCTGTAACATCTACCATTGACTTCATCTTACCAAAATACCTTGAAACTGCTATTTTCCATTAAAAATATATCATCAAAATATCTCTTTATACTTATTTTCAGCAAAATCTGTCAATATCAAAATTGTTGTATTTCAAGAGTTTTCTCCCCTATTGTATCTATGAGATAATCAAACAGTGGATCATCCTTAAAGGGGCATTAGCTGTTTGTTCTTCCTTTTTACTAATTAGATTGATATAAGATAACAAAAAAGAGATATACACAGGCATTAAAATTCCTATATATTTTGTGAATATTGCTTGAGAAACCCATGTTTGACCCTTTTTCAATTGCAATTGATTAACTCAACTTTACTCTTTATATATGTATACTACACTTCACCTGACCATATTTTCACAAAATATATTGGGATATAAATATGCCTTTATGCCTATGTATGGCTCTCATTTGTTATTGAACATCAAGTAAAAGAAGTAAAAGTAGGAAGAAATATAGATTTCTTTTAAATATAAAGATAATTCCTTTTTAAGGCTCATTTAAATAATTCTACATCCTTTATTGTCAGGATGTTGTTCAGATACAAATAATTCTGCATCCTGAATTGTCAGGATGTTGTCCAGATACATGTAATTCTGCATGCTGGAACTTTAGGATGTTGTCCAAATACATGTAATTCTGCATGCTGGAACTTCAGGATGTTGTCCAGATACATGTAATTCTGCATGCTGGAACTTTAGGATGTTGTCCAAATACATGTAATTCTGCATGCTGGAATTTCAGGATGTTGTCCAGATACATGTAATTCTGCATGCTGGAACTTCAGGATGTTGTCCAGATACATGTAATTCTGCATGCTGGAACTTTAGGATGTTGTCCAGATACATGTAATTCTGCATGCTGGAACTTCAGGATGTTGTCCATTCTTTTATGCATTCATTTGATTGTATTGTTGGCGTGTATGTGGGCCATACAGAGATTAATGCTATGAAATGACTCGCATTCATTGTTTTATTATATTGTCACAGTATTATGATTTCAATTATGTGTAGCCCATATATACATCATAGATAATCAGTTGAGATTTATTCAGAATCTGAATGAGGTGAAACTGTGACAGTGCTAATATCATTGATTATAATAAAATCCTGCTTAATACCTTGTCAGTGAAAACAGAATAATTATTATGGTACTGAAATATTGATTAAAGTGCCTTCAAAAGTATCCATAGAGGCACAATTCTACTTAACGCATTCCTCAGAACATCAAGCAAGTTCAGCAATTACTGATCAGGACCCGAAGTCACCAAATTTACTCAGTACTCAATATCAACTAAATTTTCATAATTTTAAGCTAAAAACATGCAAAATGTATTCTATAATTGGACATGTTTGCATATTGATGATATATAATTGTAACTAATGATAAAAGTTATTGAATATTTGAAGAAAACTTAGAAATATCAAAATATTGTTTGAGTATTCACTCAAATTTTTATTACCATACTCAACATGTTTATTCACTTTTATCAGGAAATTCATAAGTGTTATGCATACATAAATACATGAATAATACACAATAATAATATGTTTCCCAATCACTCAAACCTAAAAGTGTTACAAACAATCATACAGTCAAATTAATGAAATAAAAGTTTGAGGTTGAGCATTGAGTAAATTTAATGACATCGAGCTCCAGACTGTTAAAGTTTGAGTCATCAGAACAAGTGTATTAGTAGTCATACATGATTGTTCATAGCGTTATACAATGTATGTGATACACATATATTTGATTGAACAAGTGCAATTTTGATGTTTAACTCGTCAACCCCTGTGGTCACATTTAGACTCACCCAAATCAATAAATAATATGGTCTACTTTCATAATTCAGGAGTGAAGAAGTTCATAAAGCATTTAAAATCATTATTAAATTTTTATTCTAATTCATACAACCCTGAATTCTAACAGTGGACTTTGCTATTCTTTGAAATTGGCAGGTCTATATGTGTCTTAAGGGATTCATGTGTTAACTGTACAAATGTAATTTTGATATGACTGTATTATGTTTTTCTGAATTGCAAAAATGAAGAAAACTAAAATTGGAATTTTTTCAACATAAAAAGTCATCAAGAGAATCTGCCATAAGCACAAACCAGATGCTGCAGTTGTTGACGAATTCCATCTGTATCAGTGATTAGGAAAAGACTTTTTATCAGAGGTCAAGTAATCAAGTAGAGCCGAAGTCAGGGCAATACAACATTCTTCAACATTGATTGGTTTAGTAGCCTAAACAATGAACTGGCATACATCCATATGTCTATTACTTGGTTCTTCAGAGGTTTGAAGAGTGTGGGTGTTAGTACAACTCGGGCACAACGGCAGATAAAAGTTAAAATTTATGTAGTCATTAATAATATTTATGTGATACCAAAATGACGTGAAGATCTTGCAGAGCTGTCACTGTATGAAGAAGAACTATTTGTCAAATAAAGCTATGCATGCATGTACACTTAGGTTTACTTTGTTTGTTCAAATGCTAATTCCATTTTAATGCAAAGCCATACCAATTGTTTTTGCCTTTGGTTTTGCCTCTCTGAATCATCTCTTTCACAGTAAATGTCAAAAAATTGAAAATTTGGATCACATAATTTACATTTTTTTGGAGAGGATTTTTGGACCATTTGGCTTAAATGTATTTGCATTAAACCTTATAGAATAAAAAATTCTAAATTCAAGGCCATTTGTTAAGAATGGTTTCCAAGGTTTGATAATATAAAATTTGCATTTTAGCAATGTATTACATTTCTCCTGATGTATTATTCCTGTTTATTTTGAGGTAATGATGGGTGGACATTTAAGAAGGAAGGATTTTATTTACTGAAAGCAAAGACTGTTATATAACACACAAATGCATATGTACAGGTCTACCAAGTTAAATTGGTACATGTTTACAAACACAGCAAGTCTAAATCAAATGATAACAGGTGTGACAAGCTACTTGTGGTCACAAAAGTGTTAGAGATTCAGTAATGCATGGAGCCCATGCAAGACAATATGTTTTACCTGTACAACCTATTTTTGGAAAGTAGACCGTATTGTTTTGGTTTCTGACTGAACCAGGATGTGTCATTTTACCATGGTAGAACTGTACATGTAATTTTCTCTACGACCTGCAATGTTTTCAGGTCAAGGTTTTAGAAAGATTTTGGGATGAAGGAAATATTTTACATGTATACAGGTATAAAAGGCTGTGTTCTTATGCCCCACCCTTAAAGGTCCACCAGGGGCATCTTGAGGTATTGATTGTCCATCTGTCTGTAATTCCATCCTGCTTACATATAAAGTGCAATATTTCAAGTTTGGATTGTGATACATTAACCAAACTTAGACTAAGTTCATCTAAGGATTGCTCACACTTCACTGACATTACATGTATATACCAGTTGGTGTGGAGTGGGGTCAAAATGTAGGACATTACAAAGATTTGTTGGGGGGTGGCATTTGTGTTTCACAAAGACTTCTTGTTTCTTTTTGTATCTCCTTTTTATGAGCTGATGGAATAGTTGTTTATTGGGAACAAGTCAAAGCACATTTTGCGGTATGGGGTTAATAACACATTATATTGATGCAAAATTACAGATGTATGTGCATTTCAGCAACATAAACTCAACTTGAAGATTGAAATTTCCAAATCACACTATTATTTGTATATTTTTGCTTTTTAAAATGATGAAATTATAGTAACAATTCACTGAAAAATATATGTCTACAAGACTTTTTGAAGTTTATGCTATTACAGGTCAGTTCGGCGTCCTTTTTTAATTTTATGATATTGTAAATTTGCTTTAGAATGTTACTTTTCAGTTATTTTTTTACCATTATACTCTTTTAGTTACTTTTTTGTAAAACCTAATTTTACCAAATTAAAAAGTATTTACATGTAGTATACTGAGTGTATTATACCTCATTAAAACTTACGATTATCATCAACTCATATCAGTACTTTCAGTACTTTGATTTATTACTAAGATTGATATACAATAACAAAAAAGAGACATACACAGGCATGAACAATCTTAAATTCCTTTATATTTTGTGAAAATTGCTTGAGAAACCCAGGTTTGGCACTTTTTCAATTTGCAATTGATTAACTCAACTTTACTATTTGTATATGAATACTAAACTGCATCTGACCTTATTTTCACCAAATACATGTATATAGAAATATAAGATTTTTATATGCCTATGTATAACTCATATTTGTTATTGTACATCAATGCAGGTACATGTACAAACAGTAAAAGTTGAAACATTATGTCTGTGTATACATGTAGCTTGTATTTGTAGTAAAAGGAGAGAAAAAATTGAAATATAATGGTTTGGGGGTCAACACAGCTAATGCCCCTGTAATTAAACTGTAAAAAAACCATGAGTATCCTCTTTCTTATTTCAACTAAACTTTTAATACATGTATCTATGCCTCTTTTTGTAGATTTTCTAGTACACAATGTGGGGTCCATTGTAGTTTACCAGATCACTTGTTGATGCTGATTGGTCTTTCCTGTAACTAATAATGTAGGTTTTGTCTCATGGCATACGTTGCTGTATAACTGAAACACTGTTGAGGGTTGCTTAAGCAGCACTCAAACAAATATAAACATTTTAGACCTGATTTTTAGGGACATTTATAGAAGGACATTGAGATATGTATCCTGTGTCTATATTGCTAATGGATCATCATGAGTCATCTCATCTTTTGTCATCAATTTGACATTAGCTGATGTCAACTCTTATTTTAGCTCTACATCTGTTCCACAGATTGCAATTTCTTTTGGATTCAGTATTTAACATAAAAGAGCCATTTTGTGTCTTCATGTAATAAATGCTCATAAATCTGTTACAGTCACGGGTTCCTATAGCTAAGGGGGTGGTCAAAGCATTGTTAATTATACCAGTAACCTTTACAGGCTTGGTAAATCATTGATCACCAAGGAACATTGATTTACTGCTGTACATGTAGTTTAGTTAATATTAGAAATCAATGTATTACCAGCTGTTGGCCTTGAATATGAAAAAATTGAATAATTCATTATTCATTTTTTACTCCTGCTGATTTTACCTAAATGGAAGGAAAAACTTCAAGATAAATTAGCATTTTCACATATTGTATATTGTAGATATCAGATGATGACAGTGATTGTATCACTGTTTTGTGTTACATTTAGTAATGTCCTAATTAAAGTTCACACTAAGTAAAAAAAGATCTACATGTAGTTGCAGTTTTTGAAAAAGTGTTGGAAATATACATTTTCGAAAGTATTTTTTATCAAAATGATGAAAATATACTTATTTCCAAAAAAATGTCAAAGAATTAGAAGCCATTGGCAATGCTGGATGATTTTAGTGACTGCTACTGTGCACAGTTTTATTCTACAAGCACTTATCTGGTTACATTGTACATTTCAAAAGTTTTTAAAAAGACTTTTTATTTAGTAGTCACTGTATTAGGAACTGTATGCAATAGTCACTATACTAGAGACCTCCTGTTCAGAACTCACTGTACAGATAGTGTTTTGGACCTTCCATACAATGGTCATTGTATCAGCAACATTCAGTAAAGAAGTCACTGTTTAGGACTCTCTGGTCAGTGGTCATTGTATCAGCAACATTCAGTTAAGTAGTCACTTTGATTAGGACCTTCTGGTCAGTGGTCATTGTATCAGGGCCTTAAGTTCAAATATCACCCTGTCAGGGACATTCAGTTCAGTAGTCACTTGGGGACTTTCCATTAACTGCCTCTATATTTTTTTCCTCCAGATTACATAAAGCAGTCACATTTTGTCATATTCACAATATTAACTGATCACTTCTCACATAATGTTTTAGTACAATGTATTTTGTTCCCCATAAACCAAAGTGATGACTCTTCCTTAGGTATCATATTTATTAACCTTTATGGATTATTTAATCTCACAGCAACAATATATCAGGCAAATTGGGTTTAAAATCTGCATTACAGTAATTCTTGTAAGCAATGAAAATCCATATTGGCTTTAGTCACCTGTGGTGTATGGATATTTAGATCAAAAATATGAAAGTAGTTATTCCTATAATGAGGAACATTTGGGGAAGTATGAATGGAAATTTATTATCTTCTAGTGAATCTGCAGAGAAAGATAATCATTGATGATGTAGAATAATGAGGCTGTAGTAATAACACAAAGACAATACGTTTGGAAAAAATAAAGAATTTTGCAAGAATATATTAAACTGTCTACCGTTTGGACAAACAGCTGTTTTAAACTATGTGAGTAATTGTCTTGTAACAGACAGTGGTCTTAGCATCTGTGATTGAATAGGTTCTCATTAATAGAAATTATATTAATCTTAATCCAGTTTATTTTTACTAAAGAGAATCATTTTTCACCTGAGTTGAGGATTTTTCTCTAATATTTATCCTGGTACAATGTTTGTGATTTATCTATTGAAAGTTTTCATAGCACCTGCAGGTGCTCTTCCAGTTATAAAGTGTCAGTTTTCTTTGTGCATTCTCCATCAAACTGATGGATGAATTATGCATTTTGCAATCAAAGTATATGAGACAGGTTGGTCAATTGTTCATGTGATGATGTTCTTGACATACAGCAGTGATTTTTTTCTGTTGAGGAATGAGCAAAAGAAAAGAATGAAAGTAACTAACCTCTGTTTGACCTTTTTGTTTACATTTGTTATGCATTGATGTTTAGCATCTGTTGAAAAAATGTCTCATCTTGGGAACAAACAGTTTATGATCATGATTATATGATTTAAAGGAGAGAGTAAAAATCTTTGCCATGACAACGGGTCATTACTGAATACTGATAGATTGTTGGATGATGCATTGTTTTGTGAAGTAGACCTCACTTGTATTATTTTAAAGGTGTGAGTTTTTTTTTGGTGTGTGTTGACTACGTTATGTTGGGTACTTGCCTTCATTTATTTACTGATCATTCAAAGCTAAATGTGAATTTTGTTGGTTGCATACTAAAAATTTCAATCTCTATTCATGAAGGTTTTTATTTTCACATAGGCATGTATTGGCTTGTAGTTTCCTTTGCCAAAATAAACTTATCAGCAAAAACTGATTCTCACCGAGTTGTTTTGAACAAATCCATATTGTTCAAAATATAAAAAACATCATCATCAGTAAACATTTATTCTTTGTACATGGAACAGATTCCATCATTGTCCAAAGTCCAGGTTGTTATGTACATTGTCTATTATTTTTAAAAACTTATTTCAGATCCTACACATTGTATATATTTTTCCTCATTTGTAAAGCTTTAATGGAGATCATAAATTTTGTTGTACATGTACAGTAGTTGGCCATACAATGTAAGTATATTCCCAGGATTTATTTTCACTATATATTCTTAGTAAAATTCATGTTTTTTCAGTAACTTCTAACTGGAATTTGTCTTTTATCCAATTCTAACAAAACTTGATTCACAAATATTTGAGGTTTTTGTACACATTTGGTAGAATATCCATTGCAATATATTTATTGTTTCAGGAGAAATATGTTAATCTATGTGAGACATTTTTTTCTGTTGATTACAAAGATAATGAATGGATCTGTAACATAATACATAATACCAATATAAAGTCATCAATACTAAAAGTAATTTATGGATATCAACAAACAAAAATATTATAAAAATTAGGCCCAGACTCCCAAGGTCAGACATGCCATTTTCATTTATTATGGATGTCTACCAAATTCAGAGGACAAAATTAAACAAATGCAGAATTACTAAGAATATATGTGTAAAGTGAAAATATACAATGTATTATGGAAACATACTTATGGCCAACTACTGTAGATTCACATTGGATTTTAGCAATTACAATATATGTTACATAGTTAAGTGTATTAACTATTTTTAACAAACATGCATTTTGAAAGATATACTAAAGTTGACCCAACAAGCACCTCTGTCCCTTCAAGTGCCCCAGGATTTTTTAGGTGCCCAAGGTCTCTTTGAGAGAGAGAGAGAGAGAGAGAGAGAGAGAGAGAGAGAGAGAGAGAGAGAGAGTTACATGTAGTTGACTGGATACCACTTTTTATCCTATAAATATATAAACTCAATTGATTATTGATTCTCTGTTTTTCTCTCGTTTGCCTTAGTTTCCGTCTGTTTTCTTGACAGTCCTCATACATTTAGTATGTCAGGACATGCTGCGTAACTCTACAGCATAGAAATATTTGATAACGCAATCTTTCTTCCGTGCAGATGTGTGGAATTATAATGCTGCAAAATTGTGTATCCAATTCTTTGCTTAGAATTCAAGTCATTGCCATTTCATATAGCAATTTATTTTCTGTTTATGTTACTGTCTGTAAAAACAAGATGATGTCTACAGGAAATGTTGAATTACATAACATTCTCATTGTTAACTTTTTTTTAGAATCTTGAATATTATCAATTTGAGCAATGAACTGTAAGTGAATGATGAATGGTTTGCATTCAATGTGATTTCTTGTCATGCATGCTTAGATCCCATCTAGGGTTCTATCAAGGCATTCTAAGGAAATATTTAATCTTTTTTAACTCATCAACCCCTGCAAAACAATGGCAACGTCTATAAATCATTGACTTAGACAAGTCCAAATGTGTCTTTAGAGGTGAATGGGTTAACATCTTTTATGTAGAATAGAGTCTGTAAAATCATTCTTATTACAATAAACAATCTCTGAATTGAAACTATTCTGATATACATATATACAATGTATTACATTACAGGAACTTACATGCACTTTGGTTTTATGTATGTTTTAATAGATGTGTTTGCCACACTCAACAGTTTTTCAGTTATGTCATGACATCTGGTTTTTAATGGTAGAGGAGAGAACCCGGCTACAATGTACCCAGGACGACACCATTGGAAATTGCATGAAGGCACTGTTAGTTTTAATGGTGTTTGTACACAACATTGAGTAACTTTTCATTTGTATGATGATGTAAGTTTTAACTCCTCAACTCATGAAAAACAATGGACACTTCTGTAATCAATGACTCGGGCTAGTCCAAATGTGTCTTGAGGGGTAAATAGGTTGATGTTGGAGTAGAATATTGTCTGGTTCACACAAGATGGTGGGGTGGAGTAACCTTTTGATTATCATACGGATGATTCTACTGATTTTTCAGTTATGAAAAGCTGTATGAGAAAAAATGTTTAGTGTTCATCACTGAACACTGTCTTATGTATGGTGACAAGAGGACCTATTACTCTAGTCAGTGTAATTTTAATGTTAAGCTTTATTACCTAAAATTTAAACTCCTCCAGGTCAAGAAATGGTTCACAAGACTCCACCCCGCCAGGTTATATGGATTTTACATAGTATTGGAGAACCTGTTATAAGATTGCTGAACATTTGTCTGTAAATAGTTCAACCTGTCCATATTAAACATCATACATGTTGGATATAGTAAGACTGAGAATTTGGCTGTCTAGAAGTGAGATATGGCATGGTTTAAAGATAGATTTTCTGACCATTCAACTACCCTTTACGTTCTGTACTTTTGTTGGAAGGATATTGTTAAATAAAATTTATTTTTGAAAACTTTCTGAAAACTACAAGTCCTGTATGTTCTTATGCTACATTATAGAATACATGTATATTGCTTGCTGATTATATAATTGAAGGTGAATTAATGGTATGATGACCTTTATATCACAGATGTCATTTACAATGTACGTTGTATGTACTATGTATAAGACGTACAATGTATAAGACGTACAATGTATAAGACTAGGACAGATTAAAAAACAATCCCTTAAGTTATGGATTTAAACCTTTTTCTGCTTTGTAACTGTTTGAACTTTATGCACTTGTAACATTGGCATGCAGTTTCAGACAATTCTGTGACAGAGAGTGTTATTGTACAGGAGATATCTTGATAGTTTGACGTAGTATTTTCCTCATACCACGGAATTATTATGTAACAGTGTGAATGTGTTGTTTTGTATAAGCTAAATACCATCAGGAATCCTATAGACATTTTCTGATCCTCTTCTGATATATTCAGTACAGTTCATTTCTATGATCAATCTGGCTATTAGTGTGATCCTCTAGCTTTTCTAAGTATGATACACTTGGTGGTGTGACTCCCTATGTGATTCTTTGGCTATTTAAGTGTGCTTCACTGGGTTTTAGTGTGATCTTATTGATGGTAATGTGATCATGTGACTGAAGCCATTTTGTTATAACATATGTTTAGTCACTTTGATCCTTTGCTGACAACGCATTTCTGAAATTGTTAGTGTGGTTTGCTCTAATTTTGATCTGGTCATTAGCTTGATCATTTTACTATATGATTGTGTGGAAGTATGATTATATTGGTGGTTTAGTGTATCTTGTCGTCAACCATGATGTGACATCTAAATACATATTCTAGGGTCTTATGATCATGCAGCACAAATGTGTTATTCATATCCTCACACTGGAACAACATGTACTTGGGTGCATTGTCCCTTTCATAGAATCTCCATGTCATTTGCATGTAAAATCATTTCTTCCTTATCAATAGCTCGCCTCTATGAGAGGGTTGGGCATTATGCTATAGTGTTAGCATTTGGTGAAGATTGGATGAGATGAGGTGTACTGGCATGGGTGTATGTGTCTTATCAGTCTAATCACAGGCTATGCAGCAGATACCTTTTGTGTGGTACTTTTGTAAGTTTGTTTTGCAAAAATGATCCTGTTTGATAGAAAGGTTTGTTAAGGTCAGGTTCATTTTGGGGATGTAAAATATATTTGTTCAAGGATAACTTTTTAATCTATGATTAAGTTAGGTTTGAAAATCTTTTGTAATGATATGGAAATTCTATAGAAACTTCTACTTATGTTTTCGCCACCAGCTTTTGTCTTTGTGACTTTTCACTCAAAGCTAATGGTGTTCCTTGCTTAGTTAGTTTCAAATGTTTCATAATCTAAAAAGTAACGTATCAAATTAAGAATTGATTGCTGAGATATATAACAAGATCTTATATGTAGTTTTAATGAACCAATTTCCTTTAGATGTCATTGCTTTTGTGTTAATGATGTACAGACACATCTGTCCCGAGGGCTTAGGATATTGCCTCATAATAACCAACAATAAATCATTGCTTTTTAATGGAAAAGACATACAATTTCAGATACAGCAGATGCTCTTGTTCAATAGTTTTTTTTATAAGGTAAAATGTCATTAAAAGTAGGCTAGTTTGAGCCAAACAATGATTTTTTTGTCTGATTTAATTTAAACCTTGATCATTTATATTTTATACATAATTAGACTTGAAATACATGTAAATGTATAACATTATAGGGATTCTTATGGGCCATATTTGTTCTGGTTACAACTTACAGGACTTATTCCCAATACCAAATTGGCTTGTATTTTCCCAAAATATACATGTATGCAAACATTCCAAATTAGGAGTTTAAAATTAAAGAATAAAGTATTTTCAAATAAATGTCCCAAATCAAATTTATATGTAGTAGTTATGGTAAAACATATATTTTTCTAATTTTCAAAACCCTGGACCCAGACTTTAAGAGTAAAGTAAGGATAATCCCTGACATTTTATTTCATAATCATGTATGTACAATGTACATGTATTAAATTCTTTGTAACGTTACTGTTTCATCCATACAAGGATTTTTTAAAATCTTTTTGTCTTTGACCTGTTTTTAAAAATATTTAACTATAACTTTGCTACAATAAAACTTCATTCATTGTTTCACATGCTTCTGTGGTTTTGATCTTCATTAGGTTTCCTTGTATAGTGTGCTATTGAATCCAAAGTGATAAGAAATACAGACCTAAACAAGTACATAAAATGTCTTGGCATGTATTTGTCACGTTAAATCATCTTCATCTACTTTGTAGGAATTGCCCCCCCCCCCCCATGTTGTGTGGTTGTGTGATATATACAAATGTACATAATTGCACATGTATGTATACATTTATTTGACTTTGTCGATTGATTGTATTAATTTCAAATGAACAACACTTAACTGATTTTGACAATTTTAATCTTCAGATAACCTACTGATTTAACCTTTTGCTTGAGTCAATATTGCATGTTGGCTTTCAAGGGCCCTCTTGATAATTTAAAGTCTTTTCCCTTAAAGTGGAGCTTCTGTGGTTGATTGGTGAGAGTGTACCACTTTAAACTGCACTATCTTTGCATGATATACCAAGGTTTGCCTGTTTGACTTCTGGTACTTTATACTTTCTGGTCTTCCCATGGGTGTACATTGTATCATATAAACAAGCACCTGCTTATGAAGAACTTTCAAATTTTAACAAAAGACTAAAATAACCTCCTTGGAACAAATGTACATGTAGTAAAATCTTCCCATAGAGTTCACAATAAAATGTTCAAATAAATGTTTGTATGATGTGATTTAGAAAAATTTAAATGCATGTATATATGCATTGCCAAATAAGTGTATGATACCTGTATATGAATTATTTTATCATACATTTATTTAAGTAATTTGTCATTTTATATTGTGTATCTGCAAGAGAATTACATGTATTAAACTAAAAGGCAAATGCTTTTAGTATTTCATGTCTCAAACATTAAATTTTTATGGTTGTAGGATGATTTTTAAAAGTTACAATGTACGTGAAAGCTACCATATGTTTGTAAAATTTTTGACTCTGTTTGTAGCTGCATTTTCTGTATATTTAAAATGGAAATGAAATGACTTTTTGATGGCAGGTTATACTTTACTTTTTTTTATATCGGCAATTAAACGGCAGGCATATAGATTTCAGGTGTATATTTTCATGAAAAAATGTTAATATATGAAGTTATATACAGTTACTTAGCAAATGTGTAGCTGTAGTTGTAATGGGACTACCATGTAGATATTTGATAAACTGTGGTTTTGCAGCAGTGCAATGTTAACAAGTAGATTAATGAACATTTGACCACACCATGAATATGATTGTTGATTTTGATAACTAAATTTAATCCTCCTGAAAACACACAATTACATTCATGTCCAGCTGTGGGCATGAGCTAATACATGGGCTATCTTGAACTTTACATATAGGGTAGCTTGTAAGGATAATTACCTTTCCTTAAATATCAACAATTTGAATACTTTTATATATTATAAAACTTGTAATGTTCCTAACAAGAAGCATCTTGACCTACAGTTTAAAGGGTCA
Organism: Atrina japonica; assembly: GCA_030159075.1. Lineage (NCBI taxonomy): Eukaryota > Metazoa > Mollusca > Bivalvia > Pterioida > Pinnidae > Atrina > Atrina japonica. Next base: position 557,061 of record BROG01000179.1, read on the forward strand.
CAGAGTTCTATAGCTATACAAATGTTGTTTGTGATGGACTTGTGGTTTGCACTTAGGTCATTACAGGTTCTTCGTTGTGCAGTCCAGCACCCTGTATCATAAATGTAGAGACCATGGTTTGGAGTCTTACAAATAGAGTAAAGCTTGAATACAGCGAATTGTACGAATTCCTGCATATAACGAATCAATAAATATTCCCTGACTACACCTCTGTATATTCTTTGTTGAAAAACAATTTTGCAACAAATTTTATATATAAAATTTTGCTTATAACAAACCAATTTCTACATGTATGTCCCTTGAGACCCCAACCAATATCATTTGTAGAAATTAACGAAGTATTCAATATGATTTAAACAAATGTTAATTGCCAAGCAAAAATTAAATAAATTGTGTAAATAAAAAAAAACTTTCTGTATTCTTTTGACTTCCCGGAAAGTTCCCGTTTAGCCTAGATTTAGATAGGCTGCAGAAATTCAATCTAAGATTTAGAGTGATTTTTTTCTTAATGAATTTCGTTGTAACCTTTCAGCCCTCATTGCTATAATTACATGCCTATACATGTAACAAACTATCCTTGTAACAAATTGAACAATACGGTCTCTTGAAATTTATTATAGGCAAGTTTGACGTGTAAAAAGTATCATTCCGCATAACCAGGTTGTTTCGTCCACCATTAAAAACTGGTCACCACCATATAACTGAAATATTGCTGAGTGTTGTGTAAAAAAACATTCAAAATATAAGAATCAAAAGTAAGTGATTTTTGATTCCTGTAATTGTTATAAAAGAAGTAGTTGTACATATTTGTATCCTCTTTTATCCACTCAGCCTTAATGGTTACATTCATTTTATATTAGGCATTCACAACTGTATACATACAGATATATGTATAACAAGAACAAAGTTATTGACAATATGAGCTATATCATCAGTGAGAAAAAGATCTGTTTGCTTCAAGATGAATTGGTGAATTAAATTGGACACCGCCTATTCATCTACAGTTACCAAACAAAACAGACTTTCTGACTCTAATACTTTAATTCTGAAATTCTTTGGAAGAGGTAACCAAGGTATAAAGTGCAGGGGAAAATATAAACAGAGAAATATTAAAGATAAAGAAAACATAAATCTGAGACATCAAACAAAGACCTTGTATAACTAGTGTTAATCAAGGGAATATGTTATTTAGTACTCTTCCTTGTGTTGTGATGTTTGCCTAAATGAAACGATTTTTCAAAATAGGGTCTGATCATGTTAAAGTGATATATATGACAACTGTACAAAAACCTGTAAAATAATTATCAACATTCAATGTAGCACCTGTACTTCAGTTATTGTAAAGTAAGAGTATATTTTCAATCAATAGAACATTTTCTTGAAGTATTTTTCACAGACATGCAGATTTCATTTAGATTTTGTACATCATACATTGTATATGCTTTATTTTGGGTAGAGTCTGTTCCCCATTGTATCGTGGTAATTTTATTTTCAGAAATCCTCATTCATAACAGTATCTATTTGGAAGTCTATTTATAAGCAACAAATCATTGTAGCCATATTGTTTTTCAAAAGATGTCTGTGAAGAAAAAAGAAAAATAGTTGGCATAGCTTTGTATTATTTTGTTAGTATTTGAAAGTTAACAAATATAAAACCTGTTAGCAGTACATATATGCTAACAAGTTTAATTGGTTTCACCGAAAATTATAGCAAAGGAATATAATATATAATGTACAAGTGAAGAATATGATACTTTCAAACATCTCTTGGATTATGTTCTGCCTGATGGAGTGGATTGGTATTATAAACATTTACATGTATTTGGTCTGTTATCACATTGAAGTTATGCCAGATCATCTCACTAAATCTGATTTTTCAGATTCTTGCTTTTCTTTGTACTTCTGGAATGTTGTTGAATGTGTTATGGTCTGCTTAATCCTTTCAACACCGCAGATCACAGTAGACTGGTCTAAGACAATAAAAAGAACATACCATTAAGTTATTTAGGGAGGAAAGGATAGAAGTACAGCTGTGTGATTCTATATTTATTGGTCATGGGATGGTCATATGTCTGAAGTTCATCATACATCATGATATCCTAAAAGTGGATGATAAATTTGATCCTCATTTTGTCAGAACTGGCTGTTGATTTGATTCAGATTCCTTGTTGAAAATAAAAAAGGGGAAAAATCAATGGAAATTTACAACAAAATTCATCATTTCTCTCTGATTTTTAGTTTCCCTTCATGTAATATTCATGAAGATGAAGAAGTTGTGTTGAGAATTTCTGATATTATGAATAAGAGATTTTAATCTGATCCAAGGGGATTTATGTCATAAAGAACTAGCTTGAATATGGTGAGAATCCTTGACTCTTAATGACTGAATGTAGAAATCTAGTGAAGTTCTAAAAATACAAGACATAATAAGGGTTAGGGTTAAGTAAGACTTCTAATAAAGAAAAATTAATTGATTCTTTCCATAATTTTTGCCATTGTTCTCATATGTTTTTATTAGTTCTAATAATATACCATCATGCAAAGATTTAAGGATGCCAATATACTCCTACTAAATCTGTCCATGTTACACAAAGTCCAATTTTCTGAGTTGCTTTAACAATATTACACAATAACAGCTTTATCACAAGCTGTTTCTACACTTGACTTTACATGTAATTTTTTTCTTTATGGTAAGTGCATAAATTATTGAAGAAACTGTATGGTAAGTGCATTAATTATTGAATAAATGATGAAAAGGGTTAGGTAGGTCCATATCTTTTGGAATATACCTTGAATAAGATCTTTACAACACATCAAGATTTGCAGTTATTCATGCAACATGTATGTATGCCTCTGTTGAAAACTTACAAGATATTACTGGTTTTGTAATGGAGTTTGAAACCATAGTGCTGATGATAGTTGTATGGCTGTTTGTTTAAAACAAAGCTCTGATGACAGTTATACGGATGTTTAAAACAAACAAGATGTCTCTGGTATTGGTACTGCAATTGAAAGCAAGAGGCTTCTGGCAGTTGTATGGTTGTCGAAATCTTTCATGTTGCTGTAATAAGTTGGAGGTTTTTTGGCTGTTTGAAAAAAAGTTTTGCTAACAGTTGTATGGCTGTGTCAAACAAAGGAGAAGCTTCTGGCAGTGTGTGGTTGTTGAAATCTTGCATGTTGCTGCTATACATGTAAGTTGAAGGTTGTTTCAAACAAACAAGATGGTATTGGCAGTTGTATAGCTGCTTTAAAACAAATAGGTGCTACTAACAGTTGTAAGACTGTCTGAAATAAATTGTGATGGTGCTGTTGACCATTATATGGTGATTAATACATTAACATATATAGAGTGCTATTGGTAGATTAGTTGATTGGTCATTCAGCATGCACAGTACTTCTTGTACTGCTGTGGTCATGTTTGAGATGGAAGGACTGTTTTTTCATCATGACAACTGTCACAGAAAAATAAGTGAGGTATGAAACAAAAAATATATCATATACCATGCATTGCCTGTTTAGAAGTCTCTATTACATATAAAACAAAACCAAAACAAAACATACAAACTGCATACATGAAAATCAAGTCAGTTTCTTAAACAAATTTATAAAATGACAGTTCCTGACAAATGTTACTGCTTCTCACAATATTCTACATTTTGACATGACTAAGTAGATATTACACATGTTTATGATTGATTTGTCTAACTATTATGGCATTGAATAAGTCTGATAAGTCCAGTTTTCTATACAACAAAGACAGAGACATTTGGTTATATATTGTTAACATTCATGTAAACTGAAATACATATCAAATTTCTCTTTTCAAGTGTCACAATAGTTTAACCTCTACATATCAAAGTTTGATATAGCAATTGTGAGCTGTCATACAATATCATATTAACTTGATGTCTAGGTATGTTTAAAAAAGAACTCATGATTAAAAAAAAAAGAGATGTTTTAAAAAAGACATACCCATAAATGGCATGATATCCCTGAATAATAATGGACTCTACTTAAAATCAATAACATACATTTTGTAGACAAGCCCAAATGTGTCTTTTGGGGTGAATAGGTTAAGATTACATTTGTTTGTATCTTTTGCCATCTCTGCATGTAGTTTTGAATTGCTCACTAAAATTCTGCAGAATGGGTTTATATACAGGCAGAGTATGAGATGAATGTGTTACCTAGCAACATAGGTTTTTTATGACATTTAATTAGTTGTTTAATATCTTTATTATGTTTTTTCTTTATTTGCCAACCGGTGTTTATTCTCTTTGCCATGCTACTTTGTCATTAGAAGCCATCCTACTGCTTTCTAATGCAGTTGTCATTCTAAATCATAGCATGTGCCCTATCTAACATCATATCTCATGCTTTCTGATACTGATACCATATTCTTTTATGTCAGGAAGATGTCTGTTTCTAACAGTCTGGCATGAAGCACAATAAATAGTGCTGGAAGATTTAGGGTTAATCAATCGGGTTTACCTAAACATGATCTAAAATATAGAAGTTATGCTGTGATATCAGAAAGTTCCTTGGTATTTATGTTATCAGAATTAGTGCAGAATTGGGGAGAAAAACAAAATCCAAGATTATGAAACTGTAAAGACAAAACAATAAAATATTATGTTTATGTACAGTTATAACACTGTACCATTTGAAGAAATATTATCGAATGAGAAATTGATGAGAATTTTATTTATTTTAGTATCTTTTGATTTTTTTTTTATTCTGCATTTATAACTTTTGGATCTTTTAAATACAGTTTAATGGTATATTGATCTCGGGTATAGCTAGCTAAAGAGATTTGTTAAAGTGTCTTATGAACTTAGTCCAATGCAGATAGGGTTTCTTACTTTAGTAGTATATATATGTAGTTTATTCATGTAACATTGTGGGTCAGAGTAACCTTTTGATTATCATATGGATGAGTCTACTCACTTTTCAGTAAAGACAGGCTTCACTGGAAAAATGTTTTATACATGTATCTCATTGGATAAAGGTAGGTACATATTTATGCTGACAAGAAGGACCAATTACTGACTTACCAGTGTAATTTTAATGAACATGTAAATGTAGTTAGGCTGTATTACCTACCATTTAAACTCCTCCAGGTCAAGAAAGGGTTCGGGAGACTCCATCCCACCAAGTTTTATGACGTTTATGCTTTAGTGGACTCCATATTTTGTTCTCGTAGTTTTCTTGTGTCCCTAAGAAGGTCGTTATAAACGTGTATATAACGACCTTCTTAGGGACACAAGAAAACCTATCTTTATAGAGAGGTGGTCTTTATATACAGGTTGATTTGTACAAAAACACAGGTGGGTGCTAAAGCAGGTTTTACTGTACTTTCTACTGTTAAGTGTTATGATGATAAAACATACATATTTTGTTTCGAGTTTTCTCTTACATGGTATCTTAATATTTGATATTTTGGGATTTGGAAGGTTGTGTACATGTACATGTATGTACAATGTAGTTACTTGACCTAAACTGATGTTATCTTTTACAGGTCACCTGTTGTCATTACCATGTTATTCTAGGTCAATATTCTTTATATTTATTAAAGACGGATTTATCATCAGTTTGCCTCATGTTACAGCACTTGTTGAAGACCATGCTGTAATTGGCATCTGTTGTATGACATCTGTTTAACTTTTAACTTTTCACTTGCTAACGAGGAAATCTTAACACCCAGTTAGATCTTTAAAAAATTATGTGTGTAAGATTAACATTTTTGTGATCCGGATGGTCTCATAACATGTAATTGAATTCATGATATAGATGGTAATTAAGACGCCAAAACAACACAGGAATGTAAAAGTGGATTGAGATTCAGGTCATTACTTAACTTTTTCCCCCACCCGGATTGACACATTTGGACTGGTCTAAGTTATTGATTTACAGAAGAGTCCATTGTTTTTCAGGGGTTGATAAGTTAAGCATGAAAAAATATGGTTTATCTAAAAATTGTAAAAGTGAATTTGAGCTTATAAACATTGTAACAAATAAAATCTTTAACATTAAAACAGATATGTATATATAGGATTTTCAAAACATATGAATAAAAAAGATATAAACTATTTTACAAAATTATTCATGAAATAGTAATGAGGTTTAATTTATTTCATTTTTATTACACTGAATGTTGAGATAATCTTTACACACATATCACCAAGGTATTGTTTCAGAGTATGAGCAATATTGCAACATTTTCTTGTACCAAAACAGTAGAAGACAGTATCGTAAATTGGGATATTTTGGCCATTGTTTAATTTTGGCCAACTTGACCACCCTATTAAAATGACCAAAATTAAACCATCTAAAATATGTACACAGTGTTTCTACTGATACTTTTTAAAAATATTTTAATGTATTATAGATAAACAAACAAGGTTTATTTTTTTGAAAAAAAGTAACACTGTGTGGGCATTAATTTTAAGTTAGTACTATGCGATGCATCATTTCTAATTATTCTAATATCCTTTTAATATTTTGATATCTGATATTAGGCCAAATTTTAACACGATAAAAACATAAATGGTCAAAATTCAATCAGCCAAAAAATACCCCTTCATTTTATGCCCAAAGTGGACAAATTTTTTCGATGCCAAAATATCCCAATTTAGTGTATGTCATTTGATACATTGGGTAAAAAGGGTTGAGAGTTCCAACCCTCTGAAGTGTTCTGGTTTTTTCCCCTATATATACATGTTCATGTATACATGTTAATGTACATACTGAATGAAATGTGGCAAAATCTAATTTTGTTGATTTGAAAAGAGGGAACATTGCCTTTTTTAAAGGTTATATTTATAGTTGAATGGAAAAATAAGGCTGAGACCTTTACCTTTTTTTCAATAATTAAATACAATAAAACCTGTCTAAAGAGATCACCTAATCATTGAAAGGTGTCTGATCACCAGAGGTTATACAAAATATACTAAAAGCAGGGATTTTCTACCCTAATCATATGGCGTAGAAATAAGGCCCCATTCCCAATGCAAAAACAATGCATTTTTTCCCAATTTGCAGTCAAAATTTAACAATGGAAGTCAAATAAAAATGAATTTAAAGAGATTCTTGTATTTTCACAAAGTTGTGTGTATTTCCAGATTTCCCAATTTCAATAAAATGTTGCAAAAACCCCCAATTAAAAAGGTCAAGACCCTATTCCCAAGAGAGTGAAAAATCCCTAAAAGACATTTTTACCCCAGTGGTTTTCTGAATGTGACAGGTGGTCTCACAAAGCAGGTTCCTCTGTATTGCATTCATAAAAGTTGTGTGGTTATTGTCCCTTATTCATCTAGCATTAATCACTGACTGACTGTTCAGTTTTGACTTTAATTTGTTTTTGTACATAAATAAACATTGCCACATTATTTCAAGATCTAGAATTAAGTGTAAAATACCAGAACGATAATAAAATTCTGCAGAAACCTAAGTAAAAGTATAGAGTCATATTATAATGTAATTGGTCAGGACAGAAAATAAATTGAATGTCTCATGAGGATATGGTTAAAGTGGTTCTGGTGCTATATAGTCACAAGAACTGGTGAAATAACACAACATTAAAAGTTGATAATCCTGTGCTGAAACAGTTTTATGGGATACAAACCAGAGATGTATTGATTTGAATTTAAGTCAGATGATTAAAGTTAACACTTTCCACTTTTAACAGCATTTCATTTTATGAGAACCTAATGGATGGTTGCATCATTGTTATAATGGATTCTGTAAAAAGGTGTAGAATTCATGCATGTTCTGGACAAAAAGTGTGATTTTTAGCTGACACAGACAGATCACATTATTCAAATATGCTGTACAATATCATTCCTAATATACATAGAATTCAGGAAAGCAACAAAAATAAATACTTCTATCCTTAAAAACTTGTAATATTTGTATATAGTCATGAACATGTAATTTTTAGAAAAGAAATTGTGTAATTTAATGAGAAAAATGTTAAAGATAAGATCTCAAAAGAAAATTAGTAGTCTGGTTGGTCTATAATGTTCCGCATATGAAGAGTTAGATAAATTCTTCTTTAGTTCCTGTTCTTCAGTACATACATGTATATATGACATTTACTTTTATTGTAACAAAGGTTTTAGATTATTTATTATTGTAACATTAACTGTTTAAATGGAGCATCAAGACTGTAACTTACTGCCAGTTTTGGGGTGTTTGAATATTTAATTATGACTGTAAGACCTTCATTTACTGTACATATACTCCCTAACATTTGCAAGTGTAGTAAGGTCATAGTCATTCTTTTGAATAACAAAGTACATATACACAGATGTATATATCGCAAGGATGAGAATTTCCTCTTTTTCCAAATTTTACTACAATTTTAAAACTTTATTTTACCAGTCTAACCCCTTCAAATGAGCTATGTTCCCTCTTTTACATCACTATGGAATCACTTCCCTGATATTGAAATTCTTTATTTTACATGACATGCTTTTCTCAGCATTAAGATGACCTTGATTGAAAATAAGTTCTAATTGGATACTTTTTCTTACATGTATCTTAGCGCAAGTGCATTTTTTCATTCTTGTTAAATAATGTCATTTATATTACCAGATGGGCTGTAGAATATTGTTCTAAAGCATTAATGGATTTCAGTTATAAAACTGTAATCATGTACCAATGTTTTGTAGTTAAAAATAAAATAACAAATATCCCTGGAAATGTATCTACAATGTACAACAGTATATGTCTATTGTACATTCATTTTGATTTGATTTGATTTTTTGTTTTACGCCATACTCAACAATCTTTCAGTCATATGATGGCGTCCAGTTTTTATTGGTGGAGGAGAAACCCCGGTTACCTGGGTAAAGACCACCGACATTCCGCAAGAAAACTAGCAAACTTTCCCACTTAATTCGAAATGACCCTAGCGGGATTCAAACCAGAGATGAGAGGCCTTGTGATTTAAAGCGCAATGCTCTAACCACTCGGCCACGGAGGCCCCATTGTACATTCATCTCAAGAGGAACGTTAAGTTACAAATTTAAACCACTCTATAAATATTTATTGTCAGTTTCTTTATTTGAAAATTTAATGCTCTGTAACCTTTGAGCTGGTCAGTTGATGGATAAAGTGATCTGAACAATATGTATGACAAAACTGGTCAATTGATTATTGATAGATAAAGTGATCTAAACTATATAAATGATGAATGAGTCATCAAGAACAGAAGTGGCAGAACTTTGTCACAACTTTACACTACAATCTAGTCAATCCTAGACAACTAATAATTTGTTAGTAGATATCAATTTCTCAAGAAAGAAAAACATGAATGCCAGCTAGAAAGGACTATAAACTCACAGCTCTTACTTGTCCTGTAGAAACTTTATTAACTGACTTACTACTGTGTTTGAGATATTTTTCCTGTTTCCGAAGACAGATCTTGCTGAGATCCCCATCCTGTTTTTAGGAAAGGTTTGCTAGGATACCCAGTCCTGTTCTTAGGATACATGTTGGTTCATTAATAAGATTTCTTTTCCTGTTTTTGAAGCCAAGCTTTGCTACATTTGCAAGATGCTCAGTCCTGTTTCTGAGGGCAGTCTTTGCTAAGATACTTAGTCTTGTTATTGAGGCCAGGTTTCCTAAGATACCTAGTCCTGTTTTTTGGAACATTCTTGCTGAGGTACCCAGTCGTGTTTTAGAAGACCGACTTTCTGAGGTACCCATTTCTGTTGTAGAGACCAGTCATGCAATTAGATACCTAGTCCTGTTTCTAAGGACAGGCTTGCTAAGATACCCAGCCCTTTTTTAGGCCAGTCATGCTGCCAGATACCCAGTCCTGTCTTTGAGACTAGTCATGCTATTAGATACCCAGTCCTGTTTCTGAGGACAGGCTTGCTAAGATACCCAGCCCTGTTTCTGATGCTAGTCATGCTGTTAGATACCCAGCCTTGTTTCTGATGCTAGTCATGCTGTTAGATACCCAGCCCTGTTTCTGAGGACAGGCTTTGCTAAGATACCTACACCTGTTATTTAGGGTACTGGTTCACTGATGAGGACACATTTACCTGAGTTCAGGTGAAAATTATTGACGTAATTATAATGCTTCTAAGTTTTTCAGGATATTCCATACTAGTATATTAAAGATTAATTCTTTGATACAATGTTGGAAATAACCATTGAAGGAAATTAATAATCATTGCTACACACTCCTTTTATAAGAATTTCATCCATAAGAATAGAGGAATGAGATAGGGATCCCTAGAGATGCTTTGCTCACTTCATTTCCTGTTCATTCTGCTTAGTTAGCTTGTCAGAGAATGAAATAAAGGATTTGTTCTTTTGTAGCACTGCGTCTCCGGAGTATTGTATTTATCATCTGCACTAATAGGATTCTCTCCCTTACTGATTGTCATTTTTGTTTGTTACACGAGATGTCAGGACTCTACAGATTATCAGTGATTCTGTCAGCTTTATGTATGTATGTTCAATGTGTATTGGGGATAAACTATTGGCTGTCAGAAGTGATAAAATCATGCAGCTAGACTATAGCCATTTACAGACATTATGCAATATGAAAATCTAAAAAGGGGAAACAAATTATAATGTTGTCTCTGTGTTTTTAAGTGTGGGGAAAATTGTGATGAGCTAATTAAGATCAGACTGGTGGGCTTCTTACTTGTATTTGGAAAACAACCATACTGAATTTTTTAATAATTCCTTAAAAATTGTTATGGCTTTGTTGGTAGATCACTTGTATAGTCATGATAACAGATTGGAAATTCAAGTCAGTCAGCATAGAGATATAAACAGACTCAGTTAATGGTCTTTGAATTTTCATGGTACAGTATATTCATTGATTTGACCTGTACAAAGCTGTCATCATCTGTCACTGAAGTTTCCACCATAAGTCAGATAAATTTTCACATGGTTACAAATACAACTAGTCTAAATCCAATTTTCTAGTTGTAGAGCATTTGACTTGCAAGCGGAGAGTCTATGGTTTGATTCCAGTAGCTGGTCATACCAAGGACTTTAAAAAATAGAAGTGACTGTTCCTTCAACATGTGTTTGGCATTCAAAGTGAAAGTCACAGGTCTTAACCAGGTTCTTGTGTTACAAATACTCGGCATACAAATTTACATGTACCAGTGCTTGTCTCTCTGGTATTTCTGTAGTGAAACAAATCTTTTACTTACATGTATTAATCACTTATACACAGTGCTTTAGAAACAACTGCCTCAGAGAAATATGTCATTCATAAAGATTTTAAAGCCCCATAACTCTGGCAAATATTGCTCATTGCAAAATGTTTGTCATAACTGAATACATTCTTTGTTTCATTGATATAAAACATCATACCTAATTTAGTAAAAGTTACATGTATTTGATATAATGTGGTTAAAGGTCAAAGACATGGACCAAAACAATATCCTCCCCTTTTATAGCACCTCATACATTGTTACAAGAGTAAATCTTTAAAGAAAAAAATTTGTTGACACATCTTTGAACATTGCACACATCCCTGTTCTGGAAACTAAAATAATTTTTGTCAGAAAAGTTAACCAGTTAACAGAAGGGCAGTGGTCTCTTTCGCGGGTACATTGTAACCAAATTTTCTCCTCCATTAAAAACTGGCAGCCACCATGCACATGTAACTGAAGAATTGTTGAGTGTGGCAATAAACAGTTCAAATTGAACACTGAGCCAATTCACTTCAGATCTTGCAACACATTTGTACATTTCTATAACAGATGTATGTTTTAAAGAAAGTTTTAAAAAACTCTGCCTCAGTGTTCAAAGTTTGTAATGTGACACATGTAAAAATGTCACCATTGTTAATCCTAAAACTATTTCGATCAGTGCAAAATGATAAATCATGAATAATTGAGGTATATGTTTGTAAGAAGAAAAGTTTGTGAAAAGCTGTATCTGATGTTTCACTCACCCTCTTCATAATAACACTTTAAATACACTTTCAGTTAATTAACCAGAGTGGGTTCTTCATAATGGCTTGGTTAAGTTTTAGATATGTAAAAGATTTACATGTATTTGTAATCTGTCTCATGATTGCAAAGCTGTCTTAGACTTACATTATTGTATTTACTTATGACTTTAACTTGTCAACCCCTGAAAAACAATGGACTTGTCTCTAAATCAATGACATAGACCAGTCAGTATGTGTCTTTAGGGGTGAATGGGTTGAAGTTTGTTTCTGTGTATAATTTGAAGCAAGGGTATAATGTTAACTCATTCACCCCTAAAGGCACATTAGGACTGGTCTAAGTCATTGATTTATAGAAGAGTCCATTGTTTTTCAGGGGTCAATGAGTTTACCTTTCTGTATATGATACAAAACAAAAATACATACTAAATAACAACTGAAAAAATGTAACAATCTATTCCAAATTTGGCTTGAGTCTAAAACAATCAGTGATTGTGTTGGCTGGACATCATACTCTATTCCACACTGTTCATATTGTAAGTTTCTACATCCAACTGCTGTATTTGTATATGAATACAAACTTCTGCATCCTGCACTGTAAGTGTTGGAACACAAACTTCTACGCCTGTTAAGATTTATTTTAAGCAGGCAGTCAACAGTAGCATACATTCCCAAATCTTACACATATTTGTACAGCAGATTTTTTGGCATTTTGTCGCTGTTTCATTTATAACTTCTGATTAAAATCTCGCACAGAAACTTAGACGTCATTACTGCAGCAAGGTGGTTAGCAGTGTATGATCAGAACCTCAACAGACTCTTTGGTTCTCTCTGTCTATTTATTCTATGTGGTTGGAACAAACAAGACAGACATTTTTATTATTCAGAGCAATCAGAAATTCAATAGTGTAATTAACGTCAGCCGTGCAAGGTTTAGTAATATGCAAGAATGGAATTATATGTTAATAAAAATGTGTTGTAAATAATGAATTGTTATGTATTATTCCTTGGCTAGAGTCATCAAAAAGATTAAGTACACGTAATAGATCATATCTAACTAGAAGTAAGATATGTACAAATTTGTGTAATTTCTATGTTGTAAGGTTTAAAGGCCTTGAATGTTATTACAAATAATTTTGAACTAGGATAAGTAGGTACATGTACAATGTTGTTTTGTAGATCATATGTATTTTCTAGTTAACTGCTTCTATGCCATAATCCACATCAGTCTAGCCAAGAAAATTGAAAATACCAATCATTATAAAATTGAAGGGGTTAAAAGCTCGGTTGGTTGTATTGTTGTTTAACATCCCACTTGAGAATCTTTCACTTGTATGGAGATGTCACCAAATGCCAGTGTAGGACTTCAAATTTTGGCCTATGTTTGACACTTAAGGCTATCGAGCAGTGAGGGTTCTTTAACGTGCCGACACCTACTGTGATACAGGATCTTGGTTTTTACTGTCTTATATGATGGGCAGGATTCTGACCTGCCGCCGGCTGGACTCAAACTCATGACCTCACAATCAAGAGTCGAGCGTGTTACTGACTGAGCCAGGCTGGCTCATATACATTTAGCAAAAAGGTGGTCCAGGGCAAGTCTTAGTATGTGGTTCAGGGCCAATCAGGGGGACTATGGAAAACGTTTTCATCATTTCAGGATGCAAAATTTTTTAATTTTATATCAGGGGTTGCCTCTTTATAATTTATTTTTCAATATATTTTTTTTTTTTTGGAAAAAATATTGTGTAGGCACATGCCTGTAGTGCCTAATGGCAGCTACACCCCTGTAAACCAAAACAGCATCGCAAATACTGAATATTGATAGAGTATGGGTTTTTTTCTTGCTACAAAGATGATAATATCTCAAGTTTTTATAATGACGCCACAAGCTGCTTCTTATCCCATTTGCAATCAATATCATATTTGAAATTGTTATAATGAGGTTGATGGGTCCTTAAACCTAACTTAAAGTGGTGATTAATCTCATTTCAATTTAAGTTTGATGTTTTTCATTTATATTGTAAACATATGAAACTTTGAAGTATAATGTAGATATTTAAATGTGAATTAATTCAGTTAGAATTGCAAACATCAAACAGTGGTGATATCCGATCAATACTCTATTACTTCCCTTCTTTGAAAATTGCAAATTCACTGGAAACTTTCTATGGGTCATATTATTACAATTAATTAGTTTCCTTTTGCTTATCTTAAATGCTGATATTATTACTTATGATACGAAAATATTAACGATTGATTAACAACATGCATTTTCATGAAATTTTAAATATAGCATATTCCTGATGCAGGGAGATGACTCTATCTCTGTTACCTCCCTCATAATATTTTCAGAGTTCTTAATGAAATTTTATTTTGACATGATAGAAATCCATTGATATAAAAGGTGGCGATCTGAAGAATAATTCAAAAGGGTTTGTTCCCTGGGTCCTCGATGTAATTAAACAGTATGCAGACCTAAAACTGGAATACTAAACAGTATGAAGTGTTCAAAAGAATAATTTTACTTTGAAGCTTTGAATGATTAACATAGATCAGTATCACAAGTACTCTGTAATACAATCCATCAAAAAGCTTTCACATACATAGATTATAGGTATATATACTTACACACATTTGAACTGCACATGCATGTTACTGATAAATAAATCAAATTCGCACATTATCTTTCCTTTACATTAATTTTCATGTACATGTAGTAAATTATTTTAGCCTTGATGTATGGATGCCTGTCTACAATGTAACTTTTAAGAGTATCACACTAAAAAACATAAAGATATATACAGGAGAAAAAATAGAAAATTAAGATTAAAAACGGGTATCCCTTATATCGGGTGTCAAGAGGTTTATCTCCAGCATTTGTTGACAGATGAAATTGTCTAGTGATAGATGTCCATTCTAGCCAGATCATTACATTAGCAATAGTTTGTATGCGTGCCTGTATAGCTCTTAATAAAAGAAAATAAAACCAAATAAAAGAAAAACTGAGACTTAAACTGTGCCAGGATCTGTCGCCCCTATTTGTACAGTAATATTTGATATTCATTTATATAGATTTGTGAAGGTGTTAATGAAATTCTATACTTAGAGTGTAATAGGGTGGAAAAATTAGGTATGTGTTACTGAAACAGATATACAGAGAGAGTGCAGTATTGTTCATACTAAATAAACTCTGGTAGTGTTGCAAACAGCCGTAATATAGTTCTGTACATAAGACTTGACTCTCGTATAAAATTACTTTGGTAATGTATTAACTCAGCAGCCTCTGAAAAACAATGAACTCTTCTGTAGATCAATGATTTAGACCAGTCCAAATGTGTCTTTAGGGGTGAATGAGTTAATATACTTATTACTAGTAGTTCTGTATGAGGTTCAACCCTCATAAAGAGTTAATCTGGTGATACTGTATATGAGGTTCAACTCTCATAAAGAGTTAATCTGGTGATGATATACATGTAGATCTGTATATGAGGTTCAACCCTCATAAAGAGTTAATCTGGTGATGATATACATGTAGAACTGTATATGAGGTTCAACCCTCATAAAGAGTTAATCTGGTGATGATATACATGTAGAACTGTATATGAGGTTCAACTCTCATAGAGAGTTAATCTGGTGATGTTAGAACTGTATATGAGGTTCAACTCTCATAGAGAGTTAATCTGGTGATGTTAGATCTGTATATGAGATTCAACCGTCATAAAGAGTTAATCTGGTAATGATATACATGTAGATGTGTATATGAGGTTTAACTCATAAAGAGTTAATCTGGTAATGTTATAATTAGATAATATACATGTAGAACTGTATATGAGGTTCAACTCTCATAGAGAGTTAATCTGGTAATGTTATAATTAGATAATATACATGTAGAACTGTATATGAGGTTCAACTCTCATAGAGAGTTAATCTGGTAATGTTATAATTAGATAATATACATGTAGAACTGTATATGAGGTTCAACTCTCATAGAGAGTTAATCTGGTGATGTTAGATAATTTATGATGAATGTGCATGTTCTTGTCATAGAATTTTATAAAGAATAGGGTTAAACAAGCAGTTAAGTGAATCACATAAAATTTGATCTTTATCAATACATATATAATTACATATCAAGTGAGAATATTAAATCACCACAGCAGAAAACTGTTTATTTATATATTCATCAGTCACAGACATCCAGGCTTTGCCATTGACAGCTAATCCATTTCTTGGACAGTGTGAAATCTTGTAAGAAATTGATGAGAATATACTGTAGTCATTGAATCTATAAACCTGAAAATATTGAATAGAGATGACTGAAATATAATTAGGACTAATCCTTTCATGCTGTGAATTTATACAGAGTAAATGTTGAATAGTTATTAATATTGCTACGATGCTAATGTGGAAAAATTGTTCTCGTCAATTACTGCAGATGGGAGTTGAGACGTGCACACTTGAGTAGATGTTTTGATCTTGTTGAGGATATAATCACCTGATATTTGCCAATCAGAGTACAGAGCCTTTTTGGTGCAGTCATTCAGAAGTGATGTTTCTCATACTTCATTAGGCCTT
Source organism: Atrina japonica (assembly GCA_030159075.1). Classification (NCBI taxonomy): domain Eukaryota; kingdom Metazoa; phylum Mollusca; class Bivalvia; order Pterioida; family Pinnidae; genus Atrina; species Atrina japonica. Next base: position 573,568 of record BROG01000179.1, read on the forward strand.
TAATATGGTCGCAAATTTGAATCAATGCTTCATTTTTTTCATGTTATTGATTAAATTCATTCCTGTGATTTACAATTTTGTATAGTCCCTTTTTTGCATGTAGGATATTGTGGTATAATTTGTTTTTTGATTTGAATGTATATCTGATGTTAATGAAATTTAATGCACAAGTTTTATTGTTATTATCTGTAAGTTGAATCAGAGGTCAAGGTTACATTGTATGTTTACAGAGACAGAGTGGTTTTCTGTTTCCATGTAGAAATTTACACAATGCTTGTACATGTAAGTACATGCAGGATAAATAAATTCAATATGGGCTCCTAATTTATTTGCTGATGGAAAGATTGATTACATACTGACAGCTCTGCCAACAAAGAGGGACATTTCTTTATTTTGTGTGTTCTTTTCAGTCTTTTTCCAAGTTCATATTCTATGGGTCAAAACATTTTGTATGTCAAGAACCAGTGTATCCTTATGTAATACATACATTTGTATGTATGTACTGCTCCATTACTGCTGCTGTTGGGGAAACAAAGATGCTTGACTACTAGGCACAGTAAATGAGTTTCAGTAAACACCTGACTATATAAATGAATGCATGTGTATTGGTCTCATGTTTCAAGATGCATTTGCATTTTCCACAAGCTTCACATGTTAGATCAGATATCAAAAGGAACTTATCTATTGATTTTATAGGATCAAAGGGATGCTCAGGGCAGCAGGATTCCAACCATAGAAATACAAGTTTTCAACATTCTTATATTTTGATGTAATCTGTAAACTTACAATTTTTGCAATTTAGAGTAGAAAATATGATTGATGTTGATTTTTGGGGAATGAATGTCAGTTTTATAATTTCATTGAATTACAGTTCTGATTTTGTGCAAATAATCCACAAAAGTATTTCATAGAGATATATCACTATGTGTTCTATTGAAAACCAGCAGTGACGAAGTTTATTTTGAGTTCACCTATTGAAGGCAGGTGTAGGTGGCAAAAGGTAAATGTATTAAGTTAAGAGGTCATCTAGGATTCCCCCTGTCCTTTCTGCATGTATAATATTGTATTACATGTAGCCTCAGTAATTTTACAAGTTGGTTTAACTCCGTAAAGAAATAAATATGTAAAATGATGGATTAGGTTTGTTTTATCTTGTCCCCAAGTTACAAGTCACATCATCTTTTACAAAAGTGTAAATATTGAATAGTTTTGAGATAGTTTAGCATATGGTATTGCCCTGTATCAAAGTCATGGGGTATTCTGGGGCAAATAACTGCATGTATGTACAATATATGGTTTTTATGTATAAATACAAGCCAGACTCAAAATAAAAATAATACTAATAAAATCTTCCTCACCTTGGTTTATTTTTGACGTCATGTACATTTGTAACTTACTTGTACTTACCTAAACTTACAGCGCATGTATTTCTTATTTTTTACCATTTTTGAAGGCTTTTATCAGTCAGGTGGTATAATGCAGTTGTTGAAAGCTTAAAGATACTGATGTTACTGAATGATCTAATTCAGAATTGAACATTATACAAACTTTATTTCTGAATCTTTGTATTTTGATTTGATCAGTACAATAACCCCAATACAGTCACACACGACAGGTATCCTATTTCAGTTTGTCAAGTAACAGTATTGTGTGGGTGTTGTTATGAAGTATTCAATTGTTGTATACTAATTAATTACCGATGAGGGTTCATAGTAGAAGACAATGCTGTCAGATGAGATTATACAGATGTAGAAAATGGAATCCTTGTATGTCATAGAGGATCTCAATTAGGATTAATTCTTCCAATAATTATGTAAAGTAGAGATTGCAGGATACAGGATAATAGTAGTCCATTTCCTGGAAAACTCAATTAGTACTCAGACCACAATATTCTGGTTGATTTAAATTCATTAATCCAGTGTATGCTATTCAAATAAAGGAAAGTAATTGCTTGTTGTGCCAATTTAGTGTGCGTGACCTTTTCCCCCTGCATTTGTCGAGGTCAAGAATTACTAGGTGCCCTTTTCAGCAAGTACTTGACAATTAACTAAAGGTACATGTGCATTTACATATATAATGTTATCACTTTGACCCTAAAATCATGAGATATCATACAATAAGGTTTTTGTTTGTTTATTGTTGTTTAACGTCCCACTTAAGAATCTTTCACTCATATTGAGATGTTACCAGATGCCAGTGAAAGGCTTAAATTTTTGGCCTATGCTCGGCACTTACAACCATTGGGCAATAAGTGTTCTTTAACGTGCCGACGCCTACTGTAACATAGGACCTTGGTTTTTACTGTCTCATCGGAAGGACAGGAAACCAACCTGTCGCTGACTAATCTGAAGAGATGTACTGCAGCCAGAAATTTCAAAACAACTATTTTTAATAGATTGTTACGTCAGTTTATCTGTATTCCTACCAACTTTCATTTTCATGTGCTGGGGGAAGTATGTCATGACAACATGAGAAAAAATAAGATTATTAACATTTTAAATCAAACAACAAAACATATGGATATAATCATATTGATATAAAATTGCTCACTTCTAATAATTAATGCTTAAATTTTGTCCAAATCAATCTTTGTGGAGCCTAAAGAAATTCATTAAGTGTAACCATCCAGATCTGTTACAGTAAAGGTTAGGAAAATGTCGCCATACTTCAGTCGGGGAAACTCTAAAATGATATCTTTCCCAATTGTTTCTTTGCATATTTTAAAGGATGTTGAGGTAGCCTCAATGTACTATATACAATTTCATAATTGTGTGCTGTAAAATAAGGGAGATTTTAAGAGAAATTATAAAAAATCCTCAGGGAACTGTTAGTGTACCAGTACATCTAAAATTTGTTTCAAAAGTTCAAGGCAAAATGAAACAAGACGGATCTATCTCGAAGATTAAGTTTAGATCTCTCATTAATTTTTGTTGAAATTTTCAGTAAATAATGTGTTAAGAAATTACTAGTGTGGAAAATTATTTTTTAAAGAAGTTAACTAACTACCCAGTACATGTACATGTATTTAACAAAACCTGAATCAGCTTGGTGAAATTTTTCACTTTGTCTGATTGGACTTAAAGCTAGTTGAAAGCAAACTTGTTGTTTACCAGCTCTGATACACATTTCAAACTGTAAAAAGGTAGATGTTTAATTCATCATCTTCAAATTACAGATGATTTATTGAAGCATATTTATACTGATGAGACTGAAATAAACTTTTAAATAAATTATCCAGAACAGTGATCAAGATGGGGGCTGTGACATGTTGATTACCAGTATGTCATAAATTGTATTTGATAATCACCTCAACAATTTTGGCAATTTCAATCACATTTACAAGTACATGTAACACACATTTAGTGTACATGAATATGCATGTTTCAACCTAATATGTTGTAACACATGTACAGGTACATTTATACAGAATTTATCTGATACATCATGCTTGTTCAAACAAAATGTATGGAGCTCTTTAACTTTTTTTTTATTGTAACTATAGGTTTGGCTTTAGATGTCCAGCAGTCAGAGGCTTTAAAAACTTGAGCTATAATGTTTGGTCATTGACCTCTCTAGGAGGGGACCATCTTTCTTCTTCTGTAGATTGTGCAGCAGAGGTACACATATAGCATGACAGTTGAATGGGTACAGTGTTCTCAGTAACACCATTTTAGAATGTATTGTGCAAAGTGAAATATTTTATAGTATAACCAAAAGTCTAGATAAAGATTAGTCTTACATGGATATTTCTTTGTCATGATAAGATGGATAAAATTAAAAACAAATTTGCTGTTCTTGAAGCCAGGTTTTCTTTTGAATAATGCTGTAATATTGCTCGAGAGCGGAAAGGTAAATTTTGTTACTGGTAAATGTATTAAGTATACCATCACTGGTATATTTGCCTCCACATTTGAAGATAAAGGAATATTGTTATTGTTTTGTGTATCTGTCTATCAGTAACTTTAACCTTTGAATCAGTCAAGGCAGCCTTTATATTAAGCAGTATTGAAGAAACTTGAAGGTTATCATAGAATTGACAAAGGGTGTCCAATTGTAACTGTATGTGGCAACAGCAGAGAAGGTCATGTGATTTATCTCCCTGATAATATAGAGTATTGTGATGATGGGTGAAAGATTATAAACCTTTTTTTATACTGAACTTCTACAAATGTAAATGAACTCCTTTTGAAGACTTTTTATTGTCAAAGTGCAGTAAAGTTATAACGTTTACATCATATGCACTCCATTGCTGAGTGGTTAGAGCACCTTGCTATAAACCATGGAGCATCTCGCTTCTAGTTAGCATGGGTTCGAACCCAATGGAACCTAAGCTGATTTTGTGAGAAAGTTTGCCAGTTTACTTGCAGAAGACCAGTGGTCTCATCCTAGGTACATTGTAACCAGGTTCTCTCCTCTACCACTAAAAGTTGGCCACCAACATATAACCGGAAAATTGTTAAGTGTGGCATAAAACAACATTCAAACAAACAAAAATCATGCTCATCATTTCATCTCTCTAATTATTTCATCTCTCATTATTTCATCTCTCATCATTTCATCTCTCATTATTTCATCTCTCATCATTTCATCTCTCATCATTTCATCTCTCATCATTTCATCTCTCATTATTTCATCTCTCATCATTTCATCTCTCATCATTTCATCTTTAAAAAGGTTTTAGTCACCTCTGTCAAGACATACATTTCTCATTTGAGTAATTCACTATTCATTCAGTATGGCCAATCACTAATGTCTGATCAACTGTACTTATAACTTGAAGTATTTCTTACAGTATTGATATTGAGGTTTATTTGTTTTGTCAGTCACTGTAAAGAGGAGGGCATTGTTTGTTTACAGAGTACAGATGTATCCTTGACATCTCCTCGAAATGTTTTGTTGTTGGTTTGTAGGGATACCAAATGATCTATATTTAGGTATTATATGCTATTTTTGTATTCTTTGGCCATATTTCTATTTTGATTTACATTGTACAATATCATGGCAATATGCCTAGAGTAGATGTTCAGATTGTACTGGACAATTGTAGCTACATTTATGATCCTTCCTCATTAACTGTATTAAAAACATTTTGATACATGTACAAATGGTGTCATTTTGGTGATGTCGAGCTCAACTTTGTACTCTTAGGATACATTGTACAATCATACATGTACCAGTATTTTAAATTCAAGTCATGTGTGCCCAAAGTTGTTTTTTTTTTTTAAAATGACTAGTTCAAATTTACATTGTTTTTATAGAATGTTAGATTTTAAAAAGATTATGAGACCACATTCATGAGACTTACAAATAAAAATGATTTGTTAACTTGTTAATAAGTTGGTTTTTATCTTCTCTCATACACTCTGTTGTCCTGTATGCACCAAACATACCAGATATGCAGCACATGGTTTAAATTCAAATCACAACAGTCAAAGGAAACTGAAACAAACACGATTTTGCTCTTATTTCTATTATAGGAACTATGCATTACATAAAGATGTAATCAGTATTCTGTACATACTAACAGATCTAAGACTTAATAATACACTTATTATGTACAGCCTTGGCCCATGTCACATATTTTGGAACACTGTGTTTATTCTGGCATTATTCGGCAGTCGCTAGAACAAGTTTCATTGTTATAATGAGCCAATCAAAATAATATTAAGAAATTGATTATGATTTTAATTGTAAAGAATAAAGGCTTGTTTCATGCTTTCATATCACACACTTGCCTGCATGTGCACCCACACAGACACACACATACACACATCTTTGATGGTATAAAAGTATACCAAATACCATGATATTTTAAATATTGTTACAGTACATTGTGTATATACAGAGTGTAAAAAATGTATATAGTAAGTTGATTGCCAAATGTAACTAAAAATGTAGGAGCTAATTTATTGCAAGTTTTCACTAGTTGTATAACATTCATGTACCCTGTATTTTTCTTCCCCACATGAACATGAATGAAAATGTGTGTGTATCTGTATGTCTGTCTAGCTGTCTGTTGTGTCTGTCTATCAATCTATCTATCCCTCGATCTCTATTTCTCTATCTTTCTCTATCTACCTATCTACACATGTATCTATGTTTCTGTGTACACATACATTATATCTTTTTCTCTTGCACACATACTTACACAGTCACACATACACACATCATAAAATGTATTACTCTCAAGAATTCAATCTGATTTATTATCTTTACCCTCCACTATTTATGCATATGACAGTTTATAAATAAATCAGAGTGCAATGTAATACAAAGTAGGTTCTCTTTAGAACATGTATTGAAGAGATTGTGACCCCATTTCTTTGTTATCTATTCAGTTTATGAAAAATTGCTGAATTTTATGGTTCATTCAAATAAACAATCCTGTATTTATAATGTATTAAAATTGATTTATAAATTTTCATTTCCTGAGTTCCAAAGAAAGTAATTTTTTCAGATAAAATTTCCGACAGTGCACCTGCTGTACAATTGAGGTATTAGTTGCTATGCTGTAATTTTAAGCCTAACAAGCATGATGTCCTTGACAAATGACAAGCATTACACATGTATTCCTTTAAGATCATTAATGTCATTTACAAAAAAAAAAAAAAAAAAAAAATGAAAGCCCCAAGATTCTTGAACTCATCCTACATATGTAGATTGCTGATAAAAAGCATCATACAAACTTGGTTTAAATAATTTTGAGGAAAGGAAAGTTACTGTTGAAATCAAAATGTTCTGAACAGACATACAGATGGACTTCAAACTATATGCCTTTCAATGCTCCAAACCCCCACCCCAGGTCAACCCCACATTTTCTATCTTTGGGCATTAAAAATGTTCATTACAGGAACAGGTTATATACATGTACATGTATATATATAGATGGGACTATTCTTTTCAGGCTTTATGTTTTACGAAGAAGAAATGATATGCATGTATGTTGACATACGGTATGAATAGCAGGCCCAGTGACAAAAAAAAAAAAAAAATTAAGAAAATGTTAATAGGCAGGGTTGTAACAAAAAGATGTGATATATTTATATATACTTAAGTTTTTGTCATTAGGAATTCCATAAGACATTATACGAACAATTCATTATTTGGCTTACATGGCCCTCTGGAACATTCAGAGGTGGGATCACGTGCCATAGAGGAGACAGCATCCTCTGCTGACTACATTGTACTCACACTCACATGGAGTCTGCAATTGAATTAAATCATAATAGATTAGAAATAACTCCTTGACACATCCGGTATGTTTATAGACAAGTGATGAACACTAATATCTTAGAGTTTGTATAGTTTTCAGTTACACAGTTATCAGAAGAGTACTCAGAAACAGTGTTTGGCAGGAAAGAGGCAATTTTGTTATATTTATTATTTTGAAGGAAAACCTTTGGCATTTGTATTTAATCTTCCAGCTAATTATATCATGACTTTATGAAGACAGAGACAGTGGGCTATGTGAGAGGAATATTGTACTGTACTCTCTGCAGCATGATGTGTTATATAAGTGATGATGCTAATGGTATAACAAGACACAACAAAAGGAATATATGGCTGACCTTACAAAGGTCAAGACAATTTATTTCCATCTCCTGTATCCAGTATTTCTTTTATGTAACAGTGTTGACACATTTATTGCTAAGAGATGATACCAGTAGATGATGTTTAAACAATGTCAAACATAAAGGATTATTAAGGTACATTTAAGTTGATTCTAAGGTCAGAGTGAATATAATATATCTTGATGTTTAATTGTATGCAGGTTCTGCATTTTGGTGTCAGTTAAATGATAAATAAATAACACACTAAATTATAAATAACACACTAAATTTACGTTTTTATATTTTATATGTACGTCTGCATAGGGCTCCATTTACCCATAATATTGAGACACTACATGTGGAGGAGGTTTAAATTAAACAGAATTTCGTATATATGCACATTGCACATAAGGTACAATCTTATTCCTTTCAACCCCATAGGATATAATAGACTGGTCCAATACAAAAGAAAAGACTATAAAGATACTTTAAGATGATCAGGTTAAAGAGGATATAGATTTAGTCATAATTTTCAACAAATGTCTGACTCATGTACTTTGATAAAATTCTTAGTGAAAATAAATTTCTTCACGATTATTCTCACTGAGACACTGTATACTGAATGTCAACTCGTACTATTTTTGTGAATTGGGCCAGATGTGGAGACCCTTCTGCATCTTGCAGTTTGATTCAAAATCATAACAAACTAGAGTCTGTTAAAGATGTTCTCTCTGAATGCTCGAATATCTCTTTGTATTGACAAAATAATATTTAACATTTGAAAAAGGAGGGGAGCAGAGAAATAATACATGTACCGTATATGTACATTGCAGTTTTGCTTTTGATAATCATGTGATCATTATAGTTGTATTAATTCACCTTGATTTTATGGCCTTACATTTCTGATAGCACATCTATATAAGTCTTTCATTTAGATATATCCTCTTTGTTGAGTGATTGTTTCTGTCAAAGGGATAGTGTATTATGTCTGATAGCTTGGAGCTACAAATATGTTCAGCATCTCATACTAAAGGTCTACAGCCTTTGTAATTAAAGTCTTAAGTAAAAACTGGAATTAAAGTCTCCCGGAGGACATGATAACAAACTGGCTTAATTTGTTGTCCAGATCTACGTGTGTACATAAAGGTCATTAGCATTATGTCACCAGATGATCTACACTGTATCCAAGGCCTGGTCAATTTCATATCACATATATCTTCACTACATATACATCACATGATAAACCTGCTCACAAACACTTGAAGAGAATATTCCATCAGGATTTTAGAGTACTAAGCAGGATAGCTGTATACAATATGTGGTTCTTATGATTTAAGGATTTGTATACTAGAACAGTGTTGTTATAGAGACTACATGCTAACCATGCTTTAAAAAAAGAACAACTAAATTTGTATAGAGCTTGAAGGTTAACTTGTCTGTATTGTAAATAAACATGGGACTGTATAAACACTTGTAAAAATATGTAGAAACTTAACATTAGATCTATGACAGGTTTTACATTCCTTGGTACATCATTTCCTTTTGTCGTTTACCACTTCATGGGGAATAACTTCCATTTGTCAATTATATTTCCAACTGCTTGCGTTATTCTTATAGCAGAGTAGTTAATTCTCAAACAAAAGGTCCTGGTTTGGATTCCCAATAGCAGGTCATACCTAAGACTTCAAATAAATATAGTGACATTTCCTTCACCAAGCATTAAGCATTAGTTGAAGTTGCATATCTCTCAGATGAGAAGAACTCATCACCCCCTGTCATCACAATTAAATCAGTAGATATTATGTCTACTATCATAATTTATAAGTGAACAAGTTCAGACAGTGGACATAACCATTCTTTGAAATGGGTAGGTCCAAATGTGACTTCAGGAGTTGATGAGATAAAAATAAGGCCTCTTGTCATGACAGGCTTGTCCTCTTAAAAGGCATGATTGTTTTCCAAGATTGAAGATGGAAAAAATATGATGGGAAACATATTGCTTTGGTAAAAAAAACTGCCATAGCACAAGTCAAAATCTGTGATATCTCACCTACATACATAATTGCTGATGACACCTCCATATCAGTGAAAATGTTAAGGCAGTGTTATTCCTCACTCTTGGGAATAGGGACTGGGCCTTTTGAATTGGGAATTTAATCAACATTTTATTGAAATTGGGAAATCTACAAATACACAAAACTATGTGAAAGTTCAAGAATCTCTTCATTTCATTTTCATGTGATTTCAATTGGGAAATTTTGACTGCATATTGGGGGGAAAATGTATAGTTTTTGCATTGGAAATTGGGCCTTATTTTGGCCCTGTATGATAGGGTGAACAATCCATGGATTAAGGAAACAATGAAATAAACCTAACAAATTTACTCTCTCAGTAATGGTTGTCATTGTAAATCACCTTGCCAGTTACATTATAGTTGCCACTATGAAAACCCTAATTCATTTGCATCTCGTGTTAATTCACCTGCATCATTCAGCATTTATTTCAATTTACAGATGTGTATCTAAATCTGTTTTAATCAATTACCAGAAATTGCTGATCTTTACAGCTTCCCAATTACATACATGTAATGATGACATAGTGTTCATGTTTTTTTTTCTTCCTCTTTTAACACCGATGACTTTAATGCTGGATAACTGACTGTGCTTTGATTTCAAATGTATCCAATTGATTTTTGTATCTGCCTTCATTTTATGTTGTCAATATCAGTATACACAAAATACGCAGAACTTGTGCTGATGGCAATTAAGTCCTGTTAAGCTTTGAACTTCTTTTGTGAAGTTATCCTTTATTGTAATGATGATACACTAGGATCATCTTCAAGACTGCCATAGATAAATACTTGTATATAGGTTATATAAACACGGATAACTGTGGAATTGAATGCACACCTGCATACATATCGTTTCCAGTTCTGTAGTCATTACCAGTCTCAGGAATGGTGAAATTTGTTATTGTTATGGTTCCTTTACTTTGACTACAACAAAATTTACATTAAACTCTAAATTTGAATTTTGAAGTATGTATATGTATATAATATATGTACTGAATTTGTGTTTGTTTTTCTTGGTCATCTGGAATTAAAATTTTGATGTATGTATTCATTAGTACCATGTATAAACAATATTGAATATATGCCTGTGTTTGTGTTTTACATGCACTTGGTCACTCAGGAGTCGCTTGTACCATCTCTTGCAATCCATTGTTGTCCATCATAGAACAGATGTGCATTATAGTGTTGAGTGTTTGACTTGTTGAAAAAATAAAAAAATAAAAACAATAATAAAAAAAAAAATACGAAAACACAGGACTTAAATCTTGTTAAATTTTAGTATTTATCATCTCTCAGGGCAAAAATAACAATACATCTCCCGAACTATATTTTAGGTCAGAGGAATTGTGTATTGGGTAAACACATAGTATTTATCAAGAAAATAAGAAGGAATGTTTTTTTGTTTTGTTTTTTAAAGGTTATTCTTCTAGATGTACAATGTACATGTACTTGTAGATTTCTTGCATATTACTAATATAACTAGTATGCAGGTGAAGCCCACATTGTGTGAACTTTTTCTGTTGACTTGAGTTGAGTTTGCACATTGTTCTAATAATCTAGGGTTTAACCTGATGGAAGCAAATTCTTTTCAAAAATTGATCAAGATTATAGGGAGATTTTGTAAGATTCGCTCATTTGTGCAGTCATCTTGAAAACACAAAACAAAGCCAAACAATTGCAATATGGTATGCACATATTTGCATTATCTGATTATCTTGTAGCAATGAAAGGAAGCATTGTCACCATCTGGTAGTTTTGTTTTACCAATGTACAAGGTACAAATGTACACACTTACCATACATAATGCACGTGTCAAAAGTAATTACAGTGATACATTGTTGACTGAACACCCAGATGAGACTGGAGATACATGTATGATATTGTCAGTTAGAGAGATTGCTTTATTACAGTATATTTCAAGATTTGTTTTATGAAAAATGATATTTATACACTTGATTCTGTTTAATGAATGCATGTACATGTCTAGTAATTTAAAAAAAAAAATTCAGTTCTGTTTAAAAGATCACAATATAATCTTTGACTTTTGTCTTAATTTTAATTTTCAGTAAAATGCTTACATGTAGTACCTTTTTTGAAACTGAAATTTTGTAATTAGGAGTAAGTATACACAAGTATGTTTGATGATTTTGGAATAAATACTGGTACAGTGGAACCTGTCTTGAAAGACCATTCTCATGAAAGACCACCTGTCTTTTAAGACCACATTCTGAAATCCACTTGACTTGGTTAAATGAGCCTTTAAATAAAGTCTCTTTTTAGAGACCACCTGTCTTGAGAGACCACATTCCAGTGGCAGATTTGGGAGGTCTCTAAAGGTAGGTTCCATTGTATTCATACAGTTTCCAATTTTGACTTTTAAAATTCTAAGACTACTTTGTTATCTTAATGCCTGTATTCTGATTTCTCTTAGGTTACTTTAAAACACAGCTTACCTATTGCCTTAATGTACACAAAAAGCTATGACTATTCAATGTAAATTAATTCCATTTTATTTTCTTTGCAGGTAAGTCACATTTCAAGATAAGAATATGGACATGTGAATACTATCAAGTACTCCAATACAGTGAGTATATGGTACCGATAGAGGACTGAAATCTAGAAAGATGTGTAATCCAATATACCAGTATGTCATAATTTGAACAAGAGGAAGTACATGGTACTGTCAATCATTTCTTGGTATCTGACATTGGTACTTGTATTACCATACTAATTGTCCCTTAACACTTCACTAATTTATGTAGGAATTTTTGTCAGTTTTTCTGGACATTTGATAAATGTTTAAAAAGTTTAATTAATGGTTTATCAATAAACAGGAAGTGTTATCAATACATTTCCAACACAGCATTGTTGTCAGTTGTTACCCAGTATGTTATACAAAGCAAGTACATGTATTAGTGTGTATCATTACTAAATGTACATGTGCATAAAATGTGAAATAGTTGCCCTATTGGGCAAACTCAAATGAGTTAATATGATCCTGATTGCAATTTGGCTCACCAAGGTCATGCAATTGGTTGAGTGCTGATTTATCACAAGGTAAGTATTCATTCATCAACTGACATTGATATTGTAAAACAAGTACATGTATTGCTAGTGCCCCACATCACATTTAGAAATATTAATCTCTAATCTGAAAAAAAAAAATAATTAGAAAATGTCCAGGAGCTGTAACCATATCTATGGACAGCTATGATTTTTCATGACATATTTCAATGATATTCTGTTATATATGTTTTAGGGAACAGAATTATGTCAGTTATCAGTGGATAAAACCAGGAGATTATTATGTACTGATTCAATTTTAGTTCATCTTACATTGACAGGGAATTTCCACTCTGTCATTCAGGGCCAAAATAAAACCCAATTCCCAATTCAAATCAATACATTTTTCCCCAATTTGCAGTCGAAATTTCCCAGTTGAAATGTAATGACAATGAATTTGAAGAGAATCTTCATTTCCTAAAATCCCTGATTGACAAGAGTTATAGTCCTTGGATAGTTTTTGTAAAAAACAAGAGTTATAAACCTTAGATAGTTATTGTGACTAACAAGAGTTATAGTCCTTGAATAGTTTTTGTGAATAACATGAGTTATAGTCCTTGAATAGTTTTTGTGAATAACAAGAGTTATAGCCCTTGAATAGTTTTTGTGAATAACAAGAGTTATAGTCCTTGGATAGTTATTGTGAATAACAAGAGTTATAGTCCTTGAATAGTTTTAGTGAATAACAAGAGTTTTAGTCATCGGTTAGTTATTTTGGAAGCTTAGGCCTTGTGAATTACTTCCATGATCCTTTTATTAGTTGAAAGAGAATTTATACTATGTAGAGTGTAATGATATAGTGTTTGACTAACTAATTAAATCTGTACCGGTGCCCTGGGATATTGATGTGTTGAATTATGTCTTGGAATCATTGTCAATAAAACCATGTAGTATCATTGCTGTCAGTGCTGATTACATAGATTTTCTCTTGATTAATTCATGATACATCTTTATGAATATGTTAGCATTATGTGTTTGCTCATTTTCTTTATTGTTGCCTGAATTGTGCTCATACACCTGTAAATCATGATATCAGATGATGTGAAGTCATGTTATATTCATGCCTTTTTGTTACATACATGTATTTGTTCAGTAGAAAAGAGGGCAACCTGCTTGTAAAAATGTAGAATAATTTCTGATGGCAGTGGTGTGTGTCCGTGTGTAAAACTTTCAGAAAAAAGGCTATTAACCTTGAAGTATTGTGGAAGTCTTGAATGAAACAAAGTTTATTCTTTGGGATGTATTCCTAGTTTTCTGGTATTTGTTGTGGGCCAGTGGTATTTTCCTGGGTACAATGTAACCAGGGTTCCAGTTCGAATATTTAACAACTGGTTACCACCTTGTAGCTGAACAATAGTTGAGTGTAATGTAATTAAATTAATGTTCTGTTAGCCATTTTAGAAATATTCTTTAAGACTGCCATTGGTGCAATACAAAAAGTAAATTGTCTGAAGAGATTTAGCTCTGTTGTATCTGGTATAAATTGAAGGGGATGTTTACAAAACTAGAGTACCTTGGAATTACATATTTGTTGCAAAATGAAAGTGGTATAATACCACATTCAGTAAACTGATGCTACATGTAGTTTATACATCAGAACCACACTTCTCTGAGTTACTGTCTTTGGTCTGTGTAGTTCTAGACTATAAGTAATTCTATTCTGTGATGTTTTCATATTTCCCATTTTTTAGCCTGAGATATCTCTAATTCTTCTCTTCATGTGGTTGTTATCTCTTAACTATTACTTAGATTAGTACCAATCTTATCAAGCTGCTTTCTTCCTGGTTTTAATACATGTATATTTATTATAATCAGTGACACTGTAGAATACATACCAATCTCTGTCAAGTTCTTGGAACTCTGTTAACACAGCAAATTTACATGAGGAACTAAGTGCTTGTTGATATTCAATCAGCTAAGATAATAGGTTTGACCTAGGTCACATTAAAATAGCTTCCCCATTCATGAATTCATTTCCTCCAGAAAAGTTGTATGTAACTTAGTTTAGTAAGTTACATCCTCAGAGAGAGGAAATGTAATGTACATGTGTATGAAAAATGTGAGTTTTTATATTCATATTAATTACACCTGTTCAGGAGAAATATTTATACTTGGCAAAGCAATGTGAATATACTCAAACTTGTAGTGCACACTGCCTCTGATAGGCCCCTATAATTTGAATTTACATTTGTACTTTATAGTCGTAATGATGTAATCACGTTTCTGTCAGTGTATGCCAGCATATTCCTTCTTTGACATTTGCAGTTCAACATGTTGAAGAAAATATTAGATACTTTTTATTCTGTGCTAATCAATTCTGTATGTGTATACCTAAGCAACTAAGTATGAAATAAATTCACATTAGATCTACGAGATACATGTACATGTAAATAACAATCCGGTTAATTAAAAATATCTTCAATGGAATTATTTTATGTTTGCACATTTATGACTTAAAATATTGCTGGTTTGCTTCAGAATCAGTATCTGGTTTAAGTGTACCTCATTATGTAATTCCTTTATAAAACTTTGACGATTAAATATACTGTTTTTACGAAATTGTAGAGAAAGACTCATAACAAGTAAATAATTTCAGGTACTGTTATTAGGGCATCAACTATTCACTAAAGCAATAATTTTCCTGTTTGTTTATAGAGATTGCATTCTCAATGGAGGATTTACTGTAAATAAATTTTCAGAATGCTATTATTTTGCCATTTGAATTGATTCAACTGAAGGGAAAATGTGCAGTCAGACTGGAAATTGAACCCAGGACCTCCCAAACACTACCTGGACACTCTTGGTCAGCACACACGGCATCATTACACTCCTCCTCCAGTAACAAGATTTCTGACAAGACTTTTAGCACACCACAGTGGGTTACTTAGTTGGACACCAAATGTAGCAGGGAATGAAAAAATGTACACCCAGACCTGGAATCAAACCCAGGGCTTCGTAAGATTCTAGCTGGTTGCTCTTACCAACTGAGTTATTTGGGCTGACACCTGCAACACCACTGTCATTCCCTAACTCTTGCTGATTGTATAATTTCTGTCCTGTTGCTAATTAGTTGTATAATTTCTGCCCTGTTTTTAGATGTCTATCATCCCTGCCCTGTTGCCGTTTGTATCATTTCTGCCCTGTTGCTAATTAGTTGTATAATTTCTGCTCTGTTTATAGTTGTCTATCATTCCTGCCCTGTTGCCGTTTTGATCATTTCTGCCCTGTTGCTAATTAGTTGTATTATTTCTGCCCTGTTTATAGTTGTCTATATCATTTCTGCTCTGTTGCTGTTTGTATTATTTCTATTTCTGTCCTGTTGCTAATTAGTTGTATCATTTCTGCCCTGTTTTCAGTTGTGTATCATTCCTGCCCTGTTGCTGTTTGTATAATTTCTGCCCTGTTGCTAATTAGTTGTATAATTTCTTCTCTGTTTATAGTTGTCTGTCATTCCTGCCCTGTTGTTATTTGTATAATTTCTGTCCTGTTGCTAATTAGTTGTATAATTTCTGCCCTGTTTATTATTGTCTATCATTCCTGCCCTGTTGCTCTTTGTATCATTACTGCCCTGTTCCTAATTAGTTGTACAATTTCTGCTCTGTTTATATTTGTCTATCATTCCTGTCCTGTTGTTGTTGCATCATTTCTGCCCAGTTGCTAATTAGTTGTATTATTTCTGCCCTGTTTATAGTTGTCTATATCATTCCTGGTCTGTTGCTGTTTGTTTTATTTCTATTTCTGCCCTGTTGCTAATTAGTTGTATAATTTCTGCCCTGTTTTTAGTTGTCTGTCATTCCTGCCCTGTTGCTGTTTGGTTTTTCAGTATCATATCTTAACCAAATTAGACTCATTATTTGTACAGAGACATTACTATAAGTGCTGGATCTTTAGATCAGTGCAACAGAATCTTGAAATGAGGCTAATGAGTGTCACTTCTCCAATTTAGTTATAGGACATTTCTACAGTGTTAGATTCCTAGTTTAAATATACATAAACATATACAGATGTACATATGTCTGTACTATAATTTGAAATTGATTGATGCAGATAGGGTCAACATGTACATTTCTACATATCACTCAATTGCCTGTTTGCACTATGATATAAACTAATGAAGGCAAAATCTTAAAATTTCTGAACCATTATGGATTGCTGTAGGACTATAGCAATGGCTTTGATAAGGGACATGATGATTTTATGTAGGCTGCAGGTTTGTACATGTATCAGTATTTGAGCAATATAAAGTTTAACTCATCAACCCTTGAAAGACAATGGACTCTTCTGTAAATGAATGACTTAGACCAGACCAAATGTGTCTTAAGGGGTAAATGGGTTGGTATATGCACTGTTCTTATTGATAGTATTGTGTTTCTAACATCAAAGTTTGAGAAACTTAAGTTTTTAACTACATAAATGTACATAACAGAGATGACAGGCTAAACAAGATATTTCTAATATTGTACACATGTAGTATCATATGTTAGATAATTGAGTTCAACACAAAAGAAAGCCATAGAGCTGAAAATTAACAAGGTAAAGCTTCCTGTTAATATCAGAGTTTATCTATATGATCACAGTTATCATAAAATGTATGGTTACTTTGATAATAAGATGAAAAAGACATTTCTCATTAGTTTTTAGATGGTACTGAGATTTTTGTAACAACCATTCATGGTTTTATTTAATGTATTGTTGTATATACAAGCTAGTCAAGGTTACTACATGATGAGTTTAATATACAGATATCTGTTTTACACACATATTTAAAATCATAAATGTAACTGGGAATTAGGGTTCTTATTATCATTTCAAAGGTGAATTTTTGTTTTACTTCATATTTTAATAGATATACTGTAATACCTGCTTTAGCGACCACCAGTGTATAAAGACCACCCGGTCACTAAGACCTATTTTTGCTGTCCCCAATAGTACCATTTGTGTACAAATCAACTTCTAAATCTGGTCAACTTCTGTATCATAGTACCATTTGTGTACAAATCAACTTCTATATAAAGGCCACCTGGTCACAAAGACTGTTTTTACTGTACCCAATAGTACCATTTGTGTACAAGTCAACTTCTATATAAAGACCACCTGGTCACTAAGACTGTTTTTACTGTACCCAGTAGTACCATTTGTGTACAAATCAACCTCTATATAAAGACCACCTGGTCACTAAGACTGTTTTTACTGTACTCAGTAGTACCATTTGTGTACAAATCAACCTCTATATAAAGACCACCTGGTCACTAAGACTGGTTTTCTTGTGTCCCTAAGGAGGTTGTTAAATACAAGTTTCACTGTATATTGCAAATTATTAGTCAGAACTGATTTCATATTGAAGTTAACATTAACAGTGATTTCAGAATATAACTTTGATTACAGGAATAGGTCTTCATCACCCTTATGATACTCCTGTAGAAACTATCCATGCCAATGTTTCACATGGAACTTTGGAGTGACAGGTTTTTCTCAGGGGCACTTGTTGTGTCCATTCAAAAAGTGCACTTGCATTGTATCCATAAAAGTGGAGGGTGTGTGAGAGGACTCAAACATTTTCCCCACATATTGAAATAATGAAAAGGAATAGAAAAGTAACAAATATGCTAGGATTTTTCTGTTGGATGTACAAATAAAGGGAAGGATAGGTATGGGATCATGTTAAAAGAACAGGGAGGGGCAAAGTTGTGGAAATAAAAATCAGAGCAGGGCATCCTACTAAAAGTTTGTTAAATTGGAACATTACATACCTGTGCTGGCTAATATGTTCACCTGGTCACTACCACTGCTAAATGCAGTGCTCAAGCTCTAAATATAACAACTGTAGTACTTATCTGAGATCCATATTACACTGTAGTTGAAAACTTGAAACCCAATACCATTAATATTGTGGAGTTCAGTAAATGAGAGTTCCAAACAGATGCAGCATTTTTCAAATGTGTTTGTCCAGTTGTATATGTTATTTGGTCATTGATAAACAATCAAATGTAATATGAACTACCTGTGGACTACCAGAGCATCTACTAAAATTCTTTAATAGAATATACTGCATCTTATTACCCAGATGTGAAATTGGAGAAGTTAGAAAATGCTCATGAAAATGTTAAAGCAATGACAGACGTTCAGATTATTGGTTTGAAAACTTTGATCCTTTTTTTTCTCTGAACACATCATCTGTATCTTTAAACACTTATATATTGTGTGTGTTTCAAGTATATTGACACTGGTGATAAACTAGGCATATATACTCAAATATTGGTATTTGATGAAAAGAATGTGCATCTCATTTTTATTTTCCCTAAGTAGCCATAAACAATTTTTATCTGTCATCAAATAAACATTTATGTTTACACAAGAGATAAATAGTTGAGGCTTCCAAAAGATTCAGGAAAAGTCACAGCAGAATGGCTGTCTATTGTCCAGGATACTCTAATAATATCTATACATGGATAGTTGTCAAAAGGAGTTATGAAACGATTAGCTAAATAAAAAAAAAACTACCTTTAGTGCACAAGCACTATTTCTCACTTATATGGATGTCACCAAATTTAGATGAAGTGCCACAAATTTTGACCTGTGCTATGGACTGACACCAATGCAGAGTGGTCTATTATGTGCCATGTCTCCTGCCTTGACACATGACCTGGTTTCAAGTCTCTTCCCAATGACCTTTGACTTTTATTTTGTGTGATGAGTGCTTTGTGAAGGAACAGTTGATACCATTTTAAAAAGTTTTTGGTATGATCAATTACAATTTACCTGGTATCAAACCTGAGGGACCTTCCTCTTGCCTGGGGGTCAAATGCTCTACCACTAGATCATCCCAAGCGGTAGGGGGATCAAAATATATGCTACCCATAATAATTGTGAAGGACAGTGGATGTTAGGGATTATACATGTACAAGTAGTGTAAACATTTATTGTCAACCATAATGTAAATAGTGAAACTTGATGTACATTGTACACATTGTAGATAGAAAAGAAACATCTGTGTAAGTACACACCGACCAGTGTTAATGAAATATAGAGTATACACTTGATCAAAATAAGAATATATAACAGATGAAGTATCAGATAATTGACGATAATTTTGATGTGGTCCCTGACTAAAGCCAGTAAAGGGTAAACGGTACATATGCATGCATTTCTCAAGTGCAATAGATCTGATTGTTGTTTTGATGGATTTAAGAATAAATTAAAATGTTTGCACCAGGAAACTAGCCTACAACATTTATGTAATGGTTGGAACTTGTATATGGTCTCTTTTGACTTTAGTTAATAGCTATATCATTAGCTATTAAATTTAGTATTTTATAGGAATTATGCATCCTTATACTATCATTCTGCAATGTTTGACAAAAAGTCTAAAAGCATGTATAGGTAGAATTAAAATGAAGTCGGAAAAAGGTTTTGTTAATTTGAATTTCCATACGATAATACATGGATTTAATAGATGTAAGAAAAGTGCAGAATGCCAATTAAAAACAATCAGGTTTGACATTGCAAGAGGGATTTAACTTAATTGCTTCAAGCAAATAAAGTATTTTTGTCTTCCTTTTTTTAGTGAAAAAAGTGCAAAATTAAATTAAAACATGTAGTTATGTAGTAATTACTATTTCGATGGCTCTTGTGCCGATACCTACACCTGCAAGCGATAAGAATGTTTAGTAATAATGATTTAATGAGAGCAAGTTGGTCTAACTGTAGGGGAAACAGCGTAGGACTGCACATACGAAACATTAACAAAATATTTGAAACTTTTGCCAGAAAAGTTGTAAAACATGGGATGCCATAAACTGAAAATTATAGCTAGATTTTGTGTATAAAAATGTTATTTAATACTTATATCAAGAAAAAGTAAACAATTAAATAAAGAGATAAAACATTATTACTATAAAGAGATAAAACATTATTACTACATGTAGGTTTAAGTGTGATTTGCATTTTATTACCAGTAGAAATGAGATAAATTTTGAATTTGAAAATTTGGTCAATGCAATAAAATAACAGAAACCACAGAATTTGTTTCATGATTTTGACTAATCACAAGCCATTGAAATTTTTTACTGATGTAAATACGGAACATGAGTAAGAATATTTGATACATGTATTTGAAAAACAAGATCGAAATTGATCAAAAGTCATTTTTACTTTTTATGATGCTACAGCGATACAATGTAAATATTGAACTTGGTATCTCAGTCAGTTGATGCACTAATAATTGACATAGTTTTCCCTCCTTTGTTTAAGGTGAAAACTATTGACTGGCAGTTATGTTAACAGTTTTTAGTAAATGGCAATTGATTTTTGGTATTTATAATTGTGTACATCAGACAACTTTTGTAGTACAAACGAGAAAAGATTTTATCTTTGTAGCCAGTAAGATAACTTGGTCTTTTACCTGGCACATCTTGTGTCATGGAACTACATGTATTGACTGTTGCGACTAATGTCTTAAACATCGTAAAGAGATGGTGAAAATATATCAAAGAGGTGAATCAAATTGAAAGAAAAATTCTCTGGTATCATGTAAAGTATAGAAAGAGGTAAGTAAATGGGATGATCTTGGTTATAAAATTCTTCAAAGTACACAAAGTTTGTGTTATGTCAGGTACAACCAAATATCTTAAACATTCTCTCAGTTTTATATGTAGGACCTGAGTTTGCATACATCATTTAAGTACTGCATGTACATATATACATGTAAATACACCAGCGACGTACTGCTACATGCAATTGGCTCATTAACCAAATATTCTATGTCTCTGTTACAACTAATTGTCTATTTGCAATTCAATATACATTATGAAGTTTCCGTACTTAGAAAAAAAAAAAATACATTTAGCAAAAGAGAACACCTCTGATACTACCAAAATCCATATAATTGATTTACCATGTTACATGTATATTGTACACAAATAATAGACTCAAGTGTAGCTTTTTCATCAGTTTATCTTTTGGTATGTACATGTATATCACAATTAGCTGAAAATTTGATTATTTGGTCTTAGTACATTTGTGTATCAAACATACCTGGTCAAAATAAATCATGATTTTAAAAAATCAGTAATGATTGTAATATCAGTAAAGCTAATAAAAATAGTAATGTGTTCTCTTGTCAATTTTTTGGTATCGGGGATGAATGTTATTTATCTCATCTGAGATTACACCATGATAACAATCATTAATTTTGTCAACGTTTTAAAAGGTCAAAATTTGTGGCACTGCTTGTACTCTGTGATAATTAAATCTCTGCCTTCATGCAAATGAAACCACAACAGTACAGGTGTAATCTAGGTGAAAATACAGGTGTTAAAAGTACAGGTATCTTACAGAGCATATATGTAATCAGATGATTTAAATGTTAAAATTCAAAATGTTAAAATGGATGTAAATTTGACTGACAATGTAGACCAATGTTATAGCTTTTACATGTATCTCTGTAAAAATTTATAGCTTTACCTTGACCCTGTGATGGCTGATATAAAACTATTTACCGATTTATTCAGTATAAATGGAGAAATATGAGAAGAAAATTGCTTGGGAACTCTGGGATGTTTATTTGATTAACTCTCAAATCTTTGAATTCGTTTGATATGGTTCATACATGTATACACATAATAAAAACATAGTATGGCTGTAAAAGTAAAATACATGTACTTTTGGCACACACACACACACACACACACACACACACACACACACACACACACACACACACACACGCTAAGTTGCCAGCCTTGTTTTTGTGCTCCTTTCTGGTTTTAGTCATTCACCAGATATCATCAATCTTTCTTCTTATTTGCAAACCTATATTAAATGGCCACCTGGGTTTTAAAGTTCTTACAGTCAGTTCATACATGTGATTTTCTTTATCTCTTTCAATGACCACATACATAGTGAGGTCCCTTTCCCAGCTTTCTAACAGGACAGCGGTTACTAAACACTGCATGTACTTCATGATGTCTTAATTACCATGATCTTTAATTTGTTCTATTAACTGCCTGTGTTTATTCCAGTATGTGTCTTTCATGTCAGCCAACAACAAAAAAAGCAAAAAAAAAAAAAAAGAAAAAAAAAAAAATTTATTACTTTGACATACGTAATAGCTGTGGTATGTTGATTCACAAACTGCATGTATACCCTGCAAAACTTCTGAGGACCATGCATGTATGTCATTCATTAATTAAATGATTTTCTTATGCAAATCATATAAGTGGGGTTTTTACACGATGTCACACTTTGCTGTGAGCAGTCCCATAATTAACAGTAATTCTTGCCATGACTGTCAAGACTGGTATGCTGAAGGGGGAGGGGAGGGGTGGTGGGTGGGGTGGTTGTTCATGGCATTTTTAGTGTAAATTATCCCCACACGTAAATAATTCCACATTTACATGTATAATAACTGTTAATGCATACATGTTTTAGAGATGGCTACAGTGTAACATGGTATCTCCTGATCTGCTTCTGTATACAAACATATTGTAAATATAACTGTACACGATCCTGTCATTGTAACAAGTTGTTTAGCAGTGTTATAAATGACACTGCCTCTAATACTGTACAAAATATTGATTTCTGGCTCAGCTCTGCCATTGAATGATGGAAAATGCTGGCATTGATGTTAAGATGATTAATTTTACACATACATTAGTCTTGATAACCTAAAGTAGGACAGTCTTGACGTCATTTGAACAAGTTTTTATATCTACATTTTTAACAGTGGAGGTATATGTCATTTGTTTCTTTGTTTACTTAAAAACATAATAGTTAAACTCTTCGTTTTATCCTTGTAATAAATCTTGCATACAAAAATGTATCGGTTATCTCTCTAGGAGTTAAAAGAAATCTGTTAAGGGATGTTAAATTTTTGGT
Organism: Atrina japonica; assembly: GCA_030159075.1. Taxonomy (NCBI): domain Eukaryota; kingdom Metazoa; phylum Mollusca; class Bivalvia; order Pterioida; family Pinnidae; genus Atrina; species Atrina japonica. The sequence continues at coordinate 597,127 of BROG01000179.1, forward strand.
TTTATATGTGAACAGGAACAATAAATACATTCTCATACAAGATGTTACCTATCGTGAGTTAAATTGAAAAGAAAGTATACTTTAAAGTTTCTGATATGCAATAAATTGTGTGTAAAAATTTGAATATGTATTAAGACCTGTGTGTTCTATGCAGTAAACATCTTGATTGTTGCAATTTTATGGGTAATGTCAATGCAAAGAAGACATAATTTAGAATGTAAATTGTAATTTTATATTTAATAATTCAATTATTTGCAGTTATATGTATTTTGTGTGATTTTTATAAAGCACCAAGGCTTTTAAATTGACTATTTCAATGGTTTAGTTGAAATTAACTTTCTCATATCAATTACAATGTACTTGGGAGATCTGTTTGTATTAACTTTATAGTGATGTTAGGGAGAAGGGGTGTACCATTGGTAGCAGACAACATGTACCGATACTCACCAGGATGTGTCAGTGTTCCAGAAGTGAAACATGAACATGACTGAAAAGTTGCAAAGTATTTTCATTTTAGTATTAAATAAAAGATACAATTCTTATTCTGATCAGTTTTTGAGCCACCATTTGAAAACATTGTTTCTTTAGAAAATCAAAGTTGTAGATTCAGTCTTTTGGCAATGTCTGCAGTAATAATCATAAGAAGGAATCCAGGTACCAGTCTTTCCAGGGAGGACACCTTACTATTGTTGGAACTAACTGGTACTCACTGGTCTGTGTCTGCCAATGATAAAAGCTTCCAAATAAGATTTCTGAATCCTTGCAACATGACCTTGTGGTATCAAGTACCATTACATTACCACTCAGCCACTGAGTAGGGCAACCACCTGTAAAGGGTTGTATGACAATTCCATATTGTAAAGGTAAATGTATAAATTCAACAGTGACACTTAAAATTATAGTGTATCTTGGAAATTTTTAAGTGTTTAATGTACATTTATCTATTCAGTGGAATTATAGATGCAAAGAGGGACTTTGAACTAAACTTCAAATAGGGTGAGAGAAAAGGAAACTTGACTCTTTATTAAGGGTGTGGGATGTGGGAAGATTTGAATATCCCTTCTCCAAAGTTATGTATAATGCCTCCTAGATGACTGCCTCATTTAATTTATGCTTATAGAAGCAATAGTGTCTGCTTTGACATGTAAAAATATACAATACAATGATTTTGGTCAGTCACCCTTGATCTTCATGTATATTGCTCTCAAATGGGAAACTGCATTTTATCATTGAAATAAATTTTACAGATCAAGTTTCCATTTTACCTGTCAGTTTTATCAGGTGTCAAAACATTAAAACTCACATTTCAGTGATAAAAGTGTGATTTGTCATGATTTCTGTCTGCCTTATTGTACCTGATACAAATTTGATTTTGAGAGGCAAAAATTTGTTTGAACTTGAAGAATGCACTGGTTTACTGTAATTTAAATTGTACATTTTCCTAAAGCAGACATAAGCCTATAATAGAGGTGATCAGTAATATGTGTTCAATACATGGGGATTTAAAATAACCAATAAACAGTAGAACTTCAATGAGTGGAATGTCAATAAGCCAATTTTTTTCTTGTTCCAAACTATTTACAAAATTCTTGAATTATTTGTTGTATGTTTAAAATCTATGTATAAATCAAAACTTTTATGTGCCAAATTTCTTATTGATTCTAATAACATTGGTGGACCCTTAACAGAAACGTAGAAAATCCCTACTAATAAACCATCATTAACTTATGTAAAAGTGCAATGTGCATCACTCCTACAGTCTACTACAATTTTCACACCCAATTTTTAAAATTTGTAGTAGAATTCCTTGCACATCTATTGAAATTCAAGAATCTTAATGAGAGTTGGCACACAGCATCATTTACTCAAGATTGAGAATATTCTCAACTTGGCCTGCTCAGATAATCTGTCAGCCAAAGTTGAGTAAAATGTTTAAACTTGAGATGTGTAGATTCACATGTGATGCTGGGTCCTCTGTGACTGACTGGTTTAAGAGCATTACTCTTTAAACAATGAAGTCTCTCATATCCTGCCAGCGCAGGTTCAAGTCCTGATTTTTTGTGAGAAGGTTTGCCATTTTACTTGTGGAAGGCCAGTAGGCTCTAACTGGGTTCTCTTCCACCATTAAAAACTTGCCACCACCATATAAGTGAAAAATATGTTCAGTGTGGCATAAAATAAAATTAAAAAAAAAAACACCATGTGATGCTATAAAATACATCAGCAAAGTTAACAAACATCTACCATACATACACTGATGTGTGGGGTATAATAAGTGTAAATTTGTATTAACAGTTTGTATATACATATAGTTCTGATAAATATGATTATCACATGATTATCAGCTTAAAGTATCTAGCTTTTCAATTACATATTTAAATGATGTTTCAACTAAGTTGGTGTCTTTGATTTATTTCAAGAACACAATTTTTAAAAGCATATTTAGAATTTTGACTGAAATATGCCAAAGCTCTGAAGTTTTGGAATGCAAAATTTATTTATTAGTCGATAAGTAAAACTTTTTCCAAGTTTGAAATGAATAATTATTGAGAAACAGTGTTGATATTTTGTAGTGCACCATATTTGTAAGTTCTATGATGTCATTGCATTTAAGTTTGCATTCGTTCTACACAGGGGAGTCCAAAATTTTATAATGTATTGAAGATTAAGCAGATGAACAACATAATCTACATTTATAAATATTATAAACATACTACCAAGTTATAATGCTCAAGACGATATCGTTTCTGTCAATTAGACTTCATCAGTTGAGCTCCAATTTAAAAAGTATGTGTATTTTCTAAACAGAAAGTGGTATTATACAAGGCCAAATAATATCTCAAAAAGTATAGCCGAAATCCGTCTAAGAGTAACCACTGTAAAAAATAACCATCTTAGCTTTTGAAATTTTTTTGAATTTAAATGATGTTAACAGTGCCAAATATTGCTTTAGTATAAGATTGTCAGTTGGTACCGAAATACCAGGTACTAGGTTTATGTATACCCTCTGGGACTCAAACGGTCCACCAGCAGTGGCAATGACCTAGTGGTTATAAATATTATAAACATACTACCAAAGTTATAATGTACAAGACGATATCATTTCTGTCAATTAGACTTCATCAGTTGAGCTCCAATTTAAAATGTATGTGTATTTTCTAAACAGAAAGTGGTATTATACAAGGCCAAATAATATCTCTAAAAGTATAGCTGAAATCCGTCTAAGAGTAACCACTGTAAAAAATATCCATCTTAGCTTTTGAAAATTTGGTGATAATTAGGCAAATAGCATCCAGGTTTCATGTCTCGGTAATTATACATGTTCTGAGTCCAGCATCATAAAGGATCGGTGTTCTTAAAATAAACATACCGTTATGTCAGTGAATATCCCAAATGACCCCTCATGGCCTGTAGACAAATTTGAACTTGTGCATTTTAAAGAATGGTAAAGTCAACTGTCAGAATTGAAGCATAATTTAGAATCCAAATTTTAAAATGATTTTACATTCAATATTAACTTATTCACCACTAAATTATGACAATAGACTTTACACTTACCAATTCGGGTTAGTCTATTTGTGACCCAAGGGGTTGATATGCTAACTTTCCTTGATCAGCTAATCAAATATTAGAAAAATCCCTGACTGGAGTCATTTTGAAGTTTGATAGAAATAGATTCTGACAGAGAACAGTAGAAAACAGTTTGTAAATTGACCGTTACTGTTATCCAAAAGAATATTTGTTCTATTTTATGCCATATTTAACAGTTTTTCAGTTTAAGGTGACTGCCAGTTTTAAATGGTGGAGATAAAATTACAATATGCCACTGGAAGAGACCACTGAACTTCTGCAAGTGCTCAGCTTAGGTTCAAGCAGAGCCTGCACTGTCTAGGGGTTAGAAACTTCATGATTTCCAGTATGATCCTATTACCACTCAGTCATGGAGACCCCACCAAAAGAATAGTTGTTGTTGTTGTATTGCTGCTTAACGTCTCGAGAATCTTTCACTCATATGGAGACCTCACCAATTGCGGGTGAATGGCTTCAAATTTTTGCCTATGCTCGGCACTTGCAGCCATTTAGCAGTGAGGGTTCTTTAACGTGCCAACACCTATTGTGACACAGGAACTTGTTTATTACTGTCTCATCGGAAGGACAGGAAAATCAGCTGCCTATGCTTAGGCTGGAACCCGCAACCCTCCAGTTACGAATCAAGCACTGTACCATAGAGACAAAAAGAATAAAAATTGCACCTATTTTATTTATTTGCTAACAAAGACTAAGAATCTGTAGAGGGGCATTAGTTTAATGAAAATGTCAGAGAATAACCAGAAGGATTATTGATACTTTTATCATATGTGTTTTATGATACACAGGGGAAATCTGCTGTACTTCTGGAGGTTTCATTTTAATTCTCTATTGATTTTCATAGTAGAACTACAAATGTATTAACATCTTGTCAGGAAAAGCGTAAATATCAGTTGTATTTAGTATGATAAAATCAGATCAGTATAATAATGATAAAAAAACTTAAATTTTCATTTGAACTAGTTGGATGCAGGTTTGTTTTGTATACAGGGATGGTTGTGTTTTGTGTGATTTTTTTGTGTATTTCATTGTTTACACGAGACATACCTCTCCAATTCCATACCTCTCCAGTCCGGTATCATCAAAGATTTAGTTCATTTTATTAAGTCACTCAAAAGAAGTGTAAGAAGATTTTTTAAAAGAATAAAACACACACATAGAGGGATAGGAATGTCTAAGCATTGTCACAAGTCAAGACATGGCAATTTATTCTGCCCACCTGCCTTATCACCATGTTACTGTCACTGAAGCTGCTATTAATATGATAGGCAATCATAATCGCCACATTGGCCCCTGACCTATAAGAAACCAACTGCGTGAGTTTGGTCTGCGAGACCCATCCAACTTAAGTTGTGTTCTTTCATGTGGGCACATCACATGGAGGCTTATAATCCCAGACAATTTCCATTGAGGCAATGGAGAAGTGTCTTTTTCACAGATGAGTCACATTCCATTCTTTTTCATTAGAAAGGTTGAAGTTTGGGAAGTGCTTTGTATGTGTATTGAGAGGGTTAGGTTTTGGGTGGCTTGGTTATGTTTTTGGGAGGATATCTCATTGGTAGGAGTCACCATGGTATATGGTAGCTGACAATTTAACTGGCGTAGGATATATATGGATGAAATCCTTTACTTGAATATGGTTCCATATGTGCAAAACAGCATCACCAAATTTTTCAGCATAATAATTCCCTGCCCCAGTGGCCCATATTGCCAGAGTTTGTCAAAACTTTCTCACAAATCACAACATTAAGCCACCCAATTGGCCTCCATACAGATTTGTCCACGCCTGAACATCTATTGGAATTTTTGTAACTTGTCAAGATGTTTTATATACATGTACTTACATAACAATATTAGAAAAATCATTTAATTCAGTAACATCAAATTATCTCAAATGATTACCCTGGCTTTCTTTTTTCCTCTTCAGTATATATATTATACATTCATGTTTGAGATAGAAGCTTATTCAGATCTCATTGTGAGTTTTAACAGTATATTAACCATACATGTATAAATATATGGTTATGGCCATAATCTAAAATTATATGGGAAAATTGAATAGTTATATGGGCAACTGCTTATGTTCATCAGTTCAAAAGTTTTATGTCTTGAGAACAATTTCCATGTTTATGATAGCTACATGTAGGATGCAAGGTTTTTTTTTGGTAAGCAAAAGAATTCAGAGGTATATACTCATTGATATTATTATGATGGCTGTAAATTTGCAGTTATATTTACAAATCTTTTATCAAATGTGTACCAGTATGTTTTTTATTTTCCCTCATTAAGTACCCAATTAATATGATGTATTGTGGTTAGAATGAATTAAAGTCATGGCTTAATTGTATACTGAATAGAGCCATGAATTTTAAATTTGCATTTTAATGTGTAATGGGAACATAATTAGGATATTCTTTCACTCCACATTTCGACAAGTATTTACAATCTGAAGATTTATTTTGTTTTTTTAATAATGCATTTCACCCCTGCATTAATTCATTTTTCATTACCGTCACATTTTGTACACCAATTTGGGAATTTTATTCATCAGATTGGGAAAAAACACATATATTTTGCATTGGGAATCAGGGTCAAATATCGGCCTTGTGGAAACTAAAGGTCTGGTTATTGTTCATCAGAGAAACAGCATCTGTCAAATGATATGAAGATCATAAGACATAACACTCTTGGGTGTCCCTATTGTGCATCTGTTGGTTGGTGGTAGGTAGGTGAAATTATCTTTAGATTTTGGGGTGCAACACTGAAGTTAAATAATCTACATTGATCACACATGCCCAAAAAGTCAAGTGAGTTCTTGCTATGGTCCAATATCTGTCATCTGCCATTGTCCATCCATTATTTTTTTTCTTCTGAAAAAACACAGGACATATTTCAACCAAATTTGAAAGGGAGGTAAAAAAATGTTCATAAACGAGCCTCTAACAAGTGCTTAAATGATATAGGGTGTGGTTTTATACAAATGGCTTATTAACTCAAAGGGGGCCTCCGTGGCTGAGTGGTTAGAGCATTGCACTTTAAATCACAAGGCCTCTCACCTCTGGTTTGAATCCCGCTAGGGTCGTTTCGAATTATGTTGGAAAGTTTGCCAGTTTACTTGTGGAAGGTCGGTGGTCTTTACCCGGGTTTTCGGGGTTTCTCCCCCACCAATAAAAACTGGACGCCATCATATGACTGAATGATTGAGTACGGCATAAAACAAAAAATCAAATCAAATCAAATTATTAACTCAAAACTTATTTTTGTAAAAAAAAGAACAAAAAGGTATTTGAGAAGGTTGTAAGGAATTATCTAAGGACCATCGGGACAAAGTTTCAAGGTCATGGGGACAAAAGTCAAGGCCACAGGCAGCTACATACAAGTAAACGGAAAACATGAGTTGCATAGCAACTTAATTGACTACTTTTGACAGATGAGTGCCATAGGGCTCCTTTGGCCTCTTGTTAAGACTTATCATTCATTAAATAATTGTGTTGCAATCCAGATATTTTTATGCAGATATATTTAGGGTGATGATGTGAATTTAGTTTGCATAATGCATTTATTATTTTTCTTATCCTAATAATTAAATAAGTGTAAGACTGAATTCAAATCTGCTATCGGTTCACATCTGTATTGAATACTTGGTACATAGAAATACCATAGGTGTTCAACACTATCCAGGTCCAAAATTTAAATTTGGAACTCTATGTTTCATTTGACATAAAAAAACTTAGTTATGGAATATTTTGAAAATTGGCTGTAGTATTTGAAGTACATTTATGTAACAGAATCATTTCAAATTTGATAACACATCTTCAATAGATACAATAAATTACAAGTTTTCATATCCTTCAATATTTTCTCATTTTTTGTGTGAAAATTTTGGTGTTTTAGGGTATTTTGAGAATTAATCAATGGACATTATTTCTCTAATCTTGAATTAATATATGATGAATTTGCATATCTTTCAATTTTTTTCCTTATAATGATTTGGAAAATAAACCCCAATACTCAATTTTAGGGTATTTTGAAAATAGTCAATTATTTCTTTAATAAACATACTTGTAAGAATAACTTCATGATTGCTATGACAGCGGATACTTTTTTATTTTTGTTTTGAATATTAATGTAATGGGTGAGTTTTGTTTTCTTTTAAATATTAGGGCAGTGGGTGAGTTTAGATATTGGGTCAATGGGTGATTTTGTTTTTGTTTTAAATATTAGGGCAATGGGTGAGTTTATTTTTGTTTTAGATATTGGGTCAATGGGTGATTTTGTTTTTGTTTTAAATATTAGGGCAATGGGTGAGTTTATTTTTGTTTTAGATATTAGGGCAATGTGCGAGTTATGCTGTATTCCAAAAACTGTTGTTTTTATTTTTTTTAGAGGCATAGTCCTGAGACTTTTCCACATTCGTGAAATATAAATACTGTTATTTGTACTAGCTGTTGATGGGCTACTACATCGACTATTCCAGTAGTGATATATATACCATGTTTTTATTTTTACTACAGGTATCTCAATTGTTTTATTTGGTTAAAAAGTCTATAGAGCTCCTACAGTTTGCACTTGTACATGTACGTCAGTTGATACATGAGTTGACTGTTTTTGATACCATGTTTATATCCAGCAATAAAAATTTACACAGCCACGCAGCTGTCTTATTCTGTATTTCCCAAGTTAAGTTTTCTAAAGCAAATTGAGACATTCAACACTTTAGTCTTTATTTCCAACTATTTAGAATCAGTTTTGAGTATTAAATATAAGGATTAAGGCAAATGCTTAGTTTTATATTAGATGAGATTGATAGGTTGAGCTTTTAAATAAATCTGATAAATCATTCTTAAAAGTATCAGAAAACCTAGGGTCTGGCACTTGATTCTGTGATATCAAAAGATTGGATTTCATGTAATTCATTTTAGCCAATGTAATTCAATGAAGATCCATCAACAAATATCCTTATTTAAAATGGAAAGAGAGATTTACGCTTATAATAAGTATAGATTATTAGATGAGTTTATTTTTGTAAAAATTCACAAAAATTATAACTACCAGAATGTTGTTGTTGAAAGGTAGTATGAGAGTGATAAGATATGTTGCCTTATGCATGTTATAAACAAATCCAATATTATAAAACAAAGCAGAGTTATTTCTCTTTGTTGATATTGGTATTACCTCATCAACCCCTGAAAACAATGGACTCTTCTGTAAATCAATGACTTGGACCAGTCCAAATGTGTCTTTAGGGGTGAATGAGTTAATTTATTTCTATTTCGTATTTCTTTTTTCCTTATGATAGAGCATTTCGTTATTTCAATAGGTACAGGAGAAATATTACTGAAACAAATTTTAATACTTGCACAAATACAGACTCATGTTATAGTTACATAGTTAAAACTAGACTTGCCAAAGTCTCCATACACGGTTATTTTTTACTATATATACCGGTATGTATTTCATATAAAACCACATTTAAAAAAATATATTATGAAGTCATTTCTTATCACATTTCAAAAAGATTTCCATTGTTAAACAGAGATTGTTTCCAAGGTTCATTGCTTATTTGGATGTAATTTTCTTATTTGTAATTCAAAAAATTTGACAATATAAACAAAAAGTGAAAATTAGATATCACAATATTACTCACCTAAATACAGAGTTTTCATTACAAAAATTAAACTTTCTGTTTACGGTATATAAATAAATCTTTTAATTTGTAATTCAGAAAATTAAAATCAGAATATATATTGAAACTGTTTAATTCTTTGCTTAACAGTGAAAATTATAATGACCTCGAATAAGAAATGGCTTCAATATTTTTGAAAAAAAAATGTGGTTTTATATGAAATGTATAGTAAAAAATGATAGTGTATGGAGTTTTTTGGCACATCTCTGTAGGTAAATATATAATTGAAAATGCACTAGTTATAAATATTTACCCTCTAGCTACACTGCACAGCACATATCTCTCACTGCAGTTGATGTGCGAAAGATCACCCTTAATGGGAAAATTGAGGTCAGTTTTAAGTAAGTTATGATGTTGTCATTAAAAGATATAATGGCTGTCTGACCTATGGGTCATTCCTGCTGTCTGCTTTTTATTTTTTCTGGCCAAAAAGAAAGTCCTTTAACCCCAAGACTGTTAAAAGTTGTATATTTTACTGGAAAACTTGCTTTTGAAGTGTTTGTAGTGTAGACTTCTGTCTTAACATGTGTAACTAGAAGCTGATGAAATTTTGTATGCAATTTATTAAAGAATGTAGAAGGACAGTTGTTATTATTGATACAATGTAAATGTTAACTTTATCTTATTTGTATTTGTGAGTTATTAGAACTGTCTGTACACCTTTTATTTTTATTTTAATTTTCTAATTGTTTTGTAGGTCTCATTGAGTATTTTAGACATTTATTTGCAGTATTATTGCACATTACATTGTTAATAGGAGAGAGAGAGAGAGAGAGAGAGAGAGAGAGAGAGAGAGAGAGAGAGAGAGAGAGAGAGAGAGAGAGAGAGAGAGAGAGAGAACGAACATGAGAACATTTTGTCTGCATTTTCTTTTTCTGGTTACAGACTACATACACTCTGTTCTTGCTCGGAAGTTCATCCTTGTGTCTGCTGGTTATTTCCTCGTTTCATATTGCCATGACGTCAATCCTTTTTGAAGTTGAAATTTCAGATTATAGTCAATAAAACCAAGTAGAAGCTTGTCATGCAAAGTAATGCACAACTGTAGATACAGCACATGCATCTGTTTATAAATGTACATAGGTGGTTACAATTGATACCTTTAATTAATTAATTACATGATATTTGTGTCAGAATTGAGAAGTTACTGAGGTGACCTATTGCACTCCCCTTCTTCTGAAAAACCAAAGGATAATTTTTGTTTCAAATTTTGTATGTAACATCTTCAGTGTAACAACAACAAAAATTGAAATATTTTATCCATGTGTCAGACCTCACGTCTTTAGTAGGTACCTAGTAGTTTCTGGACTCCAGTGAGGGATTGTACTAAAATTTCATATCTTTAAAAGCATCCAATTCAGATTTGATACTTCATGTGTGTGAAAGTAGAGAGCTCTTTGGAGGTTACAGAATCATGGGTAAAACATGGTTACCAAAACGAGATACTCTGAATCATGTCTCTGGAATTAGTGAACATGGAGTTGTTGGATGGAAGGATTTCCTGTTATTATATTTAGATACCAGGTGTAATTAAATATGATTATTTTTTCTGTAAAAGTTTGTTTTGTGTTTTACTTGTTTCATGTCACACTATAGAATTTGTCAGTTATTTAGTGGAAACCATTTCCAAGGTACTGGAAGAAAAGCCATTTACAAAGTGCATGTACAATGTACAGTTTATCCAAGAAAATGACAAACTGTGTTCTGCAACTTGCAAACTTCACACAATTACAAAGTGTAGCTCAGTTTAAATGAACACCCATCATGCCATCATCAGAGCCAATGAGAGACATCATACATCTAGGAGTTCAAGTGTTAAGACTCATACATGCACTGACTAAAATAGGAGAGGAGATATTGTGATTTGAAGTGTAATTCTCTGTCCACTAGAATAGGGAAATCAGCCATGTTACCAAACATGTATACACAATTTCTTGAAAAAGCTTGAAATTAGATGTTCATAACAAAAATGCTTGTATTTTCAATGTAAGCATGGAAACAAGGAATGTAACATTTGGAATATTTTGGTTTTTATTTTTGTTTTTTCATATCTTGCTTGTTTATATTTCTCAACCTGTATCTGATTATCTGTAGTGGTAGTCAAATGAAAAATAGAAAAGTTTCGTACTATTAGAGTATTAGCTTGTTGTAACAATTATTTTACATAAATAGATAAAAGTGTCAGATCAAGTTCTTTAAGTAAGGTTTAAGTGGCTTTTTAAAAACATTTGTTGGTAGCCATATATTCATCTGAGGTAATCTAGCAAGACGTACATATAAATGTATGTACAATATATGACTCTTTATACAACTTTATATAGTAATATGGTTGTTTTTCCTCAATTGTTGTCACAAGAAATCTGCTTGTGTCATGCTACAATGGTTTGGTGCTTGTTTATCACAGTCTCTGTATACCCTGGGTGGAATCATATGTATAAAACACAATCTTCTGTCATCACACTAGTGCATGTAATAAATGTAATTATGTTAGTTATTAACCTGTAGTGGTTTGACAGTTTTTAGATCAAGCCCACCTCATCTCCCTATAAATCTGAATGTTATCAGGGTATTTCAACTTTCAAATATTGCACCTGTACCTGTCTACAAACTATGTATTAACTTTTGTTCATCATCGTAAAACTCCAGTATGACTTCTGTTGGAGGTATCCAGTATGAAGTAGGTTTTGTTTGTTTGTTTAATGTTGTTTAATGTCCCACTCAAGAATATTTCACTCATATGGAGACATCACCAAATGCTGGTGAAGGGCTTTAAATATTGGCCTATGCTCGGCACGTACGGCCATTGAGCAGTGAGGGTTCTTTAATGTGCCGACACCTACTGTGACACGGGACCTCGGTTTTACTGTCTCATCCGCAGGACAGGAAACCAACCTGTCACCGGCTGGCCTCAAACTCAGGACCTCACGATCAAGAGTGGAGCATGCTATCAACTTAGCCAGGCCTGCTCAGTATGAAATAGGAGTTACATCCTTTAAATACAATGTACATGTACATGAATAATATACCACTGAAAGAGTGTACACATATTTAAACTACGAAACCAGATCCTCCATCTTTTAGTTATATGAGTCTATTTATTTTTACAATTTGCTTTTGGAAAATACCAAGTAGTTACTGTAAACATACTTTTGGCATTTTATCTTGAAAACTATCAACTGTTCATGTAGGGAATCTCGATGAAGGAAATCAGGATGTGAAGGGAGTTTAATTTGATTTAGATTTCCAACATTCACATGTAATTGCTAGTATTGTTATCAACGTTGCTTTTAATCTATCAAAATCTTTTTAGCAAGTATACTTTGAAGTAAGACGTATTAAAAACTCACATAACAGAATAATCATTGATGTTGTCTCATGTCTATTCAATTTCTTTTCGTTTTTATTATTCTAGATAAGTTATCTTGTGTTGGAAACAATCCGTACTCATTTTCTGTAGATTTATTTCTTATTCAGGACGTTGACCTTAGTTTTCTTATATCCATTAGTCCGAATTTCCTTCAGGATTTTCCATAGTGTGTTCAGATCCATATGTATGGGTGCTAAATATTTGAATGTTTCAGAAGGTAGAATGTATATTTCTTAATTACATTTTCTAAGGTAATGAATAAGTGTTATCTCCTTGAATGCTCAGTGAGCTTCTAATAGCTGTGTTTTTGCTATGAAATGATTAGTAAACAATTAATTGAGAGAGAGGGAGAGAGGTCAGCAATATACTTTCAACCATAACATCTCTCACCTCATAATTCCCATTATGTGGGAAAATTTGACAGTTTCATATTGAGAGTTTGATAAGCGTGGGAAAATTTGACAGTTTCCTTTTGATAGCATGATAAACTTTTCGTCCTTGGTACATGTTAATAGTAAAAAGTTTTACTTTGCCATCTAAATGTTGTATATGTGTATTTAGCTTTTTATATAAATATTACCAGTATCAAGTTTAATGGAAAATAAAAGTATTTGTTTTTATTATTTTTTTTGGAAAGAAACCTTTTAATTTAAAAATATAATTGCAATGTGATTAGATACTTTTAATGCACATTGTTGTTATTCAAAATCATTGACAGATTGCCAGCAACTTGTATCTGATATTTCAGATGCAGTGATAACGGTGCTGCTGTACATGTATTGTCTTGTACCATCTTGATTGCACACACAGTAAACATATGCATGTTATGTTGCCTTCTGTATCAGACTTGCCACAAACTGTATTTATTTGATTAGCAACAAGGTGGTTTCTTATCAAAATTTGTTTTCTTAAACATTAAAAGGAGTTTGCAGAAATTAACCCAATTTCGTATAAAGAATTCCATTTACCACACATGCAACAATTTGCTAGCAAGATTTACTTATCAATTGACTACGTGTGTGTGTATGTATATATATATACAGTTGACTCTCGATACCTCGAAGTCCACGGGACCACCGAAAGAGGTTTCAAGAGTACAAGGTTTCGAGAGTTCTGGAAATTGACCTATGTAGGTTTTTAATACTATACAAAATAATGTGGAGTTGTGTTTTCGTAATTCCTGTGAATTTTGAATTTTATCATAAACACTTCTTGTACATAGTTTTCAAACATAAAAACGTGTAAATACATTATATTTATAATGTATTCAACAGGGGTATAAACAGTTGTCAGCATATAGAAGGCCCATAATATTGCAATAGCCTACAGTACCGCTTGATCTAAAAGTTAAAATACTGCTTTCCTGTGACACTTATACTCGAAATCGTACTTTATGAAGCGTCTTTATACAGATTTTCTATTTTGATTGATCTTAATTAATTAACAACCCTGCCAATAACAACTCAATTAGATCAAGACCTTCTTGTCACCCGGTTATCAAAACATCTTATGTTTAATCTTCCAGGTAAGGATCCTTGTATCGGTCTGCCTAATGGCATCGACTTTTTATACATTCACCAATAATTACTCGAACTTCAAGGTTTCAAGAGTGAAATATAAAGGAATATACAAATTGGGATTTTGAATCGGCTTTGAGGTTTCGACATTCGAGAGAGAGCGAGAGTTAATTTACTTGAAAAAAAAAAATCCGGACCTGTATGAATTTGAGAACTTTGAGGTTTTGATGTTCGAGCCATTGAGAGTCAATATATATATATATATATATATATATATATATATATATATATATATATATATATATGATATAGATATATATATATATATATACATACACATGACAGATGGTACAAGTACATACTACAGTCCTAATGTTAAAATGATACAAATCATGTTACAATGTTTGTATAATATGGTGCCATATGCAAAATTTTTATGCTTAAGTTGAATCAAATCATTATGTTATTGTTAACTATGATAAATTGAAATTCTTATCCCAGTTTCTCAAACAATAACTCAAAAGTTCCTACTAAAATTTATGAACTGTTATAAAGCAGGCAGTTTGTTTTGAGTATACACGTCCCATGTCACAATAGGTGTCGGCACGTTAAAGAACCCTTACTGCTCAATGGCCATAAGTGCCTAGCAAAGACCAAAATTTAAAGCCCTTCACCGGCATTTGGTGACGTCTCCATATGAGTGAAATGTTCTTGAATGGGATGTTAAAAAACTGTAAAAAAACAATAAATAAATAAAAAAATGAGTCTTGAAAAAAATGAAAAGTACAGTACTGCCTAGAATTGTCTGGACTTAATTTGCTTTAGAATTTAATTATGAAATAATATTATCTGGATTTAGTGCGTGTGTGTGTGTGTGTGTGTGTGTGTGTGTGTGTGTGTGTGTGTGTGTATTCATTATCATCCAGTACTTTGATTTATATCTACAGCAATATATAAAGCTCAGCGATATATATATAAAGCTTTATATATCACTGGTATCTATTATCATACAAGATTATTATATTTGTACATTTATGTATACAGTACTAATTATCTTTAAATTCTGAACACTGTATGTAAATATTGTATATATGTTTTTTTTTCTCTATACCATTAATTTGGTTTATTTGAGAATAAATAAAATATTTAATCTTGAATCTTCTGGTAGGTCATATTGATGATAAACAAAATTAATAGACTTTTCTGAATGCATAAGAAGAAACTATGTACAGAATTGATTTATAAACTAAATGGAACCTATCTTAACTCATCAACCCCCAAAAAACATTGGTCTCTTCTGTAAGTCAATGACTTAATGTGTCATTAGGGGTATTTGGGTTAAACAACTACCATGAGATAAGACCACCTGTCTCAAAAGACTACAGCAACATAAACATCTTCATTCCTGTTGAATAAATAACATTTTAATGTAACTTTTTTGAGATACATATAATGTACCATCTGTCTTTTTGAGACATGTTTGAAAGTATGACTACATAGTTTATGACCTTGCAGTTGAAGAAGTGTATGTCTTCTTTGGAAGTGTCAAAAGTGCAGGGAGATAACTCTAGTCTTGTACAACTTGTGAAAGCAAAGAGAGATAACTTGTACTTGTATAACAAGTTTAAAGTCAAGAGAGATAACTCTGTCAGTTTTATTCCACTTTCTGTAAGCTTGCATCATTAGTACAAAGTTTACTGATATGTTTTTTGTGTGGCTGTGTAATGAAGAGTCAATAGAGATTACACCTCACAATTGTATGTACATATACACAAGGACAATTGAATGTCACACAATACTTATCAAAGGTGTGGTCTCAGAACTGTGAAAAATGATAAGTTAAAAGGAGGTGCCCACATAATTACCATTTATTAGCAAATCATCACAGTTGTAATATCACTGTGAGTGATGACATACATGTATAAGCACTTTAATGGTTCTAGAATTCAGTTGTTGTAAGGGACAATTTGATTGTAACAGATACATGTAACTTAACTTTGATGAGGGCATGCACGCCATGCAGGCAACAGCTAAATTATTTGTTTACATTTGTTTTTTGTACACAGGAGACCATACAGATCTACAGGGAATTAACAAAAATAGAACAGATCTAGATCGATAAATTTAATATGTTTAAGTTGATATAAATTTTGAATATAAATATCACATATTTGCTGAGAAAATTTGACAGGAATAACCTTACTTTGAACTTATTTTCTTGTATCTTACTATCAATGTCACAAAAATAAATGCCAATAACTCATTTATTTATGAACAGATTTTCATTCCGTTTTCAAATTTTGGTAGTAAGTATTTATATTTTAAAATGAAACCAAATGATATTATATTTAATAAATATTCACTGAGAAAACATGATGAGAATGAATTATTTTCTGATGATAAAATATCATTTTTCAATGAATTTGTAAAAATGCACACAAACATCTCAGCAATCACTGAATTAAATTTTATTCGGAAACCTCCATTGGGTTGGTTATTTTATTTTCTTTAAAATGATATATGATTTGTTAAAATCTGTTCCCTAATAACATTTGGTTGATTTTATATATATTTATAGAAATTCTCATTTTTATACAAACGTACATGTATTTAGAAATTCCAATCTTTATATGAACATACTCATCTTCATATGTAAATACATATATATAGAAAGTCAATCTTTATACATAGATATATAGAAAGTTACATTTTTACTGAGGTTTATAACAAATTCATCATTTTCGTAGTCGTAGATATTGTTAATGCCTGCTTTTGTCATTCTTTACCCTTACCTGCTATTTTGTGATAACAATAAAGGATATAATAGAATTTTACTTCTGTTGTGTATCAATGAAATTTTGATAAGTCAGCAATATAGGCCATTTCATGCTTTAAATTATGTTGTTATCAATGTTTTATACAAAAAAAACCCCAAATTTTACTAGTACATTGCAGAGTTTTGAAATTCATTGGTCTTACCAGAAAAACCGGTAAATTTTGCATAAGTCCAGTGAAATCTATCTGATAACTGGTCCAAGTCACCTGTAATTTTCCATTTCATTTCAATTGTGTACATCAGCGTCGGAAGCAAATTGAAAGTATGGGGGGCTAAACCAACTTAAAACACATACACACGCCAGAAACGTCTATGTCCTATGTCTATATTTGCAAAAAAGTGGGGGGGTTAAGCCCCCCCTAGCCCCCCTGGTTCCGACGCCTATGGTGTATATACACGTGTACAGACCAGTTAAAAATTTTCTTTGACCAGTGAAATGCCTTTATTCACTGGTCCGGTTGACCAGTGTTTTGTTTTTTTTATTTCAAAATGTCTGCATTTATAGTTGTTGTAACTTTCACCTGTTGAAGAAGAGGATTCTTTGAAAAACATATTTAATGTTTATTATTTACTTGTTTCAAACCTTATGACCATTCGTAAATATAATCTAGCCACTAACAGTATTGATTTTAAACCTATGTTTATGGTGGACAATTGAATGTTTGTAAACAAGTTGACGTAGGAACACCATTATCAATTTCTTGTTTTTAATTAAGTCAATTTATGACGGATACTTTGACATGTAACAAATTTTCTGGTGTCAAGTTAACTGGTCAATATTCAAACTTAATGCTCAATAGTTGGTTTCCAGGGTGATGACCTTTAAAAGAATCACTGAATCTTCTGACTGTTTTGTATTTGATTGTTTATTTGGTCTTTTTGAGGAGAGGAAAGTCTTGTTTTATGGTCAGAGGTCAGTGTATATTGAAAAATAAAAACCTTAGCTGTCTGGTGTCTTATTTTGTTGAGGCTCACTTAAGTTTAGTTTCAAATAGATTATGCAGTTCCAAAAATTAAATTTCTGTCACTAGTGTAAATTGACTTGTGTGTCTGTACAATATAAATAATATATATATATATATATATATATATATATATATATATATATATATATATATATATATATATATATATATATATATATATATATACATACATACATACATACACACCAATCATTGACCTTAATGTATGTATAATGTAATATGGCTTAAATCGAGGTGTACATGTTAGTAAGACTAATATATGCTACAGCTCTTGTCTAACTTTTTATACACTTTTACTTATAATTGTACTTGCAAACCAACACCAACAATTGTGACAGTTTTTTGCTCTAGATGTTGTAGTCTAGTTTTTTTTTCTGTATTGCTGAATGCATGAACTCAAAATAATTGATCCTGGGGTAATGCAGCCTATCAACTACTCTGACGTCAATGGTCATGGTTGAATGATTTGCCAAGTAATCCTCCAGGGGGACTTGTAACGCAGTAGATGTAATTATATACCATACAGAGCACTTTAAATGATTATAGTTATATGAGAGACTTTTTGCAGTGATCAAATTCTGATACTCTTCTTTAATGTTCAGTGTGTCAGCTTGAAATGTAATGAAATGGAATTTGTAGCCTACCAACTTGTTTGAATCATTTATATAAGTATAGATAAATTCCACTTAAATGTCTTCTAAGTTTTTATTCGGGAATCGATTTGCTGAGCTAAGGGAGAACATGACAAAGCAATTATTACAAATTAAATTAAGTTTTTGTATCGTGTAGTAGTAAATGCTTAAAATATAACAAAGAAAATCAGAAAAACAAACCAGTATGGTTCTACATGGAATATGATTTAGTGAGATATAAAAATTATATAGCCATACATATTTATGAGGATATTATTATGAAGAGCATCTATATTTTTGTATTTATGACCATGAAAATCTTAAAAAATTATAACTACATTTTGGAATGTGTAAACCACTTTCAGTACGATATATTTTAGAGTTTGAAATTTTGAAATTTTGAATATTTAAAAGGTACATTCATTACCATGGAAATATTACAGAAATGTACAAAAATATGGTAATTTAAAGCTTTTAACCTTCGTACTTTCACTTGAGAATATAAAATTGAAAACTTAGTGTTTCAGGTACATGTACTTCACTAAATCAATAAGGATTGATGGATGTATGTACCGTACATTTAAGTTACATGTATCTTAATGCAGATACAGGTACATGTATATACATGTACATATCTATAACAAGACCATATGATATTTGTGAGATTTACAGCTCAAAACTGTAGAGTCTGAGAATATTCTGAACTGGACCTACATATACTTATCCAATCAGATTTCAGAATTAGTTTTAGTAAAATCCTCAGATATGAGAAGTCTCCAGTATTGGCCTAGTGAGCCGTGGTACATATGTAATTTTATATTTTAAAAAAATTATAAAATCAAGCAAAACAAAACTAGTCACATTTAAAGCAAAAAAGTACTTGTAGTACAAATGCAGATTAGGAAATGTATCAATTACATCAACTACATGAAAATGCAAATGAAATGAGATATAGATCAGGATGTACAAATAAATGTAGGTCACAGTAATGCTTATTACATTAAATGTATACCTATAACAGCTTCATTTCTGTATACATGTATATGGGTCAGTGACAAACATATGTATTATTTGCTCTACTTAGCAGCTGATGTCATACCTGGCTATACTTTCAATTTGAATTGATAGAGTGTTTTACTATAATCATGTGTATTTAGTACTGGTATAGTGTCATCCATTGTATACATAGTTAATGCAAAGAGAATATTGATTTTTTTGGATTTTTTCTTTAAAGTTAAGGGCTACCTCCCAGTGAATTAAAAGACAAGATCTGGCTATATTCTCAATAAAAATTCATAGCTCTTCCATCAAAATTTTAGAAAATTCCGAATTTAATCTTGTAAAAAATTCTATGACACTATTCTGCTAATAGGAGATAAAGAAATCTTAACCTATTTTGTTATTTTGTATTGTCATTATTAGGTATTTTTGTTATCCAGAGTTACCACCCCTTATAGCAGGTATCGATTGTATTGTCATTTTTTGTGTGTAAAATGAGAAAAGTTTTCAATTGTGATGTCATACATGTATGTTTGTATGAAAATGATGTTGTTTTCTCATGTAAAGACATGACGTCTCAATCGATACCTGCTGAAAAGGGAGATAACTCTGACTAACAAACAGACAGAATAAAGTATAGAATGAAATGATACTGTTATGCTGTTGGGTTTTCAGATACAGTGGAACCTGTCTTGAGAGACCACTTTTATAAAAGACCACATGTCTTATGAAGTCACATTCTGAAGACTACTTTATCAAATAATGCTTTAGATAAAAACTCTTTTGAGAGACCATATTTCAGGGGCAGATGTAATGGTACCTCGAGATGGGCCTCACTGTTTCAAGTATTGAATGATGAAATTTGTTATCATTGAAAATTTACAAATGTTAATGTAATACTAGGGATTTTCTACCCTATTGTAGGAAGGGGGCAGTATGGCCCAAAGGCATATAAAAATGTATTCTTCCCCTTGCAGTTGGAATTTCCCAGTTGAAGCCAAATTTGACAATGATTTTAATGAGATTCTTGTACTTCATAAAGTCCTTGCCACTCATCCCTGTGAGGCAGGGAGAGATGTGAGAACTCATATATGAATTCTATTCATCTAGATTGATCCATATTCAAACAGCTTTTAAGTGCCATTATATTTGTACGTACAATCCAATGAATTTATTAGACTGCCCATCCTAGACCATTTACCCTCCATCTAGGCATAAAGCTGTGTGGTCATGAGATGAAAATTCACCTCTGAAAATCTGGCGTGATCAGGGATCTAACCAGGGACCTACATGTTGAAGATCTGGCACTTCACCAACCTAGCTATTCTGTCTGCTGAATGTTAGTTATCGATCAGCTTCTTTGAGTGCACAGTTTCAAAAATGCAACTACTGATATTTGCACAGGAAATACATGCTAGTTATCTCTTTGTTTAGTCTAAAGTCATATTCATCGCCTAGTGAGAAAACTTATTTCTAGATATCTTTTATTAAATGATAGAGAAACATTTTAACAAACTGACAGAGACTAGAGAGAGTTTGCTTCTCAGGACAAGGTTCCACTGATGTAACAGTTTTGAATGAAATATTGCATGGATCATTTTATGCATTATTTGTAAAATTATTTGTAGATCATCTTAGCCCATTTTGTCAGTCACAGTCACTAGATATTTTATTTATTTTGCTTTATGTACATGTATGTGTTTCTAGCTCACCTGGCCCAAAGGGTTTAGTGAGCCTTTGCTATGGCCATCATTAATTTTTCATCCATTTACATTTACATTTATACAATTTCTTCTTAAAAACCACTAGATATATTTCAACCAGGTTTGCAAACAAAAAGGGGCTAGTACCCCAAAAGGCTAAAAAGAAGGGACCACAAAAGGTCAAAACTTGTTGTGTCTTTAAAAAATCTTCTCATGAATTACTGATAAACTTTAAAATCTGTTATGCATTTTTGTTAAATCAGTTTTTAACTGAGCCTTTAGCAGGTGCTTGAAATGACATTTATCCCTTATTAACTCAATTCTGATTGAAAGAAATAAGAAATTTGTAATGAATGAATTAAGGATCACTGTGGCAGTTTCAAGGTTATAGGGTCAAACTTCAAGGTTACAGATACCTAAGAACAGAATAATTAGTTGCATAGTTGTATAATTTATTTATAATGAACATTTATATCTTCCAAGTGCAAAAAAGTATATCCACTTGTACATGTATGATTTAAAAGATAATTGTAGCAGTGTTCATATACACGTACTCATTCTTGTTGTGTAATCACTTATGTAATTCATATTTTTAATAAAATCATAAGTACATAAGTATTTAGAATCATATTTCACATACATAATAACCACTTTAATTGTCATTTGAATATTTCAGTTTTATTACAATTTTATGTCCCCTCAGAATTCTGGAAGTCACTTTACAATATATAGATAAAATTTTATTCATTTTTGTTCCTGTGCTTGTCAGTCCCGATTAACATGTTTTACTGTTCAGAGTATACAATGTATATTCAAGTACTTGTAATATTATAAATATTGTGTAATACATGTATATTCCTGAAAGTTTGCAAGCAGTAACTTGCAACTAGATTTAGTCTTAGCATAATATTTCCATATAAACATGTTTTATTTATGTTTTTTTATAATTGCATTAGATTTTGTTTTCCCACAATGCCCTTTTTGCAATGTTAAAAAACTCCTATTTGTAATCAAAGCCATCTTGTGTGTGAAAATAGTGCATATTGTTGACAACTTTTAATCTTAATGAAAATTCCAGTTTGATTTCATGTCTTTCTTCCATCTCTATCTCTCTCTCTCTCTCTCTCTCTCTCTCTCTCTCTCTCTCTCTCTCTCTCTCTCTCTCTCTCCCTCTCCCTCTCTCTCTCTCTCATTTAATGTTGAACTATCTCATTTTCTCTTTGGAATGATGCCACTATTTTACGATTGTGTTGAGCCGTTCAGTTTGACGTTATCAGATTCTGATTCATTCCATTGCTTTATGACATACTTTCTATTCACTTTATTTTGTATTGAGCACTTCTTCTGAATTAGATATAAAATATGTTTGTATACCTTTGTTATACTCCATGGTTAGTGCTATTATGTGTATAAATATTTACTACCTTGTGGTCTTTTAATTGCTGTCTGTGGGACATTGCTAGTCGATCAGTGGAGGGCTGCATTTTCTTTTTTCCTTTTTGTAACACTATAATCCCACAATGAATATGGTAATTGACCTAATTCTCTCAACAACGCTCTATACCTTCATCTTTATAATAAAATGACAATCACCATCTGATTGACAAAATTTGATTTTTAAATGTAATTAACATCTTTAAAACTGTTCATGCATAATTAACAATAAGAAAAAAACCGATTCACTTTGGATGTTAAAAAAAAATTATAATAAATCATCGATTATTCAGCTTCGGTTGGTCACGCTTGTAAAAGTATATAGTATTGTTATGATGATGATTCTAGTTATATGCTCAATACAGTTTGAAAAGAGAGTTTTTATCAATGATATAATGAGCTGTCCATGGGGAGAGTATGTTGGCACAACTCAGTATTATATATGTTGCTTGGGATCTCAGCTCTGCACATGAGTATATTACTGATATGTTCATCTCAGAAACCGACGTATATACAAATGTATGTTGAGGTTCAAATTCAGGGACTACCATAACAGATGATAGTCATAAGGGTACCATACTACCCAGTTTTCTTTGGGTTTATATATGTACATTTGTCAATATTTCTCTATCACCATGGGTATTCATCTGTACACTTACCCAGAAGTCTGCCCTCAGAGAAAGTCAGAACATTTGTCTTGAGAAAGACATCAGTTTTTAAGACTGTTGGGTAATTCAACCAAAAAATTAAGAGCAATCCTGCTCTCATGCTTGTAAGTTTGTTTTGTTCTTAGCTTACCTGGCCCAAAGGTGCCAGCTGTTACTATGGTCCAGTGTCCATCATCCAGCCATCATCTTACTGTTAATATTTCCAATCACTTACTCTCAGGAACCACTAGACAGATTTCAACCAAATTTTACTGGAATTTGACCCAAAGAAGCAACACCAAGCCAAGCTTGTGATTTAATGGGGACTAGTACCCATAGGGCCTCCATAAAGGTAAAAATAAGCCATTAGGGGCACTACAAATGACATAGTGTATAGTTTTATACAAATGGCTTATTAACTAAAAACTTATTCACTTTTTGTATATAAAGTTATGAGAACGTTGCAAAGAAGCATCTAAAGATTATTGCGACAAAGTTTCAAGGTCATGGTGGTCAACAGTCAAGGTAACAGGTACCTACTGTAAGTAAACAGAAAATATCAACTATTTAATTGACCAAATTTGTCAGGTAAGCACCTTAAGGTCCCAAGATCCTCTTTTTTGTTTTGTTTTGTTTTTTCTTCTTTTTTTTTCTTTATATAGTATTGAATGGCTACAAGAAATATCTTGTTGCTAAAACTAATTCTCATAATCATAAATCTTGAGCAGTACTTGAGTTTGAGAATTTTACTGAACTTCAGAAAATCTTATTGGCTGTGCAGACCAAATTAGGAACGTTCTGAGATTTCCAGATATTGTTGAGTGTTATGACATTCTGATTCTTCAGAATGGACTGTGGAATTAATTGAAGATTGATAGATTACATTAGGGGACTTACCGGGTATTGTAT
This sequence comes from Atrina japonica, assembly GCA_030159075.1. Classification (NCBI taxonomy): domain Eukaryota; kingdom Metazoa; phylum Mollusca; class Bivalvia; order Pterioida; family Pinnidae; genus Atrina; species Atrina japonica. The sequence goes on from BROG01000179.1 coordinate 621,431, forward strand.
TTACTTTATGTACGTTGTACTTGGACTGTCTTATTTGCACTTGTTTTAAGTCCTTAGGCCCAGTAACTGGTGTTAGGGTAAGTGCCAGAGAGTTGACATTTTATTCAGACAAATCAAAGCAGACCACACCAGTCGTCTGTTGATATTTACACCATGTCTGTTGGAATAAAAGCCATGTTTTCTACTGTTTTACAGTGTTCATGCATTAGTGTTACAACTTGTACCTATATACATGTTTGCATTATAAATCATCTTCATATTTTGTGGCTCTTTGTGATTGTTTTTTGTATTGTAAAAATGTCATATTGACCCAATTTTTGTAAGTCAGTACACTGTGTTACAACACAGCAAAGATTACAGGACCCCGATACCATACCTTAGCATATGTTATCATTTATAGCATTCTTACAAAATATAGACCTCTCTAATTAATGAGGATATTAGCTGCCAAGGTCAGACATATATATCTCCCTTGTTAAGTTTTAGTATGAGACATTAACGAGGAAACTTAATTAAATGACAGCAGTTAAGACAGGCATTTATCATTGTAACAAATCAAGTTTTGTGTTTAGTGTTTGCAGAGTGTTAAACATAGGTATGACCCAACTCGTAAGATGATGGAACTACAACGTAAAGAATTTCATATATCAACATACATTATTTTCTAGAGAATGCCAAACATATTTCATATAATGTCATAGTATGATGGGTCATAATGATAAGTCAGTAATTATGTAATATGTATAGAGCATCCTATTTCCTAAAAGAAAATCAGTCTCTTATTAATTCCCTTTTACTTACATGTATACTTATATTTGCTTTGGTGTCTTTGGTAAATACTGTAAATTTCTCTTTGACTGTTGAAATTGATGATTGCTGAATTTTTCATAGACATCTTGAAATGACTATCCATTTGTATTCAGTTATGAATCAAAGATATGAAATTCTAACAGTTCAATTGAAATACTTGTACATTGTATTAGAAATGTGCTTGTATGCATCTACAAAGTGTATGTGTGTGTGTACATATCTATGTAACACACCCTTAATATGTAAGAATTTTTAAAGCCATGAAAATGCAGGAAAAACTTTATATATAACAAGATTAAGTCATGAATACTAGAAATGTTGTTCTTTTGTTTTAGTTGTGTGAAAAATTTGCTTATAAAGTACATTGATACAGTATATCTTTTGAATGCTGTAAAAAGATATAATATTCATCTTTCTGTGTAAGATAAAGTTGAATTGTAAATACACGAATATTTGTCAATAAATGAAAATTGATAAACAAATCTTTAAATACATGTACATGTATCATGAAAATTATATACATGTGTTCAAACTCTTAGAAATGATACACCATTTTATTGTAATGGTTTTATATTTCTGGAAATCCTCAGGGATGCTGTCATCTATTTGGATATCTATTATAAGCAGGGAATCCTTGTAGTCATATTGTTTTTCAAAAGATGTCTTTCAGTGAAAAAGAAAATGTTTCACAACTCGTAAGTAAATTACATAATATACCGGTAGTCAAGTATTGCCATACAATTGACCATCAGTAATGATATTATCTGATTATGTTTCCTTATTGTTTTTCAAACTCTTGGAGAATCAAGTGTATACATGTACATGCATGTAGAAATATATTTCAGAATTTTACTTCCTTGTACCAGTAGATAGTAAAAATAAAACATTTTGCTTAATTGCATAGCTTGTACATTTTTTTTAAATTCTGCTAATACATGTACATAGATATTGACAGTTTTGATTTATCATGGGAAGTACATTTGTGTCATGCTAAATGTAACATGTATTTATGTACATGTATGTACATTGAATACCTACATGTATCATTGATTCATTATTGGGACAAATTCTTGTACTCTTATTCATACAATCTTCTTCATGTGTGTGTGTGTATGTGTGTGGGTGTGTGTGTGTGTGTTTCTATGTGTATGACTTTTTATTTTGGCAAAAGAAGCTGGTGTACATTTCTCGGTTTTTACGTAATACGCTTCCTGTACAAATGCATGCTTGTAAAAGAATGCACTGAAAATATAATCAACAAGAGATACGAACACTGTATCATACAGTAATTCGGTCAAGAAATGTGGAAAGTGCAATGTACATCGGTTGTATGTGTTACTCCTAGTATGTGGCTGATCAGACATTATGAATTGCCCGTGCAAGCATGCCAACAAAATTTCAAAGGTGGTATTTATCATTTTTATATGCCAAGATGTTTACCAAGATCTTTCAGATGACCTTCATACTAATCATGGAAACAACTACCTTCATTTCCACAGATGAATGCTAGTTGAAAAAAAAAACATTATATACATGTATTAATGGATTTTTGTTAAACAAAAAATATAAAATTCTTGAAATTTTCAGTACTGACCTAAGCTGTAAGTTAAAATCTGAAGTAAATGTTTGATTGATCATATGGTTTTTTGTTTGTTAATTCTTTAATGTACTAATGTAAAGTTTGTCCATGGGAAATTAAGTAACCCTGAACTATGGTGAGAGGTACAATCAGATAATGGGAGTTAGTATGACGCTATAGAATTCAGATGTCTGTAGAGTTTGTAAATCACTAGCTTAAAACAAAAACCTCTTGTACAAGAATCTGATGTACATGAATGATTTTACCCCATAACCAAGTTTTAGCGGTCAGATTTATTGTTTTCCTGAAGTGTATACGTAAATAGTGAACTTTGAACCTTGTAATTATCAATATGCGAACATTACCTACATGTTTATAACAGAGATTATCCCGATAACTGTGTGTACAACATGATGGGATTTAGCAGATTGTTTTACACCTCGATTCCTCCTTTATGCAGATTTTTACAAAAGGTCGTCTCTCTACTATACTTTTGTTACTGTGCTTCGTCCCCAAGTGCATGTAAAAATAGATAAACTAAATGTACTAGCTAATTAGAAAAAAAAAATTGATAAAATAATTGAATTTACAAATCATATAAATTTCTAGTCAATGCAATAGTTCTACTGACAACAGTTTCTGGAATGGTATTTGACCTCATGTTTATCTCATTTCTTTTGTATTAAGATAACATTTTAATTGGAATGGAAATTTGAAGCAATACTAAAATCTACACACCATGACATAAACTTATTTGTGTATATATATATATATATACACACACACTTAATGTGGAAATAACTTTTTTTTTTACGTGTACCTACAAGTACATACTTTTGTACACTTTTATTTACACAAACACACATAATAGATGACATCTCTATTAAATACCATTTTATCTCTGACTGTTAAACCATGCATGACATTACGACAGACTGGAACTCGTACACATGTATCTGTTCCAGTAGATCATCAGTAATTATTTTACTGCAAGGTACATTTTGGACTCCCAACATTGTCTCTAGGTCAGTCTCTGTCTGTTTTACCCACATTGTAGTTTGAGTATGTATAATCACATGATTCCAGCAGCTCAGGAATTTGTATGGATGTGTATTATAATGTATAAAAAATAAAATACTGGTATTTCGTATCAAAAGATAATTGTTGGCTATGTCGATATAGCTATGGATTTTTAAATACAGTCTGAATTAATTTTCCAAAAGTTTTAATAATTCACATATATGTTTATATACATATAGAGGAGATTTTATTAGTTGTGTTGCATTGTGTACTTAAGAGGTGCTTGGGATGTTAATTAAATGCAAGCTGGTTTAGTTTGAATCTTATCAAGATAAAAATCTTTTTTAGAAAATTATGATGAATTTTTCATCAGAGCATATTGTTAATTTTACATAAAACACCTGGAATTTTATCAACGTTATGTAACACAGTGAGATGTAATATTTACCAGTTCAAGTCCAACACACAGTTTCGTATCTACTTATTTATAGATGTTTGCTTGATTTCGACTAAATTTAAATGGATTTATTGGCAAAAAGCAATAGTCGTGTGAGGTAAGGAAACGTATGAACAGGTTGGATCATTTGAGGGACAATTTATGTTTAATTGACGCCTGTTTATTTTTTAATTTGTATTTATTTCCTTAAACGTGAGCTAAGTGATCCATAGATGACATTGAATATTACCTAATTCATATAAATATTTAACTTTTTTACTTTTATCTACCTACTGAACATCTTGAAGTAAAAACATCTGTATATATCTACATGTATATCAATCAAGAGCTGTAGTTACAGATACAAGGCACTGGTTGGTGATGGGAAGTGACTAGCGGTAGCACATATGTAATCTACGTGTATAATGACTACACATTTGTGTGTTCCGAAAATGTAAAAGCAGGAATAAATAACATTCTTACAGGATACCTAATAATGGATAACGGTGCATATTCACAATGTATTGATGTTGGCGTAGGTGTACCTGTTCACACCTGATTTGACCAAAGCAGTTGTTGTACCTGATCTAGAGGTTTTTTTTTAACTCTCATTCTTTCTATCCAAGGGAATCTCTACCATGTCTACAGTATTAATGGATACAATATCAGATTGCACAGAATAATGGAATACCCCCTTTTCCTTAAGTAGTCTCAAAATGGACAGAGTGATTGTGATTTCAGCTGTAATTTTCACCTTCAGTGATTTGTGAGTGGAAGAACCATTAATTATTTTATTTTTATTTTTGCCTTCATTATTTATTTTTATGAAGTTATGTACATTGATTTTCTGTATACCTGAAAAGCTGTGTCAATGTTGACCTTTGAAATGTACTGTGTGAGTAATTAAAATATTAATCATACAAATTTTCAGCTCTTATCTCTGCATTAATTCATAAAAGATTTTTCTGATGTCTATAATCTACCAAATTTTAGAAAATACATGTATATTTATTTCAGATAAATATAAACATGGCTATAGACATACATTGGTATGTATTTTAGATAATAATTTGCTGTAATGCATGTAGTTTATGACTTGGTACAGATAACACATTTCTGTGGTCATTTCTGTATGTCATTTTTAAGTAACTGGATTAATATTAGCTGGACAATTGTGATGTATTCATTTGTTCCATTGATCTGTATGGCAATTCATATCATTTTCCTGATTTTATGACACGTGATGTCAATTTTCATCAGACCATAGATCACACATACAAGATAGGGGAGAAAATGAGTAGATATGTACATATATATTTGTCAACTGCTTTATTTAAATAATAATTTGTTTGTTTGGGGTAAAATGAATGCTGTTGTTAGGTCTTTTGGATTATCTATCCATTTAAACTGCTCTGACAGATAGATAACTTGTGTTTAGTTTCATGTGGTCTTAGCTTAACAATATGTATGAAAACTTTGTGTTATGATTGTTGACATAATTATTAGGTTACCTGTTAATGGTGCTAATTTTTTACAGCCAACCTTCACACGCTGATAATAGAAGACTGTGATGTTAATATTGAACATGAAAACTCTTTCAGTTTATTAAATGAAAGAAGTATGATATTGATTCACCTGCCAAGTGTTGCATTAGTTCACCTGTAGTATCTGTAGCATACATTCATACAGTTTTGGGATCTGTGATTGATAGATAGGGCCTGACCACTGGTATTACTGATGTATGTGGTCATCTTGTGTCATTGGCCAGTGAAACATGCAATATCATGCCTTGCAACAACTTTACAAATTTACCATAAACTAACCTGAATATATCATATATTTATAAAAGTTTATATCGGCATATCTTTTTCGAGAAAATTCATAAGACATTGGATGTTGTGAATTCTAGGAACACATTGTTGACAGTGGGATGTCTAATCACAACACCAATGTGAGAAATTTTGTCTGAGGACATATTACATTTTCATCTAGTTGTAATGAGTAAATAGATTTCCAAATGACTGCTGATGTTCCTTATATCATAAAAAACTGCCAAGACAAGCTTGGATTCACTTATTACAATAAATTGGATCTAGATCCTGACAAAAACCATCTTCAACAACATCGTACAACAATGATGTTCCGTCGGGACAAAGGCATTCAATGTGATTTAGAGGAGGAGGACTTTGAGAACTGGCTGGTATGTGGTAGCATTTTTTCTTTCTTTTTTATTCTAGATGTACTGCTAACAATCATATGAATTCATGTTTCTATACAATATATATGTCAGGTGTCAATCTGGGAAACTGACTTTATTCTACATTTTGTTTTTTCAAGAATCATGAACCAGTATAAGTTTTTTCTCACACTCGGACTAGTTATGTTGCTTTCTCGTTAGAGATGTATTATTTTATTTTCCTTTGTCATTGACATTGACCTAATCACAGGAAAATGCTATACAAAAAGGGAGTTTATCACACTTATTATGGGGCAATAAATGTTTTATAAAAATTGATATCTAGAGAGCAATATTGTCACCCAAAACTGTCACAAAAAATATATATTTCTTTTTTAAATTTGCATACCAAATCTAAACACACAAAAATCTGTGAATCATAATTGTACCATATGACAAACATTGATTGGTGTATAATGACTGAAATCATAAAGAATACCCTCTAGCTGTTTTTGAAACTGATTTTGTACCTTGATCATGGATTCTTACTCATACATACCACATGGATGTTATTTATTGATAAGAATATTGGAAATATGTAGCTGTATAATCTACAATATGCCTTAAAAGGAATGTGAAGGATTATGAAAGTTACTTTACAGTGATCACCTGCGATTATGATAATGTTGAAATCAGATATGAATTTTTACAGCATTATCTTAGATTTCTAAATTTGTGCTAAATTCTGCTGAAAATGAATAATCTTGAATTATACGTTAATTATACTTTATTTTCCTGTAAAATAGATTTGTTTTCATTGATACATGTAAATACATGTTCTTTTCACAGAGTATGCCTAAAGGCAAACATACAAATAAATTCAGTTTATTGGTACAAATTTCAGTTATAAAACAAATAAATTCAGTTTATTGGTACAAATTTCAGTTATAAAAAAAAATAACACCATGCAGTTCTCAAGGTAATGTAATATATATATATATATATATATATATATATATATAAACACACAGTAGTATTTTTTGAAACAATAAGTAGTAATACAAAACCAAAGCAAAAGAATGTATAGCAGCCTCAATTAAGAGGATTTTTTTTATGATCATTGTAATTACTTTTAAGAATAATACAAATCAGCGATATCGCTGTACAAATATATGAATGGTTCATCTTTTATATTAACACATGTATAGGAGTGTGAAAACATAACTGTTTGAAGACACATTTGGACTGTTCTGAGTCATTGGTTTACAGAAGAGTCCATTGTTTTTAAGTGGTTTATGAGTTAACACACAGGTGCTATGTAACATGGGCTTTAACTCCTATGAGGTGTGAGAGTATTTTATAGTGTGTATATAACTACATGTATTAGTAGAAGATGTTTATACTTATTTGAAAATGGGTCTGAACATCTTGTAAGGTTCTAGAGAATGGGGCTGATGTTCTCGTAAGGTTCTAGAAAATGGGTCTGAACATCTTGTAAGGTTCTAGAGAATGGGGCTGATGTTCTTGTAAGGTTCTAGAGACTGGGACTGACGTTCTTGTAAAGTTGTAGATTTGCGCACTTTCTGTGTTCCTGAGACATGATACTTTGTAATTTTCTTGTGAATATACATGTACAGTATTTACTTTTGAAGATTTCATTTTCTCTGCCTTTTTTAAACTCTGTTGTTGTTGTATTGTTGTTTAATATCCCACCCAAAAATCTTTCACTCATATGGAGATGTCACCAAATGCCGGTGAAGGGCTTCAAATTTTGACCTATGCTCGGCACGGCCATTGCGCAGTGAGGGCTCTTTAAGATGCTGACACCTACTGTGACATGGGACCTTGGTTTTTACTGTCTCACCCAAAGAACAGGAAACAAACCTGCTGCTGGCTGGACTCAAACTTTCGACTTCATGATCAAGAGTCAAGTGTGCTACTGACTGAGCCAGGCCGGCTCATTTTAAACTCTGTGATAAACATTTAGTTTCAGTACATGAGTACCAACATGATTGACAATTTTGGAGGTTATCCTAGTTCTCCTGCTGTGTAATTAGAATATATTTTTACCCTACATTTCTGTGAGAATTGTAAAGTTAAGTAATAAATAATTATTTTTTGGAATCTTTGTTTACTTTTTTTGAAAGTTATAGTACAAAGTTCATTTTGAAATAACCAAAAAAGTGTCTGAAAGAGATTAAGGCAGCACGTTTGACAGACAATTCTAACAGAACCCATATTTTGTTTCTATATTAAGCTGCATGTATATTAAGCATCATAAATTTGCTTCTAGTGCAGGGGTGTCCTGTAAATAAAATGATGTCATACATGTATATGAAAGTGTAATTGAATAAAGAAAGTATAATGAAATTTACTAATTACATCTTGCATATTGTTTAGACCTTGTTTTTGAGCAAATGCATAATATGACTTGAACATAGAACAGAATTCATGGCAAAATAATGAATTATCTTCTTTTAATGGTATGTTAGAAAATGATGTGTAAGTCCTGAAATATGAGAGAGAGAGAGAGAGAGAGAGAGAGAGAGAGAGAGAGAGAGAGAGAGAGAGAGAGAGAGAGAGAGAGAGAGAGAGAGAGAGAGAGAGAGAGAGAGAGAGAGAGAGAGAGAGAGAGAGAGAGAGAGAGAGAGAGAGAGAGAGAGAGAGAGAGAGAGAGAGAGAGAGAGAGAGAGAGAGAGAGAGAGAGAGAGAGAGAGAGAGAGAGAGAGAGAGAGAGAGAGTAGTTATACAGTATATGTCTACAGCATACACAGTTAATATCCAATGTATTTCCTCTGATTGGTATTGGGTAATTTCATTTCTGTTCCACAACTGAGTGTCCTCTTATAAATGACCTACCAGTAGCTAATATTGTGAAATGTTTTACCCATGGTTGTGTACTGTGTTATGTAGCTGCCATGTAGCACTCACTTCCATAACATCTTATATCCTTGTAACATTTTGTGATATTGTATACATTCATACTAAACTCATTTTTATACAGGTCTTTTCCCAGTTGTAATTTTTCTAGAAATTTATCCAAGTGCATATAGATGGACACTAATGAAGAAGGTCCATGTTGAAATGGCATATTTATCCCTATAAAGATAATAAATTATATTTATACTTTTACAAAATTTCTTTATTTTCAAAGCTAGATTTCTTTTCTTTGTTAAGATTTAATACATGTATACTGTACTATATGATCAGAATTTTTATTGATAATGTAAGCATCCTATAAGAATAGAAAATGAAAATACAAGTATTGGTCATGATTATCATTTTTATTGTCATGTATATTCCGAAATATATTTTTGGAGAAATGACTTACTAAAAGTATATTGGAAGAATAATTTTGGCTTTCAACTGTAGACCACTTGTACATGTACATGAATTACCAAAAGAATGAATCGTCTTTTAAGTAAAGCAATCAAATTATTATATATTTAGTACAGAGAGATCTTTGTATGCATGTTTTTCATAAAGTTTTAGTGTCGAAAGGTGGAACATAAACTCAGTGGGCTTTTTATGAGATCGTTGAGTGATAGGATGTGAGTGTGTAAGGTTTTGTGTTCTAGCTTGTCTGTCATAGATCTTTGAGGTACACTCTTGATAAACCTCACAGTTATCCTATGTATGTAGTATAAAAGTCTAAGTTATACTTCCTGGTAAAAGATCAAAGTTGTAATATGTACAAGAGCCCCCTGGGCCACAGGAACTTCTATCCACACTTCAGTAGAATGCCTTTATGTGAGTTTGAAAATTAAGGCCTTGTAGGGGTCGTTATATAAACAAACTTGATTTTGTAGTATGGTAGAGTTCTTCAAAGATAAAATGACACATGTTTACAGACACAACCAGTCTAAATTAAATTATAATAGGGGTGATAGGCTAGTTTTCCACACAGTAATTTCAGAGCTACAGTAATGCGTGGAGTTATGTTTTACCTGTGCACCCCAATTTTTGGAACATTGACAGTATTGAGTTGCTTTTTTGACAGTATCTGGATGTGCAACATTACAGTGTATCTTGTTAGACCTGGACCAGTTGCCGGCTAGAACCAGTTGCTGGCTATGGTGTTATTTCATCTTTAGTATGTACATGTACTTTGACAATACTTTTTTTTTCTTCTGTTTGAGAAAATTGTTCATCATCTTGTGAATTTTAAAAAAAAATCTAAAAAATTGTGTGTGAAATAACAGAAATAATGCAATAGCTGGCTACCAGTCCCCAACCAGTATAGTTAACCAGATTTATTTTATGGATTGCATTTTGTGTACATGATTTCAGTATATCAATACCATTCTGATTTTGCCATCTGAAATCAAAATTTGGTTTCCTATTGCAACATAAAGAATAGAAAAATAAAATTAGTTTTATCTATAGAAGCTTCTGAATGTAAGTATGTAGGTCTGATCTTAATTTTATGTTTTATCACTGTTTACCTGCAAGGAGATTGGTTCAAGATTTTGGCAAATTGGGACAGACATCATTGATATATACTGTCATTTAACAGTTCAGTTGAAGAAAATGAGAAAAATGCTTAAAGTTAACTTACCCTAATTGTAATAATGATAAAAACATTTACAACAGTTGGTAGAATGAATAAATAAATTGAATGAAAAATGATCAATTAAAAGGAGTCAGATTTACAAAATTTCATGAACTTTCAATATTTCAGTTCATGTGAGCTAATTAATGGCAAAGGAGACCTAGATCAAATAATAATTATGTAAATTGAGGTGTCTGCTCTGTAAGTAAGCAAGTACGGTACGTTTTTGAGTAGATCAATATTAAATCAACAATGTGATTAATTGGATAAGATCATATGATGTCCCCGTCTTTGAGAACATTCAAATTATTACAGAGCACAAATCGGCAAATAATATGAAAAGAAAATCATGGAACAAATAATTAAAAAGACTGAATTAAAAATCATGGTCTTATTCATCAACAGTAATGTATCTGCTAAATGTCCAATGTGTACATGTCATACCTGAGTTTGATTACCTCAGCCTAGATATACAGGTGGTAACTTGCCCTCTGTCATAATAAAACAATTCAAACGTAAGCATATATCCACAACCAAATCAAGGCATATTTGTAAACATATCGAGTGCTTAACTTTACATGCATGGTAATTTGTACAAATGTATACAACATGCTGATTCAAAAATTCACTTTTTAATTCAGAAATATTTTTTACTGAACAGTCCAGATAATAGAGGCTAAATGTCTTTATTTATAAATTTGGATTCTTTTTTTCAGTACATTGGAATCTATGTTGGAAGACCTGTCATATTAGACCAGTACTTTCAGGAGACCACATTTAAATGGCAGAAGGGATGGTCTTTTAAGACAGGTTGGGTCTACTTGGCTGAGTGTTTAGAGCATTGCACTCTGAACCATGTCCATAGCTTCTGTTCAGTGAAGGTATTAGCCCCGCTAGAACTGAAGCTGATTTTTGTGAGAAAGTTTGCCAATTTACTTGTAGAAGGCCAGTGGCCTGGGTACATTGTAACCGTGTGCTCTCCTCCACTGTTAAAAGCTAGCCCACAACATATAATTGGAAACCTGTTGAGTGTGGTGTTAAACAATATTCAAGTTTCAAAATTGAAATTTAAAACAAGTTCCACTGTATCATAATTTAAAACAGCTTCCATTGTATCATAATCATACATGTAATTTGAAATACCACTAAAAAGTAAAAACTATTCCCCATTTTAAACTGGAACTTTTTTCAGCACGTGTTGCAGTCTCTGGCACCATTGACTCCTTTCAAACTGTTTTGTATGTGTGTATGTATATAGATATGTATATTTCAATTCCATGCTGTATATTTTCAAAGACTTCTATATCTTCACTTGGTCTGTATTTGAGGAAGTCGTATGATGTTTGATAATGGAATATTTCTATAGCAAGTGGTTTATACTCAAATGATTAGGTTGCATGTATTATGACCTCCACTCTATAATGTCAAACTTTCATTTATCCAAATGATTATACTTTGTATTTTTTACAGTATACATACACTTACTTGGTCTCTTATTTGTAATTAATCTATATCCTTTTATATGCAATAATCAAAGCATATGTACCTGAGATTGTGGCATTCACACCTTTTATTTATCTGGCGCCAAGATTATAATTGTGTGGTAATATCTGGAACATGCCAATGATTAATTTCTTGTTATCATTCTTAGTTATAATACGTGCTAACTAAATTTGTAATTACATCTTTGCATCTACACGTACAGTATAGACACTGCGCTATAAAGATATTATAATCTTTACTGTCATTAGAGGTATTTAATATTCTTATTTACGAAATGAAAGTCACTAAATTATTTTAAGTTTGGTCCAATCAATTTGGATTATTGAGACAGTAAATTTTCTTCCGTTACAAATTTTAATAAATGTAACTTTCGCCACTGATTCTTATGACCGTTTACAGGCAAATGGACATCCTCAAAGTGCCTGCTTGACTGAGTGTAAGAACATCAAGATTTGAATCCAAATTGTATATAAGTGTGATTAGCATGGGTTCAAGCCTGGTTGGAACCTGTACTTCTTTATTTGGGGAAGTTTGTATTGCTAATATTGCAAGTGACCTTTGTTTGCATTTACATGTACATGTACTCTGTTTTGCTGAATGAAATGTTAAGTCACCTGTTCAGCAGTGGATGGTGAGTCATCTTTGTGATGAGGAGATATTCCTCACTTACATGTACATGTATGTCATTGAAAATTTATTGTGAACTTGTGGTGGGTGTGACCCATCAACAGGGGATGCTTACTCCTCCATGGAACCTGATCCCATCTCTGGATTTCCAGAGGATCATGTTTGTCCAATGTTCACCAGATTTGTATGTTGTGAATGTCACCTTGACATTCTTAAGGTAAATACTTTAGTGTATGTTGTATTCTTAACACATTTTAACCATGTTTTCTCTCGGGGCTTTTTCTATAGTATCCATGGGGCCGAAATTTGGTCCTGTTCCCAATGCAAAAATTCTTGTGTATTTTTTCCCAGTTTGATGGAAAAAATTCCCAAATGATGTGGTCATGACTGTAATGAAAAAAAAAAAAATAACATTAGGGGAAATGCTTTTAAAAAATGCATGTAGATTTCCACGTGTGCACACAATTTTCCCCAATATGACACAAATTCAAGTTAAAATTCCCAATTGTGTTGCCAATGGTTTTTTCCCAAAATGGACAGAAAAAGGCCTGTCTCCTTTAGTTAAAAAAATTATAAGCTCAATTGTAAATCTGAAAAATCAGCAAGTGTAAACACTAGTAAAATAAACATAGAAGTAGGTACATGTAGTTCTGGGATTGGTTTCAGGATGGATCTCAGTTGAGATATTCAAGTAGCTTGTGACTGTTTCTTTAACAAGACATTCTCCTTTAGAAGAGAAATTCACAGGTTTTATAGGTGAAAAAAGTTTGATGTAAATCCATTTTCATATCAAATCAAAATCCTGATGATTCAGATGTTTCCAAAAAAAGCAATTTCCAAATTCTATTTGTATATAAATTTTCCACAAAATGTGACATACTTATATGTATGACTTAAGCGAATAAACAATATGTATGTATTTATGTTTAAAAGTTGACACAAATGTATTTGATAATGTTTTAAAGGTAAGATTATTGATGATATAGTCAGGGTATGATGACAGCTACATATGTACATGTTGATATTGAGCAGGTACTTTTACATTCTGTTTAGTATTCATACACTTTTTTCATAACTGTTACCGATGGGCTGTCTTGTAATGATTTGTGTACATGTTGTTAGTTTTGTAATCAGGTGATTCAGCATTTTCTCCATGCTTAGTTTTCTCAATTACACACACACACACACACACACACACACACACACACACACACACACACACACACACACACACACACACACACACACACACACACACACACACAGAGTTAAACTTCACTATACTGCATCCATTTGTTCAGCCCAAATTTGGCATTATTTAGGGGTTTGGTGGTAGGATAAGGGAAATCCTAAATAGTATGATAGGGAAAATTGGAAAAGTGGACTTTCAAAAATTGTGACATTAAGCAAGGTGGCAAATGAATTGAGGGGCATTATAACTAATAAAAAAATTTGGTTCAGGTTTTAATTTCATTTATTTCATTATTTTCATTTATCAATGAAATGAATACCACGACAAAACTTTAAAGAATTACACCTAGTAATAGTATTACGTTCCTTAACAAACTTGTTTCTTTTTTAAAACAATGAAATTTTTACCTCACAATTTTTTTTGTACATGTGTTTATACATACAAATGTGCACACACATACATGTAGATGTTTTTCAAGTTGTTCCTTTCTGTTCGATCATGCCAGACTTTCTATTGAAGTCACATGATCTGAGTACAAACTATTCTGACAAACCTTAAGAGAATGGAATAGCTTGAAAATGGTCAATAGACCCTTTCACGATGACTGCGGTCCTGTAACTTTGAGTGGAAAAATAATACAGATTCCCAGAAAATGACGTCAAGAAACAATCAGTTACTATAACTACATTGTACATCTATGTTTTTAAAATACATTTTTCATTTTAATTTTTTTTGTCAGAACCTGTAAATTCTGGTATAAATAACAGTTTATGTATGTTAGTTCTCAGAATAATCCAGTCAGTAGGTGAAGTTTGTCCACATAATGGCAGTCATTATAAGCCTGTCTGACCATATATGAAGATACTGCCAATACATAGTCCTACATTTGTACATGTTCACTGCAAGTAAAATGATAAATGCATAATCTTCAAGTATATTTTATAAAATTGAAAGGAAAATAAGTTTTTACAAATCATGTTCTCCAGTCACAGTCATTTAGGTTTGTCTGTTAAAAGCTCTACATTGTCACTTCACCCACTAAGCGATATTAAATTTAGTATAGGTCTCTAGCTGTTTTTGGGGTCATACTTTTTTTTCATTGTTATAGAATCATACTGCAATCTCATCCAGGTTATGAGGTAAAGAAATGAGAATCGTTCATTGACATAGAAATGTTGTAATTGAAGTGCTACAAAGTCGGGCATACTTTACTTAAATCAATTAAGGTGAGGAAGGTGTAGTCTTTGTGCAAAAGTGTTATAACCTGGTTCTGAGATCCAACCAAAAGATCACCAGTTTAAGTTTCTACTTATATCCCACCATTATGAGAATTTTGACTCTCATCTGTTTACAATGGCCATTTTATTTCCAAGTCACATGGGCCATGTACCGTTGTTGTTTGTTGATTATTTGGAAGTCGAAACATTCCAATTGAAATGCTTATATCATCAGTTGGGCACTGTTAAGAAAAAAATGTCTGTCCTCCACACAAACTGTTTATGTCCTTAGGTCATCAAAAACCCATGAGGTTGGGTACGTTATACATTATTGGTCTTGGGTCTGCATTTTTACCAGTACATGTACTTTGACCATGATCACTTACACAATTGGCAGTCTCCATATAACTGAAATATTGTAGCGTGTGGCTTAAAACAAAATTTAAAATTCAAATTCACAGCAAAGTGAAGGCTCCCTGTGTTTGGATTGTATGTTTTATTGTTGTGTTACATCCCACAAATAAGATATTATAAAGATGTCACCAGGTATGGTAAAGTACAACAGATTTTTATTTTGTACTATGGGTGAAATCCAGTGTCATGTATGAGATGAGGGTTCTGCCATGACACAAAACCCCAGTTTTAAATCTCACAAGAAAGACCTGAGATTTACACTTTGTATGCTAAAGCCTTTCAACCCTACAGACCACAATGGACCAGTCTAAACAATAGAAAAGAGCATACTATCTAGAAACATAGGGTTGAAAGGGTTTGCTTGTTGACGGAACAGTAACAACCTTTATTTATAATCCTAGGCCTGGCTTGGTGCTGGGAATTAAACTTAGGACTTTCTGTTCTAGTTCAGTGCCAGACCACCACAGACAGCCCCTGTGTGTTTGATAACTTTGAGTTACATGTAGCTATTGAGTGATTCTCATGACTTTGCAGTGCAGAGTAACTTTTTGTTATGACAGGTTTCACAGAAAATGCATTTTATTACCAATTTGGCAACTGAATAATTGTAAACTGTATGATGTCTAGTTAGTGTAATTATAACATATTTTACCTTAAATTTAAACTTGTCAGGTCAAGAAAGGGTTCATGAGACTCCACCTCACCATTTTACTGTAAAACATCATACATGTGTAACTTAGCACTGAGACAATGATGTGCTATTAAAGAAGATGATATTTCAGTTCTGAAACGTAATATGTTGTCAAATGTATGTGAATATAATGGTGACATATACATAAAATGTTCCTGATTGAAATGGTGATAGAACATTGCTCATGAACCAGGAAATTGGTTTTTGTTTTCAGACAGTCAATCTGTTTTGTTACACTCAAGGAAGAGATAAAAACAAAGCACACTTTGTCTCATATACATCATAAAAACACAGGAAAAGGAATAAACAAAACACAGTAGTAAACGTATGGCTTGAGAATCATTTTGCCCTATTTACTGGTTAACTAAGTACATGTTTACAGATTCTCTGTAATTAATCATTCAGTTTTTATTTCATCAATTATCAAGTACAATGTATACACATGTAGCTCGTTTACTGCTATAGAGAATTCTTACTTGGGAGATCACATTTTTGTCACTGAAGTGTAGTCACCCAAGACAGGTGGTCTCTCAAAAGAGCTTTTATTTTACAGAAAATGTTTAACTGAATGTTTTTCAAAATGTGGCCTTCCATTACAGTGCACTTAACTAACGTTCTGTGGAGATAATTCATAATACAAGGAAAAGAACATGTTACCACTCTGGGTTTTATTTGGTTGGCCATATTTTTGCTGAGGCAAATCATCTTTGTGTATGATTTGATACACATGTCAGTTTAATTCAATATTTTCTTCTTAATACATGCATCCTGTTACATTAGAACTCTATTGTAAATGATACTTCTGTTATGGGATAATGAGAACATAACTCTAGCAGCCTTATAACAAACATTTACCTGCAGTAGAGGTACATCAGCCTTATAACAAAAATTTACATGTAGTAGAGGTACACCAGCCTTATAACAAACATTTACATGTAATAGAGGTACATCGGCCTTATAACAAACATTTATATGGAGTAGAGATACATCAGCCTTATAATGTAGTAGAGGTACACCAGCCTTATAACAAACATTTACATGTAATAGAGGTACATCGGCCTTATAACAAACATTTACATGGAGTAGAGATACATCAGCCTTATAACAAACATATAACAAACATTTACATGGAGTAGAGATACATCAGCCTTATAACAAAAATTTACATGTAGTAGAGGTACACCGGCCTTATAACAAACATTTACCTGCAGTAGAGGTACATTGGCCTTATAACAAACATTAACTAGAGTAAGGATGTAAAACAAAAAAACATTTGCATGACTACCATAAAAGACATGGGGAACAGTTTCTTAATCCTGACATAATATTATACAATTATTGCACTAATTTTGGATTTATATGAAAATTTATGGAGTACAAAAACAATATCAACTGAGGCCTAAGGCAATATTGCAATAATTGTTTTATTACATTTCACTTTAACAAACCATCAACCATTGAAAGAGATATTGTAAGTTCTTTCAGTCCCTCTGGTTTGTTTGCCTCCATATTTTATATAGTCAAGAGAAGTTAGCATTAAATAAATTTCAGCTAAAACATTTTCGTGACGTCAAAGCAATGCAATATGATAAATTATCCGGGATACAGTGCAACTTCATTTTAAACCATAGAGCATGTGACTTAGTCTGAACAAATGAAAATGCAAAACAAAAACCAAAATGTAATAAAAACATATAACGATATTGATAGTAATTTTATCACCCCAATTCTTGTTGGTTAAAATGAGAGTTTCTGTTTGTAATAATTATTGAAATTTAGCAGTAGATATCTGTTCTGCAGAAAGTAAAATTCTTTTTATGTTTTATTCTTCCCATTTTAAAACTTCTCAACTTGTGGGTGTATGGTCAAATTTCTGATTATAATTACTATGTTATGGAATATTGATGGATATTTTATATCATGCTGGTTGACCCAGATAAATCACAATGAGACTGACATGTAGTGCAAACCAGGTGTGATACTGCTTAATGCCTTGTACTAGCAGGTGTGTCAAGTTCATGTTATACCTTGAATAGCGTCATATCATAAATTTATGAACAAACAACATTTTCCTTTTATATTCTATATAAAATGATCTTTTTGAAATATTTTCAGTGACTTCATTTTTAGGGTAAATTTTCTTTAAATGTTAAACATTTATATCTAAATACATAGAGATTTTTACCTTATAGCATTTTTATTTGAACCTGGCTGATAATATACATTCACTCTTCCTTGGTGAATTTAGCAACATCATTTCCTTCTTTGTTCTTAGTATATTTTTCCAAGAAATTTCTTGCTGTAAAGAAAATATCTTAGTACCATAGAATAATCAGTGATGTATGAGAAGAAACTACATGGATTAAAGCTCTTAAAGAGAAAAAAAAAATTAAAAAAAAATAATAAAAAAAAAAAAAAAAAAAAAAATTTAATGAAAATTAAAAAAATAAATGGTAAAAAATTTATATTCCTTTCGAGAATAATTTAAAAAAAGAAAAGTTTTCATAGAAATTAAATGGAAACTTATATTTGTTCCTAACCTTATGGGACTGTACTTGTGACCACTTATTTTTTTTAAATTTATGACTAAATGGAACCTTAAAATTACTTGCAAGACTCAAATTAAATTTATTTCAGATAACATGGGTTATTAAATTTACTCATTACTCACTTTTAAATATCTCAAAAGTCATTTAAATGGATTACATGATTATTGATAAACAGTAAAATTTAAATATGCTCAATAATATACCTTGTGCACAAGTTGTTCAAAATTTGTTTTACAAAAACCAGTTATAACACAGAATTAATGTACATTTTCAGACTCTTACACCAGGATTATATATTACTGCTTTATTCAATTCTGTATGTACATGTAAGCTCAGATGTAATATATAATCTTTTTTTATGTATTCGAAATAGCCATAAATTGGACTACATGTATATATGTACAGTAATGCACATTATTCTAAGGTATGAGGTAACAAATGCTTGAAATTGTACAATATTATGTTTAAATAATATTATACATGACTTGAATATGTTTAAGTTTGAAGTTTTAATGGTTGAATTATATATATATATATTACACAGTGTATATACTTTAAATTCATTTATTTTTGTGGGTTTGAATTTTTGTTGGTTTTTCCTTAAAATGCAAATTAGTTGATCTTAATTTTCATCATTTTTGAAATATTCTTCTGTCCATCATTCATGTAAAAGATTTCATCATGGAATTAATAATGAAATTAAATCTAGAGATGAAAATTTGTGATTTGTATTTAATATGTACATACAGTATATGATACACACACACACACATACATACATGTACAATGAAACCGATTTTGGTTACCGTTAAATAAGCTAAGTTTGTATTTCATGTCAAACATATCATGCATTCTGTCAAGATTTCTCTTTAAAACAAAGAACTTACATGTATTTCAAAAAGAATCTCCAAAATGAGGAGTTTCCCATTTCAAAGTTTTGATTCAATGTTAATTCTACATGTATATGTTTCCCCGTTAAAGCCTTCTTTACCTTTTTTACCTACATGTATCAATGATTTGATTGCAGCTTAATAGATATGATTTATTGTATCTGCAAGTGACGGGTTTTTTATACATTATATAAAGTGATAATACTTGTGGTTTTAGTACATGTACGTCACACTACTTACAAGAAGTTAAGAACATTATTCAAACATCAGGTTATTGACACAGAGTAAGTTCCATGGGCCTTTATCAGTGCAATATTTTTTCATGATATGAAGGGTTCTACGTCAATATGGTTCATTTTAGATGGTGGTGGATGTAAATCATGTATTCATATATATTTCAGGTAGATGTCATAATTGTAAATAGCTGAATACAGCATTTTTAACACAAATTCTCTACCCTAGTACATTTTCTGAACTTCATTTTTCATCTTTTTGTTTGACAAGGGTGAGACAGATTTGAATGGGTGAATAATGTTGGGTGAAAGAATATTCCTCAATGAATGACGTCAAATATATATATTGATGTTTTCACCAAAGGTTTCATCTCATTGGAACCATTAAACTTTTTCAGTTTAAATGGCCTTCACTACCTTATTCTTCCTCCATTGTGACAAAAAGTTTACATAATCAAAAAGGAATAGAATTTGTTTCATAAATGTATACTGAATAGAAAAAGAAATATGTTGTAAAATGTGAAAGATAGGCCAATGTAATTTGATTGAACCAAATGATTTAAAGAACTAACAATATACAAAAACGAGGTTCATAATATGTGATTTTTTTTTATTGGCAAAGCTTTGTTTGACAGATAAATATCTTATGATCCTGACAGATATTTTGACTTTGAGTACATGCATGTGTACAGTGTTAGTTTTGAATTAAAAATTGACTTGGGTCTATTTAGAAATAGCTGTCTTTTTGTTTTTAGGTCATCAGTGAGTCATCCAGGAGTCAAATTGTGACCCTTTGTTGTCCATAATGTTGTATCGATGTGTATTGTACTTGAACCTTTTGGAAGTATTTAACAAGAAAAACAAAAAACAAAAACAAAACACTAGGTCAATACTAGGTCAATTATTTTCAAATTTGTAGCATCTGTAGGGTAAAGATATAATGTGTTTGTTTCTAGAGCCCTGGATCATGGCATTTGTACTTATTCACAAATGAATTAAGCACCTGTTGACCATTTTCATAATTTCACCTTCAATAACAGTATGTCTCAGTCAAGGTCATAATAATTATTTCTCTAGGTACATGTAGTATTCATAAAGTGGTCTTTTATGACAGTAGTCTCCGAAGACAGGTTCCTCTGTACATAGTATTTAGCCAGTATATATTTATAAGAAATTCTTATTTTTCTTTATCTGTACATTCTATTTGGTTTTGGTCCACATGTGTTGAGCTCATCTAATGAAAGGTTAGTTTGGAGATCTTATAGCTGGCATGTACAGTTTTTTTTATGTATTCTGACCATATTTTTATATTTTAATGCCTCTGAGATAGTGTCACCCAGTCACTAAATATGTTTTATGTTTCTGTTATATTTCCTGTAGTAACATGTAATTATCAAGTCATATCTATATTCATATTTATGGAATTACAATTTTCATATATATAAGCTTCAAAATATGTCTCCATGGTACAGGGTATTACATTACTGGTATAAGATATACCTTAATGTGGAATATATTATTCAATTTGGTTTCTAAAAAAATTAGTACCAGGGGCTAATTAGTATCTGATTTGTTTTTGGATTTACATGTATCTATACATAAATGTATATGTATCAGTTGATACAGGTAACTGTACGTGCATTGAATGTATATATTTTGAATGTAGGCCCTACATGTGCTTCTGCAGATTCTCTTGTGATTAAGGTCAACATATAGTGCTCAAGTACTGCACAATGAAAAACTTTGGCCCAGAATTATTGTATGGATAAATGTTTACTTATTTTTGCCTTGCCAACCACCTTTGTTTATGGTTTACATGATTGAAACATGAACACAATATGTGACATGAATTCGTGTGTAGGACTGTTTATAGAGTGGAATTTCTCTGCTCCACAAACATATTTGATCTTAATCGGAATCATCATTTTGTAATTTTACAAGACATAAACATGGTGTGTGATGTTTGCACTGAAGATTTTCAATTGTTACTTCAGATAAGCTTTTCTTTTCTAGTTGAAATTATTTGAGGGAGGAATATATAGGTCAGGATCACAGAACTAATATTGACATAGATGTACCAATTTTAGAGCATTCTACTTTTGTTGATGGTTTAAAACTTATAAGCATATACATGTACATCGTACTTTTCTCTATAAATCAAAGTCAATTTTTCTTTTTACAATTTAAACATGAGAACGAAAGATATTTAAATTGACTGACACTGTTTGATAAAGTATTTGAAAAGTCTGTTTGAAGATATTTAAATGTAAATGTATTACAGCTGATTTCTCTTAATTGCATAGTCAAAATATCATGCTAATTACAGGAATATGTATTAACAAAAAAGTGTATTATATTGACCAATTATGATTCATGTTCATCTGGTCTTTTCATATGTATATATGATACTATTATGAACACCCTAGGTACATTAGCAATATGTTGATTAAATGATAGATGTGAATATGTACACCATCAGTGACCATGTATGACTTGTGTTCCAGTTGTTTGTCAAACAATACCATATTCGACCCATTAACCGCCCATATCCCTATAAGCATCCCTCCCCATTTTAACATATGATCAAGAATCTTTTCTAGCTGATTGACAAGGAGATGTGGACCTGAAAAAATGAAAGTAACAGAAGAATATCTCTAAGTGCCCTTGGTTATAACTGCAAGAACATTACCACTGTGCCCTTTAAAATCAACTGTTTTACATCAGTTTAACTATTAATTGGTCCCTTTAAGTGCCCACCCCTTTTTCTTTATTTTTGTAGTGCCCTGGGCACTCAATGGATTGAATACGGTAATTCTAATATCCCCCTCTACTCACACCTGCAAAAGAATATTCGCTATATACAGTGTAACCTGTCTTGAGAGACCACTCTAATGAAAAACCACCTGTCTTCTAAGACCACTTTCTGAAAACCACATGGTTATATAATCCTTTAACTCATCAACCCCTAAAAAATAATGGACTCTTCCATATGTCTGTTAAGGGTGAATGGGTTAAATAAAACTTCTTTTGAGAGGCCACCTGTCTCCAGAGACCACGTTTCTTTGACAGGTGGGTGGTCTGTCAAGACAGGTTTCACTGTATACTCATAACATACTATAAGACACAGAGTTCAGTAAAAATCTATGGCTCCTAAGTCAGTATAAAATAATTTCTCCTGATTCAATACCAGTGTAGTATTACTTCCCATATGTCAGTACAAAACATGTGATATTACAAATACATGTACTACAAATATTGAAAAATTGTTGTTGTTTTTTTTTTCATTGAACAGGCCCTGACAACAATGGTCTATCATTTTTCTTTGCCCAAGTATCTTGCCAGAATCATGAAAATCCATTTCTCTAAAATTTCAAACAGATAAAAATCTTATTATTAAATCTGAATTGATAAAGAAGTGTGTTCTTTTTATCATGATTCATTATTATGTCAATTTTGGACAACTAGGGAATATTCATTTGCAGGTGTGAGTAGATAACAGTCAGAGGACATTGAAATCATTGTTTGACCAACAATTGGAACACGTGTCATATATGGTGTTAAAATTCACATGTAGATTGGTCATGACTAGCTGTCAGTCTACCATTAAGATACTTGTGGTGAAAGGGCAAAAGAACAGCAAAGTGGTCATCATAATCACCCTATGTTGCTGATGGTTACTGGATTATGAGCAGTTTCCAATTTTATCTCCAAAATTAATTAAGCAAATTTAATTAACATAAACCAGAACTCTTCAACAAGCACTGGTTGAACACAATCAGTTTTGTATATTTAGCTCACCTGAGTCACAGGGTTACCAAGGAAAATAAAAATATTGTCCTTTTCTATTATTTTAAATAATCATCATAATGCAATGTATGTAGGCTACAGTGTAACTTGGCCTAAAAGATTGCCTTGCTTAGGAGACCACCTCTCATATCAGACCATGAATTTACAGTATCTTGATAAATAAGTACAAATTCTACTAATATTGGGGGGAAATGCCTGTGTATGCTTCCAAAGCTCTTTGATTACTGATTGCTCAGGTGAGCAGTGTTGCAGGTGGACCCAAGTTGTTTCCTATAGCTTGCTTAGTGAAAAGTAAAGATTTGGTACATGTACTTACACTTCAATCTTAGGAGAAAGTTACTGTAAACCCCCACTTGGGGTTAATACATGTACAATGTACTTGGGATTTTACCATGTAAAGCCTTTCTTTAATTTAGCATTAATTCATGTTGAAATACAGGAGTAACAATACAGTATTGTATTCGTATTGAACAGATATTTCATGTGGTAACCTCTTATTTCATTATTGCAAAGATTCCGTCCCCTATGTGAGCACTTACACTTTAGCACCATAAGCATTGTAACATTTTATTTTCAATAATTCAGTCAATGCAATAGCAATGGAGTTCAGTGTCAGCAATCTTTTTAGCACTATACTTAAAATAAAGTAGGCAACAAAAATGTCATAAAAGCATTTATATAAACATAAATCTTGCAACCACAAAGATTAGAAGAAAAAATGTGGAATTGGCATTTTTAAAGCGGTACCATATGTAATCATATATCAGGTTGAATATAATGTGGTGTCCACAGAGTTTTTGTTTATACATAAAAATCTCACAAAATATTTTAAGATCAATCATTAAATATTTTTCCCTGGTCCTTTTAATCAAACATGAAGAAAATTTTATTGCATTTGAATTTTACAAACATAAAATTGCATATGTACATGTATGTATCGAGGGAGAGAGATTTTTACGAGAATTTTTTCTTAGAAAATCTAGGACATTAACTGTACAATGTATGTATGGCTGATTTCATTTTTGTTATGAATTTCTTATCTGTACCAGCATGTTTCCATTAAGCTTTACAAATGAAAAGTTTCATATTCAAATCTCTCTAGTGTGGGTCATTTGTACTAGTTGTAAGAATGATTCTCAACGCGAGTATAATATATACATATATAAATTACCGTCAAAGGCGACACTCGGTGGATGATTGTCTGATCAGATTGGAGATTTCCTCCTGACGTGATCTCCGTCTTTTCCCTGTAATCAGCAATTGTGGGTTTTTTAATTAGAGACTCTGGGTGCTACATTAGAGGATTACTAGTATTGATCTGCTTAATATCATTCATTATTGTGACTTATTGAAAGCGAAAATAAGGAAAATGATTTTACAATGAAAAAATTGATTTTTGGTGTTGTTTCCTCTTATACATGACTTGAGTGGTTGTTATAGATCATGTGCTAATCAATATCATGTTTTAAACTCAAAATGTTGTGATTTTTGTGTACCCGACCAAGGACGTTTTGAACCTGTTCACTTGTTGAAGGATTTGAAGAAAAGCAACAATCATTATTATCTAATTCATTGTGTCAGTGTTTTGATTTTATTTGAGTGTCAAGTTTTTTTTTCTGTGAACATTACATGGATTTTGCTAATAAGCAGAAAAGCTGTTGCGTCTTGTTATTATATCTTCTTGTTGAGAGTCAGTATGTCTTCATCACTATGTTTTTACTTAGTGTCCAAATGAAACAGAAATTCAATATGATATGCTGGTTGTATACTTTACATAGGTGTGTGTACATAATTGATTTGATTACAAATGGACATACTTCAAATATACTTATTGGGGCATCTGAAACAGCAGACACTATGCAGGCTTCTTAAACACCTCCACTTTGTTGTGATGTAACAAAAATATAAAGGCTAGACTCATTTCAAATGTTTTAAGATTGCATATAAATCCTTCTAGAATTAATTGTGAGTCTACAGATCAACATTTAAATGTGATTTATATGATAGCTGAGCAGCGTTTTCCGCAACCCTTGAGTATTGATATGTGTTGTATCCTGCCATGGACAAGTTCGGCTTACGTGTAGTAAGATACGGTTGTCTCATTGATACTCGGGAAGTTGTGGTCACACACAACTAAAATTAAGCTGGTTTCTTTGATGTAAAAAATTACAAAGGATTTGTTTGTGTAGACAGATATACATACATATATATACATTGTATATATATATATTACTGGTGTCATTTGCCGTTATTTTTATGTGATGCACATATTTAACTTTCTTTGAAAATAGAACTGAGCAAAGGAAGAAGCACATTCAGAAAGATTTTAATCGGATTCACACTTTTTGAAAATGAAATAATTGTGTGTGATGTCATTGTGATTTTTTGTTCTGTTATGTGAATGACTGACGAAAGTACTACTAGATCCACTTAAAATGCCAAACAGAAAAAGTAAATAAAACGTCAGAACTTAATTGAAATCAGGAGAATTTATTACAAGTATGATAAGGAGTGATGATTTTAAAATGTTCACTGAACAATAGGGGTGAGTTGTACTTAATTGATAGGGCTATATTATTAGACTATTAAGGAGGTTGAGTTTGAATAATTGAAAAATAAATTTGTGACAAGGCACATAAATGAAGATCCAAACTGACTCAGAGGGAGACGATACATTTCAGAACAGTATGGCAGGCCATAAGCAACCTGCACAAATGGCCAATACATCGGAGGTTGTGCGAGAGCACCAGCGAATTCGTAGGTGTTTCAGTGAGGTAAGTAAAAGTAGAAAACCCTCTGCATACCTAGCAAACTGAAATAGTCTTCATTTAATTTGTTTTATTTTGTTATGGGGCCAATAGATATTTGATGTTGATTTTGCAACTGTTATGCAGACCAGAAGACAAATTGACAGTTTTAATATGACAGAGTTATTGTCCATATTGATGTTAACACAACTAACTTGACATCTGTATTTATATAAATTATAGTGTGTATTTGAAATATGTGTAGTTTGATTCATTTTGTTTCAACTTTGAAATATGTGGCATTGGAAGAGTTACCCTGGGTACATGTACTTATAACTATCTTACTGGTTTCTGTACATATAGATTCATGTACCAGACTTTCATCCATGAAGTCTTTAATAATCAGTATCCCATGTGTCATAATATGGTTTGAAGTTCAATAATGTGTATTAATGTGTATATAGGTTCAGAAGTCAGGTTATGTTAAGTGGGAATGTGTAAATGTGAGAGTGTGATCTTTATCATTAGATGACCATTATATGATGGTTATCTTGGGGATTTTTATCTTCGGATAATTTTTCATATTTTTATTTACGAATGATATTTTGTCTTTTAGCACACATGTCTTACAGGTGCTTTAAATATACACATCTGTCATCATAAAAATTTCGTCTGTTGGGGGGAGGGCAAGAGGGTGTTTTTAAAAAGTAAATACTAAATACATGTTCACTGTACAGTTCTTAGTAATTTGACTTCTTCATACATTTTGTTTGTATTCATTTTTCTTTGCCAGTTTCATTTTGACAACCAACCACAAAACATGACCTTACCGTTAGATAATCATCTTTTCTGAAGAGTTTGATTTATTCTGTTTATACAATTATCAGTACTTCAAAAATGTTTGTTGTAAGAGGATTCAAACCAGGGAAACATAGATCTGGGTGTATTCTATACAATATGTTGGAATGTGTATTAGGTAAATAGTGTTCCTATGCCCCCCCCCCCCCCCCTTCCCCCTAATGTGCTTATGAAGGCCGAGTCCAGAAAAATTACCTTAGATAGTGATAACAGTTAAATCAACAATAAAATACTTAACATTAGTAAGCTATGTGTATTAAATGTTGGATATTCTAAAAGTTTTTGACAAGATATTTGTCTTTTAAGAGCATGTTACTGAGGTTAGTTTTTTCCATAAGAAACTTTCCCTGTTAATCTACGGGAAGCTGGTAGCAATTTACTGGTACCTTGAGTTCTTTGGGATCCATGAATGACTTTCTTTCTTCTACACAAAGATCTTAAATGCTACCATAACAATGTTGAATGCCAACATAAAATATTGAATCCCACCATAAGAATGTTGAATCCCACCATAAGAATGTTGAATCCCACCTTAAAGAATTCAAATTTGAGACTGATGTTGAGACTGGCTTGTCAAACTTTTTGGTAAAAAAATGTGTATAAAGAGCAGACATGATAGTAAATTGGATATAATGTTTGTCTGTTCAACTGCTCATTTGTTGAACATACATTTGAACCGAAAACAACATTTAAATATATAAGTACCGTAAAACCATTTCTTTTCATGGGTTTAAATCTTTATGGTTTTTTCTTCAAAAATGATTTTGTTGACATTAATTTTGGTTGATTTTGAAATATCCTATTGTCCATCATTCAAAGTAGTTTCATCTTGAATTTATTTACATGTACATTGTTTTTGGTTACCCATGAAATAAAATGGTCGACAAAAAATTATGATGTCACAGTATTTGCTGTAAATGTCAATATTCAAGTGTCATTGTTACATTTATGACAAACACATTTGTATATAGGGGCATTGTGATACGATCTGGCTCTAACTGCATTTGTATTAAAATGATATTTCAGAAAGGGATGGGTCTCTATAGAAGTACATGAACCATCAACAGATTGATGTCAGTTTGGTACAAGGATGAAAATTATTTGTGGAAGCTGTATTCAATTATATCAGAATCTTTTTAACATTTTCTAACTTAAGATCATGTCTGTATATAAGTTTTAAAAAATCAAAGTCAATTTTATTAAAATTCATTAAAACTTTAATTAGAATTTGAAACTTTTTCTATTACATATGCATGAGATGCACACACTGGTTGTTTTCTCACTCAATAGTTCTCATACAAACCCCTCCTGCTTGGGTCAATTTAGTGTTTTAAATGAAATGAAGGACAGAGGAGAGAAATGGGAAGGAAGCAAGTACTTGAGTTTGTAGGCCTGTCATGATATCAATGTGAGCACTGCTACAAAATGTTAATCTGTAAACAACCTGATACTGGTCTGATCACAACAAGTTTTGACCAATTTAAATGATTAAGTGATATACAGCTTAAGTGACTTTCTTTTTTGTCCAGATTTACTGTGTATTTATATTCACTGCTTGCTGGTTAATTTTGCACATGTTAAATGGGACATAAACAGCATCTCCATGGTAGCAACAATTCTGAAAAACCACCATCTCAATGCGAGCAGGAGTTCATAATAAATACCATCTCAGTAGTACATGTAGCTAGACTCTGTAGTAGCAAACGCTAAAAATAAACATCATCTCAGTAGCTGTTAGAGGCAAGAATAAATCTCAATTAGTAGCTTGAGTTCAGAATAAATACCATTACAGTAGTACATGTAGCAAGAGTTCAGAATAAACACAATCTTAGTTAGAAGCAAAATTTCAGAATGAATAGCATCTCAGTAGTAGCTAGAGTTCAGAATAAACACCATCTCAGTAGTAGCTAGAGTTCAGAATAAACACCATCTCAGTAGTAGCTAGAGTTCAGAATAAACACCATCTCAGTAGTAGCTAGAGTTCAGAATAAACACCATCTCAGTAGTAGCTAGAGTTCAGAATAAATATCATTTCGTTTGTAGAGTTCAGAATAAATACCATCTCAGTAGTAGATAGAGCAAGCGTCAACAATCATAAATATTTCCATTTGTCCTGCAGGACAAGTAGTATTGGAATCTACAATGTACCTGTCCTAATGCAAAAATTACTTATTGAAATAAACTTTGTCTTCAGCAAATTCACTTGTCCACAAGTGAGGAGTAACATTTACTTGTCCAACCATAAATTTAAAATGGACTTGTCCAAGACAAACATGACTGTTGAGCCTTGTAGAGTTAAGAATTAACACTATCTTAGTTAGAAGCAAAAGTTCAGAATAAACTTTTGATGTTGAATATTCACAACTGAAAATACTGTCTTCAATTTTTTTTTTATAATAGATTAATATTTCATAAGTTGAAATGAACTTGCAATATTTGTGTGTGTTTTCAACTCATTGTATAAAGAAATTCAATGTAGTTTAAAGCAAAAGGCATTGATAGTCAGCATCATGGATATATCTATACGTAAACATTGATTTTGTCCTGCATTACCTGGTTCTCTTGTATGGACTTTCGTAAGCTAACTGTCAACAGGACGAATACTATTTGTAACATGTGTCATATTGTTTTTTGACTTTGTATGGGTGGTCCAGTTAAGATTTAATCTTTTTAATATTTTGTGTTTGCACATCAGTCATTGAGTAAAAAATATTTATGCATGAGTAAGAAATACATTACGTTTGTTTTGTAGCATCTCTGAACATTTTGAAGGAACTATGGTCTATTATTATTGACAAATTCATAAAACCTACATTTAGAAACTATAGTTCCATGTATTTTTATATCCAACTCATGGAATTCTTGTCTACATTATAAGACAAAAGCATCCATATTTGTTTACAAAGGAGGTACATTTTTTCTATAGCACTGAGATATTCTGTACTGATTACATTGCTGTCTGACTAACAATATATATGTTTGTGTCATGTTAGTTGCGTCATTGGCCTAGTATAATATTTGCCCTGAGTGTTGTCGTACATCTCCGATATCTATAAATAAAAATAATTGAGGTGTGTTGTTACTGTGTTATATGCTTACAATATCACTTTGGTAGAGAGAATTCTACTATTATAGCACTTTGGAAAATGTTTTTTAGTTAGCATCTTGTTAAGGTTGAATCAAAAATCATTTTAGAATACACCATGAACAATACAATTGTGTAACATTTATTTTGCCATACTCCCCTTCAGTCATAACATACAGCCACTGTCTTAAACTCCAGAACATTAAGGAAGCTTCTGTCTAGAGGACTGGAACAATACCTTTTGCTAATTATTTTGCGCGAGAGAGAGAGAGAGAGAGAGAGAGAGAGGGGGAGGGGTACGATTCATACAAAGATTATGCAACATGAAGAGCGTCACTTATTATTTTTAACATAAGTTTTGGTATAAGACATTCTATGTCCATTAGTTGACAAGATAAGACACAGACATATAGTAGGTTACTTTTAACACTGAAATTAAACATATATAAAATGCTGTGAATCTGTCATAATATAACAGCTCTTTATGCAAAGATGGTTGTATTGTGATTGATACCAAATTCTTTGACATACCATGGGAACTAAAATACAAATAGCATTAATTCTGAATTTGATAAATGTAATATATAAAGATTGTCTTTGTAGGCAGGATTTAGTAACTGAAATGTGTGCAGTAGATTGCTGTGTCTGTTGGTGATAGAAAAGTAATTATTGATTATTTTAAAACTTAAAAGATTGAGTGGGTAAAAATCAAGTTTCTGGAATGTTAAGATTTAATTTGATATGGAGCAGTGGTATTATATATAAGTTGATTGATTGGTAGGAGTTTTGTGTTCAAGTCAAAATCTTATTTTATAAGGTTTCTAAAGCCATATCTTGATGAAGGGACACTAATTTACACCTAAAATATAGATCTGACCTATTGTTCAGTTAGTCAGATTCTTTACCTTGGCTTTGTTTGTTTGTTTGTTTATTGTTGTTTAACGTCCCACTCAAGAATTTTTCACTCATATGGAGACGTCACCAAATGCTGGTGAAGGTCTTCAAATTTTGGCCCATGGTCAGCACTTACGGCCATTGAGCAGTGAAGGTTCTTTAACATGCCAACACCTATTGTGACACAGGGCCTCGGTTTTTACTGTCTCATCTGAAGGACAGGAAACCAACCTTGATGCCGGCTTGACTCGAACTCACGACCTCACGATCAAGAGTCGAGAGCGCTACCGACTGGGCCAGGCCGGCTCCTCTACCTTGGTAGTGTCTGGTATAATGTAGACAAGAGTATACC
Organism: Atrina japonica; assembly: GCA_030159075.1. NCBI lineage: Eukaryota > Metazoa > Mollusca > Bivalvia > Pterioida > Pinnidae > Atrina > Atrina japonica. Next base: position 653,063 of record BROG01000179.1, read on the forward strand.
AAATTCATTTGCCAAACTCAGAAAAATTTTGTTTGAAGATTATGAATTAAATATATATAGTCAAACTTGCATTGAAGGGCACCTCTGTATAAAGGACACTGCCTATAAAGCCATTCAAGCATGGGTTTTTTTATATAATAAATAAACCTCTTGATAAAGGCCACTTGTCTATAACAGCAACTTTTGCTTGTTCCTTTGAGTGGTCTTTATAGACAAGTTTGACTGTATAAAGAAGATTACAATGTAAGTTATACAGGAAATCTTTGATGAGTCGAAGTTCAAGAGACCATCTAGAATAGTTCAAAACATCAGGACTTCGACACATGTATGGTAACCTAGAATCATAGATGTTTAGCTTCAGATGATTTAGGAGATTTATTTGACAGCTTCCAAATTGTATAAGACATATGCAGTCATAATATCTAATAATTAGTGCTACATTAACTTTATTTTCAGGAAACTGAGTGTTTTTGAGGAAAAGAATTGTCATTTGGTGCTTTTATTCACATGTAAATTTTGACTTCGAATTATTTGTAGGAATTTTCGATGTTTTTATATAAATGGGCCCCAAAAATTTATTTGAAATATCAAGAATTTCGACTCATTGAAGTTCAACTCGACGAAGTTCTACTGTAGTTAGTTTTCAATGCCTAATGTTGGAATGGTTCATTTTTCAAATTGACAAATTACAAGTGATATGTTGAAGACTTTGATATATTGTTAACTTTTTGAGTGATTATTAGTTTGTCTGAATTACATGTATAGGTCTACCAAAGTAAAGTGGCACATCCAGGTTCATTAAAAAACCGAAACAATTAGTCTTCTTTCCAAAAATAGGTTGCACAGATAAAACATTGCCTTGCACGAACTCCATGCATTACTGAATCTCCAATACTTTTGTGATGTCAAGTAGCTTGTCACTCCCGTTATGATTTGATTTAGACTTATTGTGTTTGTAAACATGTGCCAATTTACCTTGGTAGACATGTACATGTACTTGTATATCATACATGGAATCCATTGCTACCCATTTAAGTCAGTACATATAGTAGTAAATCATAAGACTGTTATACCATAATGGCATTCCTACATATGAATTTTACATGTGCACAAATAGTTTTGGATGGCATAAAGGACTTATGTGCCCAAAATGTTTTGTACCCAAGACAAATCCTACCCATTTAAAGACAAATTGTACCCTGTGTATAATTTGTCTTTTGTTAGATATGATTTGTTTTATATATGAAACTCCTTGATGCTGTTCAGAAATTTTGATGTGCAGTGTGAAATTCGTAGAAATGCAGTTAACATGAAAAGATGAAAAGATCTATTAGCTACAGTGCCTGGAGTCATTACAAATATTGACCAATATAGTTATGACTAAATCATATCAATTATGTTGAGTATATTTTATACATGCATTAGGCTACTGCAATCAATCTCTGTTTATTAGTTTAGGGAAAAGAAGGATCTAATATTTGAGTAGATAACTATGGTACATGTATGTGTGTGCACGTGCATGCATGTGTGTGTGTGTATGTGTGTGTGTGCATATATACTTCAGTCAAGTTACTGACACAAAGATCAAACATCACATATCAAAAGAAAAATCGAGAACAAAAATATGGATATTTTTATAATTTATAGATAAAATTTTGATTTTCTTCCATTGTAATCTAGTATCTTTAATCATAACGTGGTTCACATTTTTCTGGATTTTGTGTTCATCTGCATATTACCCCTGTCAATTTAATTCTGTATTTATTGCATTTTGCAAGACATATCGTTGCATTTGAATGAGCAGAAAAACTTATTCCCACTTTGCAGATTAGAAATGAAATATTATTCAGATTTGAGAGACACAAACTTCATATATCTTCATTTGCTCACTGGAATAATGCATCATGATTGACAAGTGTATGCATTTAATCAATTATGATTTGGGGGGAGTGTCATTTAATCATATTGTTAAACAACCAGGAGGCATTGATATTTTGGCTGTGATGTTTTATATACGGTAGCAAAAAGGCATGCTAATCAGCAGTTAGATAAAGTTTGATAAACTTCTGTTGGGAACATCCATCATGGAGATGTATAATAGGTATTATCTACATTTCCTGATCATTACCTTGGGGTGAACATTCTCTTGGTCTCTGTTATTGTGTATACAAGAAAAGATAAATACAAATGTATGATTGAAAAATTTATGTAAAATGTCAAAATTTAAAGAAAACAGATATCAACAAAAGCACTTGTCATCTATCTCATGAACAATAATCATATCAACTTAGTAGATACGGATTTCACCTGAAACTCAGTCCATCAGGAAAATTTTGTACTATGAGATACTGGTTGTAAAATATGAACTGAAGTCCTATTACAGCGGAACCTATCTTGTTAGACCACTGTTATAGAAAACTTACCTGTGTTGTGACACCTCTGTTATAGAAGTCTTCCGGTACCTGTCATGTGAGACCACTGTCATAAAAAGATAACCTGTCATGTGAGACCACTGTCATAAAAAGACAACCTGTCATGTGAGACCACTGTCATAAAAAGACAACCTGTCATGTGAGACCACTGTCATAAAAAGACAACCTGTCTTGTGAGAGCACTTTCATGAAAGACAACCTGTCATGTGAGACCACTGTCATAAAAAGACAACCTGTCTTGTGAGAGCACTTTCATGAAAGACAACCTGTCATGTGAGACCACTGTCATAAAAAGACAACCTGTCTTGTGAGAGCACTTTCATGAGAAAGACAACCTGTCATGTGAGACCACTGTCATAAAAAGACAACCTGTCATGTGAGAGCACTTTCATAAAAGACAACCTGTCATGTGAGACCATTGTCATAAAAAGACAACCTGTCTTGTGAGAGCACTTTCATGAAAGACAACCTGTCATGTGAGACCACTGTCATAAAAAGACAACCTGTCTTGTGAGAGCACTTTCATGAGAAAGACAACCTGTCATGTGAGACCACTGTCATAAAAAGACAACCTGTCTTATGAGACCACTGTCATAAAAAGACAACCTGTTTTGTGAGACCACTGTTATAGAAGACTACCTGTCTTGTGAGACCACTTTCTGATAACCACTTAGTCAAGTAGTAAGTAGTTAAGGATGAGATGTCTTGCAGAACAAGTTCTATTGTAATTATCTAGGTTCTGTTTGATTTTTTAACCAAGATCTATATGTGATTTTGACCAAGATCTATGTGATGTATATGAACAAAACTGTTGAATGTGCTACTTCAAAAGTGCATACCAACACACAGTCAAAGTGAATTAGCTTTTTGTAATATACAAACCGTATATTGATCCTCGGGAAACTTATCTGATGTACATTTTAGTATAAGCCTAAAATCCATCAAAACTCCTGGTGTAGACAGATGACCATTTGCAATGGAAATAAGATTACATCAATGTGCTAAAAGAAAATTGAAACGAGAGACTAATATGACATTTCTAATAAAATGTTCCCCTGCTTCACAACTCAAGAAAGGACAATATATTTTAACGGAAAACAAAAGAATGAAAATCATGTAATAACTTGCTGCCAAATTAAGCCTTGTCGATAAGTCTTCAAATGTGGTACTTGTGATTGTCTGCAATTTAATGCTGCATGGAAAATTTGGAAGCTGAAATAATATTTGAATATAGATATAGATGAGAGTTATTTCATCAAAAGAAAGATACTGAGTTAAGAAAAAATGGCTTTTGTTTCTGATTACATCTGTAGTTTTAAATATCACAATAACAAATTATATCTTGCAGTGCAACATGCCGAGTAAGCTCCACATTTAAAAGTGTGATTGCTTAAATTATGTAGTTGTCCAGGTTTTTGTATATATATACATGTACAAGTAGATGCTTCTGCTTCTAGTTCTAAGAAGTTAAAATAGCTTAGGTGCCTCTCTTTCTCTCTCTCTCTCTCTCTCTCTCTCATTCTCTCTCTCTCTCTCTCTCTCTCTCTCTCTCTCTCTCTCTCTCTCTCTCTCTCAAAATCTCTCTCTCTCTCTCTCTCTCTCTCTCTCTTCTCTCTCTCTCTCTCCTCTCTCTCTCTCTCTCTCTCTCCTCTCTCTCTCTCTCTCTCTCTCTCCTCTCTCTCTCTCTCTCTCTCTCTCTCCCCCCCTCATTATGATATTAATTTTCCACTATGATTTGTTGTTGACAGGACTGTTTGAAATATATTGACATAGTTTTGTGGTAGTGGAAATTGATATTCTACTATAAAGTTTAAATTGATCATGTTTAAATCAGGTGAATATATTTACATCATTTGTAACCAATATCTTTCTATGATCAAATTTCAAATGTTTGACTGTCAATGTGGTTTATTCATATCAGGCTTGATTTTCCTGTTTTCTGTATAGTTCATTTTCAGAGCATTTTGTAACATAAAATTTGCTATTGAATTGACAGCTTTATGGTTAGTATTAGGGCATGTCTTTTTCAGTTCTAAGATATTGGATCTGTATAATTGTATAAAAACATTCAAAATGTAAATTTTCTTTATAGCATTTTAAAGCTTTTACGTAATGCATAGCAGAGCTTTATTTAAATTGGACACAAAAAGGCAAGCAGCATCATTTATCACTGTTGGTTAAGTCGGCAGGAAATTTCCATTTAGCAGTGATAGATGTGTTGGTAGTAATTCTGTCACAAGATCCATCTCCTGCTGGGGAACGTGGTCCTATGAGAAAGACGTTTCAGGCTCAGTAGTAATCTCATCACATGATTTGTCTTGTATTGGGGAAGAAAGATATCTCAGGGTTGGTAGTTGCTGCTTGGTACATTGTAAATTTGTTAAATAATCTGTCTCCTGGTGGCGACTGCTAGAGGACATTCTGTCTCCTTCTGGAGAGCATGGTCCTATGAGAAAAACATCATAACCATCTCAGTAATTCAGTTACACGGTCAGTTTCCTGCTGTAGAACATTCTGTCTCCTGCTGGAGAATACGGTCCTCTAAAATAAAGACATCTCAGGCACCTTAGTAATTCTGTCACATGATTTGTCTCCTGTGAGAACAGGGTCTCCTAAAATAAAAACATTTTGAACACATTAGTAATTCTTTCACATGATCTGTCTCCTACTGGAGAACATTGTCCTCTACAATAAAGACATCTCAGGTATCCTTGTATATCTGTCACATGATGTCCCCTGCATAGTTGTCCAAGTAAAGTAATCTCAGGCACCTTAGTAAGTTTGTCACATGATCTGTCACCTTGAGAACATTGTCCTTTGAGAAAGACATTTTGTCTTATCAATTTTAAAATTTCTTCTATATTGGTGTGATGTTGATTATTTCTTATACACTCTATCCTGAATTTTGATTTTGTTAGTTCATGTATATGATTGATTGGTGCTTTGTTTTAAATCATATTTTTTTTTGTTCACTGATGGGCTGATCTATTTTGCAATCATTTTAAAGTTAATTTCTTTGTCTTTTGAGAGAGAAAGAATTGGATATTTTTTCTAATCATAGTAGTATGTCAGTTGATAGTTAAAGCATATTTTCCAAAGGCAATACATCAGTGGCATTCTTTTATTATGTTGTCCCAATATAATGTAACACCTTGGAGTTCAAAGTCAAATGTGGTTGTCTCTCCCCAGATGTATTATAAGTTTATATTTTCCTTCACCATTGATAACTAACCACCATCATATAGCTGACAAAAATTATTTTGTGTGACACAAAATAGAATTAAAAAAAGAAAAAAAAGAAAAACAATAACAGCAACAACAACAAAAAACAACATATCCATCAAACTCTTGGGTATGACAAGAGATGCAGTGTGTCATGGATTGATGTTGATAGTAACCAGAAGATTGTATAAATGATATCCTTGGGCGCTGAATGTAATAGGCAAGGAAAAATGTGTGGCCAAACTGGGACTGATCCCAGGACCTCGCCAACACTAGTAGGACACTCTTACCAAACAAGCTATAATACAGACCCGATACCTTCTGGACCATTACACTCTTCTCCCTTAACTCATTTTCCCCTAGAGACACATATAGACTGGTCTAAGTCATTGATTTATAGCAGAGTCCATTGTTTTTCAGGGGTTGATGAGTTAAGACCCATTATATGTACATTTACAGAAAAGGACCAAACTTAAAGTAGAGAAAGAGGACATCAATGGATGAGTACATGTACAAAGATATATGATCAGTTTGTACTAAGAACCATTTCTGTAAATATTTGTTAATGTGACAGGATCAAGGAGTATTTCATCACCACATGCACCACATAAACAGAAGTCACTGACAACAAATAACAACACCACAGTAACCATGGTGTTAATTCTGCGATATATTGCATACATGTAGATTTGAATAACTGTATGAATAAATTCATATTTGGTTTTTCTATTGATTTTAATGTACATGTACATTAAGTGTTGCAGCATATGTGTGTACTACATGAGGTAGATTCTATTGTTATATGTAAAATTTGAAATGATAATCATACAGTTCTCAGTAATACAGAAACTTAAGATAATCAGTTAAACTGCACATATATAAATAGCTTACAGGTGTTCTAGGCAAATTATGCCCCCTGTTTGTCAAAATGTGAGGATAATATATGTATTTATAGTTGTTTTTTACACTTTCTGTTTAAAGTGAGAACTTGTTTGAATGAATGCCTCAGTGAAGTGATACATTTGGCATACATGTAGATGATAGATTTTATTGATTGGCTGGCCAAATTTTCAATTAAGTCGCTGACCATGAAATATCATAGAATGATAATATTCATAGGAAAGTTAAACATTTTCATAAATACACAATTATCAGACAATAAGTATTTAATATACAGTGTACCATAAATTATTTTCTTGAATTACTTACAATAATTTTAGCATAATATTGAAGCATTCCAGTATCTGATGGATTGGTAGCTTTTCTGTACTGATTGTAGGGCCTCCATGTAAACAAACAGATTGTATGACCAAACTTAACAGTTTTATGTTGTAAGTGATCTGTAATAACATCATACAAACAAGTCTTAGCACCTGTACTTCACACACCTGTCATTGTACATTGTTAGGTGTGCTTGTATATATAAACAAAATCATGACAATTTGGACATAATTCAGGTTGAGGTTTTCATAGACATGTGATACTATCATCAATGTTTCAAGTGTTACAAATATCTGTGTTTTTCATCAAGTCATTTGACAGTAAATGATAGAGTACTCATCCTAGTTGTCGTCTGTGCTTATATTGACAAATTTGCTCATCTATGACATCTAGTTGTCCTCTGTGCTTATATTGACAAATTTGCTCAACTATGACATCTAGTTGTCCTCTGTGCTTATATTGACAAATTTGCTCATCTATGACATCTAGTTGTCCTCTGTGCTTATATTGGTGAGGATGTACATCCTACATGTATGACAGCTAGTTACCCTCTGTACTTATAGTGATGAAGATGTTCATTCTATAACAGCCAATTGTCCTCTGTTATAGTGACAAGGATTTTCGTCCTATGACAGCTAGTTGTCCTCTGTCCTTATTATTGATGAGAATGTTCTTCCCATGATAGCTAGTTGTCCTCTGTCCTTATTATTGATGGGAATGTTCTTCCCATGATAGCTAGTTGTCCTCTGTCCTTATTATTGATGGGAATGTTCATCCTATGATAGCTAGGTCAGCCTAGCAGTCCTCTGTGTTTATCCTATACAGTTAGATCATCCTTGTCCTATGTTGTTTATAGGATGTTCATCTCATAGAAGATAGTTGTCCCCTGTCCTTAAATTTATGAGGATCTTCATCTTACGACAGCTAGTTGTTCTCTGTCATTATAGTGACAAGGATGTTTATCTTCTGAGAGCTAGCTGTCCTATGTCATTATACTGACAAGGATGTTCATCCTCTGACAGCTAGCCAACTTGTCCTCTGACCATATACATGTAGTGATGAGGATGTTCATCCTCTGACAGCTTGCCAACTTGTCCTCTGACCATATAGTGATGAGGATGTTCATCCTATGACAGCTAGTTTTCCTTTTTCCTTGTTTATCTTCATTTATTGGTTTATGACATTTCAGATGAAACTTTTGTACATAATGATTAATTACAGATTCTGATTTCACATTTCTTCTTGCAGAATTATAAAACTATATTCTTGTATTTTACAGAGCTCATCAGCAAGTTTTGAATCTGCCATTCTTGGAGAAGCTCATGGCCTTATCACAGACATGCTAGCAGATCAAACTTTGCCACCACATGTGGTGAGCGGCCTCCGCACACTTGGAAACTTACTGAAGCCTCCAGAAAACCACTCTTCTTTCCATAAAACCAGAGTAAGCCCACTTGTCTCCCTGACAGAATCTTCAAACTATGGATCAGATTCAGAGGAAAGTCCATACACAGGAGAAAGACCTTCCTCCTTGCCAAAGGTACAACTCTTTCTCTTTGTATTTACATTTTTTGTCATATTTGCAAACATTTCACAATATTTTACAGAGTTATAGGACTTGACAGGAATTACTCAGCTTTTGGTAGTTTAGTCATTTTTCTCAAACACATCTTGTATTCTACTTCTAAATAGACATCCCTAGCTATATGTGAGGTGCCATTGGTTTTATCTGTACCATAAACTTTTAAGATGTCAGGTCATACATACAGCAGTCATACATTGCATGTAGCATTTATGTAGGATTAAGATTAAGATTTGGTCAAGAGAAGTCCTTTGGGTAATTCCACATATTTTTATTGTTTCACAAATATTTGCTATGCTATAGAAAAAATATTGTAAATTCTTGCTTTCATCCTCTTGCTTTTTATTGAAAGATAATTGGCCTCTGAATCTGCTAAACTTTCAGAGCATTGAGCATCAACTCAAAGTTTATGTAGCAGACATGCAAATTTTGATCAGCATTTCTACAGTCAACTTCTCTATATGCTACCAGACAAATCCAATCTAATTTGCTGTAGCACCTGTGAGAGAAGGTAGAAAAATAATGAATTACATTACACCTTTGTAAGGAGTTTTATGAATAAAATAGGACAAAGATCAAGTGAACAAGAGGAAGCTATTCACCCCTTGATTACCTAACATAATGTTTTTGTTACCTGAAATAATTTACCTTATAGAATGTTTTTTTTGTTTTTGTTTTTTTTTTGGTCACAAGATAGTAAAAGTAACCGTTTGAAATGACAGGGAGATTTTTATTGTAGTAAAAGTAACCGTTTGAAATGACAGGGAGATTTTTACTGTAGTAAAAGTAACCGTTTGAAATGACAGGGAGATTTTTACTGTAGTATAAGTAACCGTTTGAAATGACAGGGAGATTTTTACTGTAGTAGTTACATGTAACTCAGGAAATTTTTTTACCCTAATGGTGTTTGAGTTACAATTGATATTGTTTGTTTGTACAATGACCATTTATGATGTTTACATATTTACAGAAGAGTCGTCGCAGTTTACCTCCGAGTTTGATTAGAAGGATGTCAACAAGCACATGGACAACAACAACGTCAGCAACAGGCATGCCTACTTTAGAGTTAGAGCCTTGTAGAATACGCAGTTCTAGTTTTCGTCATTCTCGTGATGGGACGCCTGGATCTAGTCCTGTTGGGAGTCGCAGTAATTCTCCTTCACCCAGTTCACCAACTGTGGTTTTAACAATTCCCAAATCTCGTTCTTTTTCTCTCGCCACACCTACACCAGTGGCTTCAAGCCATTCTAAGAGAATGTCACGGAAAAGTATGGCAACCACACTCGGGACAGATAGTTCTGTAAGTTCAAAAATAGACTCACAGTTTAAGCATATCAGTCCCCTAGCAAAAGATGAAATAGACTATATCCCTATGGATGAGAGTGACAAGTCTAAAGCTTTGGTCAAAGACCAACAAATAACCTCACTCAGAAGACTAAATATGACCTCTGATTATGAGAGCAATGATTCCCCAAGTTCTAGTGACCATAGTGACAATGTTACCACTTCAGATGACCTGCCTGGGTCACCACCCAAGAAAGGTATATATAGCCGAGGAATGGCGTCAATACACCCTTCTTCACAAAAACAGTGGGTAAGTCGGTTTTCAAAGTCTACCTGAAAAAGAGATAAATACATGTAAAAGAAACATTTTTAATAGATATAAGTAAATATGAAAGTACTCATATTAAAGTAATTGAATTTTTGCTGATGCAGCAGGCTAGAGGGCTGTGATGTTCTTCATTTTCAACACCAAATTAAATTTCACAACATCAAAAGTATATCATTGAAACTGCACAGAAAGGACAGTGTCTTTCATGTATGCAGGTTAACAGTCAGTACTGTATCTTAAATCTACATCTGACATGAGAACATATGTTCTGGTAACACTAGGTCTACATGTACTGTGTTACTCAACAGTCATTGAGATAAAGCTCGGTATTAGTTTGTTCCTTCACTATTCAATTCTAGTCAACTAGTTGAACAATATGAAATGATGCTTCCCAAACAGTTGCAATGAAATTCAAATATTTTGACAAAGGAAGGAATTTTCAGAAAGACTGATCTTTCTTTTGGCATCATTGATCATGGTCACATCCGTCTCCTGAAACGAGGTTATAAGTCTGGTGTGAACTTGCAGTTTTTGATTTTGTTAACTCTTTCAGTCCTACAAATTCTGTTTGACTGGATCTATGAATGAGACAGTCTTATGTGGATTTATAGGGAAGAAGTTGTTAAATGTGTGCTAACTTTAATCCATCAGTTTGATTTCGTGTGTATCACTCACCTGCTTTTTATCCTACTTGCATCAGCACTAATTATAGCTACTTGTTATGGAGTTATTGATGCTTTTTTTTTGCTAATTATTTATGTGAATGGAAGTTTTTGCTTTATATTTTTTACAGGTGATCATTAACATAAAATTACTTTTTGTTCATTTGTATATAACGTTTACATTATCTATATAAATCATCTTGATCAGATTTGCGAATATTTAGGATAAATTTTTTTATGTATGAAATTTGTCACATTTTTATCAAACAAATATCCACATTTATTACAGAAAAGGAAAAATGATAAATAAAGACAGTGAGAATTAGAAAAAGATAGTGAGAATTGGAGAGAGACTGAGAATTGGAGAGAAAGGGAAAGAAAATGAGAAGAAAGACTGAAAATTGGAGAGAGAGAGAGAGAGAGAGACAGAGAGAGAGACAGAGAGAGAGAGACAGACAGACAGACATTGTGGATGAGAATCTACCATAAGATGGTGTTTTAATTAGTTCTAGAGCTGGAATTGCCTCGCCTAGAGTTTGTAATACTTAAAGGTATGACAGGAAATAATTATGTAGACCTGCAATGCACATAATTAAAAAGACTTTATTTTTATCGATTTTTGTCTTCAATGGATGTGAGAAGAAAATCAAAGAAACAATATACACAGCCATTCAAATTCCCCCCAATGATCAGCTTAGAGGCCTGTAGAACTAAAACATGCATTGACTATAGATAGGAAATGTCTCGTGATTGAAGGGTTCCAAATATACACTTGTATATAGAGTTACATTGTATACATGTTCCTGTATCACTAGATTTCAACATAAAAATATGGAATCTCAATATCAAAATTATAAGCTTGTTTAGCTTGTATGTATTCTTAGGACAGCTGTCAAGAAGAAGATTAATATTTAGTCTGAGAGAATTGTTCTACTGATCGACTGTGTGGAATGTGAAAATCGAGTGAGAAATCTATTGTAAAGAGCCAAAATTATATTATTGGTTGTCTCAAATGATGCAGTGCTTCTTCTGTCAAAGACATTTTTTATGATTTTGAATTATGTCCTGAAGTGACAGCAGTCATTATTTTGTATTGCAGATATTGATTCAATGTTGAAAATATTCTCATTTTCTGCATCAGGACTGGATGCAATTTCTACACTTAGCTGCAGTTACATCATGCAGATTTCTCTTTGCTGGTGGAAATATCATTTTCAACTTCCTTAGCTTTTATCGGGATAATTGTACTGTCATAATTGTATGAAATCCTGTTGATAGTATGATTATGATATTATAGTATAATTGTGGTTTTATCATACTGTCATTGATATTTTACTCAGTTTAGATCTATTGGCATATAGAATCGACCTGGTTCAGTCAGTAGCGTGCTCAACTCTTGATTGTGAGGTCGTGGCTTTGAGTCCAGTCGGAGGCAGGTTGGTTTCCTGTCCTTTGGATGAGACAGTAAAACCGAGGTCCCGTAGCACAGAAGATGATGGCACGTTAAAGAACCCTCAGTGCTGAATGGCCAAAATTTGAAGCCCTTCACCAGCATTTGGTGACGTCTCAATATGTGTGAAAATTCTTGAGTGGGAAGTTAAACAACAATAAACAAACAAACAAAATCTATTGGCATATAAGTCTGTCTACAATGGTGCCATGATATATTTGAATTTTGAATTTACAAGTGTCTTATGCCACACTCGACAATTTTTCAGTTATATGGTGGCAACCCGTGTTTAATGATGGAGAGAACTCTGTGACAATGTACCCAGGAAGAGACCACCAGCCTTCCTCAAGTAAAATAACAAACTTTCACACAAAAATCAGCTTAGGTTTAAGCAGGGCTTGAACCTGCACTGACCTCCATGGTTCAAAATGCAGTGCACTAACCACTCAGACATGAAGACCACTGGTTTCATGATAAAGTGACATCAATTTACAGTCTGTCTGTAGTGGTATCATGATGTATTGGCATATTAATTTACTATATTGCATTGAGGCTGCAAGTTCCACTTAGAAATGTCATTTATTTGTGACAAAATAAATCCAATGCTTCCAAGTCTGAATTGTGCATAGATTTTAAGAAATGAGAAATGAGTTTTTTGTTCTTTAAATCAAAATTGTTATTGTAAAGCTGTAAATATAAAATCTGATTGTATGTAAGATGAAAGTGTGTTCTGTGTTAACAATGTAAATATGAAAAGTAACTAAAGAAGAAAGAGAGAGAGAAAGTGAGAGAGAGAGAGAGAGCGATAGAGAGAGAGAGAGAGCGATAGAGTGAGAGAGAGAGAGAGAGCGATAGAGAGAGAGAAATTGTGGTAGATTTCTGTGATTTTACAGTGATTTTTTTGTTTAGTGTTGGTATCTATGGTTACCCATTTACATTGTATAACAGAATATTCAGATTTCATATCTAATTCAGCACCTGATTTGTGACATCTCAAATCATTTCTTTTTCAAATGTTCTCTAGGTGATACATGATAGCCGATACAAAGACAACAGCCATTCGGACATGGCAGAAGATGCAGATGAAGAAGATGAAAATGAAACAGAAAACATAGAAAATAGAAAAAATATTATAAATGACTCCAAAACTGACTCCTCTACTCTTTCTGATTCTTTACCTTGGGATATAGAAGAACTTGAAGAGTGTTCATTTTTACATATACATAAACTTAATGATTGGGATTATCCTATATTTGAATTATCTGATCATTGTGGGGAAAATATACTCAGTAAGGTAAGTATTTTGTTTATTTTATTATTTAATAGTGATAAATACAAATATATATATATATATATATATATATATATATATATATATATATATATATATATATATATATATATATATAGATCAGTGTTACACTAAAGTGTTACACACCATGGCCAAAAGTAGGTCAAGGACATGCCTTCCTAACTAAAGGTAGTGGTGTCACAAAGGATGTATTTATTATTTCAGGTACATATATATGTTTGCTGTTTTGTTTTTGAGGTTAGTGAATCGTATTAGACATAGCATTAGTGGTGTATGTTAGACATGACATAAGAAGTTAATATTGGTAATGACATGGTTCAGAGTAGGTATGGAATATATGGTTCAGGCTAGTCATCACTTGGTTCAGATTAGGTATGGAATGTATGGTTCAGGCTAGTCATCACATGGTTCAGATTAGGTATGGAATGTATGGTTCAGGCTAGTCATCACATGGTTCAGATTAGGTATGGAATATATGGTTCAGGCTAGTCATCACATGGTTCAGATTAGGTATGGAATATATGGTTCAGGCTAGTCATCACATGGTTCAGATTAGGCATGAAATAAGTGATTCAGATTGGGCATGGAATACCAGTAAGTGTTCCATATTAGACATGAAATAAGTGGTTCAGGCTATTTATGACATGGTCCAGATTAGTCATGAAATAAGTGGCCCAGATAAGGCATGTACTAATTGGTTTGGGCTAGTCAAGACAAGGTTCAGATTAGGCATAAAGTAAGTGATTCAGATTAGGCATGAAACAGGTGGTTCAGGCAAGTCATCACATGGTTCAGATTAGACATGAAGTCATTGATTCAGATTAGGCATGAAATAAGTGGTTCAGGCTAGTCATGACATGTTTCAGTTTAGATATGAAATAAGTGGTTTAAGCTAGTCATGACAGGGTTCATATTAGGCATGAAGTAAGTGATTAAAGTTAGACATGAGATAGCCATGGTTCATATTAGGCATGAAGTACGTGATTTAGGTTAGGCATGAAAAAAGTGGTTCAGGCTAGTCATGACATAGTTCAGATTAGGCATTAAGTAAGTGATTCAGGTTAGTCATGAAATAAGTGGTTCAGGCTAGTCATGATATGGTCCAGATTTGGCATGAAGTGAATTTTTAGATTAGGAATTAAATAAATGGTTTATATTAGACTTGTAATAAAAGGTTCAGGCTAGTCATGGCATGGTTCAGATTAGGCATGAAATAAGTGGTTCAGGCCTGTCATGACAGAAGTAAAATTTCCTGAAGGAGTTGGAGGGATAAGATCTAGTGAATGATGTTATTTGGAAGACAAAACACTATTGTTTTGTGCCTTACCAAAAAACAAAATGAAAGAAAACTAAAATGACCTGATTTTGTTAAATAAATGGAATATCATTCTCACTGATAACGTTTTTCTATTATAAATTTCCACAGGAGAAAAGTACATGTATATATGATATATACTAAGTGCTAATGACCTCTCAAATCCTCACAGAGTGTCGTGAATCTAACAAAAGAATTTTCCAAATGACCCCACTAGGTAAAAATTCCTTGTTTAATCAACTGCAATAAACTATCTTAAAACATGTATTTAGATATATGCCTGAGTATGATGAGAAGAAAACCAGATTTGCTTGTCATGTTCTCCAATCATAGTATGTCTTTTTTGGAACATTTCAAAGGTCCTTACTCTGAGTAAAATGTGATCATAATTGTGAATTTAGGTGCAATTTTTATATATGATAACAGACAGTCTTATGACATTGTTGCATTTTAAATGTACAAAAAAGATCTGTGTCCTGTTACATATTTTGACATATACTTGAACATCCTGCTCTCCAGTTGATGTGACTTTGGGAAGGCAAATAACAAACATATTTTATTGGATGATATAATCAGTGATAAAACCAGGAACTTTAGATCTTATGGAAGTTTTCTGACTGGCAGTTTGTGAGGAAAGATGCACTTTTTTATCAAATAATAGAGGACAAGAAACTAGGATACAACAAACATTAAAAATTTGGTTCAGTATTGTAGTATAACATTATGTAAAGCATGCTCTTATAGTTCAAGTCACATTGAATGATCAGTTTTAAAGTTATTTAGTAAAGCAGCCAATCGTCAAAATAAAATCATTTTTTTCTGATATCAGTGAAAAACAAAAAAGTATATCCCATATCTTTTCATTGGATGGTTAAATTTGTTTGATTATTTAAATTGACCTAAATAGTTTTTCTTTGAGAGTCTATATGTTAGCCTTATGATAGAGATTAATTGGGTCATTTGACCATAAAATATTTTAATGAACAGAAACAACTTTCAGTGACTTCCCTTTTTTCCCTATGCATAAAATACATAAATGTTGGAAATACATCTTTTTGTAAGGTAAAATTAACTCTTCCAATCTTTCACTTTCATTTTTGCAAGTAAAACAAAATCAGCATTTGTCTTGGGCATTTATGAATTATTCAGAATTCCTAGAATATTGCTAAGATAAAATGAATAGGTAAGTTTCAAGTTTTAATTTAATCAGCCAAAATGACTAGATATGATCAATGTGACTTAGACTATAATATATCAAGACTAGTGGCATAAGTCCATAGCCAGGGTAAAAATTTGTGGTACTTTGCCCATAGCTGGTTATGTTTTGTTATATAAATGAAAATTTTTGTGATGGGACATAAAACAAAAATAAAACAAAACAAACATATTTGAAGGCTAGCTGATAAATGCATAGAATTTCTTACACCTGCAGTAGTAGGACAAAAGTAAGTTACCAAAATTGAATTTCACCATATATTATAAGTAATTCTGCATTTGTTTGATTTTGGTCTCTGAATTTGGTAGACATCCCAAATAAATGAATAATGGTACAGATCCATTCATTATCCTTGTAATAAACAGAAAAAGTTACTCTCTTGAAGAATAATGTTATTCTCCTGAAAACATAAATAGATTGCATTAGAATTTCTACCAAATAAGTACCAAAACCTTAACTTTTTGTGAATCAAGTTTTGATAAGATTGGATGAAAATACAAATTCTCTTGGAGTTATTAAAAAAAACCATTAATTTACTAAGAATATGCATGTATAGGCCTAATGAAAATGAATTATTGAAACATACTTATGCAAACTACTGTACATATATACATTGTACAATATATCAAGATTGTTCATTGAGATCACAGTAACATTCATGTCAACAGCTGAACACTGCAGATTTACAGCTGGGTCGTTACATATATACACAGTGTTCTTGACTTAACACATTGATAGTCCTTCACAAAACACTTGACATTGGATGTGAAAGCAATATCAGAGTCGTCCTATCCTTAATATCAATAGTTGTGGTGTAATTCGTCCTATCCTTAATATCAATAGTTGTGGTGTAATGTTTTTCATCTACGGTATCTGTTTGGTTGTCCACAGCTTTGTATCTCCATACACAAACCAAACATGGCCTCTATATTTTGAAATATTAAAGAGAATATGAAGTCATTAAAGCTATTTGTAGTTTGGAAAGACATTCTAATTTTAAGATTAAAACATTGAAAGTGAAAGATCTGAAAGTTGTAAAACACCAGAAGATAAATAAACTGTACAGATATATAGAGAAATAAAATTTAACATGTAGCAACAAATCTTTTTATAAGTAAGAACAAAACCAAGAAGAATACTTAGGATTGACATACATGTATTACTATTTGATTTCTTTTTCAGGTTGCTTATAAATTATTTATGGAGGTTGGCTTATTTGAGACATTCCGAATTCCAGTAGCTCCTTTTTTACACTACTTCCATGCTTTAGAACTTGGGTATAGAGAAAAACCATGTAAGTAATGTAAAACTACTGATACAGTACGAGAGTGGTTCATTTGTTATATATGTATATGCTTACATCAAAGTTACAGTAGAGTCTGTTTTGAGAAGCCACCCCAATCTGCCATATAAATGTGGTCCTTAAAGACAGATGGTGTCTCAAATGAATTTTTTTAACTAGGTGGATTTCTAAATGTGGTTTCTCAAGACAGGTTCTGATGCACTGTTTACGACAAATTTTCACTCCTGTTAATTTTTGCCATTTTCGTCCATAGATGAGAGGGTGAATATAGCATCCATGAGACTGGTAATTTAGGGCAATTTTATGGCCGATGAAAAAGTTTTCTGTTATAAAAGGGCAAAACAACCAATTGTGAAAATTTACAGGTAAACAGTATCTTTTATCAGCTGATACAGCATCTGTTATCAGGTATACAGTATCTGTTGTCAGCTGATACAAGCAGTTAACAAAGTTGTCTTCTCTAGTATTTTAAGTGTTTGTATTTAATTTGAGTTTTTTATTTATTTATTTGTTTGGGAGATCTATGAATAAGTTTTTCAGACCTACAGATTTATCTGAAATGTGATTTTGTTAGGATTTCTTTTCAATCTGATAAACCTGACTCATTCATATGACTAAAAATTGTCTCAAGTATAAAATTTTGTTGATTTATTGCATTGTATGATTGTCTTGCTTAGACCTCATGTATTTGATTAATTAATAATTTCACATGTCTATTTCAGATCATAATAAAATACATGCCACAGATGTGTTACATGGTGTATATTACTTGTCAACACAGCGTATACCTGGCTTTACACAAGTTTGTAATATGTTCTCAAGAAACGGGTCTTCAAGTGATTCAGGTAGGTTACCTGCCCTTGACAATATATTTCTCCACAGATATCATGTTACCCGAAAAATGTCACAAAAAATATACAAAAGCATGTGAGGGAAAAAACTGAGGGAAAGTGTGAGGGCTAGGGGCAAAAACCAAGGGAGAGTGTGAGGGCAAAAAACCGGGGGAAAGTGACAGAAAAATGGCTTTCCTATTGGAAATCTTTCTTTTTTCAAATCTTTTTTATTTTATTTTTTTGTGTGTTTGTGTGTGTGGGTGTTTCTGGTTAATTTAGCTTTTCCCATAGGACAAGTGCTAAGTAATTTTTTAATTGTCCAACTACCAATTGGAGGACTGGTATAAATAAACTGGACCCTGACTGAGAAAAGAGTATTACTTTATATTACAAATTAGGTTCATTCATTTGTTCCATGTAATCTAGAATCAATTTGCAAGTACATATTCTGAATGGTATGCAAACAAGTATGTACCTGATTGCTTTGTAAAGCCATAAAGGAATCAAGGGTTTAGTGCAGTTCTTATTGGTGTAATATCATTCATATCTCAACTGAATTCACAACAAATGCTGTTTTTTGTTCTCTTTTTTTGTTTTAAAGATTTACAAGTAATCTAAGACTGAAACCCTTGGTAGGATGTGATCAGATTTTTCTTTGTTTGTTTACAATCGTTAAAAGTGTTGGCAGAGCAAAACTTTTACATATGAAACCCATGTGGTCTGATTGCATTACATATTTATCTCCAGTTCTCTCGACAGAAAAACAAAACTTGCACTATTTATGTTATGGTATTAAACAAAGTTGATAATCAAAATACAGTGTTATAAATTCTTCTTGACTCGAAATGTCTGTCTTCAATTTTGAAGCTAAGTTAGTATAAACAGTTCTCTAGAATTTTGACATGTTTAAACAACTAGACTATTTAAAAGCTAGAAGTAGATTGTTTGCCATTTTGCAGTGGCATATATAAGAGTATCATCCTTGATCTTCATATTTATGGGCATGGTTGATTCTTATCTATTTTCCATGTGTAAACACATTATAGACAATTGTATTACATGTATGAATTAAGACCAGACACATTTTAAATCTATATTTTATCTATAAAGGTCATATAAATACACACCTCCTAGATGTATGCAGTCTGTCTCCAAAAGTCACTATTATGGCTCTCATATATGTGTTTTGATTTGTGTCATATACATTTTAAGAATAAGTCTGAATTTTCTTTATCAAATTATAGATTAATAAATTTGTGAAAATTTTTACAAACTTTTATAAAGATTGCATTCTCATTTTGGGGGGATTTGTGGTAAATTATTTTTAGGGGATTTATTAACATTTGAATTAACTTGTCTGCAAGACCTCTGAATGATTGTTTATCAGACAATGGTCACTATTGCAGAAGGCAGATTTGCATTCCTCTCCAGAGTCAATCTACAAAGTAATATTAGATGACTCTCAATTGATACTTTTCTCCTACAAATACATGCCTTGAGAAACCACTCTGTCTGCCCCTAAATTTAATCTCTCAAGTGGCCATACTATACATAATGTTGTATTGCACTGCAGTTGGATACAGAAATTTCAGCAGAACTATTTTTCAAAATGGAATTCCATTCATCCAGAATATTTGATGAGATTGTTAAACTAGGAAAGAATTAGAACTTTGTGTACACAAATAAATAATGGGCATGCAATTAATAAAAAAACACAAATGTTTCCATCTGTATCATCAGACTGCACTTGATAGTTGTAATGAAAGGATTTAATGAGAGCTTGTACTGTCTGATGATATGGATAGAAATGTGTAGTCTTATATATGTATCATTTATATGATATCATATAAATGATATCATATCATATCGTACACTCTAAGCTACGTTTAGGGCATTTGGCTTTGTCAAAATGTATTAGAGAGCAAAATTTCATAACAATTCCCAGGTTGATATAAATAAATTTTTATCGTGAATCTGTCCGATACTATATGGCTATATAAAGGCATTTATGTTCTTATCCATCTCGCATAAGATGATAACTTCAGATTATGCAAATACTAGGATTACTGTCCCCAGTTTTATCTGACAATAACATGTCTGGGTAATTGGTAAATTACCATATTTGCTAATAAGATAGTATCACAACATGTTTGGTCAGCTACTTTTCCAAGAAGAGAGAAACGAATGACACATATTTGAAATAACCTTTCAAAGTTCCAGAAATTCTGTCTCATCATTGTAAGAATGGTACCTATAGATAAAGTTAATTAAATCTTTAATGTACATGTATTTATCTTATAATAAGTTTAATATAGTCTTCATATAGGCTGGTACTCATCTGATAGAGATAAGTGATAATCAAAACTCAAAAGATTAAGTCACCATATGACCCCCTGGACTTAAGCAAGTATGTGACCAAGAGATTGTCTTTAAAACTCAAAAGATTGTGTCACCATATTACCTTCTGGACATAAACAAGAATCTGACCAAAAGATTGTCTTTAAAACTCAGAAGATTGAGTGACCATATAATCTTCTTGACATAAGCAAGTAATTGGCCAAGAGATTGTCTTTAATACTTAAAATGAGTGACCGTATTACCTTCTGGACATAAGCAAGTGTGTGACCATGAAATTAATTGCCATTAAAGGTAAAAAAAAATATTGACCATATGACCTACACATATTTATATTTACCCTATGACCTACACATATTTATGTTTACCCTATGACCTGCACATATTTATATTTACCTTATGACCTACACATATTTATATTTACCCTATGACCTACACATATTTATGTTTACCCTATGACCTGCACATATTTATATTTACCCTATGACCTATACATATTTATATTACCCTATGACATACACATATTTATATTTACCCTATGACATACACATATTTATGTTTACCCTATGACCTACACATATTTATATTTACCCTATGACCTACATTCATTTATATTTACCCTATGACATACACATATTTATGTTTACCCTATGACCTACACATATTTATATTTACCCTATGAACTACACATATTTATATTTACCCTATGACATACACATATTTATATTTACCCTATGACCTACACATATTTATTGTGTTCTCATGTCTTTCAGAAATTTACTTTAATTAGAAAATCATGAGAGTGAATAATTATAGATAGCCTAGACATAGACATGTAATTGTCTTTTAGAGATTTTCTATGTTATAGGATTGTAAGAATAAGTAATTATACCATAAACTGGGCATAGATATTTCTTTTATGGGTTACTATATTAGAATCTGGACATATGAGTTACTGTATGACATTCTTGACATATGAGTTACTACATGACAGGACATGAGTTACCATATGAGAGTCTAGATGTATAAATTACTATATGACGAGTAACTGTGACAGGACATAAGTTACCATATGACAAGACATGAGTTACTATATGACAGGACATGAGTTACTATATGACAGGACATATGAGTTACTATATGACAGGACATGAGTTACTATATGATAGGACATATGCGTTACTATATGACAGGACATATGAGTTACTATATGACAGGACATATGAGTTACTATATGACAGGACATATGAGTTACTATATGACAGGATATAAGTTACCATATTACAAGAATTGAGTTACTATATTACAGGACATATGAGTTACTATATGACAGGACATACAAGTTACTATATGACAGGACATACAAGTTACTATATGATAGGACATATGCATTACTATATGACATTCTTGACATATGAGTTACTATATGACAGGACATAAGTTACCATATGACAGTCCAGATGTATGAGTTACTATATGACAGGATATATGAGTGTATGAATATGGATGTATGAGTTACTATATGACAGTCAGGGCATGTGAGTTACTATATGACAGTCTGGACACATGAAATTGATATTTGAGTCTGGACATATGAGTTACCATATGACAGTCTGGACATATGTTACTACATGTATTTAACAGTCTGGATGTATGTGTTACTATGACATTTTTTGACATATGAGTTACAATATGTCACGTCATATGAGTTTCTATATGATAGTCTGGACACAGGAGTTACTATAAGAGTCTGGATATATGAGATATTATATGACAGTCATGACATAAACTGGTGCCTGCATGTGACCCCTCCTGGAGATTCACTCAAAGAATTCAATACTTTTTCCTATCAATACATTGACAGTAGCCATTGACAATTAAACCCTAAGCGTCTGACAGTTACAAATTGTATCAGAGTCTCTGTCCAAAATGAAATAAAGTAATCTAGGAAAACAGAACAATCTCAGTGACTGCTGTGTGATTCAATTTGGCAAGAAGTGAATAGGATTTGTAGGATAATTCCAATCTTTGGTGTGACATACTTCACTTTCAATGCTAACAATTGGCTCTGGTATGTCTAATGGATTCTAATTTCCTCAGCTTGTGTTTGTAATGGCATTTCTTATCCCTATATGGAGGCCTAAGGTTGTATAATTCTAAAGATGTCAGTATTGGTACTTGCATTCAAATGAAATTAATTGATTTATTGTTATTTTGATTCTCATGCAAAAATGTGATAATAAACCTTATCATCTATTTAGATTTTCCGGGAGAGGGAAAACAGAGTTATGATGTAATTTCTGGCCTCAGTTCTTTGCAATAAAACAATGTCAGTCCATATTCATTTTGCAGATTCACTATTATATGTATTATGCTAGGCAATCATGGCTATTGGCATGGAATCAATTTGATACTAATGTGGGTAGACATACTGGTAAATATGAGCTCTTCCTCCACCTACTCACAAACCACAAAGTCCCTAAAGGTGTAATTTTCACGAAGTGGTCTTTGACCTTTGATCCAGTAAGCCATGGACCTACTGTTAAAGCACTTAACTAGATATTGATATCCCCATGTAGAATTGTACTGGAAATTATTATAAGTTACTTATGGCGTCTGTGAGATTTTTCTGTACCTCAAGGTAAAATTTTCTGATCGAACCTGATGTAAATGAAAATTTATCAGGCTAAGTTAACATTCATATCTGATTGCTTTATCATCAATATGCAGCAGCTTGCAAACCACTGTTACATGGATCATTATGGCTTCTGGTTAAAACAAGCTATATAGAAAGGCCCAATGGATAAGAAAGAGTTGCATTTTATACAGTTTTTCATCAACCTCTGTTTCTTGACATTTTTCTTGCTTTTGACTTACATGCATTAGTTGGTTGTTTAGTTAGTCACCAATGATTTTTGTCACTATAACAGGATTGAGCACCCTTGAACTGTACTGTTCTTTTTACAAACTTAAAAATGTGATATTTAATGAGAAATTTCTCATGTTTTTAGCACAAGTTACATCAGTGTAGAGGATAAGATCCAAGAGGTATTAAATAATGCAATTGTTGTTTCATTGATGGTATCCTTGAGTGCTAGGTATTTTGAAAGTCTGACTCTTACTTTAACAATAAAAGTAATCAAATAAACAGTATTCTTCGGTTCTTTTTAAAGTATACATAATAATATCGAAGGTGATTAAATAACTATAATTACTTTTGTTTTATTCTAGAGAGCAAGTATTACAAAACCAGATTTTTACTAATTTTTTTATTTATTCCAGAATGTGATAATATTGAAAAGTCCCACTTGACTCATCGAGCAGACAGCTTTATGGCTGAGGATTATGGCATTATGGGAGGGAACTTTCCAGCATTAGAACTGATGGCATTGTACACTGCTGCTGCCATGCATGATTATGATCATCCAGGTCGAACAAATGCTTTCCTGGTTGCTACTAATGCACCACAGGTACTCAACATTTACAGTTAAAATTACCAGGTTAAAATGAGAGAGAGAGAGAGGGAGAGAGAGAGACAGAGATATTATTTTACTTAGTTGCTGTGCTGTATTGCTGTAGCCATCAAACACAAAGAGATATCATTCTTCTTGCAAGTTTAAAAAAAAGAAGAGATGTGGATACAAGGACAAAATGTCAAGATAACTACATTTCATTTTCTTCATAACTACTGAAGAATTCACGTATGGATAAACTGTTTTGTTTAATACACTGGTATTGACTTATAATATTGATCTTCAAGTTCCTGTTCTCTTTAAACAGATCTTAACTAAGTTTATAATGGATTATAAGCTGATGACTTCGAGTACATTGCAAGTGTCAGAGAGGTTTTACTAATGACATCTAATAAACTAATCTCGCAGTTAATGTCTTTTTAGTGCTGGGTATTTCTACAGCAAGAAGAAAACTCTCCATACCTATTTAATGTCAACATACCTCAACATTGGAGTGATATTTAATTGAAAATCTATGCATAGAATTCTTATTTAAGTATGATAATCAGTTATGATATGTCATTTTGACAGACAACTTTTTTGTATTAACATTTTGAAAAGAACTAAATGTATTATTGCATAATCTTGCCATAAATATATGTGGGCCAACTACCATTATTTTTTTACTTAAGTCTAAAAATCTTACTCAAATCTATCTAATTGGCTGAGCAGGTCAATTTGAGAATACATGTTTTCTCAGACTTGAGTAAACTCTCAAGTTCTATGGTGCCAGGCCCTGTTCTCAATGTTCCACTGTTCTTCACATTAACATTTACAGTAAAACCTGCTTTAGTGACCACCTGTGTATAAAGACCACCTGGTCACAAAGACAGTTATTTACTGTCCCCAATAGTACCATTTGTGTACAAAACAACCTCTGTATAAAGACCAACTCCCTATAAAGACTTTCTTGTGTCCCTAAGAAGGTCATTATATACAAGTTTCACTGTGCATTTTTGTTATTGAAAGTAAAGTGACAGATTATTTGGCATCTTCCATTTATCATCTTCCATTAAAAATTACCATTTTTGTCCTACCACATTATTATAGCCAGCCAGACAAGGAGTGCTTAAAGCAATTCCCTTCCATCATTTTTGTCTGGACTGCTATTGTCATGGTTTCTTAAACATAGTGATTAGGCAGTATGAAAACATTGGTATAGCATGATGCATTATTGGTCATCTGTGAAAAAGGATATTTATGGTATTGCTTTTAGTCACACTAAAGAACAATGTGTCAAAATTATAAGCACTACAACATATTTGTAAGATTACTATTGACAAACGATAGATGTTATCTGTTTGTTTGATGATAAAGTAATCTTGACATCTAAGCTGGTTTTCTGGAGAGAGAGAGAGAGAGAGAGAGAGAGAGAGAGAATTACATTCAGTTTAAACTGCTGAAAGTACTTCAAATGTCATTGATAGCAGTACCTTAATGTCAGATTTCAAGTAGGCCTACCTTAATGTCATTGATATCATCACCTTAATGTCAGTGATATCAGTAACTTAATGTCATTGATATCAGCACCTTAATGTCATTGATATCAGAACCTTAATGTCATAGATATCAGTACCTTAATGTCAGATTTCAAGTAGGCCTACCTTAATGTCATAGATATCAGTACCTTAATGTCATAGATATCAGTAACTTAATGTCATTGATATCAGTACCTTAATATCAGATTTCAAGTAGGCCTACCTTAATGTCATAGATATCAGTACCTTAATGTCATAGATATCAGTAACTTAATGTCATTGATAGCAGTACCTTAATGTCAGATTTCAAGTAGGCCTACCTTAATGTCATTGATATCAGCACCTTAATGTCATAGATATCAGTACCTTAATGTCATAGATATCAGTAACTTAATGTCATTGATAGCAGTACCTTAATGTCAGATTTCAAGTAGGCCTACCTTAATGTCATTGATATCAGCACCTTAATGTCATTGATATCAGTACCTTAATGTCATTGATATTGTGCACATTGAAATCAAATACTGATAATGTTGATGATATTGAGTACCTTAATGCCATTGATATCAAATCTCAAAAAACCAATGTTTAGTAATTGACAACATTATACCTTACTTCTTTATTTCTAAAAAAGTTATTCTTGTTGTATGAGTGTTTATTTTTGTTTCTTTTTTGTTATCATAATGAAAGATAAGTATGAGAAATAAGAGAAATAAATTCCACATTATTCTCCTGTAAGAGGATTATTGATAAACTTTTGTAAGTTATAAAAACCATTATACACAGTAGGTGGCAAAAAAAGACCAGTGAGGTGTCGGGATTTAGGTGAAATTTAGAAGGATATTAACACCTACGTAAACATTGGCATAATCAGCCACTGACTGATATATCCCCTCTCAACAACAGAAGCTACAGAGATCTTATAATATTAGTAGAACAAAGAGCATCGTGACATTTGGTCACCTATATCTGCTATATAAACCTACTTGATCTTAATGTTCTAGACCATCTCTGCTCATTTGCATTTTGTTGATCAAAAGCCTGGATTTATATTGTTGATATTGATGGCAATTGCTTACGATTTGTCAATCTTAAGATCACTTTTTTATTTAAATGTAAAATGCCTTCATTGAATTGTAAAATTATTCCAGCTCTAATTTGTTAAATTCTGCTTTTTATAAGTCATGCTATCCGATTTCTATTGAAGATAACTATGAAAAAATTGACCTCATATTTTTGTCTAGTCATGATCCAAACAATTTAACTAAATTTACAACACACACAGAGAACTTTTCATGAAACAATTAGCCCTTAAGTGTCTGGTTTTAAGTAGTTCACATTTCTTTTTCTTTCTTTAAACAAGGTAGTTAAGGCATATGAGAAGTGAGATGTACTTGCTTATAATTTTTTTTATGTATCAATTTTAGAGATATTTTCTGAAATGAATAATATGCATATTTTACTGTTAAGATATAGTATATAGGTAAAATATGATACATTTGGGGAGGCCCTAGGCATATTTCACTTACAGCGGGATAAATACTGTCACTGCGTTCTATGGAAATTTTTGCCACAAGAGTACTTTCATTCAATAAGTATGTTCAACTTGCCCCTATATCTAAGGGCAAGTTAAACAATTGACTGGTTTGAATTTTTACAGAAATCAATTTGACATTCTGCCAATGTTACTACATGTTGCTATTTTCAAATCATTTGTTTATATTTGTGATTTAGGAAATAGGTTACTTCTTCAGTGAAAGAAATTGAAATGCAAACAGATTTTATCAAGTACATTAAAGTCTCGTTATCTCGTTATTCATGGGACCACCCTTATTACTTCGAGATATCCGGTTTTTGAGATAACTTTTTATTGATATATTATTGTATCTATAAAATCTGGACCAGACTTTTAATTTTGACATGTCCAGAATTTCGACTCAACCGATATTCCACTGTATTTGTCCTGTCATAAAAATTGTTCTTTTGATACTTTATGTCAGCAGTGGAAATGTTCGCCCTTTTTCCAACAGAATTTGCCCTAAATCACCAGTGTCATGGATGGCATGTATGTGCATGCTTCAGTAATTTACCTTAAAAATTGTGCTGTCATTTTAAATCTGCCCTTCGTGTAAGGGCGAAAAAATGGGGAAAATTAATTGAAATTGAAATTTTTTGGGTGTATAGCATTTTGAGAGTTAGAAATGACAATTTTGCACTTTTCTTGTTTCAGGCTGTCCTTTACAACGATCGATCAGTATTAGAAAACCATCATGCTGCACAGGCCTGGACATTGTTTTTGTCAGACCCAAAGTTCAACTTCCTCTGTGGCTTAGATGCAGCAGAATTTAAGCGATTTAGGTTCCTTGTTATAGAGAATATTCTTGCAACAGACCTTAAGCGACATTTTGAAATCCTTGCTGAGTTTAATGCAAAGGTAATATTTGTAATATTTGCAAAACTTTTCTTTCAGTCATACTTGATAATTCCTTCAGGAGGAAATGGTAATTTGGTTAAAGTCTAACATATTTACCGTAATACCTTGATATATTGCCTGTTATAAGATTGCCGCCTCTGGACAAGGAAAATTCGAAAAACGTCACCAAAATGCCAGTTATCTCATTTTGGTAGACTTTAGCGTATTGATCAGCAGAAACAACACTTGCTATTTTTTATTCAGCTATACAATATTGGAAATTAGCTTGGGATTTGGCTTTCAAGACCACACCACATTCATTAATTGCTGGTCACACAGTGGGCTTATGGACAGATCAACTGATTTTTCCAAATCAGACGACAGTAACAATCACGACTCAGAAAATTGATTGCATCACATACAAGTCGATATCGACATGGACTCTAATATGAAATGACCGTTTGTCAGTTTATTCAGTCAAATCAATGCAAGTATAAGCATGATTGTACATATCAAATAGATAATGTTTTCATTGCTTTTGTATTGATTGTTTACTTAACTCATTGATAAGATATTGGCAAGATTTAGTTAAAACTCTTTATGTAGCCACCCACGTAATGCCACCCAAATCAGTCTCAGCCAAAACTTCCTTTACAAACCTGCTGATTTATCGTTTTTTGTACTGTATTGTGTCTTCTGTAGATATAAATGTCCTTTTATTGAGTGGAAAAAATAACAGAGATCAGGTAAAAATGCTACATGTCACAGTGTTGATGGTTGTATTGTTGTTAAACATCCCGCTCAAGAATCTTTCACTCATATGGAGACATCACCAAATGTCGGTGAAGGGCTTCAAATTTTGGCCTATGCTCGGTACTTTTGGCCAGTGAGGGTTCTTTAACGTGCGGACACCTACTGTGACATGGGACTATGGTTTTTACTGTCTTATCCAAAGGACAGGAAAAGCCAGTATGTCACAATGTCAAGAGTACATAATCCTTTTAGTAAATCATGTTTGCTGGTCAGACACTGTAGAAGGAATCAGATTCTTCTTTATTTCAATTTACATGTAGCTTACTACTGTGAAATTAAATTTGACAATAAATTAATTGGTGATACTAAATCAGAGTTTTATTGCAAAAATGGACAGGTATAATGGTTGGGGAAAATAAGTCCTTTTTCTATTTCATTGAAATGTCAATGAAAACTACAAAATTTTAACCATACAAATGTAAACCCGTAAATAAACAAGACTAAATAATGTCTTGGTTAAAAGGTAAAAAATGATATGCCAGGGGTGCTTACTATTACAATGGATAGGTCAGTGCTAACCAAGTTTTGTGAATAGTCCAGTAGTCAAAAAACGTGATCATCAAGTTGCAAAATATTTTAATCATAAATAAAAGATTCATTTTTCATTCTGAAAGTTCATTATTTTTTGTTTCTGGTCAGTTTTAGAGCCATTATTTGAAAACTTTGTTTCGAGAGAAAATCTGAGTCATAAATTCAGTTTTTTGGCAGGGTCTATAATGATAATACTGTTGAATCATGAGAAGGAACCAAACTCAAAGCAGATGCTGATATGTCTGTGATTGGGCACCTTACCAATCATAGAACTGACTGTTACTCACCAGTTTGTTCCAGTGAGTGGTTAGCACCCTGGATAATAAAGCACATGTATATAAACCTTAGAGTCAAAGGTGAGTGATGGTTAGTGAGGCTGGAAAATGATACATTTTAGTATATGTAAATCATACTTAATACCCTAATATTAGAACTCCTTGATTCAAAGTTAAGAGCATATGGGCCTGGCAATATTGTATTGAAAATCTACTCAAGCAGAAAGTAATGATGGAAGACATTGGTTGACATTTTTTTTTTATCTATAGGTGAATGATGATGAAGCTGTTGGATTAGATTGGACAGTAGAAACCGATCGCTTACTTGTGATGCAGATGGTGGTGAAGCTGGCTGATATTAACGGTCCAGCTAAGACGAGAGACCTACACATACAGTGGACTGATAGAATATCTGAGGAATTTTATGAACAGGTATTTCATACATACAAAACATCTTGCACATTCAGAATTTTTTAAAAAATATTGCTCAATTACCCATTTGAAATATTACAGGCATCCTAAATTCCTAAATTCTTACTATGGGTGGTATAAAGTTATCCCTTTCTTTTTGTTCAGATTTTACCTTCATAAAAGGTGAATATTAATTAATTCACTCTACATTTTAAGTTTACAGGTAATAGCCCCAAAGAAGCTTTAAAATTCACATTTTTTTGTTCAGATTTTACCTTCATAAAAGGTGAATATTAATTAATTCACTCTACATTTTAAGTTTACAGGTAATAGCCCCAAAGATGCTTTAAAATTCACATTTTGGACTGGATTGCAAAGCAAATACCAGTCATTAACTCATTCACCCCTTAAGACACATTTGGACTGGTCTAAGTAGTTGATTTACATAAGAGTCCAATGTTTTTCAGTGGTTGATGAGTTAAATTGATAGGTCAATCAGTCTGGATTCTGCATAACTTATGTTTTTGCTGAGGCTGTTTGATAACTCATAGACAAATCTTAGCCTAGAGAACAGTTAATATAAAGATTATTATAAAAGTCTAACAAATATGTCATTTTCAATACTATCAGTATTTTGTCTGGCATCTGTGATTCGTACAGTTGTCTTTTACATTGTAAGCACATGGTCATTTGGAAAATTTTACCTTATATAGCTTTGTATACTTTAAATGTATAAAGATTTTGCTTGTAATCATTATTCAAAATTAACAAAGACTGTGGGGATGCAAGTCCTATCCCTAAAGTTGAAAGAAAAAAAGATGTTATGAAATAAAAGAAAAAATTATCCTGGTAAGCATTTTTATTGCTAATTTTTTAGTTTACCTTATTTTTTTCATATGTTCAAGTAAGTATGGATGTTATGGATTTCTTAGAAATGAATCTTAAAAATGATAAGCTTATAATGATGAATATCTAATTTGACAAATATTTAAATTTTCAAGGGGGATGAAGAGTCTAAATTAGGCATGCCAATATCCCCATACATGGACCGAAAATCTCCACAGCTGGCCAAACTACAGGAAACATTCATCAACCATCTAGTTGCACCACTTTGTAATGCCATGGTAACTGCTGGTCTGTTGCCAGGGGAATGGGTGGATGATCCAACAGACAGTGATGATGAAGATGATGATGGTAAGTAAAAAATATTGTTTGACCTATAATTGTAAAAAGAAATACATTGGAACCTGTCTAAAGATACCACCCTATTTATGTCTATAATATCTGTGTAACATGCAGAGTAGGTGTTCGTAAAAAATATATACAATACTCATGTAAGGCCAAGGAAAAAAAAATACTTCTGGTTCTCAGACATACCACGCGCAAAAAGAAATCGCCGATGAAACCATTTTTTTCACATTTCATAAAAAATCACCTCCACGTGGCAAGTAAAAATGTCAGTCATTTCAAAAGGCTTAAGTTTCGAAAATGATCCATTTCCTTCTATTTGTAGTTCAAAATGTATTTCTAAAACCCAATTAGAAACTAAAATAATTATTTTAGTGACAGTTCAACATGTAAATCTTTACCTCATGGCCGAAAATGTCACAGAACACATCTGTCATTTCTGCTTTTGCTTGCAGTTTATGGAGGAACTGGAAGTTGGGTTATAAATGAAAGAACCGATAATGAATGGAACTGAATTTGTTAAAATGATGATACATGTAACACTATATAGTGTATAAAAGTTTTAAAATGTTATTTAAATGTAGGTAAATGATAAAAGTAAAATTAGTTGCTGTAAATAAAAGTTTTAATGAAATACATAAAAATGGATAGCTATTGTTTTCAAAATAGAAAACTTACTTTTGGAATTTGCATTGATTTTTAAACACATAGTAGTTACAACTTTGTAAAATAGTAATGATAATGATTTATGATAATATATAAACGATTCAGTTTTACAATTCACTTTTTGTTCTTATTAGTTTAATAAAACATTTTTTTTTGATGTCTTCTTATTTTCTTACCTTCAAGGTATATAAACAATAATTTGGAAATAAAAAATAAAAATATAATACCTACCTACCTTGCCAATTTCTGAAGGCTAATTTTCTGAGAACCAGAATATTTTTTTACATGGCCTAATATGCCAGGGTGTGGTTTTGTCAAAATTAATGTATGTTTGACTCATGTTAGCATTGTGGCCCCAACTGCATTTCTTTTATAGCTAGGGAATTTGATGTTAGAGTATTTATTTTGTTGTACAAGTTAACACTGAGTTGAAATAAATCAAGTTTTGTATAAATAATCAAAAGACATTTTGACTTAATGCCATGTGATTTTATTAAACTTCCTTAAAACCATTTTATCGTACATGTATTCAGAAAATATCATGCATATAATTATGCTGCAACAAGTTCTTCTTTCAACAATATCTTTTTCTACAATAAACATACATGTAATTAGAATTTGGTTTGAAGAAAAAATAGTTTAATATATCTCCTTGAATGAAAATCATTGCAAAAATTCAAAGTATTCTCCAATTTAAATTAGGTTTCGATAAAAATTGACAGTCTATTAAATGTCATTTACACGCTCCAGGTATGCTTGAGAGTAAAAGAGTAGACTTAATTAATATTTTACCACTTTAATAAGATTTTAATTCTGATAATATACTTCCACATGTGTAAACTTTGCAATAATATAGGATAATTCAGTTAAGTGATTCACTTTAAAGGTTGATAGCTGTTGGAATCAAATTATATAAAAAACTAACTTTGTATTTGATGGGATGACACGGCAGAAAGTCTTTTATTAAAACATATATGATGGGTTATATATACAAGTATACAAACAATAAAATATTTTGCAGTTGACTTTTTTTCGGAAGTACCCCATGCAGCTTTTAATTTTAGTAATACAGACTTGAAAGACATCTTTATTTGGAACACTTTTGCAAGAGAATGTTAAGTGATTCAAATGTATGCAGTAAATGTATTGATTTTTCCCGTTTTAATGCCGGTTTAATTAAGAATTTGTTAAAGGAGAAGTTAATTTAATACATTACAAAATGTTGTGTTTGTATTTATTTACCCCTTTGTCAAACTCCAACACCACCTCTGAATTTGATTTGGCGTAAGTCCAGGTAAATGACGTGGACAGAATACATACAATATCAGGATGATAAGAGAGGATTTTGGCAATATTTACATTTATCCTAGTATGAAAAAAAGCTATCAATAGTTAGTATTTGTATTCATAGAAAATATACAGTCTTTTATTTAATTTTACATACTGTGGTACTTTTCATACATAGAGGTCACTGCTCTGGTTTGGTCCAGTAAATGTGAGACAAAGCTGATTTGTTCTTGTGACTTCTATGATGTTGAGCATCAGTAAGGTGGACTTCACTTGTCTAGTTAGGGAGAGTTTTAGGTGTTGATTAATTGTCTAGTTAGGGAGAGTTTTAGGTGTTGATTAATTGTAATTGTCTAGTTTTAGGGAGATTAATTTCTACAGGGAGAGTTGGTGTTGATTAATTGTCTAGTTAGAGAGAGTTTTACAAGTTGATTAATTGTCTAGTTAGAGAGAGTTTTACAAGTTGATTAATTGTCTAGTTAGGGACAGTTGTACATGTTGATTAATTGTCTAGTTAGGTGTTGATTAATTGACTAGTAAGGGACAGTTTTAGGTGTTGATTAATTGACTAGTAAGGGAAAGTTTTAGGTGTTGATTAATTGTCTAGTTAGGAAGAGTTTTAGGTGTTGATTAATTGTCTAGTTAGGGACAGTTTTACATGTTGATTAATTGTCTAGTTAGGGACAGTTTTAGGTGTTGATTAATTGTCTAGTTAGGGAGAGTTTTAGGTGTTGATTAATTGTCTAGTTAGGGATAGTTTTACATGTTGATTAATTGTCTAGTTAGGGACAGTTTTACATATTGATTAATTGTCTAGTTAGGGAGAGTTTTACGTGTTGATAATTTTGTCCAGTTGGAGAGAGTTTTAGGTGTTGATTAATTGTCTAGTTAGAGAGAGTTTTACATGTTGATTAATTGTCTAGTTAGGGACAGTTTTACATGTTGATTAATTGTCTAGTTAGGGAGAGTTTTACGTGTTGATAATTTTGTCCAGTTGGAGAGAGTTTTAGGTGTTGATTAATTGTCTAGTTAGGGAGAGTTTTAGGTGTTGATTAATTGTCTAGTTAGGGAGAGTTTTAGGTGTTGATTAATTGTCTAGTTAGGGAGAGTTTTAGGTGTTGATTAATTGTCTAGTTAGAGAGAGTTTTACAAGTTGATTAATTGTCTAGTTAGAGAGAGTTTTACAAGTTGATTAATTGTCTAGTTAGGGACAGTTGTACATGTTGATTAATTGTCTAGTTAGGTGTTGATTAATTGACTAGTTAGGGAGAGTTTTACAAGTTGATTAATTGTCTAGTTAGGAAGAGTTTTAGGTGTTGATTAATTGTCTAGTTAGGGACAGTTTTACATGTTGATTAATTGTCTAGTTAGGGACAGTTTTAGGTGTTGATTAATTGTCTAGTTAGGGAGAGTTTTAGGTGTTGATTAATTGTCTAGTTAGGGAGAGTTTTAGGTGTTGGTTAATTGTCTAGTTAGGGAGAGTTTTAGGTGTTGATTAATTGTCTAGTTAGGGAGAGTTTTAGGTGTTGATTAATTGTCTAGTTAGGGACAGTTTTACATGTTGATTAATTGTCTAGTTAGGGAGAGTTTTAGATGTTGATTAATTGTCTAGTTAGGGAGAGTTTTAGGTGTTGATTAATTGTCTAGTTAGGGAGAGTTTTAGGTGTTGATTAATTGTCTAGTTAGGGAGGAGTTTTACATGTTGATTAATTGTCTAGTTAGGGAGAGTTTTAGGTGTTGATTAATTGTCTAGTTAGGGAGAGTTTTAGGTGTTGATTAATTGTCTAGTTAGGGAGAGTTTTACAAGTTGATTAATTGTCTAGTTAGAGAGAGTTTTACAAGTTGATTAATTGTCTAGTTAGGGACAGTTTTACTTGTTGATTAATTGTCTAGTTAGGGAGAGTTTTACTTGTTGATTAATTGTCTAGTTAGGGATAGTTTTACATGTTGATTAATTGTCTAGTTAGGGAGAGTTTTAGGTGTTGATTAATTGTCTAGTTAGGGACAGTTTTACATGTTTATTAATTGTCTAGTTAGGGAGAGTTTTAGATGTTGATTAATTGTCTAGTTAGGGAGAGTTTTACTTGTTGATTAATTGTCTAGTTAGGGACAGTTTTACATGTTGATTAATTGTCTAGTTAGGGACAGTTTTAGGTGTTGATTAATTGTCTAGTTAGGGAGAGTTTTACAAGTTGATTAATTGTCTAGTTAGAGAGAGTTTTACAAGTTGATTAATTGTCTAGTTAGGGACAGTTTTACATGTTGATTAATTGTCTAGTTAGGGACAGTTTTACATGTTGATTAATTGTCTAGTTAGGGAGAGTTTTACTTGTTGATTAATTGTCTAGTTAGGGATAGTTTTACATGTTGATTAATTGTCTAGTTAGGGAGAGTTTTAGGTGTTGATTAATTGTCTAGTTAGGGACAGTTTTACATGTTGATTAATTGTCTAGTTAGGGAGAGTTTTACTTGTTGATTAATTGTCTAGTTAGGGATAGTTTTACATGTTGATTAATTGTCTAGTTAGGGATAGTTTTACATGTTGATTAATTGTCTAGTTAGGGAGAGTTTTAGGTGTTGATTAATTGTCTAGTTAGGGAGAGTTTTAGGTGTTGATTAATTGTCTAGTTAGGGACAGTTTTAGGTGTTGATTAATTGTCTAGTTAGGGAGAGTTTTAGATGTTGATTAATTGTCTAGTTAGGGACAGTTTTAGGTGTTGATTAATTGTCTAGTTAGGGAGAGTTTTACAAGTTGATTAATTGTCTAGTTAGAGAGAGTTTTACAAGTTGATTAATTGTCTAGTTAGGGACAGTTTTACATGTTGATTAATTGTCTAGTTAGGGAGAGTTTTACTTGTTGATTAATTGTCTAGTTAGGGATAGTTTTACATGTTGATTAATTGTCTAGTTAGGGAGAGTTTTACTTGTTGATTAATTGTCTAGTTAGGGAGAGTTTTAGGTGTTGATTAATTGTCTAGTTAGGGAGAGTTTTAGGTGTTGATTAATTGTCTAGTTAGGGAGAGTTTTAGGTGTTGATTAATTGTCTAGTTAGGGAGAGTTTTAGGTGTTGATTAATTGTCTAGTTAGGGAGAGTTTTAGATGTTGATTAATTGTCTAGTTAGGGATAGTTTTACATGTTGATTAATTGTCTAGTTAGGGAGAGTTTTACTTGTTGATTAATTGTCTAGTTAGGGAGAGTTTTAGGGTGTTGATTAATTGTCTAGTTAGGGAGAGTTTTAGGTGTTGATTAATTGTCTAGTTAAGGGAGAGTTTTAGATGTTGATTAATTGTCTAGTTAGGGAGAGTTTTAGGTGTTGATTAATTGTCTAGTTAGGGAGAGTTTTAGGTGTTGATTAATTGTCTAGTTAGGGAGAGTTTTAGATGTTGATTAATTGTCTAGTTAGGGAGAGTTTTAGGTGTTGATTAATTGTCTAGTTAGGGAGAGTTTTACAAGTTGATTAATTGTCTAGTTAGGGAGAGTTTTACAAGTTGATTAATTGTCTAGTTAGGGACAGTTTTACATGTTGATTAATTGTCTAGTTAGGGAGAGTTTTACTTGTTGATTAATTGTCTAGTTAGGGATAGTTTTACATGTTGATTAATTGTCTAGTTAGGGAGAGTTTTACTTGTTGATTAATTGTCTAGTTAGGGAGAGTTTTACTTGTTGATTAATTGTCTAGTTAGGGAGAGTTTTACATGTTGATTAATTGTCTAGTTAGGGAGAGTTTTAGGTGTTGATTAATTGTCTAGTTAGGGACAGTTTTACATGTTGATTAATTGTCTAGTTAGGGAGAGTTTTAGGTGTTGATTAATTGTCTAGTTAGGGACAGTTTTACATGTTGATTAATTGTCTAGTTAGGGACAGTTTTAGGTGTTGATTAATTGTCTAGTTAGGGACAGTTTTACATGTTGATTAATTGTCTAGTTAGGAAGAGTTTTAGGTGTTGATTAATTGTCTAGTTAGGGACAGTTTTACATGTTGATTAATTGTCAAGTTAGGGACAGTTTTAGGTGTTGATTAATTGTCTAGTTAGGAAGAGTTTTAGGTGTTGATTAATTGTCTAGTTAGGGAGAGTTTTACATGTTGATTAATTGTCTAGTTAGGGAGAGTTTTAGGTGTTGATTAATTGTCTAGTTAGGGACAGTTTTAGGTGTTGATTAATTGTCTAGTTAGGGACAGTTTTACAAGTTGATTAATTGTCTAGTTAG
The DNA here is from genome assembly GCA_030159075.1 of Atrina japonica. Taxonomy (NCBI): domain Eukaryota; kingdom Metazoa; phylum Mollusca; class Bivalvia; order Pterioida; family Pinnidae; genus Atrina; species Atrina japonica. The sequence goes on from BROG01000179.1 coordinate 690,361, forward strand.
GGAGAGTTTTAGGTGTTGATTAATTGTCTAGTTAGGGACAGTTTTAGGTGTTGATTAATTGTCTAGTTAGGGACAGTTTTACTTGTTGATTAATTGTCTAGTTAGGGAGAGTTTTAGGTGTTGATTAATTGTCTAGTTAGGGAGAGTTTTACATGTTGATTAATTGTCTAGTTAGGGACAGTTTTACATGTTGATTAATTGTCTAGTTAGGGACAGTTTTACAAGTTGATTAATTGTCTAGTTAGGGAGAGTTTTACATGTTGATTAATTGTCTAGTTAGGGACAGTTTTACATGTTGATTAATTGTCTAGTTAGGGACAGTTTTACTTGTTGATTAATTGTCTAGTTAGGGAGAGTTTTAGGTGTTGATTAATTGTCTTCTTAGGGAGAGTTTTACTTGTTGATTAATTGTCTAGTTAGGGACAGTTTTACATGTTGATTAATTGTCTAGTTAGGGACAGTTTTAGGTGTTGATTAATTGTCTAGTTAGGGACAGTTTTAGGTGTTGATTAATTGTCTAGTTAGGGACAGTTTTAGGTGTTGATTAATTGTCTAGTTAGGGACAGTTTTACTTGTTGATTAATTGTCTAGTTAGGGAGAGTTTTAGGTGTTGATTAATTGTCTAGTTAGGGAGAGTTTTACTTGTTGATTAATTGTCTAGTTAGGGATAGTTTTACATGTTGATTAATTGTCTAGTTAGGGAGAGTTTTAGGTGTTGATTAATTGTCTAGTTAGGGAGAGTTTTAGGTGTTGATTAATTGTCTAGTTAGGGAGAGTTTTACATGTTGATTAATTGTCTAGTTAGGGACAGTTTTAGGTGTTGATTAATTGTCTAGTTAGGGACAGTTTTAGGTGTTGATTAATTGTCTAGTTAGGGAGAGTTTTACATGTTGATTAATTGTCTAGTTAGGGACAGTTTTAGGTGTTGATTAATTGTCTAGTTAGGGACAGTTTTAGGTGTTGATTAATTGTCTAGTTAGGGACAGTTTTACATGTTGATTAATTGTCTAGTTAGGGACAGTTTTACATGTTGATTAATTGTCTAGTTAGGGAGAGTTTTAGGTGTTGATTAATTGTCTAGTTAGGGAGAGTTTTACTTGTTGATTAATTGTCTAGTTAGGGATAGTTTTACATGTTGATTAATTGTCTAGTTAGGGAGAGTTTTTTACATGTTGATTAATTGTCTAGTTAGGGAGAGTTTTAGGTGTTGATTAATTGTCTAGTTAGGGACAGTTTTACATGTTGATTAATTGTCTAGTTAGGGACAGTTTTAGGTGTTGATTAATTGTCTAGTTAGGGAGAGTTTTACATGTTGATTAATTGTCTAGTTAGGGACAGTTTTAGGTGTTGATTAATTGTCTAGTTAGGGAGAGTTTTAGGTGTTGATTAATTGTCTAGTTAGGGAGAGTTTTACATGTTGATTAATTGTCTAGTTAGGGACAGTTTTACATGTTGATTAATTGTCTAGTTAGGGAGAGTTTTACATGTTGATTAATTGTCTAGTTAGGGACAGTTTTACATGTTGATTAATTGTCTAGTTAGGGACAGTTTTAGGTGTTGATTAATTGTCTAGTTAGGGACAGTTTTAGGTGTTGATTAATTGTCTAGTTAGGGAGAGTTTTACATGTTGATTAATTGTCTAGTTAGGGATAGTTTTACATGTTGATTAATTGTCTAGTTAGGGACAGTTTTAGGTGTTGATTAATTGTCTAGTTAGGGTGTTTTACATGTTGATTAATTGTCTAGTTAGGGAGAGTTTTAGGTGTTGATTAATTGTCTAGTTAGGGAGAGTTTTACATGTTGATTAATTGTCTAGTTAGGGACAGTTTTACATGTTGATTAATTGTCTAGTTAGGGACAGTTTTAGGTGTTGATTTATTTGTCTTGTTAGATAGAGTTTTAGGTGTTGATTAATCTTGATTTAGACATTTTTGTCAAGTTTACCTATATCATCTAACTTCAGTTTGCTTCCGACAGATATCAAGTTATGAACTTCAAAAAGATGCTGAGGGTCTCTGTTTATAGTTCAAGTTTTCCTTGACTTAACCTTGTGGACAATTCAGACTTTGATCTAAATTACAATATTAATGACTATTTTACTGAATTTGTAGGTCAGTCTGATACAGATAAGGGAGACAGCACCTGTAAAGATACAGAAGAAGAAAATGAGACTGATGGTGAATCAGGTACTGTTGTAATAATATCATTGCTTAATTTTCATCTTGGTGAAACACAATTATCTACTATCATTATTTCCTTTTAGAATTCATTTTGTTTTATCATCTCTGCGATAACTCTTAAAAGATGAATGAGTAAGTGATTAAGATCCAGTTAGTCTGTATCTACTCATGTTGGATGACAGGGCTCATTATATTATGTCATTATATGTCTGTTAGCATTTGCTTGTCTTGGCCATAAATTTACCATTCCTTAACTGCCTATTATTGATAGAGTTATGCCCCTTTGTTGATTTTCCTTGTCTGGGCCATTTGGACCTGTGGATTTTTTTTTTATTAACAGAAGAGTCCATGGTATTCAGGGGTTTGATACGTTAACTAAACGCTCACCATATATGGCAGATTTATACAAATTGATGAGGCAAAGTGTTGCAAATCACACACATTTGCCTTTTAGTAGAATTATGCCCCTTTGTGACACCATTCCTTATCATATCTAACACATGTATTTTTCATGAAAGAATAATATTTCAATATTTACATCCTGTGTAAAAATATTTTGTTCAAATAATTTTAAAGGTTCAACTGGACTCACACAACCAAAAAAGAAACCTCGTAAAATAAACTGCTTACTTACCAAAAACATGAAGGAAAATCATGAGTTTTGGGTGGCAAAGATTCAAGAGGAAGAAAGACAGAAAGTTGCAGCTACATCAGAAACCAGTGAAGGGAATAAACCGGTATAACACATTCATGACAAATTGACCAATCTATCTGTGAATAAATGTTTTGTGTTATTGTAACAGGTTTAAACTCAGTCATTTAAACTCAGCAAACCAAACTTTTGTTAAAACTGGTGTCTTATTTCCAGTTGTCAGACACTGTGTATGAGATCTTTTGTGAAATGTTTTATAAACTTTGAATAGATTTAGATACATTAGTATTTGACAATTTAGACACCAATTGATTAGTTATTTTGTTCATTGGTTTCTTTTCAGAGCATTTTTTTAATAGTTTTTTTGCTTTGGAGAATAGGGAGGGGCTACAATTCGGTAGATTTTCTTGTAATTTTTGTAAGAGAACAGTTATATATATATTTTACTTACCAAGTATATCTCTGTGTACCAAATTTAAGAAAATATGTTGTATTAAAATTATTTTTTCAACAATGATAGATAGAATTGTATCCATGACTGAAAAATCACAACTCTGGTTGTATGAAAGTTATCCTTGAGGTTGGGTTATTTCCCTTACCAAAGGCTTTGCTGCCATACTTATCTATACTAAATCTTTCAAACTACTTGTGTACATTTATGTACAATGTTTAAGTTGGTAGCGAGCTCCACTCTTGATTGTGAGGTCATGAGTTTGAGTCCAGCTGTCGGCAAGTTGGTTTCCTGTCTTTCGGATGAGACAGTAAAAATCGAGGTCCCGTGTCACAGTAGGTGTTGGCACGTTAAAGAACCCTCACTGCTCAATGGCCATAAGTGCTGAGCATTGGCCAATATTTGAAGCCCTCCATCAGCATTTGGTGATGTCTCCTTATGAATGAAAGATTCTAGAGTTGGACATTAAACAACAATAAACAAACAAAAGCAAGTGTACATCATTTATGTTTGTGTACATTTTCAAACACATTTAGATGAGAAGGGCAAATTTAAAACAAAAGCGATATTTTCAAGAAATATAATTAAAGCACAGACATAAATGCTATTCATGAGACAACGATACCCATTCATTCACAGTGATATCTGACAGAATTCTTTATATTGATAATGAAGCAGTGTCTAAACTTATTGAACTATTCCTTCAAACCTAATCTCCCAACCCATCTGTTCATTAATAATGGAAATACTTGCCAAAGCTGCCATGAGCCTGTTACTGTAATCAGGGTAGGACAGAGGTTCTTGGTATGTGATAGGATGAAACTACGATTACAATTTCCTTTCTTGGAAGTTTATTTATTTTAGATGTTAATCAAATTCAGAAAACAAAAAAAAAAGCATAATTACTAGGAATATATATAGTGAAATTTAAATTATGTAAACTCACTTATATCCTGCTACCATAAATCCTGTCATTGGATGCTGTACAATATGTGGTAATTACAATATAAAATCATAGATACAAAAGTATTAACTTACAGGATGTTTATGAGACACTATACAAAAACATTGGACGAACACGGACCTCTGAAATCCAGAGGTGGGATTATGTGCCTTGGAGGAGTAAGCATCCCTGTCTTGGTCAGCTCTCTTGACAATTTTGAATATTTGCTCTTTCTAGATCCTTTTTGTTACATATAGCATGTTTTGACCATGATGTCTTAGGGCATATTTGTTATGCCTATGCTATCACAATGTTTTGATATTGATTGTGTCTTACTTACGTTTGTGTTGCTTGTAAAGTGTAGTTATCATTCTTTTTTGTAAGTTTATTGTGTCAAAAGGTCTTATATTAGTAAAATTTGTTATCAGTTTCTAATATCATTTCGACAATTGTTATGAAGTTAGGAAATTTCAATGCAATATCCAATAATTTGGATTCAAGCAACCAGTGTTAAATTAAGTATATTTATTTTCAGGATGCGGAGATGACAGAGATGGAACCAATCAAAGAAGAGGTGGAGTCACAAGCTTCAAATAGTAGTTCTGTCCCCAGTACACCAACAAAGGAGTCACCACATACACCGCCAAAAGACAAAACATAGCTTCATTATACAATACAAATAAGTTCAAAGTGCTATTGTTAATACATGTGAATATAGATTCAAAGAAATGTTTAGTTTCTTCAGAATTGATATTTAGCACATGGGCTGCTATTAATGTGAGGATTATAAATTGTGATATACAGTATGTATATATATGTATATGTATATGTATGTGTATATATATATGTATATGTATGTGTGTGTGTATATATATATATATATATATTATATATATATATATATATATATATATATATATATATATATATATATATATAAAGTTGTTACTGTCTGATCATGTGTAAAATTTAATTATGAAATTTAAACATTTTCCAGTCCCTGACATTTTATCTGTGTAGTACTTCTTATGAGGTATAGCTAAGGAGAATCTGATGTCATATAAGCATTTTGATCTGTGTAACATTACTATATACATATGGACATCATCACAATTAATTGAAGACTGATGGTAAATGTAAGTGGTTTCCAGGGAAATTAACACTCCCACACAACATATATAGTAATTAGCTGTCAGTGATTGGATTAGCGACACCTTCATATACCTGCAGTGGCTGATGTCTGCCTCCAGCAGGCCTAAAAATATCCATCATAATGAATGTCTTATTATAATTATTGCAGATCTTTTTTGCTGATGTGAGATGTGGAAGGATTGTTTTACAAATGAAGTTTTACACTTTAATTGATTTTATTTATATATGTAAGACATCAGTATGTGAGCAGGGAATCACATTGACTTACCTCCCTTTGTATGCTTGGCTAATTTCATTGATGGATCTCATATGTGTTAGTAACAATATGCTTAAATTAACCTACATCTAGTTGTTATGAAAACCAGCGTAAATAAGTCTGTTTATTATCAGATCGTATTTCATCATAGATATATTTTTTAAAATATGTTTATTGTGTTGTATTAATCTTGTTGGACTGTAAATTCCATATCACATCCAGACTCAGTTGTGAATACTGTTATACTTTTCCTTTCTTGTACTGAGGTTTTCAGTCGTGGTTATCATGGCATTTCATAACTCGTTCACCCCTAAAGACACATTTGGAGTGGCTTAATTCATTGATTTACAGAAGAGTCCATTGCTTTTCAGGGGTTGATGAGTTGATGTGTACAAGAAGTGTGGCAATATTGGTCTTTTTATCTTATTTAGGATCCACTGTATAAATACTAATTGTCAGTTTACAGTGGTAGCCAGTACTCCTACATTTGTCTCTAGAAGTGATGTCTTGGTGTGCGAGTGCTGTAACAGAACAAAACTTTATCTATTTTTCATATTACTGATATAAAAAAGTGGCAACAAACTGACAACCCAAAAAACATAAGTTAACAATACCCTTCTGTTCTTTATCTGTAAGCAGTGGTTATTTATAATATTTTTGTGCTTGTATCTTATCAAAAAGGTCATCAAGCCTTAAAGAAAACTCTCGGTTTCTTATGTGTAAGTGGTTTTGCATATATAAATACGCATATTTGGTTTCAGTATTAAGAGGGGATTTTAGTCTCTACATGTGATGGATTTAAAAAAACAAATGTCTTTAATGTGTTTAGGTATTTTGTCAAAAATTGCAATTCTATTATTTTGTGAATGTTTCCAAATATGGTGAAACAGTTAATCATTTTGGTAAGGATTTGCATATTTAAAAAAGACGAAAGGGGACTAACATTAAACATTGAATAATATACAACTTCAGACTGTGAAAGTTTTTATTGTATCTCTCAATAATTTATTAACTTTTAAAGAGGTAAAGGAAACAACCATAAGGTTCTAAAATGCACCAATATGGGTACCATGTGATGGAAATCTTATCTTACCTGACTAAGTTAGTGCGCAGTTTTTTTGCTCATTTTGCATTCACCACGGGTATTTCACTTTTCGTTTCTTATATATAAATAAAACAAAGTGTTTCAGGTTAGATTTATATATAGTTGCCAAGTTATTGCATTGCTCAATTTGTATTAGCTGATTTCAAAACAGGTCACTTGAACCACATTTATTCTGAGTGGTACCTTTCAGTGTCAGATAATCGTATAAATTGGGTACAAGGTATTCCACTGGGAACTGCTATTATACTGGCTAGTACAAATGTTTATATCTGAAGGGGCTGAGTGGTTATAGAGCAGCACGATTTTAAATCATAGAATCTCTTACCTCTAGTCAGCACAAGTTAACAGTCCCACTAGAACCTAGACTTGCTTCATGAGAAAGTTTGCCAGTTTACTTCAGGAAGGGTGGTCTCTTCCTAGGTACATTGTAACCAGGTGCTTGCTCCTCTTCTAAAACTGGCAGCCACCATATGACTGATTATTTGTTGCGTGCCTGTGTGGTAATTAACAACTTTCAAATTCAAATGTTTATATCTGCATTGCTTCATTTAAAGTTTATACAAATGTAGAAAGATTTTATGTTTTCAAAACTCGGCAATATATAGACTTTCTCGAAAGCATGTCAATGTTCCATTTTATCCTAAGGGATTGGCAATATCTTAAATTTTAAGTTAGGCAATACACAAATGACATCTTAAAGACATAGCAATGCTTTAAGCTCTGAGAGTTTGGCAGTGTATTAATTTGATATGTTTACGGTAAAGCAATGTTTAAATTAAGCTAAGAAGCCTCAGCAATATAGCAAATTTTCAATATTTTGCAGTGAATTATAGTAAATCTGTATTCAGAAGGAATTGATACAAATAGATTTACCTGGCTTGAGATGGGTAATTCTAAAATTCAGATAATACATGTATATTAATAGTTGATTATGACATCATGGATTTGACCTCGTTTTTTTTCGTGTCAGATGATATGTATATGTTTCTATTGAAACAAAACAAGATAATGCTCATCAATTCAATCTTTATTATTCTGTATTACTGTGTAACTAATTAGCTAATGAAGGTGTTAATGAGCTTACAAAATTTTGTATGAAGCTGTAAAATGACAAACTAAATGGCATATGACTTAGTATTTTGAAATCATATATTGAGATTTGATTCATATTTTCTTGACTATTTAGAAATTTTAGTTTTTCATAACAAGCAAAATTTACGTATAACAGATTTTTCTGTTTATACTAAAGGTAGCTATCTTTGTGTTTCATAACTTAGTCTAGACTGTATATAAGTATGTAGTTAGTATTTCTTAATTCTATTTCAGTGGTTTTTTTGTTTTTGTTGTGTTGATTTTCTGTAGGTCTTTTTAGGACTTTTTACTGGATTTTTTAACTTTAAATAAATCTGTATTTATAACTTGATGTATATAACAGATATGACCACAGGCCTGTCCAATAAATATCTCTGCAATTTAATTTTTTCTTTATCTAAAGTGTCAAGCAATGTAGGTTTTATCTAAAGTGTCAAGCAATGTAGGGTTTATATATTACAGAGTATATTTTGTGATAATTAAAACAACAAAATTGGGTAAAGAAGTTCACTTTCTTAACAAAATTTTCTATGAAATTTACATCCAACATTCTAGTTTTGAATATAAGTTTGATTTTGCTAACTCTGTCACCCCTAAATATCTACATGGTATGTTCTGTTTATGTCGTAATAGACCAGGTTAAGACAGACATAGTGTTGAAAGAGTGGGCAGACATTATCGACTTAGATAAGCTATTCCTGTCTTTTATTGCCATATATTCAGATGTAAATTCCTTAATTTCTTATTTCCTGTCTTAATAGAGGTTTTAATACATCCTGAAATTAAACCCAGCCAAAATTTATTACAGTGACAATTATTTAAGAATACAGGAAACAGTTTTATGATGGCAGAATGGTAGTGCAAAAATGTTAAACGTAAACAGTTAAATAAATAATTAAAGGTAAATAGAATATTTTACTGATATTAGGGCTACAGTGAAAATTATGATCTTGTTTCATATGAGGATTTTAATTTTTGTCCTATGTACCTCAATGATTACCTATCATTGATATTGTGTCATCTTAAGTTTTCAGATGATACAATACAACAATATCAAGGTTTTAACAAATCCTAAAATTGTGTAATATATTTAGATATTCATGGACAATCTGTTTTCTTTCAATTAATCCATTGTTCATTGTTTTATAAATAATTAATATACGATAAACTTGGTTTCCTAGAATTTCTGCTACAGCTTTCAATAGCATCATCTTACTGGAATATTATATCAATCCATACATATTTAAATATCAACTGTCATACAGAGATGATTTTACAATTTTCTCACACCCCAAATTCTGTTAGCACAACAGTATTACGATTTTTCAAGGCTTGTCTCTGACGTCATCATTTCCATTAAAAACTTGTGTGTTAGAAATATGAACTGTGATGAGAGAATGTCCGCGCGGTATTTATGAGTCTGAGCTTCAATTTTTTCTAATTGTTGATGATAAATTGATGTTTGTTAAATTCTCTACATATGTTGTATTGTAATTTCTTCAACACCAATATAATTTGATTGAAGTTGATCCATTGTTTATTCTAACTTGCCTGTAACTAATTTATTGGGTCTAATATTTATCCAGTTTATAACACATTCATTCGTTTCTGCTTTGAAATGAAATCCCAATGTTTGTGAAATGTCTATATGAAATGATAAATTTTATATATATATATATATATATATATATATATATATATATATATATATGTATATATGCTGGAATGTTTTATTCTACATGATAAATTATGAAACAAAATGTTTCACAAGGTATCATATTAGATTTTTTATGAACTTGCAAACCAAAATGTTTGTTTGGAATAAACTTTCCGAGAGTCCCAAATATGAATTCTCCTTAATAACCTGAACGCACATAGTAGAGGTTTTAATCTATTTAAGACGTTGTTATATTTGACGACACATATCGCCTTCAGCATATATATATATATATATATATATATATATATATATATATATATATATATATATATATATATATATATATATATATATATATATTTCAAGTTGCTGTTTTAGGATATAAAATATATCATACTCATAAATGTACCTTGATTTTTAATTGATGCTAAGTTTTGCATCAATTGTTGAAACATTTCTCATAAGTAGTGCTTCCTGTTTTAAAAATCTACGCATTCTGTTTTGTCATTTACTTTCTGTACTTGGATAGTTTTGTGGATCCAGAGATAAAAGGTTGCACAATTTATGTCATGTAAGTTTATATCTTGGTATGAACTTTATTGTTTGGAATTATATGTAGTGTTTTCTCGTCTCTTACACCATGACAACTTTTGAGATGAACATGAAAGTTGTTTCTACAATTAGGAGGCGTTGTGCATATGTACAAGTGTCTGGATTTTTTTTTATAAAAATACATTTATATAGTTTAGTTTCTTGAAATCGTCTCAGAGTCTGTGATTTGTGTTTCATAAATTTTGATTCAGTTATATTTGTTATGAAGTTTACTTTCACGCTTCATTTATTCATTTCAACCACAAACGTTTGCATATGTATCCCACTTGAACAAAGAAATATGTCACTCATTTGTGTACTACAAGTGAAATACGTCACACATTTGTGTACTACAAGTGAAATACGTCACACATGTGTGTACTACAAGTGAAATGCATCACACATTTGTGTACTACAAGTGAAATACATCACATGTGTGTACTACAAGTGAAATATGTCACACATTTATGTACTACAAGTGAAATACGTCACACATTTGTGTACTACAAGACCATATGTCATTCTCCTGTCTTTACTGGCCACATTATATTAATTAGTAAGAGCAGTGTCCTTGTGTTAGATAGAGAATCTTTGATGGTGCCAGATCAAGTTTTTTTCAGTTTTCGTTATAAAAAGCAGTGTAGCTGTATCAGTTTTATTACACTTTTGTTTGCCACTGAAGAAACAGGTATATATTTTCAGTGTTTTCGTTACAAGTAGTAGAATTATCTGGATTGATTGAAATAAGTAATTGAGTACAGTGACGGAAGTTGGGGATAAGCTGCTGTCCAGCCCAGACAGGAAGCTTATTTCTATTTGGGTATTGAACTTTGTTTTGCTCAGGTAATTATAATTATTTATTCAAACTCATTTATGACATCCAAGTTTGATTTTAAGATTTACCATTTTATTATATAAACCAATAACTTATGTATAAGATTGTTGATGTGTATAAGAATATTTGTATATTTCTGACTTAAGACAACCGGTTCCTTGGGTTCAGATTTGTGTATAGTTCACATTTGTTGGTTTAGTTTGTAATGCAAGAGATTTATTATGATAGCTGAAAGACAAAATAAATGGTTACAACTGCTCAGTTTGATTTATTTTATTTACTTTCGTATTCCAATTTACTTTGCAATTGATAATTTTGGTAATTTATTCTACATCGGCTAACTTATACCTCTCTTTTCCCCCACGCTACATTTTAGTTTTCCAGTGCATCTGTTTGTCAGCTTATTGCGGCAGGTCCATTGTTTTTCCCTGGTACATATTCTTCTCCTCATATAACTGACCGCCAGGGACTGAATGGTTAGAACATCTCACTTTAAACCATAAAGCCTCTCACATCTAGTCAGATTAGGTTCGAGTCCTGCTGGAACCTAAGCTGATTTTATGAGAAATCCTCCAGTTTACTTGCATCAGGTCAACGGTCTTCCCCCGTATTCATTGTGACCCGAGTTCTCTACCCCGCCTTTAAAAACTATCCACCAACATATTACTGGAAAATCGTTGAGTGTGACGTAAAACACCATTCAAACAAACGAAATTGACCATCGTCATACATGTAAGACTGAAAATCTTTCAAGTTTAGCGTGGAAAAACAATAACATTTACTAAAACAAGTCATCAAACACACCAGTGTACAATGTATATTATCTTTATAGCTTTCTAGAGTCTTAAACCACATGACTGTTTAATGTCCGTAAATTATCAAAACAATATTGATGATGACAAATTTAAGTTGTCCATTAAATATTATGTGACGTTGACAGAGTTTTTAAGTTAGAAGCGGTGTTCAAACGGTCACTTTAATTTAGGAAATATTTATTACATATGGAAAAAAAGAAAGAGAAAAATATTCTGCTATTTTTCCTGGAGCATGTATCTTGAATCAAATTCAGATTTGAAATTATTACTGAAGGTGGTATTCCAATATATCTTAAAATATTGATACCAAAGTTTTATACCGTAATGTTTGTTTGTGTCTTTTTCAATTTTTTTTACTTTTAATATATGGGATTAGAGCCAATTATCAGTATATGCTATTGCATCGAGGGTCCTATAACGTAATACATTGTTACACTTAACCACGCTTTTAAGTCCCACCCAAAAGGGGCTGAGATCATCACGCTTTAAACATGAAGTCTCTCACTTCTGGTCAGTACAGGTTCCAAGTCCCACTGGAACCCAGCTGATTTTTATGAGAAAGTTTTCCAGTTTACTTAAGCAAAGCCGGTGGACTCTTCCTGGGTAGTAGGATTCTCTCCTGCAACATTAAAACTATTCTATTGCAACTTTCAAACAAGGAATAGATGAGAGAATTATGATATAAAACTAAGTATAAAAGTATTTTCATCATTTTCTTTCGTCTGTCTCTTTCATTGTATAATTCTGTCTGACGATGTCTACACTAAAACGGTCGTTATTTCAAATTTTCATTGAAAAGCAATATTTTATACTCCCATTAAATACTAGTTTACTATTTCCTTATTTACAGCTCATACTTCTTTCAGTAGATTTATGACAAAATCTGTAACACATGTAATCCCTACAAGCTATGTTGTTAATCAAATAAAGTTATCAGTCAAGGATTATCTATTACATGTATCACATCAAACTGTACGTTGAAACGACGACCTCATGTATAGATGTCTCATTTTGTAAGTAGCAATGACACATGATGACAAAATGTGATACTGTTGTGATATTAATCAAACTAGGGTGAAAGACTATATATGAGAGATCCTGTAAATGTGTTCTAATGGACTTGAGCTTCGATTATTAATTGGTACTTCTTCATTTCTACTTGGTACAGTATAGAATTTACAAGTGTTTAAGAGCCGACCTGGCTCAGTCGGTAGCGCGCTCGACTCTTGATCCTGAGGTCGTGAGTTCGAGTCCAGCCGGCGGCAGGTTGGTTTCCTGTCCTTCGGATGAGCAGTAACAACCGAGGTCCCTTGTCACAGTACAATGTAGGTGTTGGCACGTTTAAGAATCCTCACTGCTCAATGGCCGTAAGTGCTGAGCACAGGCCAAAATTTGAAGCCATTCACCGGCATTTGGCGACGTCTCCATACGAGTGAAAGATCCTTGAGTTGGGAAGTTAAACAACAATAAAAAAAACAAACAAACCAAGTGTTGAGAGAATCGCTTTTTGCAACATATCTCCTCTCTATTCAGTGCAGGTTTATTTTTAATGATTATATGAGAGAAATTTTCCAATTTAAACACGGAATGCCAGTGTTCTTTTCCTGGGTACATTTTAATCGGATTATCTCATCCGCCATAAAAACTACCTGCCACTTTATATATACATATATATGAGAAACTCTAGATTGTGACGTAAAAAACATTAAAGAAACAACAATTTCCTCGAAAATCTAGCTACAGCTTTTTTATGGCGTTTAGCATTTTAATGCATAATGATATATAAGGATCATGCAGATTCCGACAACTTACAGTTTGTCTTCAGTTTCAAAACAATATAAAGTACACTAAAACTAAAGTTTTCATCAAGCTTAACGATATTCATTGTGTGTTCTTTCTATTCATACATTTTTATAACTACCATAATAGTAATCATATTAGCAGGAAAATGAAACTATAGTGACAATTTTGATAAAGGAATCAATATATTAGTTTAAATGTTCATTTATACACATAAGGATCTACTTCTAACACTCGCATGGATACAGAGATTCGCCAAGAGGAAGAGCTAACGTAGACGGCGATGCCGTTGTTTCGGAGTTTGCGGTCGTGAGTTTCTTATCCATGTATATGTCATATAATGTTATACTCGCTATCCCCTACTTCACGGGTTTAACGATAACTTGTATCATTTTATTACGTATTTCGGAAGTGCAATTGGAATCTGAAACTTTATTTATGATAATTTGAAATGTAATTTAACGATTTAAGCGGCTCGATGTTGTTGACATAACATTATCAGCACGTGGTGAAGTTTTCCGACTTACTAAATGATTATTAAAAATTAATTACCATTCATGGGTATCGATTAGGGTATTAGAAGACATAATATGGATTGCAAATGTGTTTAATCTGTAGTAAGTTTATAGTCAATGACTATTATATCGCAGAACAGCTGCTACTGAAAAACAAAATTGATTGAATGTTGTCATGATAAATGTGTTAGCACCCCTGTACTCCTTAAAACCAGAAGTTTATCAGCTACACATGTAAATCAACCTAAATTTACCAGATTGTTAGATTTTCTAGACATACCCACATCAAACAGACTTTGTAATTTTTCAAGTGCCTAACTTCATTGTGGCCATTCAGGCCTTTGATATTCCCTCGAGGTAGAGGAGATGCATATTGTTCCTCTTCCGCTTGTCTATTCACAGCATTTTGATTTTCGTCAAATAACCTAAATTTCTTTCCTCAAATTTAAATCAAGTTTAGAATATTGTTTTATATCAATAGGATATAGGCTGGTGTGAATTATGAGTAACATTCGTCAATATTTGTCAGAGTAATGCAACTTAATTATTACGAATGACTTCGTTTTGGGGATAAAGTGTTTCTCGAGAACGTCTTGTTATTTTTGAAGACCGCACAATCAAAAACATTTTCCGTTGTTAAATTCATTTTTAAAATCCCCTATACAAACTATATTAAAAAGTAACAGTCTTGTTATTAAACAGTCTCTCCTGCTCGGTCTTTTAATTTTTACTGGCGGCCCTCGCGTGCCCAAGATTTATTTGTGGCATCACAAGCTACAGACGATGTGTTTAAGATTTATCTCTTTCGTCACAAGCTACAGACGATGTGTGTAAGATTTTTCTGTTTCGTCATAAACTACAGAAAATGTACCCAAAATTTACCTATGGCGTCACAAGCTACAGACGATGTGTGTAAGATTTATTTGTGACGCCATAAGATATAGACGTTATGCTTAAAATTTAGTTGTGACGTCATAAGCTATAGACGATGTACCTAAGATTTATCAGCGACGTCACAAGCTATAGCTCATGTGCCTCAGATTTATCTGTTCTATGAACTTAAGCCAAATTAATCTACCATGACAAGTCCTCCGCTTGAAGTCATATGAATTTTACTATGGGGTCACAAGCTACAGACGATGTGTGTAAGATTTATTTGTGACGTCATAAGATGTAGACGGTATGCTTAAGATTTATTTGTTACGTCATAAGCTATAGAAGATGTGCCAAAGATTTTTCAGTGACGTTACAAGCTACAGCCGATTTGCCTAAGATTCACCTGTGACGTTACAAGCTACAGCCCATGTGCCTAAGATTCACCTGTGACGTTACAAGCTACAGCCCATGTGCATAAGATTCACCTGTGACGTTACAAGCTACAGCCCATGTGCCTAAGATTCACCGGTGACGTTACAAGCTACAGCCCATGTGCCTAAGATTCACCTGTGACGTCACAAGCTATAGCCGATGTGCCTAAGATTCACCGGTGACGTTACAAGCTATAACCAATGTACCTAAGATTCACCTGTGACGTCACAAGCTATAGCCAATGTGCCTAAGATTCACCGGTGAGGTTACAAGCTACAGCCGATGTGCCTAAGATTCACCTGTGACGTTACAAGCTACAGCCCATGTGCCTAAGATTCACCTGTGACGTTACAAGCTATAGCCCATGTGCCTAAGATTCACCTGTGACGTTACAAGCTATAGCCGATGTGCCAAAGATTTTTCAGTGACGTTACAAGCTATAGCCGATGTGCCTAATATGCACCGGTGAGGTTACAAGCTATAGCCCATGTGCGCAAGATTTTACTTCTTATGCCGACCTCTTAGCAAAAGAAAAGTACCAGTTTTAAAGTAGACGAGTGTTTGTTATATTAAACATTTTTAAAACTTTAGCATTTTAAACTTATCTTTAAAAATATAACAAGTAAGTTTATAAAAGTGAAGTTTCAAACTTTTATCACAAAACATTTTCCAATCTTAAATTTAACTGGGACTTCCCCGCGAATCCGAATGACACCATAAAAATTAAATATGAACATATAAATATGTTAATTCTCTTTAATAAACCAAAACCGTTTTAATGTGTTTTTCTTTGGTTGTTGCTTGTAAAACTGGATATTGGTCTAATTCCTTTTTCCTGGAAGCTTCTTAGAGTATTTGCAATCTTTGGGATATTAAAGATTGTCCGTGAAATGTCGAGGGGTACTCTTAACATGTGAAATTGATGGTATTATTTGGATGGTTATAACAAGGAAGTATGACCCGCAGAGAATTACATGACATTTACATAAAAATTCATAGAAACACAAAATTTAAGCATCTTTTATAAAAAGACGTACATAAGTTTCAATAAAAATATCTTTACAAAACATTTGCTACAGTAAGATAATTTGTAATTATTTAGATCTATATCAATAAATGTTGATGTAAAATATGATTAAATTACAATAATATAAGTCTATAAATAGATAAGGTACCTCGAAAGGCGACTAGTTTTTAAACAAAGGTACATGTATATTATCATATGATAAAGACATATGTGCCTTTACAAAACTTCATGTATATATTGCTATACATTGCAAAGCTTTATACAGTGATAAAATGGTATCAAGTCACAAGGGGACAAACTAATTATCATGGTGGATAACTATTTTTAAATTGTAAAAGATAAACATACGTCTTTAAATACTGTACTTAGCGGAGAATACCATAAACATAATATAATACCTATGTTACAGTTTTGCAAAAAATATCAAAATAAATGCTCAGAAAAGTAGTAGGCCAAAAATAGCTTAAATGTATTCCAAAATCCGTCTAAGAGTAACCACTATAGAAAGATCTTAGCTTTTGGGGAGTTTAGCATTTAAACTGTGTTATCCTATCGATCTGATGTATTGACAATTCCCAGGTTTGAACAGTATTTATTCTATAATTAATTAAGATAGAACTACACCCGTAATTTGTTTGATAACAAAGGTATCAAATATATAACATCGTCTTGAATATTTTGTTCCTTATCTAAAAGATAAAAACCATCACAATATGCAAAGGTTCTTCGTCCTTAAAATTTTGTATACAATGTTGGACTCTATACCATTAGTTTTGTTGATGAGGTAAACAATAGGGATATATATATATATATATATATATATATATATATATATATATATATATATATATATATATATATCGGAAGCAAATTGAAAGTGGGGGGGCTAAACCAACTTAAAACACACACACGCTAGAAGTGGGGGGGGGGGGGGGGACTAAACCAACTTAAAACACACACACGCCAGAAACGTCTTGGGGGCTAAGCCCCAATTTTCAACACCTATGCCTATCTAGCCCCCCGGCTCCGACGCCTATGTATATATATATATATCAGTTCTCGATATATACGTGGAGAACTTCAAGCAAATCACCACGAGGTGAAAATTCGCATTGAAAATTAAGTTCAGTTCCATTATAAATGTGGCGTGCCTCTAGAATAGCACATAGATCTATCGAAGTTGCGATGCATCTCAAGGTATGTAGCTTCACCTATACACTTCGCCAACTCGAGATCACACTCACACACTTGTCTATAGCATGAGCCGATGGTATCTGTATTGGAAAAGAAAACATAATATTAGAATCAAATATTTAAAACTAAAACAAATTAAAAGTAAATACCTCACTTATGTCATATTTTATTTACTTTAATATCAATGTTTGAATTCTTTTTTTTCAAATTTAGAATAATTATATTATAATTCGAATAAATGAATTGCACTTAGTATACAGATGTAAAGAGAAGGAATGTATACTTAATGTTTATTAAGGGTTGGTTAATCATTTGAACACTATTATAATATGTACTCAGACTTCATTAGGAAAATTATATACCTGTGCAATGACAATGCCTTTCCTCAGAATTACAAGTGTACGAAAACGGGACAAATTGAGGCCAGAAATAGCAACGAGTTTGTCCGTAACATATGTCATGACGTAGGCAGCATCTGTCATAAGTAAAAATAATAGCATTAGATCAACAATCGGTAAAAATTCCCGCAGTCATACTGACAATTTGAGAGAGACGTTAATAAATTACAATAACATAATCTGGATAAAGGTCGTAAAGAAATGAAAGTACAAAGTAATGTCATTACAAACAAACGTAGCCGTTTTCTAAAAATAAAATCATGATAATATTTTGATTATTTTTATACATGCTGCTTATGATCTCCCTTTTACTTTAGATCTACAGTTCATGATGGCTAATCAGAGTAACTTTATAGCATTAGCGAAACTCTCAATCCTCTTACCTATCAACGTTATCCACCGGTTTCCCGCCAAATCCACCGTAACCACAGAAACAGCCGTAGTCGTTGTAGTCCCAACATGATCGGTTAGTATAGGTGTTAATTAGCCTACACATCTGGACAACATCTCGTTTGTGGAGAGATCTCGAGTAACAGAATCCCACTACATATGTCAATAAAACTCAAAATATTACATAAATAGAGGTTATACAATGTTTTGTTTACTAAGATATCTATTTCACGAGTATGACTGTAATAAAAATCATCTGGAGTAAATAGGGACCTATAAATATTATAGACACAATACCAAAGTTATAATGCTCAAGACGATCGTTTCTGTCAATTAGACTTTATCAGATAGACTTCGGCAGATGAGCTCCAATTTATATAAGATGCATATTTTATACAGAGAAAGTGGTATCATACAAGGACAAATACCTGGCAACATCCGTATAAGAGTAACCACTGTAAAAAGATGACTATCTTAGCTTTTGAAGAAATAAAAAATTAAATGGTGTTATCAGTGCCAAACAGTATACAAGATCTACCGTTGTCTTTCTGGTTAACTTAAAACCACCTTTATACTTTTGATATTAATAACTCGGTTGGGCATATGTTTCTAATGGGCTAACAGGTCTTTGTCGTCTTGGAATTTTCCAGTCACCGGTTACTTTATACTTGGTAAAAATAAAATCTTTTGGTTCCGATATAAACTAACCAGCATATGTTTACAAATTTGTGCCTGATATTTTGTTTTAAGTTATTGTTCTGTTGTTGATTAACGTCTCACTCAAGAATCTTTCACTCATATGGAGTCACCAAATGCAGGTGAAGGGCTTCAAATCTTGGCCTACGCTCGGCGCAACCGGGCATTGAGCAGTGAGGGTCCTTTAACGTGCCGACTCCAACTGTGATGCGGTACTTCAGTTTTTACTGTCTCATCCGAAAGGCAGGAAAAGCCAGCCGCCTTCGCCGAGGCTCGAACCCGTGACCCTCCGGTTGCGAATCAACCATTCACCAGCGGAGTCACGACGGCTATATCTATGTTTAAGTAGGGAGGTGCTTACTGTGATAGTAAACTAGGACATCTGGAGAACCTAATATCCAAGCTGGCGATCGCCATATCATATCACATTTAATTACTGTGATAGTAAACTAGAGTATCTAGTGAACCTAATATCCAAGCTGGCGATCGCCATATCACATCACATTTACTTACTGTGATAGTAAACTAGAGTATCTAATGTCCAAGCTGGCGATCGCCACATCACAAAATATTTTCTTACTCTGATAGTCAACTAGAGCAAACCTAATGTCCAAGCTGGCCAACCCAAAATCACATCACATGTTCTTACTGTGATAATAAACTAGGATATATAATGTTCAAGCTGGCGATCACCATGTCACATCGAATTTACTTGTTCAAGAATTGAACAATAATCGCGTTGGTGAAAAGCGAAGCACTTTGACCACAGTATAACTCAAACATACTTAATTCATTAAAGTGATTTAGTGCGCCAACCAATCAATACTAAACCTTAAAAAGCAAATATCTTGACAAAATCTGTACAATTACTTGTGTTCAGAGTAGTAAGATCTTGTTGCCAAGCATGTCTACTAATATTTACTGAATTATCAAGATGTTGGGGTTTCTAGTAGACAACATATTCGTGGTTTTTGCGGGAAAAGTTTTCCAACAGATTGTCGGCATTCCAATGGGTACCAATTGTGCACCTCTCTTGGCTGACATATTTTTATATTCATATGAAGTCTCTGCTCTCCAAAGGAAACAAATAGTTAGCATCTCGGTTCAATTTTAATTACAGATATATCGTCGATGTTCTGTGTCCATAAATAATTCAGAATTTCAGAATTATCTCGGTCAGATGTATCCTGTAGAATTAGAGATCAATGAGACTACAGAGAGCAACACATCTGCTTCTTACCTAGATTTACTCTTGTCGATTGGAAAAGACGGTCAACTTTACAGATCCCTCTATGACAAACGAGACGATGTCAATTTCCATATCACAAACTTCTCGTTTCTAAGTAGTAATATCCCATCTTCTCCTGCCTATGGCGTTTTCATTTCACAACTTATACGTTATGCCAGGGAATGCTCTTCTTATGAATGTTTTTTTCTGAGAGCTAAACGACTAACCAATAAACTACATACTTAAGGTTACGTTGTTGAACGCTTGGAGTCGTCGTTTAAGAGAAGTTTTATGGTCGATACGGGGATCTTGTTCAACATTATGAAGTCCCCCTCTCAGAGATATTAGATAGCATTCTGGATCATGGCCACAGACAGTGGCTCTGTTTCACCAATCAGTCTTTTCACCAAACTTGACCTCATCACCAAACTTGACCTTTTACCGAATTTGACCCGTTCATCGAACTAGAAAGGTTTCCATGGAACATTTGAGACGGGTGTGGCATGCCAGCATAAAATGCTTACTCCTTCCGGACACCTGGTCTTATCCCGTTAGGGACGAATCAGTGACATACAGTTTTAGATTATAGACATGAGTTGAAATTCTAATGCAACATATCTAATAATTTTTTTCCCAGTATAGCATATGTCCTTTACTCATTTTTGATTTGTTAGATATTAAAGATGTGTTAAGGGCAATGATAATATTCATGTTCTTGTTTTATTCATTCTAAATTAGTCTTTTTAAATGAAGAGAAGTTGAAAGCAGGATTGCGACGTCTTCATTTGTATGCTGTATGAGTTTTATTTCTTCTTTTAACATGCCCATTTTGCTGTTTTGATAAAATGAAAATTTTGACAAATTAAATTTTTTGGTCGTTACAAACGACCTCTGACAGTGAGAATTAGAACAACAAAAAGTAGTTAGCAAACAATACGAATTGTAATTATTTATTCATTGTATAATCAATAATGTTGATGGGTATCTGACGAACTGATAAAAAAAGTTCCAGAAATAAAATAGTGTCAACACTGTAATGTAGAAAGTCAGTACAAAACCCATAAGTATATTACACTTACCTAAAGTCAGAACCATCAGTGTTAGGATAATACCTTTTTGTGCGTTGTAACCTGTTTTCGCCATTGTCAACTGAATTTGAAAGAAAAAAATAAAAATAAAAATAAAAGCAGCCAAAATTTTAGATAATGATGTTTGCAATTACTTTACTGTATTCGGCTACATATAACAAAGGTCTTCAATGTCTAACTGGACACAATAGTTTATGTTACCGTGACGGCGATTTGTTATGTTACGTGTATAGGCATGGGAATTATATTTAAGATAAAAAGAATATTAATGGTTAGAGGAGTGGAAAACAAAAGACAAATAACAAAATGAAAATAATGTATGCACATGTGAATGGGGATGAAAATAAATTATTCTTTGCTTGCAAGTATCTGAAAAGCTTAAAAAAGACTTTCATATCTTTCTTATGGTTTTACATAAAACTGAATAAGAAAACACAAATAGATCTGACGGTAAGATTACATCTGACGCTGGATCAATGAAAGATAAACCTTTAGTATTCAAGTAGACTGCAAGGACGCAGGCAGTGAACAAAATAAAAACGTATAAAACGATATCTAACATAAATAGTTTATCGTATGAAATTAGAAACATTTATAATTTGTTTTGGGTTGAAAGCCGACTCACAGCAGGAAGATGTGACCAGTAAACAGGGGATACTACCTGTCCGCGTTTTCCAATATTCAGCAAACAGTATGCGTCTTAACAACGACAACTTTGGTATCTGTACATTTCATATTCTCTTGAAATAATGCCGAATCATTTATTTACCTTATTCAATAATTATTTACTATTTATATCTTTTGTACAATTATTAGCATGATAAATGGATATGAAATAACTTACCTAGTTTCTTATATAATGATTTATGTCTTCCTCAAGTCTCTAAAAACGATTTGCGTTCGATACAAACTCCAAATTTTACGAGTAAAACAATTTCATAATCCAGTGTATCTAAATAGGCATTGGACGGTCAGTGATAATGAGGTTAAACAGATTCTAGATTCTTCACACAGTTAATATTGGAGAGATAAAACGTACTTTGCACAGCAACATATCAACACGTGGCTAGGCTTTGCCCGTGTGCATGTATTCATGTTTTGATAACACAGAAATGACAGACGTCAGAGAAAAATTCAAAACAAATTCGTTACTAAAATAACCAATTTTAGGCTACGTAATGATTACGTACTGTAGGTGTATAAGTGTGTGTGTGATCTTTCAACGAAATAATCATATGATTGAGTAGCTCTCTACTGGAAGAGAAAAGTCCTGATTTCCAATATATAGGCCTATATACGTCATTTTCTGTGTACACATGGTCACTCTATTTGATCGTCACAAAACACATATCTCTTTACATATAGATATTATGTAAAGAGCCATGTATATGTGGAGATGTCTTTTTTGTCAGATTTCCCACTACTCATTGCTCATTAGGAATGTTAATTGCAATCAACATAAAAATTTAACCTTAGGTCTTCATTTTGAATATTGATCATTTCACAGAGCATAAATTTTTTAGAATAGACAGATACTTAATGTAGGCATATGTTTGGGAGCTCATTCATTTTATAAATTACTTAAACACAATTTTGAACTCCTTTTGAATTGATAAAGAGATATTGGTGGTGTCAAAAATTACCTTTCGTGCAAGACCCGACACTGCCCATTCTGCAGACTTTGACAATATAAAAAGTATCGGATACCAAGGTTATAAATCATTAGGATGTCAAGAATATAGGTACAAATCTGGTAAAAAATGGACAAACACGGACCTCTTGAAATCAAGAGGTGGGATCATGTTCCATGGAGGAGTAAGCATCTCCGGTCGACCGGTCACACCCGCCGTGAGACCACAGTCAAATTAAAATGAAAAACGTGATGAACGAATCCTCGTCATGATTGGTACAGACGTCTCAACAACCGCCATCGAACAGGTAACTCAACATTTCACTTAGTGAAACAGAGTAGTCGCAAACAAGACTATTATACCGACCGTAAAATAAAATGAATATTTTTGAATGCGTGATACCATTGTTTCGGACAATGTATTGTAGAACTCTTAGGGTTCACTTATAACACATAGATTTATAACCATACTATATAATCTGTACAATAGATCTAAAGACTAGACAAAGACCAGACACAAGGTCAAAGGTTATGTATGTCAGACAGACACGATGGTGATACAGCTGTAATGAGGAATGTAGCATTTAGATAACAATGAACACTATCGAGTACTGCGTATCTGCCGTTATCAAGTATGTATCAATGCTATCGACAGGGTCATAGTTCAAGTTAACAGTCGAAATGTGATAACCCTTGTGAAATTGACAATATTGTAGAAACAATAACTAAGTACTGGGAAGGTAAAATCTGAGCACTGGAATATGATACAATCACTACACCAGAGCCTAGCAATCTGACTGGTTGAGTAGGTGAAGTTAAGAATATTCTTATACTAAACAGATCGGCTGATGTTTGTAACAAATTAAGGCCCCCCTTTAACAACTGATTTTGTGCACTTTACGTTCTAGAATGTAGTTTTCGAAGTACGTGATTAGGACAATAGCAATATCACTACCCAACATTCTGGAACATGGACATGTATTGTAAGGTCATCTTTTTACAGTGGTTACTTTTACACCGATTACAGTGGTTACTTTTACACGGATTTAGTGATATATATCACCAAATCCGCGTAAAAGTGCTTTGTATATAAGCACTGAAAGTGCTTTATATAATTCGTTCCATGACTTGTATCTATATGTTTAGATCCGACACCTTTGGATATATAGTGTATATATATACATACTTTCGTTTTCAATTTTCTTCACAAAATAAAGTTCTTCATAACCTAATATTAAATATTTATATCAGCGCTTTCCATTTTTGTATACATAGGAGTTTCATATGATAGAGTTAAGATTGTCGTTGTGTTTCTGGCGAGGAATTGTTGTGTAAAAGGTCGAACAACAGGCACGAGTGGGCTTACTTCACTCACCTGAGAACCATCGGCGAAAATGGAAAGAAAAAACACAAATATTGAGGACTGTGAATATTTGCTACCTCTAAAGTTTCGTCAAATTCATTGGTTTCCAAGAACAAGCTCACCTCGTGAAAAAATTAACCCACTTTCTGCAGTCTTAAGAAATTCTTACATGATTCCTGTAAAATTTCTTTAAATTCCCTGAAGCGGTTTTGAAGAACATGCTGACAGTGTGAAAAAAGCTACCTCCCTATTTTTCAGTTTAAAAAATTAATAAAATAATATTTCAGCAAACTTTTTTCAGGAAAGCATTTATCTACCTCACTGTAGGTAAACACATAAAATGAATGCATCATAATGAATAAAGAGGGGAAAATAAAAAAAAAAAGATTAAAAATTGAATGAAAACCCTGGATCCACCACTGTACCGATCTGTCCGAAATGAACAAATTTGGTAGAGGAACATGAGTACTTGCTTCCGATTCAGTTTAATAAAAATCCCTTCATCGGTTTTGGAGAAATCGAAAATGTGAAAAAGTTATCCCCCATTTTTGTAGTCTTTAAAAATTCATAATAAATTAAAAAAATTAACTTCAGCAAAATTCTTACGGGGTAGCATTTATCTACCTTCTTACAGGTAAAACACATACAATGAATGCATCATGATGAACAATTGAACCATTGTCAATGGTAGTCACGTGTTCCCTTAACCAATAATTTAAACGGAATGTCATATACCACGTGATAGTAACATGAAATTTATGATCACACTGGAATTGAAAATGATTTTACAAGTGTGTCGTATTATAAAATACCGGAATTTGCTGTTGCCCCCCCCCCCCCATCTTTATCTGGACTAAGTAGTTGCGCCTGGATCTTTTGGACTTTGCAGTTGCAAAAAGATCTTTAGATAATTAACTGGACTTTGCAGTTGCGCCCCAACATCTTTATCAGGACTTTGAAGTTGTCCCCTAGATCTTTATCTGGACTTTGTAGTTGCCCCCAGATCTTCATCTGGACTTTGTAGTTGCCCCAGATGTTTATCTGGACTTTGCAGTTGCCCCCAATATCTTTATCAGGACTTTGAAGTTGTCCCCATGATCTTTATCTGGACTTTGTAGTTGCCCCCAGATCTTCACCTGGACTTTGTATTTGCCCCCAGATCTTTATCTGGACTTTGTAGTTGCCCCCAGATCCTATCTGGACTATGTAGTTGCCCCAGATCTTTATCGAGACTTTTAAAATGCCCCCAGATCTTCATCTGGACTTTGTTTGTTTGTTTATTGTTGTTTAAAGTCCCACTCAAGAATATTTCACTCATATGGAGTGAAATGCCGGTGAAGGGCTTCAAATTTTGGCCTATGCTCGGCACTTACGGCCATTGAGCAGTGAGGGTTCTTTAACGTGCCGACACCTACTGTGACACGGGACCTCCAGTTTTTACTGTCTCATCCGAAAGACAGGAAACCAACTTGTCGCCGGCGAGACTCGACCTCACGATCCAGAGTCGAGCGCGCTACCGACTGAGCCAGGCCGGCTCCCTGGACTTTGTAGTTGCCCCCAGATCGTTATCTTGACTTTGTAGTTGCCCCCAGATCTTTATCTGGATACATAACAACATATAACATTTAGTTTGTATCATTTTATTTAGAAAGATACTACATACTACTATGACACATATCTAAAATCACTAATAAAATTTACACTGTATCAAAGATTTATGACTCTTGTCCACAGCTAGAAGTAAGAAAATATCCAAACACCAAATTCCATAGTTACCAAGGCAACATCTGGAATAAAACATTTCTAAGAAAATACCAATAAAAATACACAAGTACAATTAATTTGTGTCCAAGAAAATCAGGATGAGAATAAAATATTTAAGTCATAAAAATTATTATCATATTGCAGACTCCAAGATTCACAAAATAAAATGAAATGTTTTTAATTCTTTAAAAATGAAATATATTCTAAAAGTAGAAATTTAATCAGAATGTTGTTATACCAATAAAATATTATAAAATGCCATGAGATTCGTCCACCTTTTTGACTTTTCTTTTCATGATCTAATAAATTGTTACCAATTCATAGTAAAAATAATAGTTAAAATACAACCACAATTATATGAAACACGTTTATATAAGTATTAGAAATTGCACAAAGAATATGAAAAATATGAGGATTCAGTTCCTATATTTACAAAAGATCATATATGCAAATATATTTACATTTTAGATCGTAAAATCAGGATTCTTGCACAAAACTTGATATCATTAATCATTAATTCAAAATGGAGTGGTCAACACTAAATTTCAAAAAAAAAAAAGAAGAAAATCTTTAAATTTGACACAACATTTATCATATAAAGAGGTAGATTAAGAGATCTTACACAATCTACAATAAAAGAATGCCTTTTTTGGTTTAACTCTATTTCATGATAAATAAGCCAGCAGAATGGCATGCAGATGTAACATTTGAATTGTTTTTAAATAATTACTTTGATTTACTGGTCTAGTGTACAAATATCGTTTAATGTCTACCAAGTCGGGTTTTGAGTAGGCCTGGAAAGGTATAACCAATATTTTGTTTATCATTTTGATGTGTAAAATAATTGTAAATTGAACCTTTTCACCCATTGGTCACAGATTTTTCCTTCAATTTAACAGGGGAATTCAATTATTCCTTGTCTAACAAGAAATCCGAAAATAATTCTTTTAGTTGCAACTTGAAGAAATGATAAAATGAAAACTGACATGATAGAGTATCACAATACATGTTCTAAAGATAAGTCTTGTCTTAGTAGTTTCCAATCAAAACTTTCTAATCATTGCTGGCACAAATGGAAGTAGTCGCAACTTAATATTAAATGGATTTATCTGATATTATTCATTTTGGAGACACCCATGACCAGGAGTTGTTGCCCCTTCCGTTTTTATATATCACATTTGTGAATTTTATTTTTATTTTTTTGTGTTTGCCATTTTAAGGATAAGTTTATACAAATGTTTCAAAATACATCATTATATACTTCTTTAATGTGCCACAATTCATCAGATTATATGATAAATGTTTATAATTGCTTTATTCCAAGGGTAATTTTGAGAAAGGCGATAATGGAGAGTGATTCACATTTTTGTTTCTTATCAAAAATGTTGTCAAACAGAATACAAAATTAAGACCTGTTACTCTTTAAAATAACATGAAACTGGACACATATTGAGATGTTTAACCTTGACATTAAGTTACATGTCACCACGATCTCTATTCTATGAACTGTTCAACATGCAAGGAAACTTGTTGTCAATGTAGACTAAAAATATTTTCCATGCTGGCACAAATTACAACAGAGCTTTTGCCTTTGGTCATAGATAAAATAAGCAAGTACAAGATGTGACAGAAGGAAAATATTATCATGAGCATATTTAAAACTGAACCAAACAGACTTCATACGTAGGAATGACACTGTGTTATTTGTTTTTAACATGTACTCAGAATCAGAATTAAACGGACTGTATATGAAGGATGAAATGAATGAATTTCATAATATACGACGTTTGCTTTATTCAATTTCAAAAATGTCTTTCAAATTACACTCTTAACATTATCATTATAATGCATGACAAATACATGTTCTAAAAAATGTCAGGGTAATACTTGTATGTACAGAGAGTTGTAAAATGTTCCTTCTGGCCATACTTACATCTACCAATTACAAGTGAAACTGTCATGGAATCTTAATTACCTTTATATCTTGTTTATTTACGACTGGTCTGTAATCCTAGGCATGAGACCATACTGGTCAGCTGAGCACACAGGAAGTCCCAGAACAAAAAATTGGCAAGATGCCAAAAGGCTGATACCGGTCAGCTGAACACACCCTATAGTCCCCAGCACAAAGATTTGGCGAGATGCCAAAAGACTGATACCAGTTAACTGAACAGAGATTTGGTTATGAACAAATCCATTTTTATCTTCACCTTAAAGATGCAACTTATCAAAGTCAAAGAGAACTGGCTTAATGATAGTTAGGAAGAAGTTACAAAAAAAAAAACCTACATGAGCAATGATAGCAGACACAGTTAAAGTAAGAAGCAGAATTGATGTTTTATAATTTGTCATTATCAACTCTTTTCTTCATCCAGTGGTAAGTTTATTTAGTCATGTTATTTTTCTATGTTAACACTAAGACTGACTACCAGTACTCGGTCACTTGCTGGATGAAGTAACATACAATCAATGTATATTTACAAGCACTGCTGCCTTCTTAACATGGTCATTCCGCCTCATTACCTCTAAAGGAAGTAAATACACATCCAAATTACCGGCCAATCAGGAGGCAAATAAGAAACATTTAATTTAATAGTTTACAGCATAGAAAAAATGTTTTGATTTCATTTGATATGATAGATACTCTGTACATTTTAATTATGTCACCTTATTTAATGAACGCCCTGAAACCGTAAGTATAAATCCTGTGTTTTCCAAAATGTTTGTAATCATTCAAAATTATCCTTCCATTTTATCGCCCTTCAGTTGTGTATTTCATGGATCTTTCAAGTCTGGATACATTGTACTGGAGCCTCCATTTTCAATAGAATCTTTACGCCCTCCTTCTTCTATTTGTTTAGGTCCATCATCTCCGACATATTGTAGCTCCTGCTCTTCTGTGTCCGGATGCGCTGCCAGCTCCTCTCTGGATAAATGTGCCACAATGCCAGCCCCAAAGCTGTCACCCAGAACATTGATTGAGGTTCTGATTCTATCTCTATAAACATAAAAACATCAAGTAAATGAATAGGAAATTATGTCATTTGAAAATTATATAAAAGGATAAACTGTTATATGCTGATAAAACAAAATAATGGAAAATATTTATCCAATCCACTGACTATTTTTGACTATTTTTTCAGATAATGTGGACAACCCTACTAGAAACAAGACAGAAATTATCAGATTTTCAATTTCCACACACAAGTGGTTGTAAGGGCAGCATCAACTTCGAGCTGAGTTTGAGTTTAAATAATCATGAATAGTAAACTGTAGTTACCATTGAATATTTTATCACATTTGTGGTACCACTGAATTAGTATAACATCATTTTACATTCACAAATGGAAAGGATAAGCTCGGTATAGGAGAATTAAGGCGTATAAGCTGTCAAAACAGATTGTTTTGTATTGAAAGTTTTAAATATTCAATGTTCTATTCAAATAAAATGTTCTTGAAAAATCTTGGTAATTTGTGAAATAGTAGTAATTTGTGAAAAGAAATTGAATGTGAATATTTCTATGGTGATATCTCTTCTTATATTTAATCTAAAAAAAATCAAAGTTTAGGTCTAATCACAGGATATATTTTATTTTTATCAAAATGACAGCTTATAGGCCTTTAAAGGTTCTCTTGCACAGACAGTCAGGAAGTAAGGTCATGGTATCTATTCCACATAAACTTTTGTTTTGATACTCAGTAGAAATATACATTTCAGGAAAAATATAATTTTGACCCCCCCTACACCAATGTAGAGAAAGAGCATCTTTAACCATATAACAAGATTTGTAAAAAAAAAACAAAAAAGACACAATTATCTCTGCAAAGTGTTTACAGTAACAGTAAAAAAAAAACTCACAAGAACCAATCTACTGCCAGAATAAGGCTGATGTCCTCTGTTGGCAGGCCGACTGAGGTAAGTACCATCAACATGGTAACCAGACCAGCACTTGGTATACTGGCTGCTCCTATACTAGCACATGTGGCGGTAAGACTGAAAAGAGATCAAATCAGTTAAATTGTAGTTACATTTTAACATTAAAACTGAGAGTACTTAAAAGCTTATATAAGCTACATTATAACCTTTTCTTTGATATTGTTCTAAAAATATAGCAAAAAATAAGTTATATGAAATTAATTATACATAGAGATGGAAGAAGTGTGTTATACTCATCTCCATTAGTGCTGCTGCTTTGGTTTGATTTAAAGAGCAGCGTGGCTACTGAAAGTCCTTGCCAATTGTCCCCGTAAGGCAGGGAGAGAGACGTATAATGTGTATTTTTATGTCCTTGTAAATTGTCCCCGTAAGGCAGGGAGAGAGACGTATAATGTGTGTTTTTATGTCCTTGCCAATTGTCCCCGTAAGGCAGGGAGAGAGACGTATAATGTGTGTTTTTATGTCCTTGCCTGAGTGGTCTGTATTTCTAACCGCTTTTTAAGTGCCACCACACTTTCACAACATGACGAAGGTAATCAACCTGCAGAGTCATAGACCTTTTATTCTCTATCTAGGCATAGAGCTGTGCAATATGTAAGATTTATCTCCCTTTGTAAATCAATAGACTTCTGTGACTAGTCCAACTGGAATTCCCATTAACAAAGTTTGGGTAAGGAAAAAAAATCTAAGCCCGAAGTCACCAAATTTACTCAACTAACTTTTCATGATTATATGGTAAAAACACTCAAAATTTATCCTGTAACTGGACATATTTATATATTGTCAGCATATAATTGTAAATAATGATAAAAATAATTGCTCATTTGGAGAAAACTTCAGAAATATTAAAATATTGTTTGAGTACGTACTCAAATTTTGAGTATTGTACTCAACATATTTATTAATTTTTACAAAAAAATCCTCAGTATGACGCAAAAATTTAAATGTGAATGATAAAAAATATTAATATGTTTCCTAATGATTCAAACCTAAACATTTTACAAATGATTTTATAGTTCAAATAATGAAATAAAAGTTGAGCTTGAGTACTGGGCATAGGCGTCGGAACCGGGGGGGGGGGGGGGGGGGCTAAGCCCCCCCAACTTTTTTGGCAAAGATAGACATAGGTGTTGAAAATTGGGGCTTAGCCACCAGACGTCCACCATCGAATATTCTTCATTTGATCTATGTCAGACTGTTCTTTCCTCTTTATTTTGTGGCTCAACAATGAATTTGAACTAAAACCTAAATATTTGAGAAGTGCTTTCTCATAAGATTATAACATAACCAAATATAAACTGATATAATCCATGATAGCTTAATCATATCTGTCAACCTCTAAAAGTGAAAATGCTGGTCATGACCTGCATTGAGTAAAACAAGAATTACACATAATTATATGTCTCACTGGTTCCAGGTGACCCCCACATACACTACTGAATGTGTATTCCCATAACAATCAGTAATATATATGGTTTAAGGGTGGGGCTGTTAACGGTTTTTAAGTTATAAGCAAAAATATAAACTTCAGGGGGTGGGGCAGGACCCCCATATGCAACACTAAATGTGTTTCCCCATAACAATCAATAATATATATGGTTTGAGGGTGGGGCTATCAAAGGTTTTTAAGTTATAAGTAAAAATATAAATTTCAGGGGGTAGGGCAGGACACCCCCAATGACCCTATCATACACCAATGAATGTGTGTACCAATAACAACAAGAATATACATGGCTTAGGCAGGGATCAACACTAAGGCACGTCCGACCGACCCTGACTAGTAAAAGATTGGTCCGGTCTAGTTAAATTGTGTCAAAGAAGCCCGACTGGTCGGGTTAAAAATATCACTTCAAATAGACTAAAGATCTATTATTAAAAAAATTGTTGTGGAAAACCATTTTGTTATTTTTGTAATTTATTTACCGATAGTGGGACATTTATTTACATTACCGGTGATTGTGATAATAGATGTCGCTGATATTACGTGCCGTTTAGAGTTACTTTCATTTCGTCAATTTTGTCGCCATATAATGTAATACGCCCTCTAGTGAGAGATTGGTATATAAAATAACTGGAATAATAGTAATATTACCAGGATGACGCATAAAGTTACTGGAATGACACATCAGATTATGTTTTCGTCATTTTTAGATTATTTATATACAGCTTAGAAGAATAAACTATTTCAATGTGAGAAGGGAAACAGTATTCTAGGAATTTTGCTACAAATTGTACGAGCAGTTACGTCGGGTTCAATATCACACTAGCACTGATATGGCTTAAATATGAAAAGCTAGAACAGTAAATACGAGGACAATACCGACAAAATATCTTTTAGTTTAATGTAATACTTATATTATTAACATTTAAAAGTAAATTATTCCACAAAATTATCATTACGATGGAAAGGAGCTTCAATCCAGTTACATGTCCTGTCATTCCGGTAAATGGCGTCATTTCAGTAATTCTATGGACCCGCAAAAATTCAGATTGAAAGTGAAACTGGGTCATAAAATCACAAGTGCGTGCAGCTTCACTAGCCTAGCCTAGGCATATTTTAATTTAACCAGGCATATAGAATGGTACGTTTCATTTTTGGTAGTTTTGTTTGAACTGAGTCACGATATCTCTAATAAAGCAGATCAACTTACGATAACTATCGATATCTGTTTACACTGAGTGACTGATGATGCCTTCTTTATAGTAGTGGAGGCATAACTAGAGATGAGGGTGTATCAAAGAAATCAAAGGGCAGAACAGAAATCAGAATTTATTTTACAATAATTAGGCCTAATAGAAAATTTCAAACTTATATACATACTTGTTTCTTGACTTCTATAAATAAATTGTCAAAGCATTCAAGCTAACTGTCTATTTCAGGTTTTATTTTGTTCTTGATAAAATTATAAATCAGTGGAACAATCAGCATGAATACAGTGTACAAATTGAGGATAATTTACTTGCACCACTTAGAAATGACATGTATGTTTTATACTGTAACAAAATATACTTATATTCCAGTCCTACTTATTAGAGTTAGTAGGCTTGAGTACTCTAGAGATTATATGGAATTATTTCAATCATGAAAAAATTCATTAATTTCTTTCTGTACTTATTAGTTTTTTTTTTTATGTTATTTAAAAAATCAGTTTAAGCAGTAAATAGCAATTAATGGTGCAGCAATAGGTAAAAATGAGACATAGATATGCACAAGTCCTCTGTCAGTCATCGAGTTCGTTGGGCAATTTATGAAATTAATATGTGAGCTATATTTTACCACTTATTAAAAATTAAAATATAGTGCTTTCATTATACCCTTAAAATCTCTAGATGTAGTGTACCCTAATTAAGTAGGATATGAAACTCTGGAACAGAGATATCGATAGATATGATGTAACCGAGGTCAGGTCTAGTGATGTTGAGGTCAGGTCTAGTAAAATTTTCTGGTACTGGTCCGACTGGTCTAGTTCTTTTTAAAGTAAATGTTGAGCCCTGCTTAGGGGTAGACATGTGAATGGTTTTCAAGAAATAAATAACAAATTTTAATTGTCACAATCCAAGATGGCCACCTGGCATCCATTTTGTGATTCGACCATCCTTAAAAGATACACTGCACAACTAAATCTCAAGGAGAACCTATATGTCAAATTTCATAAAGATCCTTCCAAAACTTTCTGAGAAATAGCAATAACAATCTTTAATTGTCAAAATCCAAGATGGCCCCATGGCAGCCATTTTAAGATCTGATCCACCTGAAAATGTACAGTGCACAACTAGACCTTATGGAGAATCTATATGTCAAATTTCATAAAGATGCCTTGAGTGCTTTCTGAGAAATAGCGATAACCAGAATTGTTTAAGGATGAACGACGGACCACGGATGCAAGGCGATTTGAACAGCCAACCATCTGTTGATGGTGGGCTAAAAATGCTTATTTTTTTTTTTACAATTGAACCTCATTTAGGAGAACACTGCAGCTATATCTCACATTTCATAGAATTCATGTCAGTAAAATCTTTACATCATACACATATTATACTTCATCTAATTCAGTAAAATTCATACCTGACAACAATGATCTGACCAATGCCCAACTGTATGTTATTCATTTGAGCAATGAAAATGGGAGCCACAGCCTCATAAAGAGCAGTTCCATCCATGTTAATTGTTGCGCCAATTGGAAGAATGAAACGTGTTACCCGACGGTCAATATGAAGGTTCTCTTCAAGGCAACGGAATGTTACTGGAAGTGTAGCGGAACTAAAGAGAAACGAAAGTTTTTGGTCATACATGTACAGTGAATCTTGTATATAAAGACCCCCTTAGGGAAACAACAAAATCAGTCTTTATAGGGAGGTATAAAGGAGACTACATATACATTTCACACATCCAAAATAAGTATTAGTTTTGTAATTGTATGCAAAATATTTCTTTCTCAGAGGTCAACAATCATGAAAAATTCCAATTAGTAGTATTGAAATCAACTTGTCCAAATGTAAAAATAATTTGTCTGAAAATCAAATGCTATATTTAAATATATTGTTTTATGTTAACACAACGATTATATCTATAGAAGTACTTTCTGTCTTCAATGATTTCACTAGTCATGTTGGACAAGTGAGATAAAGTAACATTTACTTGTCCAACCGCAAATTGACTTGTCCTGGACAAACAGACGAAAGGAACCGCATTGTCGGGCCCTTATTTCTGATTGGTCAAAAATTTCTTTCAAACTCTTCAAGAAATCTTCTAGCTACGTCCAAAAGATAATGATTCATAACAATAAGTTGTTCCCTCAAATTAATGCTGAAATATTCTGTTTTGTAAGTTTAAGTTCTATAATTATTTTTGTACCTCGAAGCTGTACCTAGGGCTGTAACCCAAGCTTGAAGTATGCCTTTGAATAGAAGTAATGGATTCTTTCTGGTGATGACAAAGTAGATTGATGGCAATGTGACAACAGCATGAATGATGAGTCCGGTAAGAACTGTGACCATGTACAAGCCCAGTCTCTGGCCTACAGCCCCTGGATCATCCAATGATAAAATCTTACCACATATTAGAAACATGATACCAAAAGGTGAGTACCTGAAATGTGTCAATGGATCAGTTGATTAATGTACAGGAAAACAAACATTATTGAGAATTAGCTTTGTTTACCAAAAAAAAAAATATTATTTTAATTTTTTCTACTTTTACTACATGTACTTGATGTACAATAACAAATAAGAGCTATACACAGACATACAAACAATCTTTTATTCCGATATACGTTTTGTGAAAATAAGATGAGGTCCAGTGTGGTATACATATACAAAGAGTAAATTTGAGTTAATCAGTTACAATTGAAAAGTGCTAAACCTGGGTTTTTTAAGTAATTTTCACAAAATATATAGAAATTTAAGAATTTTTATGCCTGTGTATATCTCTGTTTTGTTTCTGAATATCAATCTAAGTAGTAACAAGAGGCCCATAGGCCACATCGCTCACTTGAACTGTGTTGGTAGCTTACATGTATGGGAATCATAAATTTACAAATTATTTTAACACTCCTTGGGAGTGGAGGATACTTAAAAATTAATTTTCCAATTTATTCCAAAAACAAGAAACTGAATCATGCATCTATAAAAATCACTCAGATGTAATTAGTTTTTCAATCCATGCAGCAGTTCTGGAGAAGATTTTCAAAGAAGGATACCTTCTGAGACCCATTTTGCCCACCCTGGATCCACTTCTGAGTTCACCTGGTCAAAAAACATAAACTTAATAGTGGAAAAAGGACACTGTACTTGCTTCCTTTATCCTTCAGCGGTTTTGAAGAAAAAGTGTGGGAAAAAATGCCCCTCTTTCTTTTTGCAGTTTTAAAAATTCATAAAAAAAATTCAAAAAATTAAATTTCAGAAAAATTCTTTCAGGACAGTATTTCTCTACCTAATTACATGTAAAGCACTTTAAATGAATGCATCATGATGAATGAATGGGGATAAAGTTTTATTTTATTTTAATTTCTGATTTCTACGAAATTAACAAACTTTAATAAAAAATCTGTGTAGATCACTCAGATGCAATTAGTTTTTCAATCCATGCATCAGTTCTGGAGGAGAAGATTTCTAAAGAGGGGTGCCCCCTGGAAACTCTTTTGTCCCATCCTGGATCCACCCCTGGCCTGATCTGGCCAAAAAAAAACTATCAAAATCCCTTCGGCGGTTTTGGAGAAGTGGAAAATGTGAAAAGTTTATGGACAGATGGACGGACAGACAGATAAGGTACAAAAGGCGATCAGAAAAGTTCACTTGAACCTTTGGTTCAGATGAGCTAAAAAGGAGAGAAAAATGAAAACAAAAACCCACAGCTAATGCCCTTTTAACAATGGTGAAATAAAGGATAGACAACAAAAGTTAAACTTTTACAGAAATGTAAGTTACTGTAGAATCAGAAAGTTGGTATGGTGGTCGCCAAGTCAGACATGTGGGTCTTCTCCATGTATTCCGGTTTCTTCCCACAGCAAGGAACCCTGCACGCCAACTTTAGGGCCAACGAGAGATATTAATATAAGTTGACATAACTTGTTTGTCAATCGTTGTGAAATAAATAAAGTTTAAATTAAACTAATCAGAAAATATCATGGGGTTAAAATTTCATTGTTTTGAAAATAAAACAAATTCATCGACAATTAATTTCTTTGAAATAAATGAACATATTTGTAAAGGAACATAATACTTCTTCTGTAACTGATGTAAAATTTCACCATTGTTTTAATTTTGCTGATAAAAATCGTGATAAACAAAATTAAAACCACAACAAAATTTTTCCGATTCTACAGTAATTTGTAATATAAAATGGAACTATAAAGTTGATTCGAATATTGTATTATAAATTGAGTACAGACATACTTATCCTACACTTTTATTTTCCAGCTTCTCTTGGGGGAAAAATACTATTTTTATCTTGTAGCAGTAAATATTTATGTACAGTTCACCCCGATATTCTGCCATCTTTCGTTTTCCTGAATCTTGGCTGTATAACAGGTTTGGCAATATATTAAGGTTTGCTATTTTAGAGGCGTGGTCGTTTTCATCATGACATGTCTTTAACACCTGATGTATATCATATCCTGTTTACAACTCACTATCATAAATTTGGATATGTCTATTGTTTAAGTTTGGATAATTTGGCCACCCTTTTAAACTGGCCAAAATTAAACTGTAAACAATATGTAGTAGTACATGTTCTACGGCTGTAAAATCTAGATTTGTTTCGAACATTTACCAGGAAGCATTTCTAATGTTAACTTCAACATTTTTTGTTTAAAATAACTCTTTGATAGACAAATAGACAATAATACAAAGGCTTCAAGTTTATATATCTCATCAACTCAATATTATTTCTTGACGTGTGATAATTCCTGTGTAAACACACGACCTGTCGATTTTTTCTAACTTTCACAGAAACAAGATTTGAAAATTGTGACACTCGTACGCTGGTCCCCGTCTCACTTCTACACTTTGTTTATACAACTGGATACAAGTTTATGACACTAGATATTGGATTTTTCTCCCTTTGCTGTCGCAGTATGAAATAAACAAGCTACCATTGGCTAACTGTTTTACTCACACGTTTTTTCATCTGCTCTGGCGATGTGTTCAAGGGATTTAACATGTACCATTTGTGCTGGAGAATTGGTGGCAGATGGCGGTATGTGGGTTTTGGCATTACAACTAGGGAATTATATGGGAGGAAATCCGTTCTTCAAGAAATAGGGGCATTATGCGGGTTTGGCATTATAACAGAGGGCGTTATAACAGAGGTGAACTGTACATGTTTAGCAACATGTTTCATACTCACATAAGATTCCGACAGCAAGGTAAAATACCATGCTACAGGATCTACAGAGATATTGCTCTTGAAAATAAGAATTGAAGTATAACAATCATCATTTCTCAACTTGTTTTGCATACAAAAGAGTTTCATGAAATCATATTAGAGTTATCCCTCTTTGTATATTAGAGTTATCTCTCTTTGTATGTAAATTGACAAGATAACTGGAATTGTTCACTATATGTGGACAGATTTCCACTAGATGTTGCGAGATTGTCACTGGATATTAGATTTCCACTAGTGTCAATTTGAATGTCATACACAACAATTTTTCAGTCATATGGTAGCGGTCAGCTTTTAATGGTGGAGGTACCCAGGAAGAGACCATTGACCTTCTGTGAGTAAGCTGGCAAACTTTCAAACAGAACCAGCTTAGCTTCCATTGAAACTCAAATCTGTTGCCAACAGATGCTTTCATGAAAGTACATACCTGGGTATATACACTGCTTGAAATTTGATCTACAACTGTACTTACCACATTACAATGATAACCATCTGCATTATCAATTCATTCAGAATAACAAAGAAATCCACCATCAATTTTCCTTTTGGTCCCATCCTGCTCAACAGCATGCCAAATGCAGTGAAAAATCCAATTATTCCTATAAGAAAATTAAGTGTACACAAAATATTGTAAAAATGTCTTATATATTGTTCTAAATTTGTCAAAATCTGATATTTTGATTGTCAAATTATGCACATGTATCAAAAAAGGTTGCTAAGACTTTTATAAAACTGGTAACGAGACAATTTATTAATTTTTTTCATCAAAGTAAAAATGTTAACACAATAACTTCTAAACAGTGCTGACAGATTAGATTTTCAAAGAGGAAAGTTATTTTTGAAATGTAAAACCTTCTTTAACTCATCTCTCCCTGAAATACAATCGACTCATCTAAATTTCATTGATGTAGACCAGTTCAAATGTGTATTGAGGGATGAATGAGTCAAAAGATCATTATGCTATGGAACATATCTTACTTTATAAAAATTTTAATTGATTAAAACCAAAATATTTACTATAATTGTAAAATATCTTGTCTCATAAATATATATAGACAAAACCTTCTGCAAGATTTTCTCATTGGCTAAATTACAAGACCTTAACTAATTTAACTCAAGTTTACGTGGAATTTCTGGGTCATAATAATCTGAAGTTGCAACATGGAAGTTCAGAGAGCACCATGGAAGTTCAGAGAGCACTATGGTAGTTCAGAGATCCAGAGAGAGCACCATGGTAGTATACAGTACCATGGTAGTTCAGAGCACCGTGGTAGTAGAGAATACCATGGTAGTTTATAGTACACCATGGAAGTACAGAGTACCATGGTAAATCAGATTGCACCATGGTTGTTCAGAGAGCTTTGTGGTAGTTCAAAGACACCATGGTAAATCAAAGAGAACCATGGAAGTTCAGAGAGCAACATGGTAGTACAGAGAGCACAATGGTAATTCACAGAGTACCGTGATAATTAAGAAAGCAACATGGAAGTTCAGAGAGCAACATGGTAGTTCAGAAAGCAACATGGAAGTTCAGAGAGCACTGTGGTAGTTCAGAGACATCATGGTAAATCAGATAGCACCACAGAAGTTCAGAGTGCAACATGGTAGTTCAGAGAGCAACATGGAAGTTCAGAGAGCACCAAGGTAAATCAGATAGCACCATGGTAATTCAGATAGCACTGCAGTAGTTCAGAGAGCACTTTGGTAGTAAATACAGCACCATGGTAGTTCAGAGAGTACCATGGTAGTTCAGAGAGTACTTTGGTAGTTCAGAGAGCACTTTGGTAGTTCAGAGAGCAGTGTGGTAGTAAAGACAATACCATGGTAAATCAGATAGCACCATGGAAATTCGGAGAGCACAATGGTAGTACAGAGAGCTAATGGAAATTCAGAGAGCAACATGGTATTACAGAGAACATCATGGAAGTTCACAGAGCACCATGGTAGTTCACAGAGCGCCATGGTTATTAGACAGCACCATCGAAGTTCAGATGTAAAAGTATACTTTATCACTCTATATCTTTTGTGTATTTTTTTTTCTGGATGTTTAAATTCATGGCGCAATCAGATGGTTATGACATAAGATGTAAAAGAAAAAACAGTTCGTATATCAAAATTTTTATGTAAACCTAAAACAATGCAAAATACACACATGAACAAATTGATGCTGTAAGAGGCTATATTAGGACTGTTTAGTACCATGATGATTTAAAGAGAATACTCCAGGGAAGGACATTGTACAGAAATATAGCTGACTTACCTAACACATTGATTCCATCATTGTATGGAATGGATCGCTCTGTTATTAGATTTGGAACCTTGTAAATTGCTATAAAGGTGCCATTATAGTCATCTGTCATGTTCATTTTAGAAGCATTCACATATCTTTCATGGAGGTAGAGTGCAAAGGTCTGGTTGAGAATTTTGTCTGAGATATTGAACTGTTTCGCATCCGTTGTAAGAACTTTTGCCGTGCCTTTTGAGTACTTAATGACATCATCGTAACTGGTTCTGATATGTTGAAATCCTGCTTGTACAATATTCGTTGGAAAGATGTTTCTGAAAAGAGTGATAAATATGTATAGAAAATAAAAAAGTATCAGCCACATTTGAAGTCAACAATATCCATCTCAGACTCAACATAACAAAAGATCTATCATGCCACTTGACATAGATATCTTTCTGGAAATTTGGATTCAACAATGTGTTATGAAGGAATTCTAGAAAAAAAATATTACAATACCCCAGTAGTTGTTTTTACCTTGGTGACAAAATCACAATTTTCAAGAATTTTATAGTCAATGTTACTTTCAATATTTTGTTTAAAATATGGAGACAGCATTAAACATGTTAATTTTCAATATGGTTGTGAATACATTCTCCCATATTCACAGAGTTATCCTTATAACTAGTGCAAAATGATCAGCCTGTCACCCAAAGGGGGTGGATGACAAGCTGCATGTGCCCTACCAGAAATGATGTAGGACTTCTGTGGCTACTAGAATGCAGTACATATTTATGTTAAGTTGACATAGATCTGCGTAGATGTACATAAGGCATATATTTTTAAAATGGAGAAAAATAATCGACCCCTAGCAGAAGGGTATGACAAAGGAATCTCAACCCTTGGGATAATTTCTTGAATGACAAACCCTCGGCAAGCCCCAGATTGACATTCCTTTGCCATACCAACATAGTAGGTTTTATTTACTGATATGTATATAGCTTGGGATTATAC
Source organism: Atrina japonica (assembly GCA_030159075.1). Classification (NCBI taxonomy): domain Eukaryota; kingdom Metazoa; phylum Mollusca; class Bivalvia; order Pterioida; family Pinnidae; genus Atrina; species Atrina japonica. Next base: position 731,551 of record BROG01000179.1, read on the forward strand.
TTTCTGATATGTATATAGCTTGGGATTATATTTTCTGATATGTATATAGCTTGGGATTATATTTACTGATATGTATACAGCTTGGGATTATACTTTCTGATATGTATATAGCTTGGGATTATACTTTCTGATATTCAGAGAAATGTACCAAGGATTTATTTTTATGCACATCCAAGGTGACAATGAAGTTTCAGCTGGTCTTGTGATGATGAAACTAGATTTAAACATGGTTAGATAATATAAAGAAAGAAAAAGCACTCAAACAACCTTTAATAAAATAAAGCTAAGACTGTTTGCTTGATATGAATCAACTGACCCACCCAAAAATATATTTTAAGCAGTTTTGCTCACATATTTTTTAACTAATTAACAAATTAAAATTCAACAAAAAAAGATTGCCTATTAGCTGACTAAGTTCTAGAATTGGTCAGAGAAAACCAAAGAAATGATTTTCTAATGATGGCCTTGGAAGAATTCACTTTTGGGCAGTATTTGGTGTAAATATATCACATTACAAGGGTAATCTTTTAACCATCATATTGAAATATGATATAAATATGATTGATATTTTTGCTAAAAATCCCATCACCAGCGTCAATGAAGGATTACATGTATTACACTTCAGATGTACAAGTAACAAGAAGACTGTATAAAGAATTTGGTCTTAAGACATCAGTAGCAATTCTTCTTCTTCTTCTATTTTAATTACCAAACATCTCAGATAAAGGAATCCCATTAAAGCATAATTAAGAAACAGTTCTGAGTTATGTCTCATGTTCACTCCATAAGGGCGACTAAAGTGACTAGCTGACATTTCATAAGATTAATGTATCTCTATATAGGTGAGAATTAAAGTGTATTACATTTCTAGATGGCTGCAATTATTGCTACTTTCTGTCCACACAGAATTTATTTGATGAAAAATATTGGATTGTATGTCTTGAATCAACCTTAATAAGGTAGCATTGCCCATGTGAAGTAGAAAATATCTTGTCACCTTCCATATCTGATGGTTTAATTGATTTAGGAGAGGAAAATAATAGTGTTTTTACTGCTATGTTGGACCAGCAATAATTGTTTTATTCAGCAAAGTGATTTGATGGTGAAAGTAATGATCAGGCGCAGTGAAAAAGTAATTAGCCTGCTCTCTCTGTTTGTTTACCACAGTACGATTAACCTACTGTGTTTCATATGAACTGGCTTGTAGGCCTTGAAAACATTTCATGATCTAAGACTTCAATTACAGCAAATAGGATATACATTAATACATCAGATGTAATATGAGAGGCAAATGAAAGAATCTCTCCCTCTCTCTCCAAATTATATACTAAACTTCTGATGCCAGGCATATTACTGTTTTCACTGGTCAGATTGTCAATGAATTCTTTGTCTTGTGCTTCAGTTTTAAGACACACTACAGATTGTCAATGAATTCTTTGTCTTGTGCTTCAGTTTTAAGACACACTACAGATTGTCAATGAATTCTTTGTCTTGTGCTTCAGTTTTAAGACACATTACAGATTGTCAATGAATTCTTTGTCTTGTGCTTCAGTTTTAAGACACACTACAGATTGTCAATGAATTCTTTGTCTTGTGCTTCAGTTTTAAGACACACTACAGATTTGTCAATGAATTCTTTGTCTTGTGCTTCAGTTTTGAATTCTTTGTCTTGTGCTTCAGTTTTAAGACACACTACAGATTGTCAATGAATTCTTTGTCTTGTGCTTCAGTTTTAAGACACACTACAGATTGTCAATGAATTCTTTGTCTTGTGCTTCAGTTTTAAGACACATTACTACAGATTGTCAATACAGATTGATGAATTCTTTGTCTTGTGCTTCAGTTTTAAGACACACTACAGATTGTCAATGAATTCTTTGTCTTGTGCTTCAGTTTTAAGACACACTACAGATTGTCAATGAATTCTTTGTCTTGTGCTTCAGTTTTAAGACACACTACAGATTGTCAATGAATTCTTTGTCTTGTGCTTCAAGTTTTAAGACACACTACTGGCAAATTATAAATTTGTACCAAGTTTTGGAAACAAGACTTTCTTCTGCAGTCCTTTCAATAGTTTTGGAGAAGGAAACATAATATGTTAAGTCGCCCACAAAAATGTATCCCTGAACTATGTGTGTAGATAGAAAACAGCAATTTTTTTTCTAAATAGAAGGGAAAGTGGCCAACATTTTGCACAGCTTTTCAAATAAATAGTGGACAGAATTGTCAGTCATCAGCTTCTATTCGAAGGTCTGCTTGTGGTCACATATACTATCCATTGTTATTCAGGACAACTCCAATCTAGTATAATTGAGTGAGACATTAGGTAAAACACATCTACTCAGATTGGCAGGAAAATGCAAAGAATTTGAAATCAATGGTGATAGAAATGAAAGTACTCAGAGGACAAAACAGTATTTTGTTATTTTTGGATATTGTGTAATAAAGATGCTCTTTCAAAGAATTTCATAAAATTCATTTATTCTGTTTTGTATCACAAAATGTACCTGTTAACTTAAACTTATTACATTTAAAAACCAACAAATGATGCTAAGTCTAGAATTTGTTTGTTTGGAGTGTAATGCCACACTCAACAATTTTGCAGTGATTTGGTGGCTGCCAGTTTTTAATGGTGCAAGAGAGACTACAGTTACATTGTACTCAAAAGAGAAAACTGGCCTTTTGCAAGTAAACTGACAAATGTTCTAACAAAATCAGTTTAGGTTACTAGAGAAACTACTGAGAAAACCCATTCTGTGTTCAAAAAAGAGTTGTATCTAAGTTAACCACAAGAAATACAGCACTAACAAACCTACAATACCAATTTACTGAACAGCCAACATCACAATGATAGTTAGCTCATGTCACCATAACACATGTATACCAACCAGACCAAAGACCCATGACACCTAGCCACCCATAGCACAATGACAACTACCCTCCATAGCACAAAGACACCTAATAGTCCAGTGCCATGACACCTAATAGTCCAAAGTGCCATGACACCTACTGGTCCTCAGTGCCATGACACCTAATAACCCACAGTGCCATGACACCTAATAACCCACAGTGCCATGACACCTAATAACCCACAGTGCCATGACACCTAATAGTCCACAGTGCCATGACACCTACTGGTCCTCAGTGCCATGACACCTAATAACCCACAGTGCCATGACACCTAATAACCCACAGTGCCATGAAAGCTAATAGTCCACAGTGCCATGACATTTAATAGTCCATAGTGCCATGGCACCTTATGGTCCACAGTGCCATGACACCTAATAGCCCACAGCACCATGACACCTAACAAGTACCCACACCATGACAATTAGCAGCCCAGGGCACCATGACACTTTATAGCCCATTGTACCCAACAGCTCAAATAACCATAATAAATAAAACCCTACAGCACCATGGCACTTTACAGCCCACAGTACCATGACACCTAACAGCGTACAACATCACAATCACCAACTTTATTTCATGCCAACATTCATTAGTTTTCAGTTTATTTACATATAACATTGGGTACAACACCAATGATCCAAGCTGTGAAATTCATCTCACTGATAATATAATCAAATACTGTCATCACAAAAGCTCCATTTTGTAAATCAAACAGTTACCATAAAATAGATATCTCCAATTATGTAATGTAGAAACTCTTCATAACATGCTCCCAAGGGATCTACAGTCTGCCTGAATATAGAGGAGAATAGATACAACACGTAAATTGTGTTACAATATCTGTTTATATATATTGAAGTTGGGTTTCTATTATATCTTTATGATTGTAATCTGTCTGATTGCTTCTGGCATTCACTTTACTTTTAAAAAAGGCAAAAATGTATGACTACAATAGCTAGTGAATAAACATACATAAGCATTTCAAACAATGTGTCTAGTTCACTACAGCATATCAACAGCTGTTAGTGCAAAATGTCGATTTACTGTATCACCATCTCTTGCCAAGTACCTATTTCACCACTATGTACCAAAACTGCTGTCACAATCTCTAAACGTCAATTTCACCACTTACTAGTTGCTACCAAAACTGCTGTGACCATCTCTAACTAAGTATCAATTTCAACACTTAGAACCAAAACTGCTCTCACCATCTCAATCCAAGTATCTATTTCATCACTTACTACCAAAATTGCTGTCACCATTTCTAGCTAAGTATCTATTTCACCATTTACCACCCCAATATGTTGTCACCATCTCTAGCTAAGTGTCTAATTCACCACTTACTTGTTACTACCAAAACTGCTGTCACCATCTCTAGCTAAGTATCTATTTCATCACTTACTACCCAAAGTGAATTCACCATCTCCTGGAAAGTGTCTATTTCACCCAAACTGCTGTCACCATCTCTAGCCAAGTGTCTATTTCACCCAAACTGCTGTCACCATTGAACTTAACTATATCTGAGTATTTGAATGTGACTATATTGGAATGTCGGAACATGGCTATATCAGAGTGTTTGAATGTGACTATATTGGAATGTCGTAACATGGCTATACCAGAGAGTGTTTGAATGTGACTATATTGGAATGTTGGAACATGGCTATATCAGAGAGTGTTTGATATTGATTAATATTAGGAGTGTCAGATGAATGAACTTGACTATGGCAGAGAGTGTTTGAACCTGACTAATAAGGAGTGTTAGAGTAATGAACTTCACTATGACAGAGAGTGTTTGAACTTGATTATATCAATGGCTGAACTTGACTATATAAGTTTTTGAACTTAACAGAGTTTTTGACTCGACTGTATCAGTGTTTGACTTGACTATAACAGAGTTTGACTTGTCTATAACAGAGTGTTTGACTTGACTATAACAGAGTGTTTGACTTGACTATAACAGAGTTTGACTTGACTATAACAGAGTGTTTGACTTGACTATAACAGAGTGTTTGACTTGACTATAATAGTGTTTGACTTGACTATATCAGAGTTTGACTTGACTATAAGTGTTTGACTTGACTATAACAGAGTTTGACTTGACTATAACAGAGTTTTTGACTTGACTATAACAGAGTGTTTGACTTGACTATAACAGATTTTGACTTGACTAGGAGTGTTTGACTTGACTATAACAGAGTGGTTGACTTGACTATAACAGAGTGTTTGACTTGTCTCTTGACTATAACAGAGTGTTTGACTTGACTATAACAGAGTGTTTGACTTGACTCTTGACTATAACAGAGTTTGACTTGACTATAACAGAGTGTTTGACTTGACTTTAATAGAGTGTTTGACTTGACTATAACAGTGAGTTTGACTTGACTATAACAGAGTGTTTGACTTGAATATAACAGAGTTTGACTTGACTATAACAGTGTTTGACTTGACTATAACAGTGTTTGACTTGACTATAACAGTGTTTGACTTGACTATAACAGAGTGTTTGACTTGACTATAACAGCGTTTGACTTGACTATAACAGAATGTGTTTAAGTGTTTGAGTTTGACTTGACTACAACAGAGAGTTTGATTTGACTGTAACATAGTTTGACTTGACTATAACAGAGTGTTTGACTTGACTATAACAGAGTTTGACTTGACTAAAACAGAGTTTGACTTGACTATAACAGAGTTTGACTTGACTATAACAAAGAGTTTGACTTGACTATAATAGAGTGTTTGACTTGACTATAACAGAGTTTGACTTGACTGTAACAGAGTTTGACTTGACTATAAAAGAGTTTGACTTGACTATAATAGAGAGTTTGACTTGACTGTAACAGAGTTTGACTTGACTATAACAGAGTTTGACTTGACTATAACAGTGTTTGACTTGACTATAACAGAGTGTGTCTGAACTTGATTATCTGGGAGTATTTGAGTAGATTACACTATATGATAAGGTATCAGGATTTAACCTGGCTATATTTTGTTCATGTATGTTTTGATTTATAAAACCACAGGTATTAACAGTTAGATTTGTTTTCTATCTGACGTCTTGTGCAGAATCTAAAGAAAAAGAATAACATCACAGTTCTTTTTAATTACTGTTGTGGTAAAATGTTATCTTCTCTAAATGGAAGCAGACATAAGTTCTTAACCCATCTACCCCTGAAAAGAATGGACTCTACTGAAAATCAATGACATAGACCAGCCCAAATGTGTCTTTAGGGGTAAATGAGTTAAGATAAAAAAAAAACAACTACAAGTATGATACACATGTTATGAATTATAAAGAGATAATATGATGTACTGAAGTTCTACTGTACAGTAAATGAAACAACTACAAATTGATACCATACTCCAGTTTTACATGTAAAAAAGACATAGTGGTATAAGCAAGCAAATTATGTGTAGCTAAAGAAGATTTGTGGTCTATTTACGTGTATAAGATCAATTCACAATTTTCAGTGCTGTCACATGTAGTACAGAATTTGGCTGAACAACTAAGTGTGGATGAATTTATTAATTATATATTAACAATGTTTATGAAACACAAAATTAAAAAGTATTCTTTTTAATGGAACATTCATGTAAATGGATTAGTCCAATACGGTATAATGATTTCGTGCACGGGTAGTTGTTGTTTGGAATTGATACGGGTATATTGTTATTCGAAGGCTCAACTTGGGCATTACCGTCATTTTATGATAATATCCACCCCACCCACCCACATAAGTAAAATAATTCATGATTCATTTTTTTTCTTTTGTAGTATTATATATATGTATGTAGTATAAATAATTTATATTGGTTTGAGCAGAGTGAATAAGAATATAATTGATAGAGTTAGGATGATAAAAAACATATAGTGTAGTTAGCAAAGATTTCAGTTGATAAACATATAGAGTATTTGGTATAGATCTAGGCTGATCCATCTACACTGATTACACCTAGTGTGGTTGTTAGAGTTAGGCTTATCAACCTATAGTGGACGGTACAGACCTAGGCTTATCAGTCTACACTGATAAAACCAGTGTGGTTGTTAGAGTTAGGCTTATCAACCTATAGTGGTTGGTACAGACCTAGGCTTATCAGTCTTTACTGATAAAACCAGTGTGGTTGTTAGAGTTACACCTATAGTGGTTGGTACTAGGCTTATCAGTCTACACTGATAAAACCAGTGTGGTTGTTAGAGTTAGGCTTATCAGTCTACACTGATAAAACCAGTGTGGTTGTTAGAGTACTTATCAACTATAGTGGTTGGTGATAGGCTGATCCATCTACACTGATTACACCTAGTGTGGTTGTTAGAGTTAGGCTTATCAACCTATAGTGGTCGGTACAGACCTAGGCTGATCCATCTACACTGATTACACCTAGTGTGGTTGTTAGAGTTAGGCTTATCAACCTATAGTGGTCGGTACAGACCTAGGCTGATCCATCTACACTGATTACACCTAGTGTGGTTGTTAGAGTTAGGCTTATCAACCTATAGTGGTTGGTACAGACCTAGGCTTATCAGTCTATACTGATAAAACCAGTGTGGTTGTTAGAGTTAGGCTTATCAGTCTACACTGATAAAACCAGTGTGGTTGTTAGAGTTAGGCTTATCAACCTATAGTGGTTGGTACAGACCTAGGCTTATCAGTCTATACTGATAAAACCAGTGTGGTTGTTAGAGTTAGGCTTATCAGTCTACACTGATAAAACCAGTGTGGTTGTTAGAGTTAGGCTTATCAACCTATAGTGGTCGGTACAGACCTAGGCTGATCCATCTACAGTGATTACACCTAGTGTGGTTGTTAGAGTTAGGCTTATCAACCTATAGTGGTTGGTACAGACCTAGGCTTATCAGTCTACACTGATAAAACCAGTGTGGTTGTTAGAGTTAGGCTTATCAGTCTACACTGATAAAACCAGTGTGGTTGTTAGAGTTAGGCTTATCAACCTATAGTGGTTGGTACAGACCTAGGCTGATCCATCTACACTGATTACACCTAGTGTGGTTGTTAGAGTTAGGCTTAACAACCTATAGTGGTTGGTACAGACCTAGGCTTATCAGTCTACATTGATAAACCTAGTGTGGTTGAGTTAGGCTGATAAACCTATAGAGTGCTTTTCATGGATTTAGGCTGATGCACATATAGTGTGGTTGTTAGACTTAGGCAGATAAACTTATAAAGTGGTTGGTACAGATTTAGGATAATGCACATATAGTGTGGTTGATTGAGTTAGGCTGATCAAGCTACAGCATGATTGGTATAAATTTAGGATGATCAAGCTACAGTGTGGTTGGTACAAATCTGGACTGATGAACATATAGTGTGGTTGGTACAGACCAAGGCGGATAAATTTATAGTGTGATTAGTACAGATTTAGGCTGATCAAGCTAGTGTGGTTGGTACAAATCTGGACTGATGAACATATAGTGTGGTTGGTACAGACCAAGGCGGATAAATTTATAGTGTGATTAGTACAGATTTAGGCTGATCAAGCTAGTGTGGTTGGTACAAATCTGGACTGATGAACATATAGTGTGGTTGGTACAGATTTAGGCTGATCAAGCTACAGTGTGGTTGGTACAAATCTGGACTGATGAACATATAGTGTAGTTGGTACAGATCGAGGCAGATATATTTATAGTATGATTGGTACAGATTTAGGCTGATCAAGCTACAGTGTGATTGGTACAGATTTAGGCTGATCAACCTACAGTGAAGTTGGTACTAATTTAGGATGATAAACCTATAGTGTGGTTAGTACTGATTTAGGCTGATCAACCTATAGTGTAGCTGATATAGATTTAGGCTGATAAACCTAGTGTGATTGGTACAGATTTAGGTTGATCAACCTAGTGTGGTTGATAGAGTTAGGCTGATAAACCTATTGGGTAGTTGGTACAGATCTGTACTGGTCTACCAACACAGCAGTTCATACATGTATATTTTGGTTCATTTTGTATCCGGTATGAAAATTTGTCTTCAAATATAATGTGTAACCTCAGTATAAAGCAACCTAACAGACTAAATATCGTCTGCCTAGCAAGGTGATCTCTTCAGTGAGAGTATGGACTTATCAAATATTTATTAATAACATTTCAAAAGAAATATCTAAAGTCTTTATTTCAAGGTGGTCCCTGGCTACATTAACAGAACAAACATTTTGTTTTATATTCTATATAAATGACATACTCTTGATATGTAAAATTTACCTATCAATAAGTGTAAAAAAGACAGGCTAGTTCTTTCTGTTATGGATTTGACAAAATAGCTATCGCATCAGTGGAATAACTCCTAAGGCCATGAACTAAGACCATGAACTAGATCCATATTTGCTTTTGCTACAGAGTGCAATGTTTTTATCCTTGAATGCCTAACAAGTATGTTATTGACAGTTTAATATATTTTTCCTTTGTTACACAATTTCTGTAATAAAATCTCTTTATTTACAAAATAACATACTATCAATTATTCAGATGGTACAAACCTTTATACATTGTATGACCAATGTTCCAGAACTGATACATCACAAGACATTCATGGGTCAAATAAAGATGGCAGCCATTGTACTGTGGCAGTCCATACACATGTATTGAAATATTCTGACTGAAGGAAGACAATGAATTAGACATGATTTACCCTGACATATTAATTCATTTCCCCTGGATACCACATATTTGCTGGCGGACCTGTCTTAAAGGTGATGAGAGATTAAAAGATGGGACAAAATTAGTTTTGACACTAAATGTGTGGTTGGAGAGTTTAATACATTTCTTACATATCTTTGATATGTAGAAACGTGATAATAGATAGTCTGACAATGATGTGCTTGTGACTATAATATTTCAAACTGTATTATTTCCTCAAGAATGGCAGATGTACTCATTCTTGTGCATGACCTATTTACCCCACTATAAAGAATTTGTGTGCAAATGTTTTAGTCAAAAATAATGAGAGAGAGAGAGAGAGAGAGAGAGAGAGAGAGAGAGAGAGAGAGAGAGAGAGAGAGAGAGAGAGAGAGAGAGAGAGAGAGAGAGAGAGAGAGAGATTTGGTGGAAAGACACAGAGAGAAGACATAGTTGATGTATGTTGTTTTACCTTGACCCAGATAAAAATTACAGTGCAGTTTTGTTCATATTATTACTTATTTATGGAGGGGTCTATGTGGTTAAGTAGTAACAGCATTGTTCTTTAAATCATCAACCCCTAAAAAAACAATGGACTCTTCTGTAAATCAAAGGCTTAGACTTTGATGATGCCATTTTTATTTTTCCCTATGCTACACGTGCATGTCATCTGCCTGACGGTTTCTGTTAAAGAAAATTCTAGCTAAATAACCCCACAGCGTATTGTTGCTGATAAGCACTTTCCTGACTGAAAATATTTTCTCAAGACTTGGTCCCGAAACGTATCAAATGAAAATTAGAATCAGAAACACAATTTTCTGATATTTAATTGAGACAAATCGTAATTCACAAAATAGAATTAAAACCTGTAACAATTCTGCAAAATATGTTATGGTAAGCATGTATGCAAACCATATGACTTTAGATCTCAAATCTACGGGCTTAAATACATAGACAAGAATTTTTTTCTAAGGCAAACAAACCCTAAATCAAAATTTTTTGGAAATATTTTCAAAATAAGAAGTCTTCAAATTGACATCTTGTATCATTAAACTTAATTTAAGAACATAACTTGGAGCTACAAATGGTTTCTTAATAAGGCTGCCTTGGAGTATATCTAAGGCTAATTTGTGAATTTAATTAATTGGCGAGCTAGACCTCTTAGAAAACATTGTAAATTAAGGGGAAATACACACACACATTATATGGAATCCCTAGAGATATTTTGCTGATGAGAATGCATGTAATTTATATTCTATCACATCTGAACCTGCAATGGAAGCTGAAAATAGAACCTGTAGCTAGTCACACATCTGTCATCTTGTCCTTGACTATTCAAATGCCAATCTTTAATGATTACATGCTGAAAGACTCATGTTTCTTTTAAGTCTAATTATCTGCCATATCACCAAACCTTACAGCTCTCTGTGAAATGAAGTTAAAATGAGAGATGTGCAACTACTTACTCTTTCACAAATACTCCCTCTCTCTCTCTCTACACACACACACACACACACACACACACACACACACACACACACACACACACACACACACACACACACAAATATAGTGTTGAAATAATGTATTACAAAAAAGGTAATGTAGTCAAGTTGTTATCGTCATCACTCAAAGGTTTGTTCTCACATTTGTACTTGGAATTATTCTGTTGCTAGACTGGTACATTTTATTTCTCCCGCAGCTCTTTCTGGTAAATAGTTTTGAATCAGACAAATATTCCCAGAGGTTAATAAATCTTGATTCTGATTTGTCCTGCCCTATTTCTGCAATAGGACATAAATCCCAGTCTTAAAATGGAGAATGTAGCATCTTAGGTCAGGAACAATAACTCTTCAAGCTTTAACTCTGGTCCAAACACTGTACTTTGTCTGCTTTGTTTGTTTTTATTTTATTATAATTTTTTTGTTTATCTTATTATTTTTTTTTTGTTATTAGAAGCCCAAACAAGAATTTTTCACTTACATGTACATATGTGAAGTGCCATAAATTCTGACCTGTACTATGGACTTACAGTAATGCATTGTGGGTACTTTTATTGCCATGCTCACTATGACAAGAGACCTTGCTTTTAAGTCTCACCATCAAGACCTGTGACTTACTTCTCATGATGACCACTTGACAAAAGAGCATTCACTGTCTAACATGTTACTGGTGTGCCAATATTTACTGCTGCCCTGACAATGGATAAATGGATTGACAGTCTACTATTTTATTGAAGTGACAATATTTACTGCTGACCTGATAATGGATAAATGGACTGACAATCTACTATGTTATTGGTGTGCCAATATTTACTGCTGACCTGATAATGGATAAATGGACTGACAATCTACTATGTTATTGGTGTGCCAATATTCACTGCTCCCCTGACAATGGATAAATGGACTGACTGTTTACTATGTTATTGGTGTGACAATATTTACTGCTGACCTGATAATGGATAAATGGATTGACAGTCCAAAATGATAATGGAGTGACAATATTTACTGCTGCCCTGACAATGAATAAATGGATTGACAGTCCAAAATGATAATGGATTGACAATATTTACTGCTGCCTTGACAATGGATAAATGGATTGACAGTCCAAAATGATAATGGAGTGACAATATTTACTGCTGCCCTGACAATGGATAAATGGATTGACATTCCAAAATGTTATTGCAATGACAATATTTATTATTATCTGGCTCTCTATTTAATTGTATATGAAGTATTTTTGACTGTTTGAATAAAACATCCTATCAAACGATTTAAAACCTGTAAAATTATGCGAGAGGGCAACAGTCCACTGTTGCCTTGTACTATAGTTACAATACTGAGACAAAATTCCCTTGTTGAGAACATCTTCAGAGTACACACAAAACTTTAGTCTTGTAATCATTTTGAGACTGTCATGGAGGGTATTAGTGTACTCCAGTGTGACCAGACTGTCATTTTGGGGTCATCATTGCCATCTGATCAGACAAATGAGAATTGTCTCAAAACATTAAACAATCAATAGACAAAGTTTTGATACTTGTGGAGATTCACATACCAGACACATACTGTGGCATGTTAAGTCGGCAGAGAGTTATAACAAAGATCCCCTGCTGAGTCTGGCCATTAACCTTGTGCAAACCTAGGATGACCAATCATCAAGCACTACAAGACAAGTTTGTAATCATCATTTACTAACAAAGGTAATAAATCTGTAATGACAAAATCCTTTGTCTTATAAATCAAAGTAGTACAGCAAAGACAGCCATGATGGAGCTGATCGGAAAGAATCAGAACCAATGTGACAATCAGAAACAATGCACCTTAGTGACAAGTCTGGTGCCTTAGCAACAAGTCTAATGGATTACAATTTCTATAGATCAATCATGGTGATTCACACAAAACATATGAGTACTAATTAAATATCATCTTAGCATGTTGAAACAATCTCTTATCCCAATGAGGAAATAATGGCTTTACTACCATAAAAGATAACAAAAGTATATTTGTCTGAAAAAAATGATACCGGCAGACAACAGATAAACACAAACATCTACTTTCGCCATCAACACGCTTCTAAAATTTGTTCCTTCAAAGTATGCTATTGACAGATTTGTGTATTCCAAATTAGTCTTTGTAGATAAATTGCCTGTAAGAATTTAAATGCCAAATTTTTTGCATACATTCTTAGACTTGGGTAACAATATACTGAAGGGAAATGACAAGGCATATGCTACTGTTCATTTAAATCATGCTAAGAAGTCTACTAATGTATACAAGACAAAATATCTCTGCATAACTTCCATATATTTTTTTCTTTCATTTATCTATTTTCTTTATTTTGCTCATCAACAAAATACTATAACTTTAAATTCCACACAAATTGCTGTTATAATATACACAAATGACCTAAAAACAACATCAAAAGCTTAAGATATTATCACAAACATGTATTGTATCTTACAGGTTTTTATTCAAAAGCCAGCCTGGCTCAGTCAGTAGCGTGCTCAACTCTCGATCGTGAGGTCGTGAGTTCGAGTCCAGCCGGCGGCAGGTTGGTTTCCTGTCCTTCGGATGATACAGTAAAACTTGAGGTCCTGTGTCGCAGTAGGTGTCGGTACTTTAAAGAACCCTCACTGCTAAATGGCCCTAAGTGCTGAGCATAGGCCAAAATTTGAAGCCTTTCACCAGCATTTGGTGATGTCTCCATATGAGTGAAAGATTCTTGAGTGGGATGTTAAATAACAATAAACAAACAAACAAACAAACTTTTATTCAAATTTTACATTTATTTTGTTACTTTTTAATGGTCATCCTTTAACTTTTAATTGAAATTCATTGGTCAGCCATCTTAAAAGTGAGATAAATGTGTTTTATCTACTGATCTGTCTATGATGATGATTTTACACTCCTATGTCAAAAGACAGCTGCTAACAATTCAATCCTATATATCATGTGATGTGGTGTAGTAAAACAGCCATTTTGTTAAAGTGGGGCTAATAAAACAAAAATGACCTTTGCTTCAGATAGACCATGAACCTTCATGAACATGTGCTACATCATTCATGAAGATTTGCTACTCTCGATTTGCGATTTGCGGATTTGCGGAATACAGAGTAACCTCTCATTTGCAACAGCTGTCTTTCTTAATAGCAGGTATCATGTAATGAATAAATTGGAGGAAAAACTACTTTTTATTTTTGCTTAAAAAATTAAACAGCCTGATGAACCCAAAAATTTTGAGTTAAGTTTGGTTAAAATTAGTCCACTGGTTTTTGAGAAGAAATCGAAAATGTCTAAAATTTGACAAAAAACTTATACTTTCCATTTACTTAGGTGTTTGTGACCATGACCTTTGACCCCAAGACCTTGAAATTTTGTCAAAATAATCCTTAGATAATTTCTTATAACTTTCTCATATATCTTTGTATTCAAAAGTCCATCAGTTTTGAGTTATTAAACAATTTAAAATACACTTGTTCCCTGCATTGTTGAAGTGCCCCCTAGTGGCTCATTTACGGACAGATTTCATTTTTATTAGCAAACTTTGTAGATATTGACTTTACGCAAAACCCAAATATTCCCTTTGTCTTCAATTTCACAGCATAGAAATATCCTGGAAATAATAAGAGCACAGAAAAATAAAATTGTACTTACCTGATAAGATCTAAGAATGCATCAAGAGAGCTAACTCTGTCATCTCCTTTTTTCTCATTAAATTCAGAGTCCTCCGGTCGTTTACCCGGATCACCTGGATGGATTGCCACTACTAGAATGATTCCAAGGATAATGGCAGCAAAGGTAGTACCAAAATAATACAGGATACCCCGTAATCCCATCTTACCACTTGAATGAACATCCATAGAGGTCAAGCCTGCAAAATAAAATTACTGGTGTAAAAATGGTGGACTCATTTATGATGGACTCAGCAGATTGTATTATATTATATAAACAGGTCAAAAAATGATTGACGTAGTCATATAACACAGCATACTAAATTTTGACCTTTAGATCAATATAGCAAGGGTTCTTTGGTGTCCTATACATATTTGATCTTTGACATGGGACTTCAGTTAGTTACTATTATACATCAAAGTCTGGACCCCAAATGGGACTTCAGTTAGTTACTGTTATACATCAAAGTCTGGACCCCAAATGGGACTTATGTTAGTTACTGTTATACATCAAAGTCTGGACCCCAAATGGGACTTCAGTTAGTTACTGTTATACATCAAAGTCTGGACCCCAAATCACCAAAGTCACAAGCTCAACTTTATATAAATATATTGATACTCAAAAATTGAGATGTACTCAAACTATATTTGGATTTTTCTTAAATTTTCCTCAAATCAGTAATAATATCTATTACAATTTGCATTTGTATGCTATAGATATACACAAATGTCGACTTGTAGCATAAATTGTAATTGCTTTTATTGTTTAAAAACCTAAAATGTTAGTTGAGATTGAGTATCTAGCAAATTTGGTGACTTTGAGCCCTGATCTGAAATATCATTGACCTTCACAGGGTTCTACAACACTAAAAAATTCAGTCCTCATTTGGCCAGTGAACCAGAAATTTTACTAGCCAACCAGAAATCTTTACTCGCCAATATATATATATATATATATATATATATAATGTAAATGTGTTTTTGTTAAAAAAAAATCTGCTGGATGATATGAAATAAAACATTAATTTTTTAAGTTGACTTTTTATTTAAAACAGGATGATTAACTGTTATCCATTTTTAAATAAATCTGGGAGTGTTCATATGCCTATATTTTTCATATTTGTTGCTTTAATATTAAGGCAGACTTAAACTCTGTTTTTGAATTTATAACGCCAGTTTCTTTTCGACAGAATTTACAAAACACAGTGTCTGCACACAAGAAATTGAAATTTTATCTGTAAGTTAAAATCGAGAGTCAAACACCCGATCATCAGACAAACACTTATAAAGTTCTTTATAAGGTTTTTGTCCAACAATTTGGTGTTTGACTCTTGATTTTAATTTACAAATAAAATTTCCAATTCCGGCTGTAGCTGTGGTCTCTAGTTTATCGAAACTGAATCGTCAAATTGGTTGTTGTAAAGTGCATGACAGATTATGATTTCAATAATGTAATTTCACAATGAAAACAGACAAGCTTTTCATTTCCGGTTCGAGAAAAAACTGGTCACAATGTGGCGACTGAATTAGAATAAGGCCTCGCCAAAACCTAAAATTAGTCGCATTTGCCAGTGATTTGGTCGCATTGAAGAGTGCTGCTTCACGTTTCGTGTAAGGTGCTTGATGAAAAATGATCACCTAACCAGTATTAGTTATGACATTTTTAATAGAAACAGGGGCCTCAAGATTGCAATAATAATACATGTTCTATTGATGATAGTGCTAAAAACCTATATACAAAGATATTTGATTACCAACTTATCCATATAATTATTCATAAAAAATGTGGTATAAAAATATCAAGATCTAGATGACTGTAATCATTATAAATGTACAGAAGATGTCCTCATCAAATTACAAAGTTTTTCTGTAGTTTATGGTAACATTTCTATTCATTAGAAAAATAACTGGAAAACAAGACTCTGATCTGCCAAATAGTTGTGAATTTAGTTACAGAAAATAGTACTTTGTTTTCATTGTCTGTCATTCCACGTTTTGTATGTCAACTTTACACTGGTCCATGCCTTGATATATGTTAGTTTAACCAATAGTATAAAGCCTACGCAGAAGAAATAAGATGACTTGATATATCTCCTTGACAAGGAAAACAGAATTACTGTAGGCATTCACATTAAGACAACAAACGCATTTGTTTTCAATGAAAATACTATTATCTCCTCAAAAACAAAAAACCAAACTTTCCCTACATTAATGGCTTTGTAATCTAAAATGGATCTCATCTTTCCCAGATGTTGTGAAGTGAGATGTTGCAAAGTGAAAGTGAGACCTTGCAAAGTGAGATTTTGCAGAGTTAAAGAGATACAGTAGAACTTCAATGAGTCGAAGTTCAAGGGACCACCTAGAAAAGTTCGAAACATCGGGACTTCAACGCATGGATAGTAACTGAGAATCATACGTTTTTTTAGATTCAGAGGTTCTATAAAGTATATGTGATTGCTTTTAAACCATTTCAGACATATACGGTTATAATAATTAATACTTAGTGCTAAATTTAACTTAATGTTCCTGAAATTGCAACACTGAGTGTTTATTAGGAGGAGAAGAATTATCATGGTGTGATTTTGTACACATGTAAATATGGACTTGGAATTATATGTAGGAATTTTCCTGTTTTTATAGAAATGGGCTAAAAATTCAGTCGAAACATGGAAAAATTCGACTCATAAAAGATGTAATTATAAAATGTTTATAAGTAGCGTTAATAACCAAATTATTCAGGACTTTGTCAATAATTTGAAACATTGAGAAATTTGACTCATTGAAGTTCTACTCATCAAAGTTCCACTGTATGTTGTGAAGTAAGATGTTTTAATGTTAAAGTGGGACCTTGTAAAGTGAGATTTTACTTAGTCATAGAGATATGTTGTGAAGTAAGATGTTTTAATGTTAAAGTGGGACCTTGTAAAGTGAGATTTTACTGAGTCATAGAGATATGTTGTGAAGTAAGATGTTTTAATGTTAAAGTGGGACCTTGTAAAGTGAGATTTTACTTAGTCATAGAGATATGTTGTGAAGTAAGATGTTTTAATGTTAAAGTGGGACCTTGTAAAGTGAGATTTTACTGAGTCATAGAGATATGTTGTGAAGTAAGATGTTTTAATGTTAAAGTGGGACCTTGTAAAATGAGATTTTACTGAGTCATAGAGATATGTTGTGAAGTAAGATGTTTTAATGTTAAAGTGGGACCTTGTAAAGTGAGATTTTACTGAGTCATAGAGATATGTTGTGAAGCGAGATGTTGCAGAGTCAATGTGAAATATTGTGAAGTGATAAGCGATTGCTATCCTGTGATGTGTTTCTATGCAATTTCAGATTTTTGTTGTGTCTTTTGACATATTGCTACTTCTGGGGGGAATGTTGCTATGTCATATGTACCTTAGATGTTGCTATGTCACATGTACCTTAGATGTTGCTATGTCACATGTACCTTAGATGTTGCTATGTCACATGTACCTTTGATGTTGCTATGTCACATGTACCTTTGATGTTGCTATGTCACATGTACCTGTTGCTATGTTGTACTAGATATTCACATGTACCTTTGATGTTGCTATGTCACATGTACCTTTGATGTTGCTATGTCACATGTACCTTTGATGTTGCTATGTCACATGTACCTTAGATGTTGCTATGTCACATGTACCTTAGATATTGCTATGTCACATGTACCTTAGATGTTGCTATGTCACATGTACCTTTGATGTTGCTATGTCACATGTACCTTTGATGTTGCTATGTCACATGTACCTTAGATATTGCTATGTCACATGTACCTTAGATATTGCTATGTCACATGTACCTTGGATATTGCTATGTCACATGTACCTTAGATATTGCTATGTCACATGTACCTTAGATGTTGCTATGTCACATGTATCTTGGATATTGCTATGCCACATGTATCTTAGATGTTACTGTCACATGTATCTTAGATGTTGCTATGCCACATGCAATACTGCTGCATGTGAAGGTTGCAGTATCATGTAAAATGTACACAGATATATAAATATGGCAACTACAACATATATACATGTAGCCTAGATATATATGACACCTAAACTGTTACCTTATCCCATTTTTTACAAGTTTATTTTGAAACATACACTGAAATGCTAACAATGCCTTAATATTGATCTGATTTAAATTTATACCATTATTAAACTGAAACTTAACCTTGTACCTCAAGCTCGAAGTGTTTCGGAAATGACATACAAAATGTATGTCCCCCTAGATTACTGACTACACAGATTGTCCAGTATTATACATTTAAGCATGGGGTTGTGCAGGCTTCTTTGATGACAACAAGGAGAATGTTTTCTGCCTGCACTGTTTTATCCCATCAACCCCTGTGGTCATATTTAGACTCACCCAAATGAATAAATACATTGGTTTACTTCAATAATTCAGGAGTGAACAAGTCAATATTGCCTGCAAAAACATTGTCAAATTTGGAAACTCCTAAATCATAATAATGGACTTTACCAATCTCTGAAATGAGCGGGTCCATTTGGGGTTGATGAGTTAAATATTTAGAACTGTGTTATGTAAGTTATCTGCATCCTCTGAATCACCATCAGTTACCAGAACCAACATCATACTGTCACCTAAATGCACTGGTAACTAAATATGATATCATTTAAGTTCAAAATTGTTTCAATTGTGAAGTAAAAAATGGTTTTATATCCAATTTTGTAAAGGAAATCAGGTTATAAATTGGTTAAGTGAATAAATTTGTTAGGATAATCGGGAAATGTGATTGTAAGGATTTAATTACCCCCTTTGACTAAATATTCAGCAAGTTAACGATCTGTTCCTCTTTCTGGTAAAAAAAATCAATAACTATAAGATTTCATCATGAGAATCTAGGAGAAGATGTTCAAAAAACAGTTTTGAAGAAAAATGATTGATCGTGATTGGAATTTTCATGTGCAATTTGCAAAACATAAAGACCACCCATATGTTTGAATAGATTTAAATTGAGATAAATGATTTTGGTGTATGAAGAGATTTCTGAAACTATCAATAGACTTTGTAAAATGTGGCTTTAAGGTCAAGCATATACCAGCCTCACTTCATTAATATCAGGTAATGTGACCTCTAGATGTTCAATGAAACTGCAAAGGAATGATTTGTATTTGGAACTGTTTGAACTTGGAAACATCCATCAAGGATAGACATCAATCAGGATTACACCTCTAATATTATGGCTTCTATCTACTTTCTGTACAATAATTGTCATGAGATCAAATACACATCATCTTCAAAGGTATACTGTGTGCAATACAGAATGATTTGTCAAATATCCAGTGTTTTGTTTATTTCAAGGTAGGTTAAGCTGTACTCAAGAACTTTTCAGATCTAGGAGACCAATTTCCAATATTGGAGATAACTTCAATGCATCTGGGGGGCTGGAGGGGATGGGAAAGACCAACCTCCTTTCACATGGTAGCGCAGTGTTTTAGCGCACTCGCTGGTTTCTAACCAATGCGACACCGGGTTCGATCCTCGGATTGGGCAGGGAAGTATGTGAAATGGTTACCAACTATTCCGGATACGCTCCTGTCCTTCGGACTGAGACAGTAAAAAAAAACTGAGGTCCCGTGTCACATGTGAAAGTGTCTGCACGTTAAAGAACCCACACTGCTCAATGGCCATAGGTGTCGAGCTATAGGCAAAAAATTTGAAGCCCTTCACCGGCATTGGTGACGTCTCCATATGAGTGAAAGATTCTTGAGTGGGACGTTAAACAACAATAAACAAACAAACAAACAATGCATCTGGGGGGCTGGAGGGGATGGGAAAGACCAACCTCCTTTCACATGTAAATTGGCAAACATTTTCCAACATAATTAAGTTCTGTTTTAGTGGGGCTCCAACTTATACTTACTGGCAGAGATCAGAGTGTTTGGTATTCTAAGTGTAATGTTTTACTGTTCGTACACAACGTTACTATTCAATTATACAATCAGTACAATATGTTGGCCAAGTATGCAACTAACACATGTACCTATCATTTTAAATATTACACCATTTATATCTAATTAACCTATTCACCCCTAAAGACACATTTGGACTGGTCTAAGTCATTGATTTACAGACGTGTTAACTTATTTTCAGGGGTTGATGAGTTAAGGAGCCTAATTTTTTAAAAAAGAAAATGTATGCTGATTTTTTCTTTCTTCTTGAACAGCAATCTCCCAAATGTGAAATTGAACTACAACAAAGTTGAATATTAACTTTCATTAAACCCACTACTTCCTTAAACAAAACTAATTTCTCAAAAACATAAAAAATAAGATGTGTTTATGAAACACAAATGGCCCCTGCCCCAATTGTATCTAAATCCAAACTTTAAATATTTTGATCCCACCCACCCACCCCCAGGGGCATGTGATGTCAGTGAAGTTTGAGCAACCCTTAGATGTACTAACAGTCGAAGTTTGGTTACTGTGTCACAATCAAAATTTTAAATATTGCACTTTATATGTAAGTGGGACAGAATCATGGATAGAAAAACAGACACACAGACAGACAGAAGGACAGACAAGACAGACAGATGATCCAAACACTAGATGCCCTTGGCGAGCATTCAATTCTTTATGGCTAGATCCATGTTTTATTTTTTCCCAGCTAAAGTGCAATAATGCATGATGCATACAGCTTAACTAAATCAAGTATGGTATGAATTCAGTTATGGATACACTTTTCCAGCCTGTTTAATCTTCTGAATTGTAAACGTGATCCCATATGTATGATGTTATTCCATCTAAATGTCACTTTGGTGTATACATGTTAATAGTTCTTGTGATACTACTGAAAAGTGGGGAAAAAAAAGAAAGAAAAGAAAGTTGGTAGAATGTGATATTTACTTCAGTGGCAGATTGTACCACATGTGCATGTATACATGTTAATAATTCTTGTAATAGCAGGTGAAATGAAAATGATGGTAGAGTATGATGTATATATTGCAGCATCAGGTGATGGAAATATAAGACAAAACAAAGCTTGAGGTTATAAACTTTCCATCACTACTTAATGTTCATCATAACATAACAATCATTGTTACATAGATGCCAACCAAAGATCTAAGGTATCCATCAGTAATACAAGTGTAATTTATAAGTAATTTGACACCTTTTTCTGGAATGCAAAGTTATCCCTTCCATTGTGTTGAATAGAACATTTTATCCACAAACCTCACAATACACCTTAGTCTCCTAGTCTTGGTGCCTTAAGTATATGCCACATTTTTACATATCCCTTGTGAATGTTTTGCCTCATCTATTTCACAAATCATTTTGATGTGCTAAGACAAATGTGCTTATAAAGATATGCCACCATAAATGAGTGTCCTAAATTTTGACTTGTTCTATGTTCTTATAAAGATATGCCACCACAAATAAGTGTCCTAAATTTTGACTTGTTCTATGTACTTATAAAGATATGCCACCACAAATAAGTGTCCTAAATTTTGACTTGTTCTATGTACTTATAAAGATATGCCACCACAAATAAGTGTCCTAAATTTTGACTTGTTCTATGTACTTATAAAGATATGCCACCACAAATAAGTGTCCTAAATTTTGACTTGTTCTATGTACTTATAAAGATATGCCACCACAAATAAGTGTCCTAAATGACTTGTTCTATGTCCTATAAATTATGACTTGTTCTAAATGTGACTTACTTATAAAGATATGCCACCACAAAATAAGTGTCCTAAATTTTGACTTGTTCTATGTACTTATAAAGATATGAGTGTCCCACCTATGTACTTATAAAGATACCGCCAATAATAAGTGTCCTAAATTTTGACTTGTTTTATGTACTTATAAAGATATGCCGCCATAAATAAGTGTCCTAAATTTTGACTTGTTCTATGTACTTATAAAGATATGCCACCATAAATAAGTGTCCTAAATTTTGACTTGTTCTATGTAATTATAAAGATATGCCACCATAAATAAGTGTCCTAAATTTTGACGCATATTAGGGACTTGTCTTATTATGCCAATATGCAGAACACTGGACCTCAATTCTCATCAGGAAATCATATTACAATGGAACCTGTCTTGAAAGACCACTCTTATGAAAGACCACTTGTTTTTTTTAGACAACATTCTGAAAACCACTTGGATAAATAATCCTTTAAATAAAACTTCTTTTAAGAGACCACATTTCAGTGGCAGATGGGATGGTCTCTCAAGACAGGTTTCCCTGTACTTTAAAAATCTTAAGTGGAGTAGGCAAAGGATAAGTCACTGTTACAATGATTTTGTCTGACCCAGATTCCAAAGAGTTCAATTTACCACTACCCCAGTGAATAAAATATCTATAGTTAAAAGACAATTAAATAATTCTTTAAATTTTGTTACATCCCTGGGATCAATATCTAGATACTTCTTACTACAAAATATTCATTAATTCTGTAAAAGAAGAACATATATAACACACACTCTCTTCACATCTAAACCAATTGATGTTTTATTCAGTAATGTGAAATCTATTTCATTTATTCATTTGCAACTCTCCAACAAACTGTTAAACACAATCAAAAATCCCCTGAACCAACATATATCAATCTATATCTGTTAAGTAATAATTTACTAAATATAACATCTGACAGTTGCTCTCTGGGGACCCATAAATCCTTTTTTATTCATCTCGCTCTGTGATTTATTAAAAAAAATCTTTGCATGACTGCATGAAGATTAATGCAGCATAACAAACAGTTATAGTTACTATAAAGGATGGGAAAACTTCTATCATGGTGGCACACAACAACCTAACATGGTGGCAGACATAACTACAGCCTAACAAAGTAGTAAAAACTACAGCCTATCATGGTGGCACACACAATAACTTAACTTGATGGAAGACATAACTACAGTGTAGCATAGTGCCAGATATAGTTACAGCCTAACATGGTGGCAGACATAACTACAGCCTAACAAAGTGGCAGAAACTACAGCCTATCATGGTGGCACACACAATAACCCAACACGGTGGAATACATAACTACAGCATAGCATAGTGCCAGATATAGTTACAGCCTAACATGGTGGCAGACATAACTACAGCCTAACAAAGTGGCAGAAACTACAGCCTATCATGGTGGCACACACAATAACCTAACACGGTGGAAGACATAACTACAGCGTAGCATATTGCCAGATATAGTTACAGCCTAACACGGTGGAAGACATAACTACAGCCTAGCATAGTGCCAGATATAGTTACAGCCTAACATGGTGGCAGACATAACTACAGCCTAGCATAGTGCCAGATATAGTTACAGCCTAACACGGTGGAAGACATAACTACAGCCTAGCATAGTTCCAGATATAGTTACAGCCTAACACGGTGGAAGACATAACTACAGCCTAGCATAGTGCCAGATATAGTTACAGCCTAACACGGTGGAAGACATAACTACAGCCTAGCATAGTGCCAGATATAGTTACAGCCTAACACGGTGGAAGACATAACTACAGCCTAGCATAGTGCCAGATATAGTTACAGCCTAACATGGTGGCAGACATAACTACAGCGTAGCATAGTGCCAGATATAGTTACAGCCTAACACGGTGGAAGACATAACTACAGCCTAGCATAATTCCAGATATAGTTACAGCCTAACACGGTGGAAGACATAACTACAGCCTAGCATAGTGCCAGATATAGTTACAGCCTAACATGGTGGCAGTTATAATAATCTAACACAGTGACTGGCACAGTGGCCTAAAATAGTGGCAGACATAATCAAAGCCTAATAAAATGGCAGGTATTACTACAACCTATTATAGTGGCAGAGGAGTATGTTCTTAGCAGAACATAAGAAAACAAAATTATTCCGTTGATTAGTGAGATAACTCACATTTTGTTCTTGATGACATGTTTTGTGCGTGTTTGTAAATAATGATATTCATTAAATGTATGTTATTTTTTATTTTGAGTGTATCTCTTTAGAAACAGCATTCAAATTTCCAAATAACAGATTTTCTCTTGATAGAACAAGCTTTCTGGGATATATGACAAACAAGTTATTATATGTATCCTCTACTCAATGTAAGTTACATAAAGGCATGTAATTCAAGTTTTAAAATGATATCTTAACTGATAAAAAGTAACAAAAAGACTTAATCAATTATAAACATGTATCAAAAGTTTGAAGAATAATATCTTAACTGTTTGAAAGTTAAAAAAAGACTTGATCAATCATTAGCATGCATCATAAGTTTGATAAATGATATTTTACATCAGGAAAAAATAAAATCACTTTTCACACTGAATTTTAATTTAATATGATTTTATTCGAAAACTTTACATTTAATGACTATTATGTTGGGCCCTACCTGTATAATGATTAATATCACAGACTAATAAATCAAATCATTATTCTGAAATGATTGAAAATGTAGTGTATAACTGAAACCAAACGCTAACTTTTGCTGCAGAATTACAAAACCAGACAAATTAATTGTAGAGCCTCGGTGGTAAGGGCATTGCGCTTTAAACCAAGAAGTCTTTAACCTCTAGTCAGTACGGGTTTGCACCTCAATCAAACTTGGCTTTTTTTGTGAGTGAGTTTGCCAGTTCTCTCCTCCACCACTTAAAATAAATCTGGCTGCCACCATATGACTAAAAATTAGGTTTGTGGTGTAAAACAACATACAAAATTCATTCAAACGTGTATTCAAATCACAAGGCTAAGCCTTGGGGTCAATTCCCTGCACTAAGTTATATCAAAGACTTTTAAAAATGGAGGAGACTTTTCATTCGTCAAGGGTTCTGTATATAAAGTGGAACACACTGCATTGCACAGGTCAAAATTTGTGGCACTTCACCTCAAGTTGGTGACCTCTCTGTATAAGTGAAAATTTCTGGGCAGTATGTAAAACAAGAAACCAAACCGGAGGAAGGTTATACAGTCAATGAAATTTGAATGGTGTTTTTTGCCACAGTCAACAATTTTTCAGTTATATCTTGGCAGCAAGTTTTTATTGGTGGAGGAGAGAACCCAATTACAAGATAACTGAGAAAAGACCACTTGCCTTCTGCAAGTAAACTGGCAAACTTTCTCACAAAAATCAGTTTAGGTTCCAGCCGGACTGGAACTTGAACTGACAAGAAGGAACTTATACAAGCAATCAATATGTCAAGTCTGATAGATAAACTAAGAGTTAGGAATAATTTTGTTTATTTTCTATCTGTCTTGTAATTATCCTGTATGATCTAGTCTGATCCAAGAAGATATATAAAGAAGAAGTGTTATACTTTCTTATACTACCAGTAATCTCTTATCAAGACGTGCCAACCTGAGGCCATCATGCTACAGTGACCTGTTACTATGCTATAGTGACTTGCTACCATGTTAAATTGACTTAATACCATGCTGTAGTGACCTGTTATTATGTTATACTGACCTGTTATAATACTGACCTGTTATTGCTGCACTAACCTGTTATCATGCTATACTGATCTGCTATAATGCTATACTCACTGACCTGTTACTGCACTGCACCAACCTATTACCATGCTATACTGACCAGACTCAGACCTGTTATCGTGCTATACTGACCTCATTCTAGACTGACCTGTTATAATGCTATACTGACCTCATTATAGACTGACCTGTTATAATGCTATACTGACCTCATTATAGACTGACCTGTTATCATGCTATACTGACCTCATTATAGACTGACCTGTTATCGTGCTATACTGACCTGTTATCATGTTATACTGACCTGTTATCATTCTACATGCTATACTGAGCTGCTATCATGCTTTACTGATCTGTTATCATTCTATACTGATGTGTAATCATGCTATACTGACCTGTTATCATGCTATACTGACCTGTTATCATGCTTTACAAACCTGTTATCATGCTATACTGACCTGTTATCATGCTTTACAAACCTGTTATCATGCTATACTGACCTGTTATCATTCTATACTGATGTGTAATCATGCTATACTGACCTGTTATCATGCTATACTGACCTGTTATCATGCTTTACTGATCTGTTATCATGCTTTACAAACCTGATATCATGCTTTACAAACCTGCTATCATGCTATACTGACCTGCTATCATGCTATACTGACCTGTTATCATGCAGGAAACAATGAGAGGAAGAATTAACATTTTGAGCATTCTCATGAGAATATCTCCAGGGAACGATATCAACATGATGGCATCCTTTGAAGGTTCAGCTAGTCGCAAGAGAAATCCAAGCAAGACTCCTAGCAATACACCAGCAATAGTCAGAATCAAGAGCAGATTCTCTTTTCCCCATGATCCAATCTGCAAAATAAATGACATTAATTACTTATTACAGAAAATAAACATAAATGAGTGACTGTAAATATCTTAATGAATACTTAACATTCAATATTTCTGCAATTTGACTACAAAATCAGGTTACAAAAAATCAAGTTACAAAATGGATTCCATTTTTACTATAGATTATGCAAAAAAACAAACAAACAAACAACTATTTAAAAATTCAATTTGAATTTGAAAATAAAGAATAAAGCACAAGTGTATTTCAATGAAATGTCTCAAATCAAGTTTTTGTGCTTTAGTTAAATGTTGTATATTTCCCCAGTTTTTTCAGACACTAGGCACAGAATTTAGAAGGTAGGAAATTTCCTGTATTTCAGGTCATTTTTGTATTTTTTTTTACAAAACTGCCATTTGCAAATAATTTTTGTCCACAGAAGGAGATTTATACTGGTACTAGGATTTAAAATGCTTTATCATATTTGAGTCCATGTCGATTTCAGAAGAAATCCTGGTAAATTTAAGATATATACTTAAGCTTAAATATACATCAACTTCAACTGTAACTACATAAATTTATAATCAACAACATCATCACGTTTACATATTTTTGCATTCTATGAGAAATTCTAAATTTTTTATGTCAACTATTGTCTCACGATGACATGTATTTTCTCATGCTGATTTATTTTTTGTTATAACTTGTGTTTTCACATAAATTGTATTTGTTCATAAAAAGAATATTTTCTCATAAAACCTTATATTCGATTATATTGTACTTGTACTTTATTTGACTTCATCACAAAGAAAACTCGTGGCGTCAGTTTTTAATGGTGGAGGAGAGAACCTGTTTATATTATGTACCCGGGAAGAGACCACCAACCTTCAGCAAGTAACCTGGCGAACTTTCTCACCAAAATCAACTGAGGTTCCAGTGGGGATGGATCCTGCACTGACCAGAGGTTAGCGACTTAAAAGTTCAAAGCATGATGCTCTAACCACTTGGTCACAGAGGCCCCATGAATATCACACACCATTTAATTATATCTTGGTAATGATGTGATACAGAAATTAAACAACATTCAAATTCTAATTGCGTAAAACCTGATAGATAGTAAACATTAATTTCATATTAAGCTGCATCGATAAAAAGTTAAATAAACAAGTTATCCGCCACCCAAGATGGCCGCCTTTTGGCCATGTTGTATTCTGATCTCTCAGCAAATGTAATATGCACAACTAGACCTCAAGGGGCACCTTCATGTCAAATTTCAAGGAGTTCCCTTCAGTTCTTTCTCAGAAGAAGTGGTAACAAACTTCCTTTGGTCAAGATCCAAGATGGTCCCTTGTCAGCCATATTGAATTCTGATCTCTCTGAAAATGGAATATGCACAACTAGACCTAAAGGGGAACCTTGATGTCAAAGTTCAAGGAGATCCCTTCAATACTTTATGAGAAATAGTGGTAACAAGAACTGTTCAGGACAGATGGACAACAGACGCAGGGTGATTTGAATAGCTAATAAAAAGCTAGAGAGAGAAATGTATGGCTATCAAAAACAATCCATCTACAGTATTAGGGCATAAATGAGTTCGCGGAACTTTCTGTCCCGATTTTAAGTGATTTTTTTTTGGGGGGGGGGTTTAAATCAGGATTTTACCCTAATCCATTTGGAGATTCTGTCTGGCAGGGCAATAAGACAGAATCTCCAAAGGGATATATTCAGATTTTACTCACTCAAAAAATTGCTTAAATTCAGGACATAAAGTTTGGCCTAAGCTACTGCTATATCCCAGAATGACACACAAATTTTGTCTACGAATATATATTTATAAAAATAAGAAACCAAAAATCCTATATGATACATGTTTTACTAAGATAAACAATTTATGAAACACCTGTGTAAATTTGTTTGATATGTTTACTCCTTTTATGAAAGCTGAAGGGAATAATGTTATAGCAAACATAAAATCTTGTAGACAGTTACATAAGAGTTACCTCCCGTTATTTTTTATATTTCAAAAATATTTGTCAAAACATAATAATTTTACAAAAACGATATCAAATCTAGTAAAATGAAATCAATTAAATTTTTACTCCTGTTTTCTTTAACATAACCCTGTGTATTTCTCTAATTTACATTAGAAATATATTTAAAATGTCCAAGGAAAGTTATCATTTTAAAACACCGACTCTGTCACTGCACAATGCTTCTAACTATAAACACTGCCTTTCCATGTGGCTAATTGCTGATAGTTGGGAGGTCAAGTTGAGCCTCAGATTTGATACTGGCAAGTCTGTTTAGCTTGCAACAAATACTATGAAATGACCATTTAGTTTTGATAGATAATTGTTGTACAACATATCAAATCTTAAATGTCTTTGTATATTTTATTTTACTTTTAATAATGTTCTAGTGCGTACATGTACAAATAATTAAGAAATGATACACAAAATAGAACATGTAGCATGAGACACTGTTGCCACGTGGAGTGCAGCCCAAGGCAAAGTGACAGCGTTATTCATCTGCCCTTACCATGGTGCTATCCGAAATTTCTGGGGAGAACACTGACATATACAGATAGATTCCAGAATATCTACCTACATTTTATTTATACTCGGTCATGAACTTCTGTGAAAACTTGTTGAAATTTCACAAATAACCTCTCTCATCTCCTGTCTGTCTCAAACATTTATGAAATATTTAAGGTGTCCTCATTTACAATTATTATCACTATAATTTGTACAGAAAATGACGGACTGCACAATGACATCAGTACTTACGAGAGAACAATATACTGTTTCCTAACTTGATGCCAGAAAAATTTCCAATAAAATAAAATAATTTCCCTACCTACCCATAGGTAAAAGGGTAGAGTCGGTAAACAGCAAACAGAGAATAGTTTATGTTTGGTCTTATAAAATTTTGCTTCACAGAGTTATCTTTTGTAAAAAGAAAAAACTTTGACTAAAACAATCTCATCCAGTTTGATGATACAGATAGAAAAATTTGTGTGGTTTTGTTTTCATAAGATTGGCCACATTTGTTTAACTTTGTATGCAGTTTTTTTTGGATGAATTAACACCATCTAGCTATCTTAACAAAATTATCATTTAAAACAAAATTAACACCCTAGCTAAGCATAAACAGGTGGTAAGGGGCCTTTAATTTTGCATTCAAATTTAGAATTCATTCTTATTTCATATACAAGGTTCATATTACTATAATATACTCAATACTGAGACATGAATGCAATAAAATATTTTGGGTGAATGGAAATGAGGTCATCTAAAATTTGATAAATGGAATTTCATTCAGAAAAGTAGTTCCAGTAGAATTTCTGTATCCAATTGCAACTGCCAGGTATTATTACAGCTTAATGTATGGATGTCATGTGATGCAATAAACATTTTTTTAATGATTCTTTAGGTAGTTACCACATATATACTCTCAGGTTATTTTGTAAGGCAGAATAGTACCCTAGCTATCACTTTGGCATTATTGTTTTCCAAAAGCAACACTATAAGATAATAAGTAAACACTACACATTAGTCAAATACAGCAAATTCCTACTCCCCCGAACCCTATAAATGTGGTCCAACTTTAAGATCAGGTACAACAGTTTTTATTAGTCAAAACAGAATCATAATCTTAAAGGTCACTTGTAATGGTTTTAGTGTTGTGACTTTGACTATAGAGCTGTGACCTTGCCTACAGAGGTGTGACCTTGAGGTTGATGCTTTTTTATTTAAAATGTTATAGGACAACTGTATACTAGGAGAGCTATGCTCAGATGAACAAATAGTAAAGTTACACAACTATTTTCATTGATTCTAAAAGAAAAGTTCAAAGTGTGGATATAGGCCATGAGGGTAACAAAGCCTAGCATTAGTCAATGAGCTTTTAGTTCCAGGTATAGTTACATGCACCTAATTTAGTTTGTGTCACCAAATTACTTTACCAGACATTGCTGTGACATCATGCTAACATTTTAGGGGCAAAACACAAGATTCTTCTAGTAATTGCTGATGCTTTGTGTGTAGGTTAATGGATGTCTGTCACCTCCACAGTCTCGGAAGACTTTAAACATGTGAAATCAACAGGTCAGTCTGAGTATAAGGTGAAATCTGGCCCAAATTCTTCTATAGAGTACTACAATACACTATATGGCATTTGACCTTTTGACCTGAAAATCAACTGGGGTCATCTACTACCAATGAAAATCCAATGCATGAAATATTACAACTATCAAACAAAGGATTCTTAAATTACTGACACACAAATTGTGTAGAGCACCTCATTGCACATGACATTTGACCTTTTGACCTAAAACAATAAGGGTGATCTACTACTACCAATGACCACTAATACTTTTAAATATTATATACCACTACCAAGAAAAGGATTCTCAAATTATTAGGCCAACACAAACTGTGTAGAGATCTGCATTGCATTCAGTGACATCTGACCAAAAAATCAATAGGGGTCATCTACAACCAAATGAAAAACCAACATATGAAATATTATCACTGTCAAGCACAAAGTTCTCAAATTATTGGGCTCAGACCAAGTGTATAGAGTGTTGCATGACCCTTTGACCTAAAGACTGATAAAGGACATTTATAACAATCAAAGAAATTGTTCAATTGATCACAACATGTTGTCTACTGACTGAAATATTGGATATACCCTCTGCTCATGAGGCAATATCAGAATCATCTGGTTTTACAAGAAAATTTCAATCTTTTATCACTGGGAATCTTTTTCAACTTATAACATAAACAAAAACAGCTAATGTTCCGTAATTACTTGATTCATGTACATGTGTTTTCATTCTGATACTGGGATTAAGTTCACCAACATGGTATACAAATAAATTAGACCTCAATTTCAAACACTTTTGATATCAAACAAGTGACTGCATCTGTTATTCATCAAATGTAGCATGTTAGGTAGGATGATAAGGTGAGGGCAGTCTGGTAGGATGATAAGGTGAGGGCAATCAGGTAGGATGATAAGGTGAGGGCAGTCAGGTAGGATGATAAGGCAAGGGCAGTCAGGTAGGATGATAAGGCAAGGGCAATCTAAGGCAAGGGCTAAGGTGAGGGCAATCAGGTAGGAAAGTGAGGGCAGTCAGGTAGGATGATAAAAGGGCATCAGGTAGGATGA
Organism: Atrina japonica; assembly: GCA_030159075.1. Lineage (NCBI taxonomy): Eukaryota > Metazoa > Mollusca > Bivalvia > Pterioida > Pinnidae > Atrina > Atrina japonica. Next base: position 763,745 of record BROG01000179.1, read on the forward strand.
TAATGAGGGTAGGTAGGATGTAAGGTGAGGGCAGTCAGGTAGGATGATAAGGTAGGCAGGTAGGATGATATATCAGGTAGGATGATAATGAGAGCAATCTGTAGGATGATTGAGGGCACTGGTAGGATGATAAGGTGAGGGCAATCAGGTAGGATGATAAGGCAAGGGCAGTCAGGTAGGATGATAACGTCAGTCAGGTAGGATGATAAGGTGAGGGCAGTCAGGTAGGATGATAAGGTGAGGGCAATCAGGTAGGATGATAAGGTGAGGGCAGTTTTCAAACTGATAAGGTGAGGGCAATCAGGTAGGATGATAAGGCAAGGGCAGTCAGGTAGGATGATAACGTGAAGGCAGTCAGGTAGGATGATAAGGTGAGGGCAGTCAGGTAGGATGATAAGGTGAGGGCAGTCAGGTAGGATGATAAGGTGAGGGCAATCAGGTAGGATGATAAGGCAAGGGCAGTCAGGTAGGATGATAAGGTGAGGGCAATCAGGTAGGATGATAAGGCAAGGGCAGTCAGGTAGGATGATAAGGTGAAGGCAGTCATGTAGGACGATAAGGTGAGGGCAGTCAAGTAGGATAAGGTGAGGGAAGTTGTTACAACAGAACTTTTAATCAAATGTAAATTTACACTGTAAATGTGATCTGCTGTACCTAGTGGTCTTGTTATGATATAATAGCTTAAGTTCCAAATTAAGATATAAACAGGTGACACAATTTTGTTTTGTGATCAGATAGACTGCTGAGCCATTTTCTAGTTTCTAGTTTGGTTACAAGTTTTTATCTTTTTTTATGCTAAAATTCACAAACTTAATACTCTGAATGCTTAGCCTTGAAAAACAAATCAAAATAAAGAGTGCCTGTAGGGGATTAGAATATCCCAGCTGGCTTGAATGTAAACAAAATTGAATAAGAAGACTTCATAACATGACTGAATCTACTAGACAGTACACAAAGAGCGGAGTGAATAATGCACTATTTGCCTTCCCTTTATAATTCGGGATTAATTAATCTACAGTAATAACAAGTCGCTTTTCTGAGCTTCGTTTTGTAAATTTATCATATTATTTGGTATTAGGTTTTTATGACATTAAGTTTACACTGAAAGAAAATCACGGAAGTAATGTACTAAGATGATATACTATGACAGAAGTTTACATGGTACATGTAGGACCAGTTTACATTGTATGAGCAGTTTACATTTTACATATATGACCAGTTTAGGACCAGTTTACACTGTACATGTATGACCAGTTTACACTGTACATGTAGGACCAGTTTACACTGTACATGTAGGACCAGTTTACACTGTACATGTAGGACCAGTTTACACTGTACATGTAGGACCAGTTTACATGGTACATGTAGGTCCAGTTTACCTGATACATGTAGGTCCAGTTTACACTTTACACATATGACCAATTTACATTTTACATATATGACCAGTTTACACTGTACATGTGTGACCAGTTTACACTACATGTATGACCAGTTTACACTATACATGTATGACCAGTTTACACTATACATGTATGACCAGTTTACATTGTACATGTAGGACCAGTTTACATCGTACATGTAGGACCAGTTTACACTGTACATGGAGGATCAGTTTATATTGTACATGTATGGCCAGTTTACACTACATGTAGGACCAGTTTACACTACATGTAGGACCAGTTTACACTGTACATGTATGACCAGTTTACATTGTACATATATGACCAGTTTACACTATACATGTATGACCAGTTTACATTGTACATGTAAGACCAGTTTACACTGTACATGTAGGACCAGTTTACACTACATGTAGGACCAGTTTACATGGTATGTGTAAGACAAGTTTAAAAAGTTTAAACTTTATTTATTTTACCATTGACAAATAAGTTAAAGCAACTTAAATATAAATATCTCTTATTGGCTCCCATGCTGGCGTGCAGGAGTGATTTGCTGTTGGAGGAAACCGGAATGCCCGGAGAAAATTCAAGTGTCCGAGTTGGCAACCACCATACCATCTCACATACTCCCCTGTCAAATCCAAGAATCAAACTCAGGTTGCATTGGTGAGAAGCCAGTGCGCTAACCACTGTGCTACCCTAACACAAGTTGAACATTGTTTAGTTACACATGTACATCAATGAGTTTGCATTATACATAAATGAGAAGTATGACACACAGTACATATATGACAAGTATGACACACAGTATATATATGACAAGTATGTCAAACAGTACATATATGACAAGTATGACACACAGTACATATATGACAAGTATGACACATGGTACATATATGACAAGTATGACACAGTACATATATGACAAGTATGACACACGGTACATATATGACAAGTATGACACACATTACATATATGACAAGTATGACACACAGTACATATATGACAAGTATGACACATGATACATATATGAAAATGAGCTAAGCTTGTATGAAGATTTATTTTACTGAGAAATTCACCACAACAGGTCAAGACAGGGTTCAAAAGACTCCACCCAACAGGTGATATAGATTTTAAATGTATTTTTACATGTATTAAAATGGAACACATATGAATTTAGTGTTATATATATTAAAGCCAAAAATTGCTTGCAGTGGTATCAGTGGTATCAGGTAGATCAAACTGAAGGTGACGTCACAGGAAATTTTGTCTATAATTTGCTTTAAAGAATACAGGTGGTTTATCAGCATGCTCCGAGGAGTGTATTTTCATGTTAATTAGTTCATTCCCCCTCTAAAGACACATATGGGCCAGTACATGTATGTAGTATGAATCATTGAAGAGTCCATTATTTATCAGGGGTTGATGACTTAAGATAAATAGTATAAGGTTACTTATTTATCACTTACTTACTACTAACTTACTTAGTTCACCTAATCTTCTCTCCTAATGTGAAATCTGACCTGATTCATCTTAATATTCAAATCATATTAAGTTTCGTTATCAGACATTTTTGAATATTTTTCAACTATTTATGCCAGTGTATCTCCCTCTCTGCTATCTTAAGTACTTGACATGGTAAAATAAGAGCAATATGGAAATTAGATAGCACTCATACACTGGTGTAATTCACAAAGTAAAGCCATTTACTAAAAGCATTGTCAATTTTTTTTCCAGAAAATCTATGATTATTACTATCTGATTTAGTAATACCAAGCTGGAAAACTGGCCTGTAAAATAGAACACTAGGTCACTATGTAATTAGTCAGTTATTGCAAAATAACTGTAGCTTCATATAAATCAATTGTGTGCTTGTCAAAGTTAAAATGGTTCTCTATTTATGAGAACAAATATGAATGTTGGCCTATAATGTAAATCAAAAAATTAAACTAATGTCGAAATGGTAGTCTATATCACTCCTCACCAAATAAATTTTGGCAGTTTTTTTATTTATTTATTTTCTTTATTTTTGTTTTTGTTTTTTAGCACAGCATGAATTCAAACTTAAATGCTAAAGAATGAATAGATCAAACTTTGATGGATAAAGACCAAAATATGAGAACCCAGGTATTCTTCAATATAATGTAATAAGCATTTGGATAAAAACTGTTCATGTTGACCCAGTGTAGATTCTTCATCTTGTAAACAAAGAGACACAGGTTCAATTTCTGGATCATAATTAGCACAATTACATTGATTTGTCAATCATCACGAGTGCCCTTACCTTTTTCATCCCATATTTCAATACATTAAGATATATACCAGCACATTTGTAGCAAATTGAGAAAATGTATTTTGTTAGGGTAGCTGTGTCATATCAGGTCTCTCATTGCATCAACATAAATGTTAGTCTACAATCACTGGTCACTAAGATGAGACTAAATAACTGGCTCATGTGTCATGAACAGAGACTTACACTAAGATAAGACTGGATAACCGGCTCATGTGTCATGAACAGAGACTTACACTTAGTTGAGACTGGATAACCAGCTCATGTGTCATGAACAGAGACTTACCCTTAGTTGAGACTAGATAACCGGCTCATGTGTCATGAACAGAGACTTACACTTAGATGAGACTGAATAACTTCATGTGTCATGAACAGAGACTTACACTTAGTTGAGACTGAATAACTTCATGTATCATGAACAGAGACTTACACTAAGATGAGACTGGATAACCGACTCATTTGACATGAACAGAGACTTACACTAAGATGAGACTGGATAACCGACTCATGTGTCATGAACAGAGACTTACACTAAGATGAGACTGGATAACCGGCTCATGTGTCATGAACAGAGACTTACACTTAGATGAGACTGAATAACTTCATGTGTCATGAACAGAGACTTACACTTAGTTGAGACTGGATAACCGGATCATGTGTCATGAACAGAGACTTACACTTAGATGAGACTGAATAACTTCATGTGTCATGAACAGAGACTTACACTTAGTTGAGACTGGATAACCCGCTCATGTGTCATGAACAGAGACTTACACTTAGTTGAGACTGGATAACCGGCTCATGTGTCATGAACAGAGACTTACACTTAGTTGAGACTGGATAACCGGCTCATGTGTCATGAACAGAGACTTACACTTAGATGAGACTGAATAACTTCATGTGTCATGAACAGAGACTTACACTAAGATGAGACTGGATAACCGACTCATGTGACATGAACAGAGACTTACACTAAGATGAGACTGGATAACCGGCTCATGTCTCATGAACAGAGACTTACACTTAGATGAGACTGGATAACCGGTTCATGTGTCATGAACAGAGACTTACACTTAGGTGAGACTGAATAACTTCATGTGTCATGAACAGAGACTTACACTTAGTTGAGACTGGATAACCGGCTCATGTGTCATGAACAGAGACTTACACTTAGATGAGACTGAATAACTTCATGTGTCATGAACAGAGACTTACACTTAGTTGAGACTGGATAACCGGCTCATGTGTCTTGAACAGAGACTTACACTTAGATGAGACTGAATAACTTCATGTGTCATGAACAGAGACTTACACTAAGATGAGACTAAATAACCGACTCATGTGACATGAACAGAGACTTACACTAAGATGAGACTGGATAACCAGCTCATGTCTCATGAACAGAGACTTACACTTAGATGAGACTGGATAACCGGCTCATGTGTCATGAACAGAGACTTACACTTAGGTGAGACTGAATAACCGGCTCATGTGTCATAAACAGAGACTTACACTTAGTTGAGACTGAATAACCGACTCATGTGACATGAACAGAGACTTACACTTAGTTGAGACTGGATAACCGACTCATGTGACATGAACAGAGACTACAATAAGATGAGACTGGATAACTGGCTCATGTGTCATGAACAGAGACTCACACTTAGATGAGACTGAATAACCGACTCATGTGTCATGAACAGAGACTTATTTTATATGAGTAGTGACTGGTCCATTGAAATTTACTGAATAAATAAAGTGAAAATCACTGAAGTATCTCAGACGAGACCTAATAACAAGGTCGTGTGTTATGGCTAACACATGTATGGTCCCTCATTGCCTCTACACATGTATCTCAGACAAAACCAAATAACAAGGTCATGTGTCATGGCTGACACATGCATGGTCCCTCATTGGCTCTACACATGAATCTCACACAAGATCCAATAACAAGGTCATGTGTCATGGCTGTCACATGTATGGTTGATCACTCATTGCCTCTACACATGTATCTCAGATGAGACCTAATAACAATTCTGTGTCATGGCAGACCATTGAATGGTCCTTCATAGGCTCATTGTCTTTACAAACAAATAAAACTAAATCACAGGGATGCGACTCAATAACACGGCCATGTGTCATGGCTGACACATGTATGGTCCCTCATTGTCTCTACAAACAGACCATAGTTTTCTCATATGAACTCAATACCAAGATCCATTGCATGACAAATTGTTGATCCCTCACTGCATCAAATTTCATTTCCAAATGTTCATTGGGTTGAGATCGCTATTACATCCAATTTGTCGTATTCTAATGGACACCGAGTTTGGAAAATCCACTGATACTTCTTCATAATTTTGTATAAGACTAAGGCCCATATTAAAATTTGTTCTATTTCCTGAGCACATGTTGAAGTTTCCAAGTTAGAGAAAATGTTTTGGTGGGATATATTAAAGGGGCATAATCATATGATACCTAAATCAGGCAAAGTTGATAATTTCTGTTGTTTCAAAACATTTGTTTCTGAAATTGTCCAGTGCCGGGTATATCTGGTGATCTAGACCCATTTTAAATTTGTCCCATCACATTCTCGGCTTTATCATTCTTGAAACATATGAACTGCCAGACTCCAAAAATGCATCAAAATTCTGATTTCTATGAAAAATAAAAACTTTAATCATAAATCCATGTAAATCCCTCAGAAACAATTCATTTTTCAATTCATGTAGCAGTTCTGGAGAAGAAGATTTTTAAAGAGGGGTACCTTTTGTGACCTATTCTGCCCTGCCCTGCCTGGCCCTGGATCCACCCCTGGGCCAATCAGGCTGAAAACTACAAACTTGGTAAAGAACCTTGAGCACTTGCTTCCTGTCAAGTTTCTTCAAAACCCCTTACATGGTTTCAAAGGAGAAGTCAAAAATATGAAAAGTTTACGGACAGACGACAGATGGGGAGTGATCACAATAGCTCACTTGAGCCTTCAGCTCAGGTGATCTAAAAATCACATCCGGTATTTTAAAAGTAAATATAAAACACATAAAAATCAGTCGACTCTAACATAGGCTGATTGTGTCAAGATTGCTGATAGACCAAGAAAGTGAAGGACCAAGATCCACACATTTGATATGGCGAAAGAGTTTATCTGAAAGGTCATTGCATATGGAAATAGTCAGATGTTTTAAGGTACGAGAAAACTTAAATTCTAATAAAACAAATAAATTTAAAAAGAAGATATTTTACAACATTTCACATGTTTAATAACACACATTTTATCATATTCCTGACTACATGTCATGAGACAAAAATCATCATTGTGACAGCTTATATCACTTTAAAGAGATATAAGCTGTCACAATAATGATTTTTGTCCCAAGACATATAAACTAGAATATGATAAAATGTGTGTTCAAATATATTATCAAACACGTGAAACGTTGTAATAGATCTTCTTTTTCGAAGTTATTTGTTTTACAAGAAATTAAGTTTTCCAGTACTTTAAAAGATCCGGCTGTAACTACTCGTCTGCAAGCCATTTTCAATCGTCCAAGACGAGTGGACAAGTACTTTTTTCTCGCCCTGAGTCAACAATAGTACAGTACAGTAGTACCTGTCTTGTAATAGTACAGTACAGTTGAACCTGTCTTGTAATAGTACAGTACAGTAGAACATGTCTTGTAATAGTACAGTACAGTAGAACCTGTCTTGTAATAGTACAGTACAGTAGAACATGTCTTGTAATAGTACAGTACAGTAGAACCTGACTTATAATAGAACAGTACAGTAGAACCTGTCTTGTAATAGTACAGTACAGTAGAACCTGTCTTGTAATAGTACAGTACAGTAGAACCTGTCTTGTAATAGTACAGTACAGTAGAGCCTGACTTGTTATAGTACAGTACAGTAGAACCTGTCTTGTAATAGTACAGTACAGTAGAACCTGTCTTGTAATAGTACAGTACAGTACAGTAGAACCTGTCTTGTAATAGTACAGTACAGTAGAACCTGACTTATAATAGTACAGTACAGTTGAACCTGTCTTGTAATAGTACAGTACAGTAGAACCTGTCTTGTAATAGTACAGTACTGTAGAACCTGTCTTGTAATAGTACAGTACAGTAGAACCTGTCTTGTAATAGTACAGTACAGTAGAACCTGTCTTGTAATAGTACAGTACAGTAGAACCTGTCTTGTAATAGTACAGTACAGTATAGTAGAACCTGTCTTGTAATAGTACAGTACAGTAGAACCTGACTTATAATAGTACAGTACAGTAGAACCTGTCTTGTAATAGTACAGTACAGTGGAACCTGTCTTGTAATAGTACAGTACAGTGGAACCTGTCTTGTAATAGTACAGTACAGTGGAACCTGTCTTGCAATAGTACAGTACAGTAGAACCTGTCATGTAATAGTACAGTACAGTACAGTAGAACATGTCTTGTAATAGTACAGTACAGTAGAACCTGACTTATAATAGTACAGTACAGTAGAACCTGTCTTATAATAGTACAGTACAGTAGAACCTGTCTTGTAATAGTACAGTACAGTAGAACCTGTCTTGTAATAATACAGTACAGTAGAACCTGTCTTGTAATAGTACAGTACAGTAGAGCCTGACTTGTTATAGTACAGTACAGTAGAACCTGTCTTGTAATAGTACAGTACAGTAGAACCTATTTTGTAATAGTACAGTACAGTAGAACCTGTCTTGTAATAGTACAGTACAGTACAGTAGAACCTGTCTTGTAATAGTACAGTACAGTAGAACCTGACTTATAATAGTACAGTAGAACCTGTCTTGTAATAGTACAGTACAGTAGAACCTGTCTTGTAATAGTACAGTACAGTAGAACCTGACTTATAATAGTACAGTACAGTAGAACCTGTCTTGTAATAGTACAGTACAGTAGAACCTGTCTTGTAATAGTACAGTACAGTAGAACATGTCATGTAATAGTACAGTACAGTAGAACCTGTCTTGTAATAGTACAGTACAGTGGAACCTGTCTTGTAATAGTACAGTACAGTAGAACCTGTCTTGTAATAGTACAGTACAGTAGAACATGTCATGTAATAGTACAGTACAGTAGAACCTGTCTTGTAATAGTACAGTACAGTAGAACCTGTCTTGTAATAGTACAGTACAGTAGAACCTGTCTTGTAATAGTACAGTACAGAAGAACCTGTCTTGTAATAGTACAGTACAGTAGAACATGTCATGTAATAGTACAGTACAGTAGAACCTGTCTTGTAATAGTACAGTACAGTAGAACCTGTCTTGTAATAGTACAGTACAGTAGAACCTGTCTTGTAATAGTACAGTACAGTTGAGCCTGTCTTGTAATAGTACAGTACAGAAGAACCTGTCTTGTAATAGTACAGTACAGAAGAACCTGTCTTGTAATAGTACAGTACAGTACAGTAGAACCTGTTTTGTAATAGTACAGTACAGTAGAACCTGTTTTGTAATAGTACAGTACAGTAGAACCTGACTTATAAGACCATATTCTGAAATTAATTAGTTACATACTTACAGTAGAACCTGTATTGTAAGAACATGTTCTGATAACTACTTAAGGGATAGAAATTAGAAGAGGCCCAGTAGTCCGTAGCAAATAAAAACTGCATTAGCTGAGCTAGTAGATTTCACAATGTTAGCTAAGGTGGCTAATAGAATTTTGGGGGTATATGTGGCACTTTCACAAATTTCAACTGTTATTCTTGTAAACCGAGTATACCTTGGTACATGTAGCTAGTGTATGAACTACTTTAAGATATGTTTTCGTAGTAAGATTTTTTAATAGGATGTTATAGGAAGAGTAAGTTTCTGGGCTTCCAGACCTGCAACTTGGCTACAAAAAAACCTGACATAAGAGCCCGGGTTGCTCATTGATTGCAGAGTTTAATTTCTATTCCTGCACTTAGTTACGTAATTATTCTGATAAAACCTCTGTTGATAGATCATCTACTTTATATGACAACATTTGGTTTCAAAAAGGTGGTCTTTCAAGACAGGTTCCATTGTACTTGAAAGTTTAAATATCTATTATTGACTTTATACCAGCGCATTACACGGGGATCTGCAAGCCAAAAATGTCGAAAATTTATGTCTCTGGCCACTGACTTTATATAAGCCCAGTGATCACTTAATTTGTCATGCTGACCATCATGTTGGACACTGCTTGTAAGCTTCATCCAAATATCCTGACTTTGAAATCAAGATGTTTAACAAAAATTAGTTCTGTGTTAAAATCTTAGCTAGGGATTGAACCTGAAACCTATTGTTGTGAGCCCAACACTCTATCAGAGAGAGTTACTTGTGTATCAAGTTAACGGTACAAGCCTCATCCCTGCAACATATTCTAACAAGACTTTATAACTGATAGAAATGTTAACAGATTTCAAATAGCTATATCATTCAGAATTTTTACCCTAGAACATATATACTTACAAGTGTAAACTAGCTAGAACATGATCATGTATCAGGGATAATTATTTTTATCTGATTACCTGTGGTGACAGGTTTGTTGTCAGGTGTAAAACCTATCTGATGAAGAAACAGAGATGCCTATAGTTGCCTTATCATTTTTATCATTTGACATGGACCAGGGGGTGATTTACTATCTAATCAATTTCCTAACACAAGCATGTCAGTTTCTTATCTCACTATGGTACAGAATTGTTAACTAATGCTTAACAAAGACAATGATGAAATCAGTACTAAAAGCCTTGAACTTAACTCTGATGTACTCTGCTGTAAATCAATGACTTAGACCAGCCCAAATGTGTTTCTAGGGGTGAATAAGTTAAGTCAGTATGTAACATGATGTACCCACAGTGTTAGGATTATACACTGTATCCCAGTAAACAACAGATTTAAAAGACCACCCAGTATTTTACAAATTTGTGTACATAGAGAGACATTTTACGGTCTTATTCACAATAAGGATGACCCATATTTTAAAATAACTGGAGGATATTACTAAAGAACTACAAAAACTCAGTATCAATATAAAAAGAGAAAGACCTCCGTCATTATGGATGTAAACTGGTAAACTTTCTCACAAAAATCAACTTATAACACAGTTATGTACCAGTAGGGCTCTAACCTTGTACTAAATCTCTCAGTCTCTGGATATTAATCTTGCTGAGTTTTTGCATATTTTGACATTTGGGTGGAGAAATGTGTGGAAAGCCAGGTATTTTCCATGGCGACTCTAAATGAAGAACCCTAAAAAACTCTAGCTTTATTTTCACTATTCAAGATTTTGTCTATGCAAGATCACATGCAATCCAAATATAAAGGGAATAATGTGTATAACAATCAAATTATGGAGGATTTTTTAAATATTTACGATCCAGTCTAGAAGCACAGTAGCAAAAGTCATCTTGAAACGACAACTCAGTTTTGTATCTAGAAATCTACAGGTATAAAAACAGGGACAAAAAAACAAGGACAGTAATGCTACTTGTTCAATCACTTTATCAGTTGCCCCAAAATCTGTGATGCATAGCTGCACTTACACATACATATATAAATGTTATATATATATAACAGGCTTTTTTTATTGTTCCCGTAGTCCAATATCTGGCCCCATTCCTAATTCAAAATAAGAACTTTTTTATCCAATTTGGTTTACAAACCGCTATCCTAATTAAAAATAATTAATGCAGGGTGAAGTGCTTTTTAAAAAAAGATTCTGTTACATTTAGATTTCCATGTGTCCAAACTATTTCCCCAATTTGACACAAATTCACGTTAAAATTTCCAATTGTGTATCCAATGGCATTTTCCAAAAATTAACAAAAAAAGGTCTGCATGATAAAAAAAAATACTGATGTCAGGGCACATGTGAAGAGAAAGAATGTATTAGATGCATAGAGTTTGTTAGGCCACCCTATATAAATTCTATATATAATGTCTGACATCTGCGTACGTAGTGAAATAATTCTCAAAAATAAAAAACAAACGAACAAAAATCTCTTGAATTCCAGAATTAAGAGTCTGTTTTCTATTACCATAATTTGTTTCCCAATCCTACAATAATCCAACAAAACATAACAAAAAATCCCTAACCTATCCGTTGGGACTTTGAAGGGACATACAGATGAGGTGTAAGAAGTTAGAACAATATCATAGTCTCCGATTGATCTCAGATTTATTCTAATTTGTTTTTGTGCCAAGATTGCAGAACACTCATCAAATATTGTTTGAAGAATGTGTTTGTTTTTTGTTTTCCTCCCTCCCTACAGAAGGTAGAATTTATCTAGTGTGGCTTCATATAAAATATATTTATCTCTCTGGCAGTTTAGGGATTATTATCTTTACTAACAAGCTGAGCTTCACATTGCTATTGGCAAAATATTTTTGCAACCATCTATTCCATCACTGCTATAACACAACTCATGATAAAAGAAATACATTGCAAATATAAGTAAAATCAAGATCTCTGACATCAATGTCATTAAATATATATAATTACATCCAGAATCTGAAATAGACAGACAACAAATGACATTATGTTACAACACCCAGAGCTTGAACTAATACATGTATCAAAACAGCTGTGGTGTAACATTGTGCATCATAACAGAAGAGTCCTACATCTGAAGGCAAATGATAATAATATAAACATACCTTTTGTAATTTTTTCCCAGCTTTGACATTTCTGAAAGGTTTCTTCCTAAAGTTTGAATTAGGTTTAACATCATTTACCTCCCCTGATTGATCTGTTACCATGGGATCTGCTTGTCCTTCCTCAACATCTGCCATTTTGTTGGCAAATTTAGTAAACAACAACAACAAAGACAACCAACGTTTACCCTCAGGTTCCAACTAATTAATCATGAAAATGTCACCAAAATATTTCTTTAGCTTGCAAAAGAAACTTAAGAAATGTAACACAAGTTTCTCAGCCAAGGTGATGTTCAAACATCTACTAAAATAACTTCCAATGTTAATTAGCTAATCATTAACTCCTAAGATTAACGAGCCTGACTTTGTTTTTCTAACAGCACCCACTAGCTGGCTATTTGATTTTCTTCTGATCAGTGTCCCTGATGTTCCTTGACTCTCTGAAACAAAAAGAAATATATCTTTGTAATTTGCCATCAATACATAAAAGTTTCTTGAAAACAATTACCAGAAGAACTACTGAATATCTGACATATTTGCTATCAATGATCAGCTGCATTGTAATGATGGCCCCCTAACAGATGAAAAATGTTTACAATATGTCACTCTCTCCTGCACACTTTCTTTCTCCTTTTTTTCATTATCAATAATTGGAAAAGCCTTGTTACTTCTCAAGAAGACATCAGTGCTGTAGCGATGTAAATCATGTCATCATAATACAGCAGAAATGTGGGAGAATTAAAAAAAATACTGATGATCTGAAATACCCACGAGATATGCTCCAAGAGAAATCCTTACTTCAAACTGAAGAATCCACTACATGTGGCTCTAATTAGGTTGTCGGAGTCAATAGACATTTGACAAATAAAAGAACAGTTCACAGATTAGTCCATTGCGACTGATGAGTCCATTATGAATGATTCCGGAGGATACAAACATTACTATAGTTTCCATCTGTAGATTTTTTTCAAATTCTAAACAGATGCTAACCATTAAAACCCATGTTTGGAATAATTAGCCATCCTATAGATATGACAATATCAGAACAACAGCGACATGCAACCATTTCTCTGTTTCATTTCCATTTTTTTTTCAAGACAGCATTCATGCGCCATTGGCTGTATTATCATAATTTTTTGCTATTTACTTGTTTAGCAAGAACTCATGATTTTTTACTATTTATTTGTTTAGCAAGAACTCATAATTATTATTTTTTTTTTTGAAAATTCACCTTAAGATACTGAATTCCATATTAAGAATCTCTCTGTGTCTCTCTTATACATGCATGTGTGCACGTACACACGTACACACGCACATGCAAACACACATACACATTCTTACATTCTTACACAGTAATTTGTATCTTAACTATGTATGATAAGCAGTCTGAGAAGTCATTATTTTCACACATATTATGGACTCTGATAATCTTGTGTTCAGGAAGGATATTTTCCAATCTTTGATAGAGATATTCAATTCTTGCTCAGCTGGTGTTTATGATGAAGTACAATCTTATATCACAACAACTGTGCTGTTACATATATTCAGGTATACAATAATTTGTTAATTATATTATTAAAAGTATCATACTAACAGAGAGGTTAAAACATGTGGCTTAGTTCTGTTTCTTATCTATAGTCAGAGTTGAGGCAGCATTAATTTAAACATTAATTAGATGTTTACAGATGGGCAATCCACACATCATGTATACTGTGGAACATGTGTAAACAACCACCTGTCTCTGATAACCACTTTCTGAAAGTGAGTATATCTAATAACTATTCCTTCCATCAACCCTATTTTGAGAAACCAGAGTCCAGTGTCTTGTAAGTCAAACTGAATCTATTTTTTATTTCCTTTGGCCAATGGGGTGGTCTAATAAGACTGTTCCACTGTACAGCATTCATTTCCATAATTTAACAGTAGAAATCTCAACTGTTCAGAGTGGAACACAGCAAAAACTATCAAAGTATACAACATCTGTTGGCTTTTGTTGTTTTTTAGTTAAGCTTATCTGGAATACACTGTAGCTGAGGTAGTTGTTTCTGAGTTAAACATATGTGAAATAATTTACCAAGTTGTTGTAAAATGTAAAACACATGTAAACTTTATATTTTTGGCAATAAATATGTGAAACCTTGTTATTTTTTAATTATAAATGTGTGAAAAAGTTTACCAAGATGATGCAAAATGGAACATATGTAAATCACTTTTCTTTAGTTTGCCTCACAGGTTAGGAATGGGTGACAAGTGAACAGAATATTGAAAATTGTAGAATTGAAGATACATGCATTATTATACTAGTTCATTTACTGATCATGAAATACATTCCTTTGGCATCAAGAAATAATTAATCTTACTTTTGTAGTTTGAATACTTTTTGGTCCTCAAGTCATTAATTTTATATTCCAGCTGAGGGTACCTGCAGAGTTTTATTGTCCTTGACATTTAAACATGTACAGGAGGAAATTTATCTCCTGAACATCAAAATAGAAAAGGAGGCAATTATGTCATTTCTAAATGATAACTAAAGTGTGAAGTCAAAATATAAACTTCACAAATATTACCTTATTCAACAAATGACTAACAAGTGCTAATTTATGCCTGCATGAAAATTTAGACGAATTAAAACCATATGCAGATTTGTTTGAGGTCATTTTCAAACATTTGTCCTCTCTTAATTCTCTTTTAACTCAATATCATGTAATGAATTAAACTAAATATATGTAAAACAGAGGAAAAAAAAACAAGAATCAACAAAAATAAGATACATTAAAACATTTATAAGAAGTGTTGATTATCACTGGTGAAAAATACTGCTATAAAATTGTAGACATTTCTGATTAAATATGTCAAGTTCCTGTACTGGTAAACCTGATGGATTTTACAAGTTCTAATTACATTTTATCGGGCAAGGTAAATTTTGGGGTCAAGAGTAAATCAGATACATTTGTGACAAAACAACATCATTGCAAAGGGAAGTAATCAATATATACATGTACTTGCCATAAAAATTAATTTTATTGATTTATTATGGCATTATCAATCCATCTTGTTTAATAAGTAAACATTCCCAACTGTATGTTTATATATTTAATATGAACGATACTGAAATCTAAATAAAACTAAATCGTATGACTAATAATAGAAATTTTGTGTCAGAAGAATGGTTTGTGGTTTGTAAAGATGAAATAATGAACAGTATTGTTATTTCTGGATGTTGGCAAATATATGTGAAACAAAACTCTGAAATGACTGCCAGAAAAATGTCAAGAAAGCTGTTGTAAGAGACATCTGTGTACAGTATCAAAAAGGTAAATATTTGTATTCTAAATATAATCATGTGACAAATACAATATATTTAAACTTGCATTCAAAGCAACTGATTTATAGCAAATTTTAACACTATATATATATATACATATATATATATATATATATAATAATCAGAGAATTGTTTATGTACTTGAAGTTAAGATTAAACCAATTTAACAGAAATAAGGAAACTGACACGGTTTAATGCAACACAAACATGTTTGCCCCTGATTATTTTTGGCCTTTTATGAGATATGACATATTCACTCTATCTTACATTTCACCATGGTCTCCAAGATGGCATGTACAATGTATGTCAATTATCATTTAGCTTGAAAGTTTTGCCTTGATTGAATATACATTGATATTGGCCCTCTCATCTTAGGGCAAATAAAGCATAAATTCCCATACATCTGGCAAATACTGACACAAATTAATTGCAAAAAAACAGTAACTAGACCTCATTGATATAAAAAAAACATAGCAAATTTGGATAAAACATAAAGAAAGACTCAATCTATCTGATGGAAACCAACAAATGGAAATTGTTCTCTGCATCAACTGCAATAACAACTTGTATAAGTATTAATTTAATGTCATCTTTTAGCTGACTGTTACAAACCACTACACAATACTATCACTGATATTAACTTGATGCTTCAGGAGTATGATCAAATCCCATCATATCAGAAAGTATCACTTTCATTTACTCCACAAGTTTCTACTGAGTAAAAATGTACAGATATTTATGTTGCTTGCTACTGAGTACTCACTCGCCATTCAGAAGCAATATGGCAAGCAAAACAAAAAAACCTTGAACTGTTGTGAAAAAATACTTAAGTCACACGAAAAAAAAGTAAAGGAAACAGCAGAATGTGAAGGAGCATAAAATGATTACACTTGGGACATAACACAACAAATGTAGAATTCTAAGGTCCTAGTTAAATTTGAAATCTGATAAGACACTGGCAATGCCAAGTGTTTACAGTAGCGACATTCAGTTACAAGACCAAGGTTTGATCTATAATGTCAAGTGTCCACAATAAGAACAATCACACCCTGTTACAAGACCAAGGTCTGATCTATAAGGCAAGTCTCTACAATAAGAACAATCACATTGTGTTACAAGACCAAGGTCTGATCTATAATGTCAAGTGCTTACAGTAACAACAATCACTGATCTATAATGTCAAGTGTCTACAATAAGAACAATCACATTGTGTTACAAGACAAAGGTCTGATCTATAATGTCAAGTGTTTACTGTAACAACAACCACTGATCTATAATGTCAAGTGTCTACAATAAGAACAATCACATTGTGTTACAAGACCAAGGTCTGATCTATAATGTCAAGTGTTTACTGTAACAACAATCACTGATCTATAATGTCAAGTGTTTACTGTAACAACAATCACTGATCTATAATGTCAAGTGTCTACAATAAGAACAATCACATTGTGTTACAAGACCAAGGTCTGATCTATAATGTCAAGTGTTTACAATAAGAACAATCACATTGTGTTACAAGACCAAGGTCTGATCTATAATGTCAAGTGTTTGCAATAAGAATAATCCACTGTCACAAGTTGTAAGTATGATATATAATGTCAAGTGTTTACAACAAAAACAAGCACTGATCTATAATGTCAAGTGTTTACAATAAAACAATTGCTGATTAGAAAGCCGTAGATATGATCTTTAAAAGTGTTTATTGTAAGAACAAAGATATTTCTTCACTTTATTTATATTGGTAATAATTAACTATAAATCTGCATAACAATGTTCTTCATCATGATTATTGTTACTGTTGCTATGCAACAACACAGAAACATGACAAATATTTGAAGTGGAAGCTAAATTGTCTCCTCTTTAAGTCTGATGATGAGTGAATTCATCAACTCATTAAATACAGACATTAATACCACATAATGTAACAGCAACAGAGATGAGACCAGGGTGGGTGTGGGGGGATGTATATCAAAACACCACCACAGAAATAATTTCCATTTTACCTGTATTTCACAGATCCAGCTATAACATGCAATGTTAAGAAATAAACTACGACAACAAGACTTGTGCTTTACACAGGAAAATCCTAAATTGCAGGTTCATGAACATGAAGAATAAATAGTTAAAGCAAATAAACTAAGTGTCAGTTGTGGGTTAAACTGAAGTCATACAAAGGTGAAAGTAGTATACTAACTGCACCAACAATCTTATATTATTTCTTGATCTATTTGATTTGTTTTAAAAAGTCATGTGTTAACACATCTAACACATCAACAGTCAAAAAAGTTTGGTATATTACATAGAGAGAGAGTATAATGCAATGATTTATAAACATATCTAGAACCCTATCAACAACAAGCTGCAATCTGTCTTATATAAGAGCACATGTCAAACAACTGAAGTATACAATTCTTAAAACAAACATAGGTCAGTTTGATTCAAATGAGTTTATACAGTCAAAAGACATTTGTTCTGACAGAAAGGAAAATAAAAGAACAAGTAAAGATAAGAGAAGCATGCGATATAACAGAGAGGCTAACTAACATACAACTAAAGACAGGAGAAGCATGCGATATAACAGAGAGGCTAACTAACATACAACTAAAGACAGGAGAAGCATGCGTTATAACAGAGAGGCTAACTTGCGATAACAGAGAGGCTAACAACGTAAAACTACAGGAGAAGCATGCGATATAACAGAGAGGCTAACTAACGTACAACTAAAGCCAGGAGAAGCATGTGTTATAACAGAGAGACTAACTAACGTACAACTAAAGCCAGGAGAAGCATGCGTTATAACAGAGAGGCTACCTAACATACAACTAAAGCCAGGAGAAGCATGTGTTATAACAGAGAGGCTACCTAACACACAACTAAAGTCAGGAGAAGCATGTGTTATAACAGAGAGGCTAACTAACATACAACTAAAGTCAGGAGAAGCATGTGTTATAACAGAGAGGCTAACTAACATACAACTAAAGACAGGAAAAGCATGCATTATAACAGAGAGGCTAACTAACATACAACTAATGACAGGAAAAGCATGCGTTATAACAGAGAGGCTAACTAACATACAACTAAAGACAGGAGAAGCATGTGATATAACAGAGAGGCTAACTAACATACAACTAAAGCCAGGAGAAGCATGTGTTATAACAGAGAGACTAACTAACGTACAACTAAAGCCAGGAGAAGCATGTGTTATAACAGAGAGGCTACCTAACATACAACTAAAGATAGGAGAAGCATGTGATATAACAGAGAGGCTAACTAACGTACAACTAAAGATCAAAGAAGCATGTGTTTTAACAGAGAGGCTAACTAACGTACAACTGAAGACGGGAGATGCATGTGTTATAACAGAGAGGCTAACTAAGGTACATCTAAAAACGGGAGAAGCATCTGTTATAACAGAGAGGCTATCTAACGTACAACTAAAGACAGAAGAAGCATGTGTTATAACAGAGAGGCTTACTTAATCACAACTTAAGACAGGAGAAATATAGCATTTGTGTTATAACATTTGTTAAGGGATAGGTGTTTAATGGAACCAATTAAAAGTCAAATTGATGTAAAACAGTTAATGTTTAATAAGGCACATTGGTTGTTGTAGCTGTTACTGAGGCACCTTTCAACATAATTCTGGTTAATGGGAGCACAGATAAACTGTTACTTATGGTTTTTCAGGTCCACATCACCTTGTCAATCAGTTAGAAAATATTCTAAATTATATGTAATAAGGGGGGTGCTTACAGAGACATGGGAGCTAAATGGGTGGAATAGGGTATTCACATTGGAAAGTACACAGATTGAGGACTGCAAATGTACAATATAAAAATAGATTATATTTTTATCTTGATACAATATATGACTATATATGAATATAAACTATGGAAGAGAAACCTATAATAATCCATATGGAATGCTGCTTGGATTAATACATTTCCCTCACCCATCCCTATAAATGATGAAAGGAAAACCTATAATAATTTCTGAATGTTGGAGGGATTTATACCTCTCTTCACTCATCCCTATAAACATTTCTGAATATTGAGGAGATTGATACTTCTCTGTCACCTATCCTTATAAACAATGGAAGGAAAACAGAAAATAATTTCCTAATATTGGAAGGAATAATACCTCTCCCTCCTCACCCATCCCTATAAACTTTGGAAGGAAAAACTATAATAATTTCTGAATATTGATGAAATTAATACTTCTTGGTTGCCCATCCTTATAAACTTTGGAAGGAAACCCTATTTTTATTTCTGAATATATGGAGATTAATACTCCTCCCTTTCCATCCCTATATAGAATGAAAAGAAAATCTAAAATAAATTTTGAATATTGGGGATTAATATCTCTCCTTTAACCATCCCTAAAACTATAGAAGGAAAACTTATACCCATTTCTGAATACCAGTGGATTAATAGCACTCTTTCACCCATCCCTATGAAACTATTATGGAATTGAAAACTATAATTATTACCAAATATTGGAGGGATTAATGATTCTCATTTACCCACCCCTATAATCTAAAATAAAATAATAACTCATAAGCATTACTGAACTTTGGAGGAGTTAATCTCTTATTCAGCCATCCTTTAAAACTAAACTGGTGGAAAGGAAACAGACACTGAGGGCACAAGGCATCACATTCATCCCCATTCACCTAGTTGATAAAAGGGATGGATGAATGAGATGTATGTAGACATCATGTATTAGTGAAATTGCTTTACTCTTTTTATTTAGGTACCTTTGTAATAATTACTTACCCGTTCTAGAAAGTTAAAAAAATAAAGTTTTAAAATATTATGTAACCCAGAAATGCATTTAAAAACTAATGCTATAGTGCAGATATTTAAAAAGCTTGTAATGTATTCAACAAGTTGCTTCTATTGCTTATTAATTTGTTTAAAGAATGAGTCATACACCCATGTCTTAAGTTTATGTAAATGTAATGACAGGTATAAAGGTTTAGGATAATGGAAGAATGATATTTCAAACTACTCTTGCAGCTGCTGACCTTATGCCAAATCAGAGTCTACACATTATATCTATTGCCAATCTGATGAGACCAGGCTCAGCTAGGATATGTATTGCATGTTAACCATTTGGCTGCTACATTACTAGAGTCAATATAGGCCATCACTTCTGCATTAAATATTCATAGTTAAATGATATTCAGGTACACTTTCGTGTGTCATTGTTACCTGTACAGGTGAAAAGCCTCTATGACAACATCTACAATGATGAGTCAGAGAAACAACTTAAGTTGTGCACAGCACTCAGAGTGACTATTAATGGTGGCACAACAATAGTTAACAAGGGTTAAGATTTTAAAATAATAAAATAAGGCAGAAAATTATCTATTTCTTCTTCTGCAACCTCCCAAATATTTCACTGCCATTTTCTAGTATTATGGTTTAATTTGAGAATCATAAACTCCATTCAATGAGAAATGTTTTGATCCCCAAACTGAATTTCCAAAGTCAATAAATAAACAATCAAAAAGAAGGTCACGCTGTCCTTAATATTAATCACAGCTGTTGTACAAGTGTCTCTGACAGCAGTTTAATGTGACCTTTTTATGTCTTTGTTTGTCTTCATTTGAAACAATGCACAATAGTTACAGTGTTATGTTTGCAATAAAATCCAAAACTGAAAATGAGAGAAACACCATTGGGTCAATGCAGGACTGCATCATAATTCCCTTATAGTTATAATGTTGATACCAGATAATGAAATGATGATTGAAATTCAACTTGTAATTAAATCTAGAATCAGGCACATTAAGACCCTTGAACTTGACATAGAGAACTTTTATTAACTATAAGAGAAGAATTTTACTACTGACAGTAACAACCAGTATTACAAGTAATAAGATCAGGAATCTTAATGCCCAGGGCTCAGGAAAACCACTCATCCATGATGAGTGAAAATCAGATTTGGCAAGTGGTTTCAGAATAGCACTCCTCCAACAGATGAGTATTTAAAAAAAAAAAGATCAAAAGTTTAAATCTGTAAATAAATTTTGCTCTACACTGTATCATTAAGTTAACCAAAAAAAAAAAAAAAATGAACACCTATCTGGTTATGGTACATCTAGATACAATCCCAGTAACAAAATAGCAGTAAACAGTTGAAACATTTGTTTTTCAAAGGCTCAAATAGCAAAGCTGGTCCAGAAGGGAAAAAAAAAAGAAATAAATAACTTGACAGAAATAAAAATAAAACAAATGCCAGTGCATCTGATAAAGCAAAGATGGAACATTATCAGTTAGAAACTGAAACTGCAAGTTCCAGCATACAAAATACTTTTGCTTCAGCCTCAGCGCATCGATACAAGGCTAGAAGTCATTGAATTAAACAATTTTATAACAAAGAAAGGAAGATAACAGAAAGCGATGATTAAAGAGTGAGATAAAAGAAGAAATCAGACAGGGAGAGAGATATGTAGATTGGAGAAAAGTAAACTGCATAATTTGTATGAACAGTAAAGGGGGATGTCAATGAAATCTTGAAAAATATAAATTATAAATGGGTACTGGTAGTGTCGTATTTGATATTCAAGAAAACTTTCAAGATAAGAAGATAAAAAAATCCACTTTATTTACAGGTTCATTTACACTCAGGGATAAATAACTTAAACCCCAGAAGAAGTAAAAATGTCATATTAAATGCTCAAGGGAGTGGGAAACATATGTCAGGGCATTAGACAGTGTACTGTCGAAAAAAAAAGGAAACAAAATTTACTGAATAAACACGAAAAAAAATCATCGCCTTTTGTAAGTTTGAAAATTTGTGTGACTTACAAAATGGCCTTGATCTTGGTTAGATAATACAAAAAAATGCAATTAAAGTAAGAAATTTACAAACTGAATTTCAAAAGCTGAATGTCAAAATAGGGGGGGAATGTAAAGTACAGTAGATTATTTGCAGATTATTTGCAGACAATTAAACATATAACATATGCTGTGATAAAACAAGAAACTGTATATTTAGAATGTGGATACAATCTGAAAAATTTGGAAGAGTAGTTTTTCATTTTGGACGAGTACTTTTTGTCAAGAACTTGCCCGTCGGATGAGTGGTTTCAAAATTGTTTCCTGATCCCTGATTGCCTTATGTAAACTAAAGAAATACAGAACTAAAGAAATACTTTCATAAACATATTCACTTAGAAAGGAAAAAGGCAATAAATCTGCTTCCATACTTCTCAGTGAAATGTGATTAGAAAAGCTGATTCTATGGCATGACAATAATGGGGATAAGATAATAACTCTGCTTCTGTATCCCTCAGAGACATGTACATGGCCCCAGCCTACATGGTCTATGACATGAAATGGGGAGAAGAAAATACTGCTGTATCTATATTCCTAAGAGATACATGTACATAAATGTTAATGTTAATTTCTCCTCCTTTAACTTTCATACACACATATACATTTTGTACCTGTACATACAGGATTTTTTAAGGTCTGTGCAGGTGCAGTATTTGGCCCCATTCCCTATAGCAAAACGGTAATATTTTTTCCAATTTCAGGACTAAAAATTCCCAATTTTCACCTCTTTAAGAAAAACTTATCAATTATAAGAAAATATTTAAAAAAATTTGTTGAATCTTTTTAGCAATTAAGATTCAAAGATGTTTTGTAAATTGAAATAAATTAAACACTAAAATATATCAGAGAAATTATATTCATATATATTCTAAATGCTGTAAGATGTTTCTCTGTATACAAATTCCTGATACATTACTGTCCCTGTCCTTATACCTGGATAAACTGATAAATCCAATCATAATCACTAAACACATATACTGGGGGATAGTCAGACAAGCAATCAGAACAACAAATAACATTCATAAACAAATGCACTGTTTATACTTGGATTTTCATTTTATGTTTCAGGAGTAGAAGTGCTCTGACAATGTACATGTAGATACAATTTACTTCAGCTTTAATGATTTTACCTGATTTTGTTCAAAAACAAGAATAAAAAGAAAGATACAAATATATAAATAATATATCTAACAGAAGTTACCCCTAATACTACAAAGATGTATTATAAAGAAATAATGCAACCTTACCTGGAGTAACAAAGCAGATGGTTTAAATTTTATTGCTATCAACCCTTACAATTATTTTACAAATCTGAGAATGATCCTTCCATAATTCCTTTGTGATGTTGTGAAATTTGAACAAAAATTTAAATGCAAATCAATTATTGTAAAACCAGAAGATTATCTTTCAAAAGAATTTGAATTATTTTGAAATTTACATTACAGTCTGTTTTGCAATTGTTTTTAAGTCAACACCATCTGAGAATAAATGTGGCACAAATGATAATAGCTGGTCATGGGCACAATGTAAAACATGGAACACTGAGAGAGTAGCACAAGATCTAAGGAAAATTCATATTTAAAGTTCCTGCATGTATGTTCCATGAAGGATAAAATATTTTGTAGAGATGTGCCATATCATTTATTGATATGATGATTACCTGAAATTTTTGTTCTTGTTAATAAGTTTCACCTTATATGTAGCAGCATTCTCCCTGATCAATGTACTGTCAGTCATTTAACAGATTTTCTTCACTAATTTCATATTAAGAGATGATAAATGCTAATCATGTACTGAGAAAGTCATTAAAGGCAGTGTCTCTTACAAAATAGCAATATTCACATGTGGATTGTTCCAACAAGATCTGCATGATATTTTCATTCATGTAAATTTTCTAGCAACATGTATATTTTGAGATGTAATCAGTATTAGCTTACAAATGTTACAACAGGTAAACTTATCAGGAAAATACACTGAAAGTGATAGCATTATAGAAAAACAACTGTTTGTTTTATGATGTGACTTTTAAGTATTTGATTTGATGTTGTAAGGTATTAACTGGTGCTACAGGTGTTTACCTACACATATATAAATAGATGCTACAGGTGATTACCTACACATACATAAACAAGATAACAGGTGATACAGGTGTTAATCTACATGTTTATAAAAAAGATAACAGGTGCTACATGTGTTTACCTACCTGTATTTGAACAGATGCTACAGGTGTTTTCCAACATATATAAACAGGTGCTATAGCTGTTAACCTACACATATAAAAACAGATGCTACAGGAATTTACTTAACATATATGAACAGGTGCTACAGGTGTTTACCTACATATATATATAAACAAGATAACAGGTGCTATAGGTGTTTACCTACACATATATAAACAAGATAACAGGTGCTACAGGTGTTTATCTATATTATATATAAACAGATGCTACACATATATAAAAAAGATAACAGGTGCTGTAGGTATATATATATATATTACTATATCACTAATTATCTCTTTAGTGAGAGAGCCTGATTAGTGAGGTGGTCTCTTACATGAGAGGATCTGATAAGTGAGGTGATCTGTTCAGTGAGAGGATATGATTAGTGAGGTGGTCTCTTTAGTGAGAAGATCAGTGAGGTGATCTCTTAAGTGAGAGAATCTGCTTACTGAGGTGACTTCTTTAGTAAGATGATCTCATTGATGATGTGGTCTCTTTAGTGAGAAGATCAGATCTGATTAATGTGGTGGTCTCTTTAGTAAGAGAAACTGATTAGTAAGGTAATCTCTTTAGTGAGAGGATCTCAGTAGTGAGGTGGTCTGTTTAGTAAGAAGATCAGGTCTAATTAGTGAGTTGTCTCTTTAGGTAGAGGATTTGATTAGTGAGATGGTGTCTTTAGTGAGAAGATCAGGTCTGATTATTGAGTTGTCTCTTTAGGTAGAGGATTTGATTAGTGAGATGGTGTCTTTAGTGAGAAGATCAGGTCTGATAAGGGATGTGGTCTCTTCAGTGAAAAGATCAGGTCTGATTAGTGAGTTATCTCTTTAGGTAGAGGATCTGATTAGTGAGATGGTGTCTTTAGTGAGAAGATCAGGTCTGATTAGTGCTGCTGGTCTTGATAAAGAGTTGGAGATCTGCCTACAGGTGTTATTTTTTTTAACTATTTATGCTGTCTACAACTGAATGAAAGAATATTTTATGTATACACAAGAGATCTCAGAAGGATCTTGGCGCCAACCATAGAATGTTCTATGTCTGATCTATGACAAACTGTTCTTTTCTCTTTTTTTCTCTTATGTTGTGTCTGGACATTGAAATTGAACTCAAATCCATATTTCTGTGAAATACCTTTTTCACACGATTATAGCGGAAGTGAACTTGAACTGAACATATTACATTTTCAGTGAGAATTAAATTCATCATGGCCGACAGGTGTCCATCATGGATTTCGATCTTTTTGAAAATGTAATATGCACATCTAGACCTCATGGGGAACCTCCATAATCAATTTTGAAAAGATTCCCTCAGTACTTTCTGAGAAATACATACTTCCATGGTCAAAATTCAAGATGGCCGCTAGTCAGATATGTTGGAATCCAATCTCTCTGAAAATGTCATATGCACAACTAACCCTCACAGGGAACAGTCATGTCCAATTTCAAGGAAATCCCTTCAGTCCTTTCTGAGAAATAGTGGTAACAAACAACCTTTGGTCAAAATCCAAGATGGCCACCTGTCAGCCATGTTGGATTCCAATCTCTCTGAAAATATAACATGCACAACTAGACCTCAAGGGGAACCTTTATGTCAAATTTCAAGGAGATGCCTTCTGATCTTTCTGAGAAGTAGCGGTAGCAAACTTCCTTTGGTCAAAATCCAAGATGGCCACCTGTCAGCCATGTTGGTTTCTGATCTCTCTGAAAATATAATATGCATGATCAGACCTCAAGGGGAACCTTCATGTCAGATTCCAAGGAGATCCCTTCAATTCTTTCTGAGAACTAGCAGTAACAAGAATTGTTTAGAACAAATGGACGGCAGATTGACCACATGTTGATGGTGGGCTAAAAATGTCAGAATGAGGAAAATCTTTACAGATCAAGGTCAAACAATGAAACAGGAACACTGTACTACACATGAAATATCTTACAACAGTCCCATAGAATCATACATCAACAGAAATACATATTTGACACAGACATATCAAAATTCCCTAAGTACCAACTGAATATATAACAAACAAATAGAAATTCTCTAATTCTCTAAAGTACTAACTGAATACATTATGGACACATAAAAAATCTCCTATGTACCAACTGA
The DNA here is from genome assembly GCA_030159075.1 of Atrina japonica. Taxonomy (NCBI): domain Eukaryota; kingdom Metazoa; phylum Mollusca; class Bivalvia; order Pterioida; family Pinnidae; genus Atrina; species Atrina japonica. The sequence continues at coordinate 790,564 of BROG01000179.1, forward strand.
ATATATAATGACTGTGTATCATTGACACCAGAAATAATGGACACACAGAAATTCCCCTATGTACCAAGTACCCATGCAAGTTATTACCTCAAAACTACAATACAAATTCATGACCAGTGATGAAATATGAACAGGCATATTAACCAAATATCTTTTTGATAGATGTAATCTGATCATCTTTTACATTATTAACAAAAGAGATATGTGGGCAGTACTTCCTGAAAACTACCTGTTTACACAACCATGAAGATAAAAAAGAACAAATATAATCATTTAGACTTACTATTAAAATGCTGTCAACACAGAAGAGTAAAAATCTCTCCTATGTCCCTTTGTCTGATTATAACAACACTGACTACTTTATTTAAAGCTATGCATTTCTGATTTGAGAGATAATCATGTTTCACTTACAACAGAACTCTATCACTTAATGCAAATTTTATAGGGTGACACACTAGTCTTTTAAGTTTGGAGAAAAACACTGCATAAATGTACTATAATCAAGGAGTCATTTATATCGAAGATACAATAATGTCCAGTTGCATCAAACTTTCCAGTGTTTTCATCTTTGAATTGTCCAAAAAGTTACTTGTGATGGAGCATTGAGTATATATATTTGATGATTTCTGACCCAGACAGAGTTTGATCCAAGGCCTTCAACTTATGTCAGTACCTGATCACATCCAACTGTTTTGGGCCCGAAGTCACCAAATTTACTCAATACTCAAGCTCAACCATTATTTCATTATTTTGACTATATAATCGTGTAAATCTTTTGGGTTTGAGTAATAAGGAAACACCAATATTTTCCATCATTCTTTTATAAATTTTTATGTCACACTTATGATTTTCCTGTAAAAAATGAATAAATATGTTGAGTACGGTACTCAAAATTTTAGTACGTACTCAAACATTTTTCTATTTCTGAAGTTTCCTTCAAAAGAGTATTAATTTTTACCATTATTTACAAATGCCAACAATATACAAACATGTCTAGTTACAGAATGAATTTCACTTGATTTTACCTTAAAATTATGAAAACTTAGTTGACCTTGAGTGCTGAGTAAATTTGGTGACTTCGGGCCATGATGAGCATACTGGATCAGAGGCACCATAGAGCATCAACAGCTCAGCTGACAATATTATGGTGTATATCTTACATACACAGGTACTAAGAATACTTGATAATAATGGTACAAATATATCAACAGCTCAGCTGACAATATTATGGTGTATATCTTACATACACAGGTACTAAGAATACTTGATAATAATGGTACAAATATATCAATATATTTCAAAATTTATTAGGTGTTACACATATCAGTCTTGTTATGTAAATTTTTCAAATGCTTGTTCTAACAAACTAAGAACATACATATGTATACACTTAGCCATGTTGCACTAACTGTGCTGTTAGTAGATTTTGTTTAGCTGAAAATCTTGCCATTGTAAACTATTGCTCTTTCTAATAAAACTGTATTTTGTACATATTCATGAATGTTATCTTGTCTTTATTCTAATTTAAAAATAGTTTCTATGGTAATTACAAAGAAAGATATACAGTTTTTAAAATTTATTAAAGTAAAGCCCTCTAGACAAGTTTGCTTGGAGGTTATATCACACTGACATAATTTTCTCTAAAACTCTATGCTAAAAATCTAGTATACCTTTCTGTAAAGTCAGATTAGCAGATATCTACTCATCAATCCCTGCCATCACATTTAGACTCACCCAGATCAATAAATGGTATGGTCTACTGTCATAATTCAGGAGTGAACAAGTTCATATTGCATGTACAAATATTATAAAATTTTTATTCTAAATTATACACCCCGAATTTTGACAGTGGACTTAACCATTCTTTGAAATGGGCAGGTCCAAATGTGACTTTTGAGATTGATGAGTTAATGCTAAAATAACACTGAGGTATGCATGAATCATTCAATAGATCTCATAAGTAAAAACATGGTTCATACAGCCCATTAAACAAATTTTCAAGCACTTTTCCAGGACTTTTCATAGTATTTTTCAAGCACTTTTCAAGCACTTTCAATGAGTATATGTTTAAAACAAAGTAAAAAAAAAAAAAGACAGACAGGTAAGTCCTTTCACATTTCAATGGCGGTCCTCAAAATTCTGTTTAGAGTTCCTCTACATACTTAAAGAGATCCAGCAGTACAGCATCACAAAAATGCTTAACTTAAATTGTATTATACTAGGTAAAGCATCTGTATGATCAAGCTAAACTTTATCTAAATGTCTTTCTTTAGTGACAAATAAACATGCAAAGAGTAGAATTCAAGCACTCTGATGAAATAAATCAAGCATGTTACTTTTAATTCAAGCACTTTTCATGGGAATTTTTGCTTTTAAGCACTTTTTATTCAAGGACTTTTCAAGGACTAACTCTATATTGAAGGTCTGCTTCACTCCTTCAATAGACCTACAAGGCTCAAAACTTTCATTATCAACCCTTGTACATAGCAAACCACCACTGAAAGTTAAAATCAGACAAGTGATGACACAATATCATCTCCAACTGGATTTCAACACACAATCTGACAGCATTAAAATGGCAAACAGTATTCTCTATTTCATTATAGGATATTAATATTTCTATTACTGCCTGTTTACTGAGAACAAACCGGCACTGATGATTACAAACATATGTAGCATATGCTGATATATATCGTCAAAGTCTGTTTCATAGTAACACCTTTAAATATGATAATACAATACACAAATTGCTGCCTTAGGATCGATTATTTTAATACTAAACTTTTGATTCATTCATAATTTACTTTTTAGAAGCAGTCTGCTATAGAATTATAATAATGTTTACAATACATTTATATTTGAATATTTACATCTGCCCTATAGTAAGCGCTTACTGCATTCATGTGTAAAAAGGATATAGGGATCAATGTAATACCACAAATATAGCTGCGGACTACTTTTATTTGTAAATAAATAGCATTTTAGCAAGATTGCATCATTAGTAAACATAATATTATTCAAGAGTGGCCACTGGTCCAAAATTTATGTCAGATCATGTAACATTAGCTGGTCTTGTTCTCATCATCCAAAGAAATCTTTTTCTGAAACACTGTTTTCTCTGGCGTGTGGCAAGTCAATGACCAACAGACCCATGTCACACAGTAGGCCTGCCAGTACCACGTGTACCGAAGTTGTGCTTTTAAGTTTCAGTTGTGGGCTATGTTTCCTTCCTTCGGAAACCATCACACCACCAGATGAGGTTCAACAACCAAATCATGGACATTCCACCATACCTGGCGCATTCATGTCGTCAGGATACAATTTCACTAGATTGTTGACCAATTCAACATTTCACGAGTGCACACTTAACTTCAGTAGCAAGTTTGCAATATTCAACAACGGTACACGTCACCTCCAAATTTATTATAAGTGCACATCATGTTATGTTTTCAAACTGTTTAATAAAAATGTATACAGACTTCATTGTCACCACACACATATGATGTATATACATGTATAAATGTTCATGTAAGGATTGGATATAAATACATACAGACCACCACACATACACAATATATATACATGTATAAATGTTTACCGTCCTATATGTCACCACACATATACAATGTATATATAGACCTAGGTGTCACCACACATATACAATGTATATACATACCTAGGTGTCACCACACATATACAATGTATATAGAGACCTAGGTGTCACCACACATATACAATGTATATAGACCTAGGTGTCACCACACATATACAATGTATATACAGACCTAGGTGTCACCTCACATATACAATGTATATATAGACCTAGGTGTCACCACACATATACAATGTATATACATACCTAGGTGTCACCACACATATACAATGTATATACATACCTAGGTGTCACCACACATATCCAATGTATATACAGACCTAGGTGTCACCACCTCACATATACAATGTATATATAGACCTAGTTGTCACCACACATATACAATGTATATACATACCTAGGTGTCACCTAGGTGTCACACATATCCAATGTATATACAGACCTAGGTGTCACCACACATATACAATGTCATCACATATATATGTTTTATACTAGTTGTCACCACACACATATACAATGTATATATACATACCTAGGTGTCACCATATCCACAGACCTATACACATATACAATGTATATACATACCTAGGTGTCACCACACATATCCAATGTATTATATACAGACCTAGGTGTCACCTCACATATACAATGTATATATAGACCTAGATGTCACCACACATATACAATGTATACAGACCTAGGGTGTCACCACACATATACAATGTCTATATAGACCTAGGTGTCACCACACATATATAATGTATATATACAGATGTCACCACCTAGGTGTATCACCACACATATACAATGTAGATATATAGACCTAGATGTCACCTCACATATATAATGTTTATACAGAATTAGGTGTCACCACACATATATACAATGTCACCACACATATATATACCTAGCTGTCACCCACACATGTATACAGAATGTATATACATACCCTAGGTGTCACCACCATATACACATATCACCAACATATATACAATGTATATACAGACCTAGGTGTCACCTCACATATACAATGTATATATAGACCTAGATGTCACCACACATATACAATGTATACAGACCTAGGTGTCACCACACATATACAATGTCTATATAGACCTAGGTGTCACCACACATATACAATGTCTAAATAGACCTAGGTGTCACCACACAATGTATATCCAATGTATATACAACAGACCTAGGTGTCACCACACACAATGTCTATATATAGGTGTCACCACACATATACAATGTCTATATAGACCTAGGTGTCACCACACATATACAATGTATATATAGACCTAGATGTCACCACACATATAAATAGTATATATAGACCTAGGTGTCACCACACATATACAATGTATATACAGACCTAGGTATCACCACACATATACAATGTATATATAGACCTAGGTGTCACCACACATATACAATGTATATATAGACCTAGGTGTCACCACACATATACAATGTCTATACAGACCTAGGTGTCACCACACATATACAATGTCTATATAGACCTAGGTGTCACCACACATATATAATGTATACACAGAATTAGGTGTCACCACACATATACAATGTATATATAGACCTAGGTGTCACCACACATATATACAATGTATATACAGACCTAGGTGTCACCACACATATACAATGTATATACAGAATTAGGTGTCACCACACATATACAATGTATATACAGACCTAGGTATCACCACACATATACAATGTATAATTATACAGACCTAGGTATCACCACACATATACAATGTATATACAGACTTAGGTGTCACCACACATATACAATATATATATATACACCTAGGTGTCACCACACATATACAATGTATATACAGACCTAGGTGTCACCAAACATATACAATGTATACACAGACCTAGGTGTCACCAAACATATACAATGTATACACAGACCTAGGTGTCACCACACATTACCAAATCACATAAAGACATATAATTGGACTGTTGGTAGTTATGGCGGAACTTAATGCCACATTTTTTAAAATAACTTTTCCTAAAGTACATGATCAACCTTATCTACAGAGTGAAGGTTTCATTTGAAAATTTATACTGTATGTCTGAGAACCAGTTTTACAAGTATTAGAAGGAAAACATATGTCTAGCAAATTAGCTCTACTAAAAACATGACATATGAGTCTGATTATGAAAAATTCCAAACCAAAGATATATTTAAGAAAGAAATGCTCATGAAATGAATATAATTTATTTTATTTGACGAGAAATCTAATGAAACTCATTTCTTCAGACTGTCTTCTACAAGGATATTTGGTTTTGGTTTAAAAACCAAACATGTACATTTCAGCTGTACAATAACAAGGTGCATTTCAATATCTTTTGCCACAAAAATTATTGTTTATTCTGATGCATTTAACTCTAGTCAAGGGTATTCAATTTAAAAGATAATTTAAACCAAGACTTGGATTTTGGAATTTACATGCATGATTATATCTAAGTAAACAAGTATCTATTGACATTTTCTGATATCAATGCAAGTTTATGAACAAAATAACTTAAATCCCCAACATAACATACTAAAGCTCTTTTTCTGTGTTTACAATATCCCATTTGGTGTGGGACTACTAATTGGATTGGGACAAATATTTGGTGTGGGATTATATAATGTAGATTAGAGCAGGATAAGGTTTGGTGTGGGACTATGTGTTGGAGCAGGACTAAGTTTTGGTATGGGACTATGGAATTGAGCAGGACTAGGTTTTGGTGTGTGACTATGAATTGGAACAGGACTATGTTTTGGTGTGGGACTATGGAATTGAGCAGGACTAGGTTTTGGTGTGTGACTATGCTATTGGAATGGGACAAAGATTTGGTGTGGGACTATGAAATTGAGCAGGGCTAAGTTTTGGTGTGGGACTATGGAATTGAGCAGGGCTAGGTTTTGGTGTGGGACAATGGAATTGAGCAGGGCTAAGATTTGGTGTGGGACAATGGAATTGAGCAGGGTTAAGATTTGTTGTGGGACTATGGATTAGAGCAGGGCTAAGATTTGGTGTGGGACAATGGAATTGAGCAGGGTTAAGATTTGTTGTGGGACTATGGATTAGAGCAAGACTTTTGGTGTAGGGCCATAGTTTGTTGTAGGGGCTAGGGTGTCCTGTCAAAAAGAATGATATCACTTTAACTACCACCATCTATCAATATATGTTTTAAATCATTTTACTTGTGGAACATAGTGTACTATTGGAAGCAGCAATATAGTTGTCATTATATTAGTTTAGCATTGTGTAAATTAATTACTCAGGCCAGTCCAAATGTGTCTTTAGCGGTGAATGAGTAAAACAAGTATGCCATCTTTTGGGGCAATATGATCTCAGTGTTATCAATAGATGAAATTATACCCAGGCCGGAAGAAATAATAGGTATCAACAGCATAAACTATATAGATACATGTAGTTTACTATTGCACTACCCAATACATGTTCTATATATCTTGGTATTTTCTACAGGTCAAGTTCACAAACTTTTAAAGACAGTGACATGTTAATGTAATTTAGTTAAATAAATATACATCTAATGAACAAATAGACAGTGATATCTTCTGAGAAGACAACTCATATTGCAATATTTTTCTTTCATTTTCAAATAGATCTATTTGCTATCTTTTCTCACATAAAAAAGAAAACTAAACAAATAGTTACTTAAACCAAGTCTTGACCAATTTTAATACTAGATCCCACAGAATTTCTTACAGATCATTTACATTTTAGATACCTCTGTTTCATAAGATAATAACTGGTGATGACAATAACAGGTGCTAGATGTTATACATGTCCTGTCAGAAGAAATAAACTGATCATATGCCTGACAAAGCATGAAAACTTTAAAAGTTCCTGCACTAAATGATACATACTAACATGATTGAGATGGATTGCTTTTATGGTTCAGCAACATAGAGACTGTATGCTCCTAGTTATATGTTTATTTATGAAAGTTACTATTTGGAACAGTGAAAGATGGAAACTTCAAAGTTCTAGCACTAAATGATACTTACTAATGTGATGGTGATGGATTGCTTTTACGGTATATCAACAGTGAGACTGTGTGCTCCTACCTCATATTTATCTATAAAAGTAACTGTTTGAAACAGTGAAACATCACTAATTGATACATTACATACTCATGTGGTGTAGATGGGTTGCTTTTACAGTATGTCAACAGTGAGACGTATGCTCCTAGGTCATCTTGATCTATGAAATTCACTGTTTGGAACAGTGAAACATGACAACTTTAACGTTCCATCACTAACTGATACATTACATACTTTTACAGTATGTGTACAGTACAGTGTATGGTAACAGTTAGACTAATGCTCCTAGAAATGTTGTTATCTATCAAAGTCACTGTCTGGAACAAAGAAACCTTCATAAAAGAACTATATCAGTGATGTATATCTATTTATGAATTCAAATTTAGTTATTAAATAATACAATACACAACCTGCTTCCTTAAAAACAGTAAACAGGAGATAGGCTCAACATATTGATACAGAAGATGTTTACATCATTTCTATCAGTAACCAGTGGTCCTTGTCAGTTGATGGTCATAATTTATATATAATGGCAACTCATCTACTCTTGAAATACAATATATTCTACTTAATATCAAAGACACAGACCGGTCCAAATGCATCTTTCTCTGGGTCAATTAATGAATAAGATCGAGAGATCAATAAGACCTCAAGACTTTTGTAGCGTTAATATTCAATTCATATATGGGCACTGACAGATGCCCTATCATTTAAACTACATTATGTGCACACATGTGTGTGTGTGTGTGTGTGTGCTTGCCACACATGTGCATGCATGCATGCGTGTGTGTATGTGTGTTGTCTACAAAGATAAAATGGCACATGTTTACAAACATAACACGTCTAAATTAAACCATAACAGAAGTGACTGGCAAATGCTCTGTACAAATATATTAGACCTAAAGTAATACATGGAATAAGAACAAGGTGTATTATTATCATAATCACGATTCATTTAAAATTTAAAAGTACGTGCCGTTTGGAAAAAATACAAAATTGTTAAAAAAGGAGACAGCTGTCTACTACCTTGATTTGCAGGTAAATAATTGAAAACATCCAAATTACAGGAAGTCACAACAAAGGTGATCTAAGGAATAAAGATATTTGAAAAATATATTACAGTGCATGTCTTTTCACAAAATATGCATGGTTCTTATTGCAATTACATAACTGGTAAACCTATATTGAGTTATGTTTACATGTATACATATGATATCAGCCATACTGAACTTTATGTATGATACATCTCACAAAGAGACAAACATGTACATTGAAGATATTTTATTACCATGTATTTTGGGGGGGGGGAGTGGGTGGTTAAATGCTACATTCAATAATTCTTTTTCAGGTTTACAGTGGCACCCAGTGACTTATTGTTGAGAAGCAACCCCATTTATAATACTGAGGAAAAGACCACCATCTTCTACATGATAACTGGCAAACATTGTCTAAGAATCTAGCATACAGTATCTGGTAAACATATGCACAGAATCTGGCAAACATTCATACAGGCGCTGGCAAACATTCATACAGAATCTGGCAAACATCAGACACTGGTAAACATATGCACAGAATCTGGCAAACAGGCAAACATTCATACAGAATCTGGCAAACATCAGATACTGGTAAACATATACACAGAATCTGGCAAACATTCGTAAAGAATCTGGCAAACATTTGTACAGAATCTGGCAAACACTTGTACAGAATCTGGCAAACATTTGTACAGACATTGGTAAACATTTGTACAGACACTGGTAAACATTTGTACAGACACTGGCAAACATTTGTACAGACTGGTAAACATTTGGTAAACATTTGTACAGACACTGGTAAACATTTGTACAGACACTGGTACAGACACTGGTATGTACAGACACTGGTAAACATTTGTACAGACTCTGGTAAACATATGTACAGACACTGGCAAACATTTGTACAGACACTGGTAAACATTTGTACAGACACTGGCAAACATTTGTACAGACACTGGTAAACATATGTACAGACACTGGTAAACATTTGTACAGACATTGGTAAACATTTGTACAGACACTGGTAAACATTTGTACAGACACTGGTAAACATTTGTACAGACACTGGTAAACATTTGTACAGACACTGGTAAACATTTGTACAGACACTGGTAAACATTTGTACAGACACTGGTAAACATTTGTACAGACACTGGTAAACATTTGTACAGACATTGGTAAACATTTGTACAGACACTGGTAAACATTTGTACAGACAGACTGGTAAACATTTGTACAGACACTGGTAAACATTTGTACAGACACTGGTAAACATTTGTACAGACACTGGTAAACATTTGTACAGACACTGGTAAACATTTGTACAGACACTGGTAAACATTTGTACAGACACTGGTAAACATTTGTACAGACACTGGTAAACATTTGTACAGACACTGGTAAACATTTGTACAGACTGGCAAACATTCGTACAGACATTGGTAAACATTTGTACAGACATTGGTAAACATTTGTACAGACACTGGTAAACATTTGTACAGACACTGGTAAACATTTGTACAGACACTGGTAAAAACAGATGGTTGTACAGACATTGGTAAACATTTGTACAGACACTGGTAAACATTTGTACAGACATTGGTAAACATTTGTACAGACACTGGTAAACATTTGTACAGACACTGGTAAACATTTGTACAGACACTGGTACAAACATTGGTAAACATTAGACACTGGTAAACATTTGTACAGACATTGGTAAACATTTGTACAGACACTGGTAAACATTTGTACAGACATTGGTAAACATTTGTACAGACACTGGTAAACATTTGTACAGACATTGGTAAACATTTGTACAGACATTGGTAAACATTTGTACAGACATTGGTAAACATTTGTACAGACATTGGTAAACATTTGTACAGACTCTGGTAAACATTTGTACAGACACTGGTAAACATTTGTACAGACACTGGTAAACATTTGTACAGACACTGGACACTGGTAAACATTTGTACAGACATTGGTAAACATTTGTACAGACATTGGTAAACATTTTACGACACTGGTACAGACAGATTGGTAAACATTTGTACAGACACTGGTAAACATTTGTACAGACACTGGTAAACATTTGTACAGACACTGGTAAACATTTGTACAGACACTGGTAAACATTTGTACAGACACTGGTAAACATTTGTACAGACACTGGTAAACATTTGTACAGACATTGGTAAACATTTGTACAGACACTGGTAAACATTTGTACAGACTGGACACTGGTAAACATTTGTACAGACACTGGTAAACATTTGTACAGACACTGGTAAACATTTGTACAGACACTGGTAAACATATGTACAGACACTGGTAAACATTTGTACAGACTGGTAAACATTTGTACAGACATTGGTAAACATTTGTACAGACACTGGTAAACATTTGTACAGACACTGGTAAACATTTGTACAGACACTGGTAAACATTTGTACAGACTGGTAAACATTTGTACAGACACTGGTAAACATTTGTACAGACACTGGTAAACATTTGTACAGACACTGGTAAACATTTTTGGCAAACAGACAGACATTGGTAAACATTTGTACAGACACTGGTAAACATTTGTACAGACACTGGTAAACATTTGTACAGACACTGGTAAACAGACAGACTGGTAAACATTTGTACAGACACTGGTAAACATTTGTACAGACACTGGTAAACATTTGTACAGACACTGGTAAACATTTGTACAGACACTGGTAAACATTTGTACAGACTGGCAAACATTCGTACAGACATTGGTAAACATTTGTACAGACACTGGTAAACATTTGTACAGACACTGGTAAACATTTGTACAGACACTGGTAAACATTTGTACACACTGGTAAACATTTGTACAGACACTGGTAAACATTTGTACAGATAAACATTTGTACACTGGTAAACATTTGGTAAACATTTGTACAGACACTGGTAAACATTTGTACAGACACTGGTAAAAACATGTACAGACATGGTAAACATTTGTACAGACTGGTAAACATTTGTGGGTAAACATTTGTACAGACACTGGTAAACATTTGTACAGACACTGGTAAACATATGTACAGACACTGGTAAACATTTGTACAGACACTGGTAAACATTTGTACAGACACTGGTAAACATTTGTACAGACACTGGTAAACATTTGTACAGACACTGGTAAACATTTGTACAGACACTGGTAAACATTTGTACACACTGGTAAACATTTGTACACTGGTAAACATTTGTACACTGGTAAACATTTGTACAGACACTGGTAAACATTTGTACAGACACTGGTAACTGTACAGACACTGGTAAACATATGTACAGACACTGGTAAACATTTGTACAGACACTGGTAAACATTTGTACAGACACTGGTAAACATATGTACAGACACTGGTAAACATATGTACACACACTGGTAAACATTTGTACAGACACTGGTAAACATTTGTACAGACACTGGTAAACATTTGTACAGACACTGGTAAACATTTGTACAGACACTGGTAAACATTCGTACAGACATGTACATTTGTACAGACACTGGTAAACATTTGTACAGACACTGGTAAACATTTGTACAGACACTGGTAAACATTTGTACAGACACTGGTAAACATTTGTACAGACACTGGTAAATATTTGTAAACACTGGTATTTGTACAGACACTGGTAAACATATGTACAGACACTGGTAAACATATGCACGAATCTGGCAAACATATGTACAGAATCTGGCAAACTTTCATATAGACACTGGTAAATATTTGTAATGAATCTGGCAAACATTTGTACAGAATCTGCCAATCATTTGCACAGACACTGGTAATCATTTGCACAGAATCTAGCAAACATTCCTACAAAATCTGGCAAACATTTGTACAGAATCTGCCAATCATTTGCACAGACACTGGTAATCATTTGCACAGAATCTAGCAAACATTCCTACAAAAACTGGCAAAACATTTGTACAGAATCTGGTAAACATTTCACAGCACATTTGTACAGACACTGGTAAACATTTGTACAGACACTGGTAAACATATGCACGAATCTGGCAAACATATGTACAGAATCTGGCAAACTTTCATATAGACACTGGTAAATACAAAATCTGGCAAACATTTGTACAGAATCTGCCAATCATTTGCACAGACACTGGTAATCATTTGCACAGAATCTAGCAAACATTCCTACAAAATCTGGCAAACATTCGCACATAATCTGGCAAACATTTGCACAAACATTTGTACAGACACAAAACCATCTCTACAGACATGGGTAAACACTTGTACAGAATCTGGCAATCTTTCCTACAGAATCTGGCAAACATTCGCACAGACACTGATAAACATTTGTACAAAATCTGGCAAACATTCACACAGACACTGGCAAACATTTGTACAGAAACTGGCAAACATTTGTACAGAATCTGGCAAACATTCACAGACACTGACAAACATTTGTACAGACTCTGGCAAACATTTGTACAGACATTGGTAAACATTTGTACAGAATCAGTTCAAGTTCCAGCAGGACTAGTACAAACCATCCTGAAAATAGATATTGTTTATAGAACTGTGCTCAAACCAGTTGACAGGGAGGTCTCTTACTTGATAATGAATCTATACATAAACACCATGTGAATGTATGTACAAAAACTGCACCAAGTGGACCAATCTTGGGATGAAAAATATAAGACATGATTGGTAAGATACAGTTCTTAAAATTACCTAACCAACACAGTAAACTTGACCCTTAATCTTACAATGCTTAAAAACAAGAGAAACATTAATTATTCATGAATCATACATTGTCAATTACAATAGAACCTCCATGAGTTGAACTTCAATGAGTCAATTCACTCGATGTTTTGAACTATTGACAAACTATTGAATAATTTTGTTATTTAACACTATTGATAAACATTTTAAAATTTAAACTTTTATGACTCAAATTTCTAAATGTTTCGAATAAATTTTGGGTCCATTTCTATAAAAACAACAATTTTTACATATAATTCGTAGTCAAAATTTACATGTGTATGAAATCTCCCCAAGATAATTCTTCTCCTCATAAACACTCAGTATTTTGATTTCACATTTAGTTACATTTACCACTAATTATTAACTATAATGACCGTATATGTCTTAAATTGTACTGAAGTAGTCATTTATACATTATGGAACCTCTGAAACTAAAAACCATATGCTTCCAAGTAAGTCTCTGGTCTCTCTAGAATGTAAGATGTGGTTAACTAAGTATCTGGTCTCTCTAGACTGTAAGATGTGGTTAACTAAGTCTCTGGTCTCTCTAGACTATTAGATGTGGTTAACTAAGTCTCTGGTCTCTCTAGACTGTAAGATGTGGTTAACTAAGTCTCTGGTCTCTCTAGACTGTAAGATGTGGTTAACTAAGTCTCTGGTCTCTCTAGATTGTAAGATGTGGTTAACTAAGTCTCTGGTCTCTCTAGACTGTAAGATGTGGTTAACTAAGTCTCTGGTCTCTCTAGATTGTAAGATGTGGTTAACTATCTGTAAGATGTGGTTAACTAAGTCTCTGGTCTCTCTAGACTGCAAGATGTGGTTAACTAAGTCTCTGGTCTCTCTAGACTGTAAGATGTGGTTAACTAAGTCTCTAGTCTCTTTAGACTGTAAGTGTAAGATGTGGTTAACTAAGTCTCTGGTCTCTCTAGACTGTAAGATGTGGTTAACTAAGTCTCTGGTCTCTCTAGACTGTAAGATGTGGTTAACTAAGTCTCTGGTCTCTCTAGACTGTAAGATGTGGTTAACTAAGTCTCTGGTCTCTCTAGACTGTAAGATGTGGTTAACTAAGTCTCTAGTCTCTTTAGACTGTAAGTGTAAGATGTGGTTAACTAAGTCTCTGGTCTCTCTAGACTGTAAGATGTGGTTAACTAAGTCTCTGGTCTCTCTAGACTGTAAGATGTGGTTAACTAAGTCTCTGGTCTCTCTAGACTGTAAGTGTAAGATGTGGTTAACTAAGTCTCTGGTCTCTCTAGACTGTAAGATGTGGTTAACTAAGTCTCTGGTCTCTCTAGACTGTAAGATGTGGTTAACTAAGTCTCTGGTCTCTCTAGACTGTAAGATGTGGTTAACTAAGTCTCTGGTCTCTCTAGACTGTAAGATGTGGTTAACTAAGTCTCTGGTCTCTCTAGATTGTAAGATGTGGTTACAGTTGCATTAGATGTGCTTTGAAAAAAAAAAATTATTATAATTTTTTACTTCTTGGATTGATGTACAATAACAAAAAAAGGTTTACACAGGCATAAAAATTCTTATATTCCTATATATTTTGAGAAAATAGGCACAGGTTCAGTGTGGTATGCATATACAAATAGTAAGGTTGAATTAATAATTAATTTTGCAAATGAATAACTGCCAACTGGGTTTCTCAAGCAATTTCACAAAATACATATATATATAGGAATATAAGAATTTCTATGCTTGTGTATTTTTCTTATTCATTATTTTACATCAATCTCAGTAGTAAAAAAAAGAAAGAAAATGTTTTGGAAAAAAATTAGCTAATGCCCTTTTAACCAATTAGTAAAAAAAAAACCCAGATATTGTTGAAATCCTGTTCCAATACAACATTTACCATAATAGAGTAGATGAAGCTTAAAACACAACTACAAAAATGTCTTTATAAATACCAAGGTACCGGTATCTATTTACAAGCAATTATAGTAAGTTCACATGTAATAGAGAAAAGTGCATCAGAAATAAGTGTGGGAAAAACCATTTCAGCGTCCTGAAATACATGAACTGAAACACATGTCATAATATATACTTATTGCAGGAGGTAACCATTCCATATGTTGCAGTGTCAAACAAAAGTAAAACAAAAACTTCTAACCTATAAATAATGGAAAGTAATCACTTGGTGAAACCTTCCACAGAAACCTTAGAAAAACATGTGACTGTGTTTATATACATGTCTACTTTTGGTGTCAGTTGAGTGAAATGTTAGTGCAACATAAAATACTGGTATCTACATCATGGTTAAAACTTTTAAATAAATCATGTCTGCTATAGCAGATACTGAATTCGTTGACAAACACTTTAGAACTCATCACCTAGAGAATATCAATAAAAATATCGTTATAAAATATAACAGCCTACTAGAGATATTGACTTAAATAAAATTAGAGTACTGTATAGTTGGATTTGTATACTTAAGCATTATTCTACTTAGAAAGAAGTTAATATTACCTGTGTGAATGATAGGTGATAGCACAGAAAATATCAGCCTCAAGTTTGTATACGTTACTTCAGTTTCATGTAGTTGTAGAGCTGCAGCACTAAAACAGAAAGTGCTCCTAATCACAAAACATCACTCCGATACTACCGTGTCACCTTTGATAATAGCGATAGATGTTCAATGTTGAATAAATATTTAATTGACAATGCACACTGAACCATTCATCAATTTCACCCTGCGATCTCTGGTACACTGGTCGGAAAATAAAGATAATTCTTACAAAACCGTGTGTAGATGTGTCAACAAGTATCCTTAACACTAGATTTAACCGAGATCTCATAAAGTTAAACGTAAAAACCTTACCGTTAATAAAATGAAAGCTGCCAGTCCACAAAGAAATCGTCTTTGTTGTAAAACATTAGTTGTAAACGGAGAAATCAATAGATTGTTTACACACACCATAGAGTAAAATTTTAACAATGGAGGTAAAATCCAGGTCACATGTCACTGAAGAATCTTCCACTAAGATTACTAAAAATATTGCATTTCACCAAGCAGAACTGTACAGAAGTGTTGACTGTTCTCATAAGCTTCAAGCTGTTCAATCAGTGCTTCTACATTTACATTCAACATATAGTTGTGTACTTGGTGCAAAATGTCACAACAGATCAATATTGAAATAATTCAAATAAATCTGGCTGTGTTGAATTAACCATTTTTTGTTGTTGTTGTTGTTGTTGTAAATATTCTAGAATGACAATGAATCACTAACAACATTAAGAAACAGTCGTGCACAAACAAATATGTCAAATATTCTATTGTTTCCCTATTTTCTGTACATACTAATAGGATATTTTAGAGAAGAAATGTATTCAGTTTAGACCTTAAGAATGCACATTTATAATGAAAGTGCAATATGTAAACCAGTTCAAAGTTATGTAAATACATGTATTTAGTATGATGTGTAAATCAATTAATTATGGTAAAATTTCTTTATGTATGTGCATTTCAAGTGCTACTAAAGATTAATATTTTTACACTGTGTCAGTATATTTCACTTATATAGAGATGTCTCCTGCAGTAGAGGAGGTGCTGCAAATGTTGACTTAAGCTACAGACTTAATGTAAGCCAAAGTTAACTCTGCATCCCCTGAAAAACAATGGACTCTTCTGTAAATCAATGACTTAGACAGGTTCAAATGTGTCTTTAGGGGTTAATGGGTTAAATGTAATTAGTTGTAATTTTCCAAATAAATAACTTTGTTTGTAACTACTTAGATTAATGTACAATAACAGATCAGGTCCAGTGTACGATTCATATACAGATAGTAAGGTCTAATTAAACATTAAATATACAGTGAACCCTCTTTACAGCGACCATGTTTGTTCCCACGTAGGAATGACGCTATATCGAATTTGTCACTGTAACGAATTTGATGTAGTGGGCATTTCATAGTTAGCTCCCTTGAGTATCATTTACGCATATATGTACATGTAAATAAATAAACTTACAACAACAAATATCATTATTTTATTTCGTACTATTTTCAACCATTTACTAGTCATATTTATGCATGTTAATATTGTAAACATCAATGCACAATTATTTTTTCGGTCGCATATCGTAAATCGGTGATGTCGTGAAATGCACGGATCATGTACAAAATGCCCGAAATGCCCGAATGTAATAGTATATCTCCTGATTCCGAGTTACATTAATTATTTTTTAAATAAAAAGCTCACCGATTGCGGTTCACAAATAAAGTTTTACTAAAATGTCTACGATTATCGTAAGTATTGAAGTATTTTAAAGATCTGCTATTGTAACCGCATGAGCATGTAGCGTAACGTACCTTGTCAACAATAAGTTTATTTATTTATTTATTTATCTTTTTTGTTTAATTTGTACACAGTTTGTATTTCTCTTCCTGTCGCTTGAGTTCTTACGAAACCTACTGCCTACTCTACAGGTAGGTATGATTTAAGCGCTAATCGTTGACACCTAGGCCATCACCTATCAGTGCAGATTAAGAACAATTGACGGTGTAATTGTTTTATTGACACAATTATTTTTACCTGTGATCTCAACCGTGAAGAAAATCAAGACTGAAAACAATAGCCGGATTAGCGGGTAGGATGTTATGCCGTTGTAAAGAGTTTATTTACATTGAGTTTTGTACATTTGTTCCCGGAATCTGATGTCGGAGTCGGATACCGAATATTCCGTTGTAATGAGTACTTTTTATGTACATGTACGTTTGTCCCCGAGCAATTTTTGTCGGATACCGAATATTCCGTTATAATGAATGTTGTTGTAAAGCGGGTTCACTGTATGTCTTTTTGGTTATTATAGATCAATCTAGGAAATAAGAAAGAAAGAAAAATTTGGGGGAAAAAAAACATGTTATTAGATATGATATTTAAACACTTTTATTAATTTCCCTAAAGTTATAATCAGTTGATGTCAGATGGTATAAATACAATGATTCAATAATTTTACAACAGTTTTTCAATATATTTACATCAAATTCTCCTTATTGTATCACAGGGGAAAGGAAAAGTTTTGAGAAATTCAGAAATCGTAGATGGATTCTAAAATGCGAAGTGGAAAAAGCCTGAGCATAAAACTGATTTTAGTTTTGGCAGAAGAATCCAATTTCCAGTATTTTTAACCGTGATTACTCGTTATAAAAGCAATCCTTAGTGGAAGAGTACCTTTATTAAACACTTTGTTGTTGTGCATCTTCTATTAGGTAAGTGAATCAGACCTTGATACGTTGGATGCTTCGGAGGAGGCAACTGTAACCATGGCAGCCGACATATCCGGGGAAGTTTCACTGCGGGAGATAGCCCATACTGTCAGAATGGCCATGGACGAAATGCAAACTCGTTTCTGTGAGTTAGTGTAGCTTGCACAGATGTAACTTTGGTAAGATTTTGAAGAAAAAGGTTCAGGGTTTTAATATCCAAATGATACAAATCCGTATCAATATTTATTTTCATTAGTTTATATATTTTTTAACAACATCATGTCACTTTTTACTTAGTTACTGCACGGAAGTTGTTTTTCTTGCAATCTCCCAAATTCACATGCTGAAACTTTCCTGCCCTATTAAGAATTTTATGTCAAAATGGGCCAACATGGGAAAAAAGGTAACTCAATGGTCATTTAATTCATAAGATCAAAGACACAGGACATTTGAATCATTCAGCTTGTCATATTTAACTGACAACATGGATTTCATCTGAAGACTTCAAAGTGTAGTTCATACATGTACTAAATTCTCCTTTTTATTGTTTAATACTAAATGTGAATGGCATGGTAAACATAATTGAGAAATTTTTGCTAAAAATTGGGGAAAAAATAGCAGATTTTGCATTGGGGATGGGGACTTACAGGATCTGCATGTCGGTGATATTAAACCCCTGAAGTAACGAGAATGTGACTGTCCAATCAAGAGAGTTTTCAAGGAATTGGATTCTTACCACAGAAGTTGAGATTTCCCTTTTCACTCAACAGAACCATGTTTATTTATTTTTCTCCCATGCTTTAGATACATGTGCATGTACACACATATCTGTATAGAACATTTTGTGCACCGCTAACATAAGAAGCACTATTTTATAAAACTTTTTGGTGACCTTGTCATGCATGCAGCTTGTTAATACCCTAAGGGTTGACCAAGAAATCTTTCAAAAAGCAAAGCTGTCTACACAAGTATAGTACGGCTATTATGTATTTAGAGCCATTACTAAGTTAATAGGTAATTGAACAGAATTACATAAATGAATATGTTCTAATCAGTTTAAATATAGTTGAATAATTCGAGCATCATTTTCCAAACCACAATGTCTCTGACCTTGTAAGGAAGGGTACCAGTTTACGTCTGGATGTCAGTGGTCTTTTCTTAGGATCACGGATCTTTCAATAGCTTTCCAAGTAGGAAACAAGTGATGTAAAGTAGACAGGATATGGCTGAACTTAGTGTGAAGATAGAAATCAGTTATTTTTTCTGAAGATAAAGAAGCAAATGACTTACATTGATTTACGTGATAATAGCTCAGAGAATCTGTCTGCTGTTGGTTATTAATACCAGGTACACTAAATTCAATAACATTTAGATCTGAACAAAATAACAAATGTTTTCCAAAGGTCCTGCTATGAACTCAAATTTGATTTAATTTAAAAATACAAACTGCTCAAATGAGAAAAGGAACTGTCATATGCTCACACATGACAGAAGACAAAGTCAAATATAGCAAGTCATATAAAACAAAGACAAGTCACACACCACAAAAGAAATAGTTGCATGACAAATGAAAGACACATAACAAAAGACATAGCCACATGGCAAATGAAAGTCACATATGACAAAAGAAACAGTCACATGACAAAAGAAAGTCACATATGACAAAATAAATAGTCACATGACAAATAAAAGTCATACACGACAAAAGAAATTGTCACATGACAAATGAAAGTCACATATGACAAAAGAAACAGTCACATGACAAAAGAAAGTCACATATGACAAAAGAAATAGTCACATGGCAAATGAAAGTCACACATGACAAAAGAAATAGTCACATGACAAATGAAAGGCACATATGACAAAAGAAACTGTCCCATGACAAAAGAAAGTCACATATGACAAAAGAAAAAGTCACATGACAAATGAAAGTCACACATGACAAAAGAAAGTCACATATGACAAAAGAAATAGTCACATGACAAATGAAAGTCACACATGACAAAAGAAAGTCACATGACAAATGAAAGTCACACATGACAAAAGAAATAGTCACATGACAAAAGAAAGTCACATATGACAAAAGAAATAGTCACAAATGAAAAAGTCACATATGACAAGTGAAATAGTCATGTATGACATGAGAAAGTCACATGTGACAAAAGAACCAGTCACATGTGATAATTAAAAGAAAAAGTCACATATTACAAAAGTAATAGTCACAAATGACAAACAAAACAGTCACATATAACAGTAAAAAAAAACAAAAATAAACACTACCAATCATTAATAAGGATCAAATTCTTATGCTAGGTCATTGTGAAAGTGTTATTGGAATGATTATAATACAAGTAATCTACCACTATGCCATGGTGAATGTGTTGATGGTGAAATGATTATAATACAAGTAATCTACCACTATGCCATGGTGAATGTGTTAATGGTGAAATGATTATATTACAAGTAATCTACCACATTGCCATTGTGACTGTGTTAATGGTGAAAATGATTATCATACAAATAATCTACCACTATGCCATTGTGATGGGATATTTGCCATTCAAACATTCTACAACTATGTCATTGTGATGGGATATTTGCCATTCAAAAATTTTATCACTATGCCATTGTGAATGTGTTACAAAATGTGAAACATTTGCCACTTAAACATTTTAGCACTATGCCATTGTGAATGTTTACAGATGGTGAAACATTTGATATTTAAGCTTTTTATCACTATGCCATTGTGAATGTGTTACAAATGGTGAAATATTTGCCATTTAAACATTCTTCCACAGTGCCATTTTGAATGTGTTACAAACGGTGAAACATTGGTCATTTGAGTATATTATCACTATTCCATCGTGAATGTGTTACAAATGGTGAAGCATTTGCCATTTAAGCATTTTATCACTATGCCATTGGGAATGTGTTACAAATGGTGAAACATTGGTCATTTGAGTATATTATCACTATTCCATTGTGAATGTGTTACAAATGGTGAAACATTGGTCATTTGAGTATATTATCACTATTCCATTGTGAATGTGTTACAAATGGTGAAGCATTTGCCATTTAAGCATTTTATCACTATGCCATTGGGAATGTGTTACAAACGGTGAAACATTGGTCATTTGAGTATATTATCACTATTCCATTGTGAATGTGTTACAAATGGTGAAGCATTTGCCATTTAAGCATTTTATCACTATGCCATTGGGAATGTGTTACAAATGGTGAAACATTGGTCATTCAAACATTCTTCTTCTATGCCATTGGGAATGTGTTACAGAATGAAAATGAAGATCAGAATAATGAAGAAACAAATTGTGACATGACAGAATTCTATACTGATACATTTTTGTAGTACTTTATATGCCTTAAAATGTGATTATGTTTCACCTGTTTCAAAATACTTCTGTGTAAACAATAAACCATATGTACTAGATTAAATCAGAAGTAGATCAATGTATAATTAAAGTTTAGAATATATTGTTTTACTTTATCAAACTAATATTTTTATATTTGTGAAAATTTTTAAATCTGTTCAAAACTATCAGGCATTGTGAAATCAAGTTTGAGTTGAGGTATGAGATAAAAAAGGGAGATAATTTACTCTTTAGATCCAGAATCAGTTGAGCTATGAAACAACAGTTTCTAGTATAGTGAAATTCTTTCAACATTGTTTCTTTGTTAACTGTTACCTATAAATCTTGTATTTTATATTAAGATAAATGCCAAAAAAACCATTAAAAACTTGAACATTTATCAAAATCTTAAATACATGTAGTATAAACAGGTAACTTCTAGTCAATCATGTGAACACCAGGAGTCACTGCATGCCCACTGTTATGATGTTTAAATATTCATCTTTACTTACTGGATAAACTAAGACCAGTAGTATACTCAAATATATATGTAAATATACAGATACATATAGTTTATAAAAGCAGCAGTAATCCATGATTGTTTACAACAAAAGTGTAAATCTATAAATAAAAAGCCAGAGTTCATGGTAGTTTCTTAATGTAGATCAAATTATCATTATTTTGGTTTTTCAATCTGCTTTATAAGAATCCTACAGATGATGAACTAGGTAGAGCTTTGAAAAAAATCAATAGTGACAAAACGACAACAACAGTGATTTCTTGTTGTATCACTTTGACTACAAAACTGTAGATATTGAAAGGGTGTCAGACAGCTAGACAGCTAACCAAATATAAATGTAGTCAAATAAACAGGTAGTAAAATATACAGGTAGCCAGATATACAGGTAGTCAGATATATAGGTACTCAAATATACAGTTAGTCAGATATATTAGTGGTCAGTTAAACAGGTAATCAGATATACAGGTAGTCAGATATATTATATAGGTAGTAAGATATATAGGTAGTCAAATATACAGGTAGTAAGATATATAGATAGTCAGATATATAAGAAGTCAATTGTAAAGGTACTCAGATATATGGGTAGTCAGATATATAGATAGTTATATACACAGGTGGTCACATAAACAGATACTCAAATATACAGGTAGCCTAATATATAGAAAGTCAAATGTGCAGGTTGATATATATTCAGGTAATCAAATATACAGGTAGTAAAATATACAGGTATCCAGATATACAGGTAGTAAAATATACAGGTAGTAAAATGTACAGGCATTCACATACACAGGTAATCAAATATGTACAAGTAGTAAAATATACATGTAGTCAGATATATAGGTAATCAGATATACAGGTAGTCAAATAAATGGTAGTCACATATACAGATAATCAAATGTACAGGTAGTTCCATATATAGGTAGTCAATTAGGCTGTCAAATATAAAGGTAGTCAAATATACAGGTAGTCAAATAAACAGGTAGTCACATATACAGGTAGTCACTTATACAGATAATCAAATAAACAGGTAGTCAAATAGGCTGTCAAATATAAATACAGTCAAATATACAGGTAGCCAAATAAACAGGTAGTCACATGTACAGGTAGTCACATATACAGGTGGTCAAATATACAGGAAGTCACATATACACTTAGTCAGATATATAGGTAATCTGATATATAGGTAGTCAAATATACAGTCAAATATACATGTAGTAAAATGTACAGGCAGTCTCATACACAGGTTGTCAAATATACAGGCATTCACATACACAGGTAATCAAATATATACAGGCAGTAAAATATACATGTAGCCAGATATACAGGTAGTCAAATATATAGGTAATCAGATATACAGGTAGTCAAATATATACAGATAGTCAAATGTGCTGGTAGTCACATATACAGACAATCAAATATACAGGTAGTTCCATATATAGGTAGTCAAATAGGCTGTCATATATAAAGGCAGTCAAGTATACAGGTAGCCAAATAAACAGGTAGTCACATATACAGATAATCAAATATACAGGTAGTCAAGTAAACAGGTAGTCACATATACAGGTAGTCACATATACAGGTAGTCACATATACAGACAATCAAATATACAGGTAGTCAAATAGGCTGTCAAATGTAAAGGCAGTCAAGTATACAGGTAGTCACATATACTTTGTTTGTTTGTTTATAGTTGTTTAACGTCCCACTCAAGAATATTTCACTCATATGGAGATGTCACCAAATGCCGGTGAAGGGCTTCAAATTTTGGCCTATGCTCGGCCATTGAGCAGTGAGGCTTCTTTAACGTGCCAACACCTACTGCGACACGGGACCTCCAGTTTTTACTGTCTCACCGAAAGACAGGAAAACCAACCTGTTGCCAGTGGGACTCGAACTCACGACCTCATGATCCAGAGTTGAGCGCGCTACCGACTGAGCCAGGCCGGCTCGTCACATATACAGGTAGTCACATATACAGGTAGTCCCATATATAAGTAGTCAAATAGGCTGTCAAATATAAAGGCAGTCAAGTACACAGGTAGCCAAATAAACAGGTAGTCACATATACAGGTAGTCACATATACATAGTCACATATACAGGTAGTCATATATACAGGTAGTCACATGTATAGGTAATTACATATACAGATTAAATGTGTAGGTTAAATATACAGGAAGTTTAATTTACAGGCCGCAGATTTAATACAGGTATAGACAAATATACAAGTAGTGGAAACATGTCTTTGACAATAACTCTCTTATAGCCAAACATCAAATCATAAAGTGTGTATTTCAAAGCAATTATTTGTACACAGTAATCCCTGTTAAAATGCATCAATACATGTCAACCTATGTATCAAAAGTCAAATGTTTTATGTGTAGTTTTGTCAACAACAACGGTCTACTAAGGTAAACTGGCACATGTTTACAAACACAATGAGTCTAAATCAAATCATGACAGGGGTGACATGCTACTTGTCACCACAAAAGTATTAGAGATTTAGTTATGCATGGAGTCCATGCAAGGCAATATGTTTCACCTGTACAACTTATTTTTGGAAAGTTCATGAAATAGGTGTGAAACCTTCAATATCTCTATAAAAGGTCGATAAATTAAAAACAATTTCCCAAAAACTTTCACGATATTTCTCCACTCGGCGAATATTTTTTTGTATTTTCACCCACTCAAATTTCAAATCCTCATCGGATTTTGATTATATATGTATAAAAATAAGTATAATTTTATGTTACCAGCCTCAAAAACAAACTTCTTTTTCAAAATTTCTAGATCATCCACTGCGAAATATTTATTGCAATATCAAAAGGCAATATGGAAAATTTTTTTTTACTGGGAAAAACACTTACATAAAAAAAATTGACCCTCCCCACTTTTTATTTACTTTCTACAATACTGCATTTATTACAAAATTAGTTACTTTGCAGTCCTGCAGACCCGTTGTTCCGGATCGCATGCAATTTTGTGCATTACTATCGATACATAGTTTTCTGCTATTGTAAAATTTAATACTTAACCCACTTTCAAAACAAGAGGCCCAAGGGGCCTTAAGTCACTCACCTGGCAAAATTGGTCAACATTGCAGAACACATAAAAAATGTGTAAAAGATAAAATGGCTAATAAACATGAAAAACAGCAGGCTCATTGGGGGCCTTAATAAACACCTGGGTGATATGTATTTTACTGACAATATACTGAAAACCATCCAAAAGCATGAAAAAATCATTGAAATGGAGAATTAACTTGCATAAGGGTAGATTTGCCTTGCTGATATTTTCAAGATAATTTACAACAACAGTAGAAAACATGCAGAATCGATTTAAAAGGGGAACTAACTTTCACAAGGATCTATCATACTATTCAAGACAATAGGACAAAACTGTCAAAAAACATGAAAACACTTAAAGCGGAAATAACTCCCAGAAGGGTCGACTCGACAATTTCGGCCCTATTGACTTTTTTGTAGATCTTTGCATGCTAAACACTTTTGCTTCTTTCACTTCCTCTCTACCTATTATACTCTTCAAGATAATGTCAAAAAACATTAAAAAAACATGAACAATCTGCTTAAAAGGGGAAACAACTGTCATAAGGAGCAACCTGACAATATTAGCCCTATTGACTTTAGCATGCTGAACATTTTTGCTTTTTTCACTTTCTCTCTATCTATTATATTTTTGAGTTGCCTTTTCGTTGGCGGTTGTTGAGATGTCTGTACCAAATGTGACGAGGATACACTCCTCACTTGTTTCGTTGGACTTGACTGTGGACTCACGGCGGGTGTGACCGGTTGACAGGGGATGCTTACTCCTCCATGGCACCTGATCCCACCTCTTGGTTTCCAGAGGTCTGTGTTTGTCCATTTTTACCGGATTTGTATCTGTGTCCTGGACATTCTATTGATTTATACTTTGGTATCTGAAACTTTTATATTTTTCAAAATAATGTCAAAAAAACACCCAAAAACATAAAAATTCACAAAAAGGGAAAATAACTCATACAAGGGTCAACCAAACAATTTCCACCTAAACGAAATATTTGTAGATTTTTGCAAGCCACTCATTTTAAGGTAACTGTTTTTTCTCTAGCTTTAATAATTTTGGAGATACATGTATTAAATAAAGAATATCTGCTGACTCATTCGTTCTATATTTATCCATGGCAGCTATGTTTGACCCTAGTCCCTTTTCATCTGCAAACTTGATGGGCTTTACATGGTTATACTTCCTGTCAAGTTTGGTTCAAATTGGTCCAATGGTTCTGGAGAAGTAGTAAAAAATGTTGAAAATTTATGAAAAAAACATATACTTTCCATTTACTTAGGTGCCTGTGACCTTTAACCCCATGACCTTGAAATTTTGTCAAAATGATCCTCAGATAATTCCTAACAATTTCTTGTTTATCTTTGTATACAAAAAGTTGATCAATTTTGAGTCATTAAACAATTTGTAATACAAATATACTGTGTTACTGAAGTGCCCCCTTGTGGCTTGTTTATGGACAAATTTCACTTTCCTTTGCAAACTTTGTAGATATCGACTTAACAATCATGCACACAAAATTTGAAACTCATCAGATCATTGGTTCATGAGAAGAAGATTCTTAAAGACATACCAAGTTTTGGTCCTTTTAGGGCCCCTATTGGTCCTATCTCTTTTTCATTCGCAAACCTTAAGGGGTTTCACATAGGGATGCTATATGCCAGGTGTGGTTAAAATTGGCCCACTGGTTCTTGAGAAGATGATGTTTAAATGCAAAAGTTAACAGACAGACGACTGAGCTTTGGCTATAGCAATAGCTCACTTGGGCTTCGGGCCAGGTGAGCTAAAAATCCTGGATCCACCCCATTAATATAATCATGTTATAGCTTTGAAGGAAGATATTAGTTTTGGTTATGTTTTGATCTGAAACATCAAATGCTTATGTTTCAATTGTTTTGATATCATGTTTCTGTTTCACTGAAAAGAAACAGTAAAACATAAAAATGATTTGGATTCATGTTTTAGATTATGTTTCACCCAAGATGTGCCATTTTAACTTGGTTGACCTATACTTTGTAGAAACTAAAACACAGAATAACTCCAGTTGATAAAGGATAGACTATTTGACAAGTATATATTATAAACTTACAGACAGAAATTCTATTACTTACAGCACTGTATAAATTATCCCACCATTGCTGTATGTCACTTACATTCCAGTATGCACTTAGGAGAATAGACGGAATTTACACACAAGTAGATGTAATGACTATAATTATCTGCTTTGTTATGCAATTGTGTAAAGTATTTTATTTCCATATTAAGATTTTGTGAACAGATGAGCTCTTAATACAAAAATAAATATTACACCAGTTTATTGTGCAACACTTAGTAAACAAGACCCTCAGAGATATAAATATTTAGGACATAAGACTTAATTACACTTATCTAACGTCTTAAAATTACTACAATATTTATACAGGTACTTTTAACATGAGGCCTTTTTTTATCTACAAACCTTATGCAACTTCACATGGGTATAGTTCCTCCTGAGTTTGGTTGAAATTGGCCCAAATGTTCTTGAGAAGAAGTCTTAAAGTTAACAATGCATGACACACCGCTAT
The DNA here is from genome assembly GCA_030159075.1 of Atrina japonica. Classification (NCBI taxonomy): domain Eukaryota; kingdom Metazoa; phylum Mollusca; class Bivalvia; order Pterioida; family Pinnidae; genus Atrina; species Atrina japonica. The sequence goes on from BROG01000179.1 coordinate 818,792, forward strand.
TAAAAGACTATGTGATTACCTGTACCAGCACATTTGAATTCCTGTATATTTGACTACCTGTATATTTATCTACCTGTATATTTGACTGCCTGTATATTTATCTACCTGTATATTTGACTACCTGTATATGTGACTACCTTTATATGGGACTACATGTATATTAGATTACCTGCACATTTGAATTCCTATATATTTGACTGCCTGTATATTTAACTACCTGTATATTTGACTACCTGTATATGTGACTTCCTGTATATGTGACTACCTGTATATGTGACTACCTGTATATGTGACTTCCTGTATATGTGACTTCCTGTATATGTGACTTCCTGTATATGTGACTACCTGTATATGTGACTACCTGTATATGTGACTTCCTGTATATGTGACTACCTTGATGTGACTACCTGTATATGTGACTTCCTGTAAACAGTAAAATTTGCTTTAGAGACCGCCTGGTCACAAAGACCACTTTTTTTGCTGTCCCCAATAGTACCTTTTGTGTACAAATCAATCTCTATATAAAGACCACCTCCCTATAAAAACTGGTTTTCTTGTGTCCCTAAGGAGGTCATATATATACAAGTTTCACTGTACAGTAATGCTTTTAAAAGTTCTAATGGTGGAGAAGAAAATCTATTTCAGTGGCTTCCATAAGTAAACTTGTAAACTTCCTGAAAAGAATCAGCTTAGGATACAGCAGGGAAAAGATCAAAGATTTTATAATTTAATGCAATTTGCTCCAAGCAATTGGCCACAGAGGTCCATTATTAGCTAAATACTATATCCTGTACACTCTCTCGAGCCTCCAACTATAAAAGACTGGAATTGGTTACCATTGAACACTGTTATGAGCAACTCATCAGAGCCGTTCAGAGCAGCTGTTTCAACTCTTACATATGAACAGTAAGGACCAATTATTTGTAAATAGTTTAAATAAAAAAAAATCTTTTTCTAATTGTTGTTTATTCGAACTGGCCACCACAGTTTCAAAGTCTGATATAATCTTCAGTAAGTTGAAGGCGATCATTTTAGAAGTAGAATATTTTGCTCAACTGAGAACCAACTTCAAATGTGTGAAGACAACAAAGAAAAATATTTAGGCTGATCTGGCCAAAAAAAAAAAACAAAAAAAACAACCCACAAATATGGTAGAGGACCATGAATACTTGTTTTTTATAAAGTTTTATCAAATTCCTTCAGTGGTAAAAAATTATTATTTTGATTTCTATAAAAGATAAAAACTTGAATCATACATCCATATAGATCACTCAGAAACAATCTGTTTTTCAATTCATGCAGCGGTTCTGGAGAAGAAGATTTTTACAGAGGGGTACCTTCTGGAACATACTTTGCCGCACCATGGATCCACCCCTGGGCCAATCGGGCTGAAAAATACACACTTGGTAAAGGACCTTGAGCACCTGGTTCCTTTTAAGTTTCATCAAAATCCCTTCAGTGATTTCAGAGAAGAAGTTGAAAATATGAAAAGTTTACGGACGGACTGACAAACGACAGAGGGACGTGATCACAATAGCTAACTGCAATAACTTTTATCCATTTCAAATGTACTAAAATATAAACATGTAAGTAAGTTTCAAGATACCAATTTACATCACTGTTTTGTTGCAAGATTCCGTGCATTCTACAAATAAGGTGATCCTGTCTCAGATGCCCAAAAACGTTTTTAAAATAGGTATTAAGCATAAAAATCTTTAATAATTTGAGTACCAGTGAAAGCATTATATGTGGTTATCTTAAATACATTGTATATTGTGAATTTTATGTTACTTAAAACGTGCATTAGTTCTGTTTTGCACATATTTACCAAGATTCTACATTGTGCAATAAAAAATAAGAGATATACACAGGCATAAAAATTCTCATATTCCTATATATTTTGTGAAATCAAGGTCAGGTCCAATGTCACATATAGAATTAGTAAGGTCAAATTAATAATTTGAAAAGGAACAACTGCCAAACTGGGTTTCTCAAGTAATTTCTCAGAAAACATATAGGAATTTACGAATTTTTATACCAGTGTATATATCTCTTTTTTATTATTTTTCAACCTAAGCAGCAAAACCAGAAAGAATTTATTTTGAAAAAAAAAAGCTAATGCCCCTTTCAGTTCTGGTTTAAATCTTGCTCATTTGACCTCATGTGCACCTCCTCAGAATTCAAAACATTATTGCTAAATTTCTTGTGTCATGCTCAATTCTTTAAATGGAATTTTCTATTTTTTGTAATATGTCAATTGTCTACATTTTTTATCATAATAGTTTAAATATTTTATACTTTTTACATCACATAAAAATTTCCATTGTCAAATGTCAACCTGAAAGTCATACTTTTCTTTTCACCGCAGTATATATACAACTACAGTAATGATATCCAGGTAAATACAGTTAGACCTGAATATCTTGAAATCAAAGGAGAGTGAATTTTTATTTCGTATAAACAGGGATTTAAGAAATAACCAGGTTATGATTACTACATGTATTAAGAAATTTTGCTTAGGAATAAAAGTCATTTTAAATAAAGCAACATTTAATTGTAATATGTTTAAATTTTAGTGGTTTCAAATGTACCAAGACCCCAACTTAACACATTGCTAAATTTAACCTATAGTTAGCCCATTGGGTTAACAGTGGTTAACTTCACCTTAAATCCAACAACCAGGACCCAGTTGCATAACACATTGTTAAATCTAAGCTACAATTAGCTGTTTGGTTTGACACTGGTTAACTTCATGTTAAATTTTAACAGCCTGTTGTGCAACTGGGTCCTGGTATCTAGTTTTCTACTCGTTATCTTTAATCTTTAATAAAATGTGAAATTAGTTTTTTGGCACGTAAGAACTACAGCAAAAACAATTTATTTTTTACTAAACCATACATTTCTATATTTTCTGATAAATTATCAATCTGCTAGTATGTTTATACAGATCACTCTGTTTATTTTTCTTGGAAATCTTCAATATAAAGGTATCTGACAAGATTTGTAAAACAGGGCAGAAACATTTTGTATTTCATCAGATTTTTCCATTGCCTCCCTAAATGAATGCTCAACTTATCCACCCCTGAAAGACAATGGATTGTTTTATAAATCAATGACTTAGGCCAGTCCAAATGTACTTTAGGGGTGAATGAGTTAAAAATGGATGTTAGATGACAACAAGTTTGTAATCTGTTAAATATAACTACTATAATATTATATCTGACACACTCATGTCCCATATAAATGCTCTGATACAGATGCAAAACATAGTTCTCTATTTAGACAAAGCACTCCAGACCTATCAATCATTTTGTAGCCATTATGCTAACTTTTGTTCAGAACAGATCATGTCAATATAACAGTACCCATGCACTCTTATTACTCAGTATTGGTCAATATTATTGAAATTATTTCATTTATATTCATGCATTTTATCTTTTTAAGTTTCAGTTTAGATGTGCAATTAACACTGAATACTGATCACTTGTGGTCCCCATCAAATAATAAAACCTAAAATCTACATACATTTTGTAAGTAAGAACCTGAATATGAATTACATGTAATGCATTAAGACTGGGATATGTAAACTCATTAGATGTAATTATACATACTTCACAAGTACCTGTCTGAACAGCAAATGTACTTCAGTGCACTTATAGGGAAAAGCACACATATTTTTATTATCAGTAAACACAAATGTACATAATTGTACTACTTGATACACTACAGTTCTGCTGTAGAAATAATTCCATGGTCCTTGAGAAATAAAAAGAAAAGTATTTTACATATGTATGTCTTACATAAACATTCATTTTGATGTTGCAGACCAGTTGTCATCATTATCTTCATTTTAAGATTGTAAGAAAGACAATGATATGAAACAACAGGCCAATATTTCACCAAATATGTGATAATTTGCATAATCACAAATAAATAAAAACCAACACAAATAAGTTTGAAAGCATGGCAGACACATTTCCTATTAATGACAAAATATTGACAGGAAAAGCAAAAGATCTTAGTCAACATTGAATGTTAATTATCTGTGTGGGAGGAAATACTTCAGGTATCATAGACATATTATTCATTTGGATTGTTTAAATTGCATTTTACACCACACTCAACATGTTTTCTGTTATATGGTGATGGCTAATTTATAATAATCGAGAAGGAAACCTAGTTACAATGTACCCAGAGGGAGACTACCAGCCTTCCAAAAGTAAACTTTTAAACTTTCTTACAAAATCAGCTGAGGTTCCAGTAGGGCTTAAACCCAGCCTTCAACAAGTAAACTGGCCACCTTTATCACAAAATCAGTGTAGGTTCCAGTAGGGCTTAAACCCAGCCTTCAACAAGTAAACTGGCCAACTTTATCACAAAATCAGCTGAGATTCCAGTAGGGCTTAAACCCAGCCTTCCACAAGTAAACTGGCCAACTTTATCACAAAATCAACTGAGATTCCAGTAGGGCTTAAACCCAGCCTTCCACAAGTAAACTGGCCAACTTTATTAAAAAATCAGTGTAGGTTCCAGTAGGGTTTAATTCCCAGTCTTCCACAAGTAAACTGGCCAACTTTATTAAAAAAATCAGTGTAAGTTCCACAAAATCTTCAACTGTAGACTGATTATCACAAAATCAGTGTAGTAGGGCTTAAACCCAGCCTTCAACAAGTAAACTGGCCAACTTTATCACAAAATCAGTAGACCAGTAGGGCTTAAACCCACTTTAAACTGGCCAACTTTAACAAAATCAACTGAGATTCCAGTAGGGCTTAAACCCAGCCTTCCACAAGTTGGCCAGTAGGTAGGGTTTAATTCCCAGTCTTCCACAAGTAAACTGGCCAACTTTATTAAAAAAATCAGTGTAAGTTCCAGTAGGGCTTAAACCCAGTCTTCCACAAGTAGACTGGCCAACATTATCACAAAATCAGTGTATGTTCCAGTAGGGCTTAAACCCAGTCTTCCACAAGTAAACTGGCCAACTTATCACAAAATCAGTGTAGGTTCCAGTAGGGCTTAAACCCAGTCTTCCACAAGTAAACTTTATCCACAAAATCAGTGTAAACTGGGCTTAAACCCAGTCTTAGACTCACAAAAATCAGTGTATGTTCCAGTAGGGCTTAAACCCAGCCTTCCACAAGTAAACTGGCCAACTTTATCACAAAATTAGCAGAGGTTAAAAACCCTTTCACAAGTCTTTCCACAAAAATAGTAAACTAGGGTTTAAAACCCAACATTATCACATTATAACAAAATCAATTGAGGTTCCATTAGTGCTTAAACCCAGCCTCCACAAGTAGACTGGCTAAATTTATCACAAAATCAGTGTAGGTTCCAGTAGGGCTTAAACCCAGCCTTCCACAAGTAGACTGGCCAACTTTATCACAAAGTCAGTGTATTCCAGTAGTTCCACAAGTAGACTGGCCAACTTTATCACAAAATCAATTGAGGTTCCATTAGTGCTTAAACCCAGCCTCCACAAGTAGACTGGCCAACATTATCACAAAATCAGTGTATGTTCCAGTAGGGCTTAAACCCAGCCTTCCACAAGTAAACTGGCCAACTTTATCACAAAATCAGCAGAGGTTCCAGTAGGTCGTAAAACCAGCCTTTCACAAGTAAACTGGCCAACTTTCTCACAAAAATAGCTAAGGTTCCAGTAGGGTTTAAAACCCAGTCTTCCAGGCCAACATTATAACAAAATCAATTGAGGTTCCATTAGTGCTTAAACCCAGCCTCCACAAGTAGACTGGCTAAATTTATCACAAAATCAGTGTAGGTTCCAGTAGGGCTTAAACCCAGCCTTCCACAAGTAGACTGGCCAACTTTATCACAAAGTCAGGTTCCAGTAGGGCTTAAACCCAGCCTTCCACAAGTAGACTGGCCAACTTTATCACAAAATCAATTGAGCTAAATGCTTAAACCCACCTCCAAAGTAGACTGGCTCAGTGTAGGTTCCAGTAGGGCTTAAACCCAGCCCCACAAGTAGACCCAACTTTATCACACATCAGTGTAGACTAGGGCCCAGCCTTCCACAAGTAGACTGGCCAACTTTATCACAAAGTCAGTGTAGGTTCCAGTAGGGCTTAAACCCAGCCTTCCACAAGTAGACTGGCCAACTTTATCACAAAATCAGTGTAGGTTCCAGTAGGGCTTAAACCCAGCCCTCCACAAGTAAACTTTAAAATTTTCTCACAAAATCAACTGAGATTCCAGCAGAATGCAAATCTTTGATGAATAGAGGTGGGAGTTTTTAGGTTTAAAGTGTGATACACATACTCACTCATGATCACACACACACAACAGTACTGTTTTACATGTACATATACATTCCGATAGCTACAGATGTACAATAAAGTGCTCTATAAAGATATTTAAGATTTCTACTTTTTGTTCAAAATTATGAATGATACAAACTACGATACAAATGGTGATGACAGAAATTACAAAAGAATGAAACATTTGACCTTTCAACCTTTTTAAAGACAAAAGTCTTAATCATCCAGACTTATGCATCTAACAGTATTGGGGTAAAATGAACCCAAAATGTACAATTACACAAACAAATGACCCCAATATATATCCCCTGTAAGAACAGATTGACCAATAATATCGCTGATACTTGTATCTGGTAGTTGGTGAGAAGAGGGGATTTCAATACTTTTGCCTTTTTTTCCCAAAAATATGAGAAGCCTGGAGATGTCAATAGTTCAATCATCTACATGGGTAAAATGTAATATTTGGCAATCATGATTTAAAATCAGAGAGATTAATCATAAATACATTCAGCAAATTGTACACGACATTTAAAGCAATAAACTGATAGCATAATTGCAGTTTTAGTATGATCATATTACAAATAAAAGACAAACCAGACTGGTGTAGCTCTTCACTGTCAAATTCACAAAATATTTGTGACCATCAATTCCCCCAGAGGATGCCTCAGGTATAGGAAATCGTATTACTAATTTACCATAGAAAATGAAAGTAAATTACTATATAATTTGACTTTACAGGCAATCAAATACCAATTACTCTAGCAGAACTTGTGTATGTGCTACACCATCACTCTCATCAATTCTCTTGGGAATCTTACAAATGACAAATTCTGGGAGATTAAGAAGGGAAAGTGTGATGCTTAACACACAATACATCTACTATTGTGTGCATGTCTCATAACACAGTAGAGAGAGTGCAATCTCTGTTAGATGCAATAGACTTGTAAATACACACATTCTTATAATAGTTTATAGACAGTGGTAAAATTTTAAAGTATTAAACTGAAAGTAATGTGTAACAGTAAACATTATAAGTCTTATATCAACAAATGTTAGCGGTGACATTTATTTTACATAATTTCATTGTCTATGGCAACATGTTTTATAGGACCATGAAGGCATATATAAAATATTCATTACATTAGAGAAATGACAAGACATGGAGAACTTAAAATCATTATATTTGTATAAATGCTACATGAGAGATGCACTCCAGAGTGAATTAAGTAGTGTTCTTCTTAATATTCTAAAACTGAACAAAAAATCTATCCCTTTAAATTTCTTTGACAGAAAAATAAGTAAAAACACAACTTTTTTAGCACACTAAGAACCTTATATCCTTCAGGCCTTTAAACGAATTTAAATATAAACAGTATACCAAAATTACAATTTTACCAAACAAGATTACAAAGACAAAAACAATTTAAATATGTTTAAGACGATAGTTTCTATCGATAAGGCTTCATTGTTTGAGCTCTATGTTTGTTCTCTCTCTTAGTACATTGTATCCAGTTTTCTCTTCAACCACTAAAAACTGGCACCACTATATGACTGAAGAACAACATTCACATTCAAAGTCAAAATGGTGAAAATAACCACATAACTGAAAATAATGTCACAAGTTACATAACTAAGACAATTATTGTTTAATGTTGGCCATAACAAATCCCCACCTAGATCTCAGTGATGTAAAGCTATACACCAACATTTGGTTAGTATCTGTGAAAGAAACTTAAGATATTTGACAGATACTTAAATGTTGGAAACAGACACAAATGGACAAACAGATATAGGGACAAATGGACAAACAGATAAATGGACAGACAAATAGACAAAAGGACCAATTGACAAATGGTCAGACAAACAGACAAATTGTCAAACAAATAGACAAATGGACAAACAGACATGGTCAAACAAATACCAAACAGACAAATGGTCAAACAAATATACAAACAAACAAACAGACAAATGGACAAGTGGTCAAACAAAAAACTAGACAAACAAAATGACAAGCAGAAAAATCGACATACAGATGAACAAACACGGGGACAAACGGACAAAAGGAAAAAAGATAAATGGTTAGACAAACAAACAAATGGACAAACAGACAAATGAACAAACAGATGTATGGACAGACAAATGGACAAACAGACAAATTGACAGACAAATGGATAAACAGACAAATGAACAAACAGATAAATGGACAAACATACAAATTGTCAGACAAATGGACTGACAGATAAATGGACAGTCAAATGAAAAACAGACAAATGGACTGACAGATAAATGGCAGACAAAGAAATGGACAAACAGACAAGTGGACACATTGATAAACAGACAAAAGGAAAATAGATAAATGGACAGACAGATGGATAGACAAATAGACAGACAGACTAATGGACAAACAGACAATTGAATAATCATTGTAGTGAAAGGATTCGGCGACAGTGTAGCTCGAGTTGAATCAATCTGCTACAACGATCAAGTGCATGTATTGAATGTATTGAGCTCAATTTTATCACATGAATGTGTAATAATACAGTTACAGTACAGTGAGAGCTCTGTCATGTAACTGTATGATTACACATACATGTAATAAAATACATGTGCAGCTACATCTAAAACTGCAATGTGAACTGCTTCAAAGCACACACATATATTTATATATTACATGCATGTGTTATCAAACAGTTATGATACAAAAGTTCAGTACGCCCATGTGAAACATAATGTCATATTGCACTGCAATTAAATACCGATATTCTGCAAGAACTACTTTTCTAAACCGAATACCATTCATCTGAAATATTTGATGATGTCATTAAAAGAGGAATGAATTTTTAATTTGTGTAGCGTTAGATAAATAAGGGCCATACACACTGTAATATTGTCACACAAAACAGCACAATTGTTTTATCTGTATCATCAGACTGCACAAGATCGTTGTAGAGGAAGAATTCAACGAGAGCTTATAGGGATAGAAATATACAGTAATACCTGCTTTAGTAACCACCTGTGTATAATGACCATCTGGTCACAAAGACAATTTTATGTGGTCCCCAACAGCACCATTTGTTAACATATCAACCTCTATATATAAAGACAACCTCCCTATATAGACTGATTTTCTTGTGTCCCTAAGGAGCTCATTATATACAAGATTTTCTGCAAATGTGTAGTTTTGTGTGTATATATATACGTATACAGTATTATATAATATTATACCTCTTCATAAATTATAGCAATTTCATTGGACAATAAGCGTTGAGTATTTTCCACTGTCTCGATCATTCAAGGGTGATATTCAATAAGATTATCACATGCGCAGAAATGAATGTGCGTACGGTTCGGTTTTTTTTTTTTAAGTAGGCTATGTGGTAATTAGGTGTAACCTCTTTATGAGTGATGAAAGAGACATTTTCTCTATGCAGACTGGAATCGAGAGAAACAAAAACTGGAGACGGGAGACAATATTAAATCAAATGATGCATCGTTGTCAAATTTTAATGCTGAAGTCAGTCAAAAAAACATGCTTGCCTTGATAGAGGCTTAAGTTTTAAAATCCATGAAAATAACGGTAAAACCTAGTGTCAAGCAGGCCTATCGAAGAAAGTACACTTGTGTTACAAATGTTAGAACTTACGTAAGTTTCTGCATGAATAAAGTATAAAGGAAATGCAGTTTATTTTGTGTTTTAACTAATTCATTGGATATAGTGGGTTGGTATAATATATAATAAATATAACATTCCTGATTGGGTGACAGTCAAAATCGTCACCCCTTAAAAATCATTGTCAACTGAGGCTTTGCCTTTATAATTTCCACTATCACCCAATCAGGAATGTTATATTTATATAACATTCATGTATAAATATGCACCTTGCAGTTACATCAACATGTAATTAGTACATTTCTTAACCCTTATCCAGGCAAACACATCAATATACGATTTTACAATGCCCTCTGGCACTGCCAAACACGTCAATATACGATTTTCGTAAATCCGCGCTCGCTGCCAAGTACGCCAATATACGATTTTCATGTACGCTATAAATACTACAGAATTCTATGTAAAACACCACTGGTGAATATAAAAAGATACAGACACATCACAGATAAGTCTTTAATCTAATTGGCTGACACACTTTTATCACTAAAAATAAAGACTGAATGACTTACATGACCTTTAGAATCTCGCTTCTGAGAAAACGAAAGTATTACAAATGGCGTCTGCATCGCTTTGTTCACTGTGCGATAATGGAATTTTGGAGCTATATTTCAGTAGTTACAACTCAGAGAAGGAATACGATTTCCTCTGATTTGAAATAGAAGATTTAGATGTAAATTCAACACAAGTTCTCAGAAAACTCCTATGGATAAGTCACCGACTGATAGGATTATTCTGTGCATTGACGAGGACGACTAGACCAACATTGACTCGCTACCGGTAAACACTCAGTTCACTGCGACACCAGGACTTACATGCTATGTACCTGTCAACAGTAATCTTTTAGATTTTATTTATTGTTTAAGAAAAACAATGTAGGAATCTTTTGTTTAGGAGACAAATCGCTGTCTCAAATTTAATTAATTTTGGCAGCATCTAAAGCCACAATGTTGAACATTGGCTGCGTCAGTTACACTTATGCCAAGTCATGGAAAGCAACTATAGTTGCAGAAATTAAAACTTTAAATGTTAATTAACAATGAATACCTGATCTAAAAAATATAAAACATTTCAAAAACTTTAATTGCAATCATTTTTATTAAAATTATGTATGGATATAGGGGTTAGTTTACACAAATTGACACACAATTATAAGTTAAAGTGACCGGTTCAAATTGATAAAAATTCAGTTTTAAAATACATATGCAGCAGGGGCTGGCTGAGTCAGTCAATGTAATATGGCGGGATAAAGGTTAACAAGATTCCACGTACATCACTAGTACCAACTCTTATGTATAATATCAGTGAATGGCTAAAGTCAGCCATAAAATAAAAACTGCAGAATATGATCTCCGAGAAATAACAATCGATCAACATAATCCAATTATCATACATCTTCCAAAGGTGAAAACACAACAAAAACTGGAATGTTTTTTTTTTTGGGGGAAAAGTGTTACTATCACCTTCATCGCAGATAAATTGATAAATGACTATAAGGATAAACCATAATCACAAATCACTGGGGAAGACAGGTCCATGTTAAATCTCCAGACCTTGAACACATAACTTGACAAATGACTAGGGAAAACAGGTCCATGTTAAAGCTTCATCCTTGAACACAAAACTTGACAAAAATACAAAATTTAAAATTCCATACAGGGCCACAATGGCCAAGTGGATTGAGCACTCTCTAGCCAGGGAAGGTTCATTTAGCCCAGCTGGTACCTAAGATGATTTGTGAGAATATTTGCCAGTTTACACGGAGAGAAGGCAGTTGTCTCTACCTTGGTACATTAAACTTAGGTTCTCTCCTCCACCATTAAAAAACTACCCACCACCATATAACTGAAATATGTCTGTGTGTTATGTAAAATATCATTCAAACAAAACAAACATTATATTACAGAAATGATTATTATAGGAATTATTCTAGTTTCTAATTATTCTAATTTTCTTATGCATGTCAACTTTGACCTCTGATACAACAATCACAGAAAATAAAACAGAATCTGATCAGAAATGAGTATGATCTGGTACTTATATATTGATTAAATACACAGAAAATACAAATCTTGAAAATGGGTTAAACTAGAGTAAAAAAAATGTGGTCAGACATAAAACTGGCACAATACATCACCTCCAGATAAATGTACCGTATTCGGCCGTGTATAATCCGCATTTACGTATTATCCGCACCCCCCATTTCAGCATCAGATCTCGGAGAAAAAAGGACTTCGTGCGTATAATCCGCGTTGACTTTTTTCCACGGCCGTATGGCCGAAAATCGTCGGCGAGATTGATCATTATTGTGTATAAGTGCAGTATGACGATCGGAAATATTTTCAAAATTCGCAGATCGGTATTTGGAAGAAATAGATAAATATTTATTATAGATATATATATTCGAGATATTAGATAAGGGATATGATAAGCAAATTAATGATTTGAAATAAATAACAAAAGAAATATCAAAACATCAGTCGAAGTCTTTGTAAAATTACATTCCGTTAATTACAGCGCAATCATTTGCTTTTGCTGACGTGGTAGCCTATATATTTAATTAATAGTATGTATTAGAACAACATTTGAAATAGATATTATATTTGCGGAAATCGGCGACATAAAAGTTTGTAACAATTTTAATTAGCGGAGAGCACTTGTACACAAGCGATCTATATATCCAGAATACGGTGCATACAGATCCAAGTATACTGTTGTCTGTTACACGCATCATTGATTATGAATGGAGACATATACTACAAACATTAATTACCTTGGTGTGGCATTGTGTTATTTTACACCTTTTATCATATTTTCAATTTAAAATTAACTCATCGTACTTACCTGTATAATTGGCATGTTCCATAACTTAGTACTAACAAAACACCCAGAAAACATTGTTTTATTTATTAATGTATAGTCATCGTCTCAAAACAAACAACGCAAAACTACATAATATGATATAAATGGGAAAATACGAAACTACAAGATACTACATATTTGCTCTTCCATTTAGCCCCCTCATTTACAGTTACAACATGGCTGTTCGCTTCGTCGTTCACCAGCGTGAAATAATTATTAGAATTCTTGTTGAGATTGTTTTATTTTTCAATAATAACAAAACTTCATGATGAAGATAAGCAACAGGTACTGTACTATTCTGTTTCCTCGCCAAACATCGCAACTAGGCTAGCCTTGCACAAGCACTTGCGTTATGCAATCCACCGATCACAACACCCTCAATCAAGGGATTGCATTACACAAGTGCCTGTGTAGTCTAGCCTATTTGTAAACTGAAACACACAAAAATAAAAGACAACAAGATTCATTTATTGATTTATTCACCGTCACTGTAGACATAAATGATGATATACATTGACTCGTACATCGTTATTACGAAAAAACTTTGTCAGGCTTACCACCCACATCGAATCTCATGCAGTAGTTCCTGCGGAAAAAATGTCCTAAGATTCTGTAGTACTGTATTATCCGCACCCCCCTGCCTGAGACAAATTTTAGAGTGAAAAGAGTGCGGATTATACACGGCCGAATACGGTATCTAATTACCAAGTCAAATGCGAAATGCGTGCTCACTTAAACAACTGATGTTTTTAATTCCTCTTAATCAAAGAACTAGGAAATAACAGACTTTGATATACTGGGTTAACTTATTGTAAGTATATGAAAGAATAATAAGCTGAAACTAAATGTGCTGAAAAATTCTGTACAAAAATTACAAGTTTGACTTGCATAAGGTTTTCAGTCACACAGAAGTTGCCAACCCGATTACCTACTTACATCTATCATATACTGACTGTGGATGCTGCTTTCCTCAAAGTGACAACACTAGATTCAATTTTCAGACTGTAGGATTACTTTATCATGAGAAATGCAAAAATGTAAAGAGACATTTTTTTCATTATCACAGATTAAGGGAAATTATTTGATCAATCAAAGGATGAAATCTGTCTAAGCTTGACAAACCATTATTAACTTGGAAGCTAAGGTACTATACATGGTGAGACTAGATAGGGCCATTTATCAATATTTTCAATATAAGCTACTACATATTGAACTGCCTTGATGGGCAAATATCATATAAGTTACAACTGCATATATTGACTGGCTATTGCCACACTAGATGTAGATCTATGCTACGGTATATTGCCCGCTACTGTATATTGCCCTGCTATTAAAGGTCAATGTCAAACTAGAAGCTACTGCATATTGCCCTGATTCAAAAGGCCAATGTCACATCAGCAACTGTAAAGTGCCCTGTCTCAATAGGTCAATGTTACACTAGATGCTTCTGTATATTGCCCTAACTCAAAAGGCCACACTAGAAGCTAGTGAATATGTTGCTCTTAAATAATAGGCAAATGTTACACTAGAAGCTAGTGAATATATTGCCCTGATATTACAGGCTAATATCACACTAGAAGCTAGTGAATATATTGCCCTGATATTACAAGCTAATTTCACACTAGAAACTACTGAATACATTAGCCTGACATTTTAGGCTAATGCCACACTGGAAGCTAGTGAATATATTGTCCTGACATAACAGGATAATATTACACTAGCAGCTACTGATTGTATTGTCCTGACATTACCGTACATTGTAGCATCACACTAGAAGCTACTGAATATATTGCCCTGATATTACAGGCCAATGTCAAACTAGAAGCTACTGAATATATAGCCTTTATAATACCGAACTAGAAGCTACTAGATAAATTGCCCTGATATTACAGGCTAATATCATACTAGGAGCTACAGAAAATATTAGCCTGACATTTTAGGCTAATGTCACACTAGAAGCTACTGGATATATTGCTTTGACATTACAGGCTAATGTCACACTAGAAGGTAGTGAATATATTAGCCTGACACTTTAGCCTAATGTCACACTAGAAGCTAGTGAACATATTGCCCTGAAATAGTCATTGTGACAGCTTATATCACTTTAAGCTGTTTGTTTATATTATTTAGAAAAGTAACTAAATAAAATATGTTTCAAAAATTTGCTGAGCTGTTATTGAAATTTAATTATAAGCATAGATTCTATATCTTTTCCAGTTCACTGTGAAATGACCTGAATGAAGACCACATGTGCACACTTCTGAGTAATTCACTTTGCTACTGAATATAATGCCCTTAAATTACAGGCTAATATCACACAAGAAGCTACTAGATATATTGCCGACATTACAGGCTAATGTCATACTAGAAGATAGTGAATATATTGCCCTGCCATTTTAGGCTTATGTCATATTAGTATCTACTCTATATATTGCCCTGACATTTTATGCTAATCACATGCTACAGGTACTTTATATTGCCCTGACATTTTATGCTAATCACATGCTACAGGTACTTTATATTGCCCTGACATTTTATGCTAATCACATGCTACAGGTACTTTATATTGCCCTGACAGGTACTTTATTTATGACATTTTATGCTAATCACATGCTACAGGTACTTTATATTGCCCTGACATTTTATGCTAATCACATGCTACAGGTACTTTATATTGCCCTGACATTTTATGCTAATCACATGCTACAGGTACTTTATATTGCCCTGACATTTTATGCTAATCACATGCTACAGGTACTTTATATTGCCCTGACATTAAAGGCTAATGCCACCTTTGAAGCAACTGTATATATTGGCCCAAGGTCCCAGGCACCATAGGCTAATGTCACGCTAGAAGTTTCTTAATGTACTGACCTGATGTTTCTTGTTAATGCTACATGAGATACTGCTGAATATTTCCGTGACATTATGGAATAAAGTCATGCATACATTGTACATAAAGCTGATGCAGATTTCCCTTACTTTACGGTATAGTTTACCTCATTTCAGACACATTTATCTCTTAAATGCAAAAAACCCTATATTATTCTCATAAAAAATTATATTGAACAAGAAACAAGCGTAATTTTTACTTTGGAATTCTTAACATATTGTACATAGTGAAGACATGATCCCACACAGAATTCTGTAGGTAATGACATTTTATATTACAAAACCCATCAGAAAATTATAATAGCACTCACATCAACTAACTTGTAGGCTGCCGGCTGCAGCTGCTCTGAACATAGAAAAAAGTTGGAACAAGGAAATGACACACACACACTGACTGTTCACCGATATGTCACCACATCTAGTTTCTGTATCTCTGTTTCTGCTAGATTTTCCTACCAAATTTATAGACACCTTGATTGAATCGCCTGTTCTGACAACACCACACACTAATTACCTTTGCCTCAGGTCAACTATTCAAGATGCAATTTTACCTTTATACTACATCTGTCAATTGTACATTTGTGCCCATTGTTATCCATAACTCACCTCAGTCATATTTCAGAAGAAAAGGGAAAAAGATTTGTTGTTTGTCATTCCTGGTGACAACACAGCAGCATTCCATGTAGCTTTACTTATATTTTGTACTTTACAAATGAGTTTTATCAGAGAGAATGGAGAGAATGAATAGTATGTAGGGCAGGAATTCTTGTCTCCTGATGGAAATATTTTGTTGATTTTCTGGTGAGAAATATACAGGTAAATACACTCTGACACTAAACTATATAATTACACCTGTCATCAGGGTCCTAGTGATTCTTTGAAAAGACGTTGATTGCCTCATCACAAGTATGACAGAGAGCATTAGTAGTCTTCACAGTAAGCTTACTTCTTAAGTTGCTGAACTAAAGTCTACTACATGTAAAAAGAAAATAAGTTGTGTCTCATCAAGACATTCTTTAAACTCACTCACACCCACAGACACATTTGGACTATTCTAAATCATTGCGTAAATTAACTGGAATATAATTCATAGATATACTGTACATCTAATTTCTAGATCTAAAATATGATGTACTCCAGAGAGTGTTCTTTAGCATTATGGTAAGCCAAGATTTGATATGAAGTAGATCACTTCATATGTCACCTGTGATCAAGCTGCTCTTACCTTAAAGTGATATGAGCTTTAACCTTAAAGTGATATGAGCTTTAACCTTAAAGTGATATGAGCTTTAACCTTAAAGTGATATGAGCTTTAACCTTAAAGTGATATGAGCTTTAACCTTAAAGTGATATGAGCTTTAACCTTAAAGTGATATGAGCTTTAACCTTAAAGTGATATGAGCTTTAACCTTAAAGTGATATGAGCTTTAACCTTAAAGTGATATGAGCTTTAACCTTAAAGTGATATGAGCTGTTGTAGGTGAAAAATTTTACAACCCATTTTAAGTAATATCTTATTTCATATATATCCCAAAGAGACCATCTGGTGGTAAGAATAACAAATGCATGCATATAATTGCAAAAATTTTGCCAAATATAACCCGGATGAACTCGACCCATTTTTAAATCGTCCCATCGAATTCTCGGCTTTATCATTCTTGACACATATAAACTGCACATCTCCAACAGATATGGATGTTGAAAGTGTTCATGATGAGAAATGTTGAGATGTGGAAAGTGTTCATGACGAGAAATGTTGAAATGTGGAAAGTGTTCATGACGAGAAATGTTGAGATGTGGAAAGTGTTCATGATGAGAAATGATGAGATGTGGAAAGTGTTCATAATGAGAAATTTTGAGATGTGGAAAGTGTTCATGATGAGAAATGTTGAGATGTTGATAGTGTTCCTGATGAGAAATGTTGGAATATTGAGAATGCTCATGATGAGAAATGTTGAGATGTTGAAAGTGTTCATGATGAGAAATGTTGAGATGTTGATAGTGTTCATGATGAGAAATGTTGAGATGTGGAAAGTGTTCATGACGAGAAATGTTGAGATGTGGAAAGTGTTCACGACGACAAATGTTGAGATGTGGAAAGTGTTCATGACGAGAAATGTTGAGATGTGGAAAGTGTTTATGATGAGAAATGTTGAGATATGGAAAGTGTTCATGACGAGAAATGTTGAGATGTGGAAAGTGTTCATGACGACAAATGTTGAGATGTGGAAAGTGTTCATGACGACAAATGTTGAGATGTGGAAAGTGTTCATGACGAGAAATGATGAGATGTGGAAAGTGTTCATGACGAGAAATGTTGATATGTTGAAAGTGTTCATGACAAGAAATATTGAGATGATGAAAGTGTTCATGATGAGAAATGTTGAGATGTGGAAAGTGTTCATGATGAATGACAAGAGATTGAAGTATGTCACAATGAAATGTGATTGTCTCTGATATGTTCTTATATATACAAGATATTGTTTCAGACACATTATTGTATATCTAGAAATTTTCACTCCCATCTATTTTTCGGCATTTGACCCTTAGCTGGGAGGGTTATGATTTCACTTTCTACCAACTTTTCAGCACAGTAGTAAACTTCTAATTAAACTTACCATAGACATTTTATCTTATAAATCTCAGGTATTGCAGACATACAAATCAATTGGCTGATTTATACTGCAATTCCATATGATATTACACCTCGAAGACAAACTCCCTCTACATGCTACATATCACAAATACAAATACATGTAGTTAAACCTGCTTACATTTTAGATCCTAAATTATTCAACATTGCACTTATACACATCTTCAATAAAACCTAGTAAACTTTCAATATTTCTTTTTGGATTAGAACTTAAACACTTGATGTGACTAAGCTAGTAAACCAGGAAATACTTCAATCATTTTCTTCACAAAGAAACCTGTTATTTATGTCTTATGTGAGACTTCACATACACAATTGAATAAACATTTGTAAGATGTGTGTTTGAATTCTTGGAAATCATATAGTTTTCTTCTTTGGTCTAATTTAAGGAGCATACTCCGGGAAAACCCAGGAGATTTTTCCCGTTGATTTACTACTGTTACCATGCACAACAAATTTCTAGTCATATAATGACAGCCAATTTTAAACAGAAACAAATTTGGTTACATTATGTATTGTCCGATTCACATAAGATGGCTGGGTAGAGTAATCTTTTAATTATCATATGGATCATTCTACTCACTTTTCGGTTATGACAAGGTGCATGGGGAAAGCGTTTTATTTCTCACTGGATACTCGTAGACACCATGACACATAGGAAAGATTACTCTAGCATGTTTAATTTCAATATTGTTGAGCTTTATTACCTCAGTTTTAAACTTACTGAGGTCAAAAAAGGGTTCATGAGACTACGCCCCGCCAGGTTATGTGTACTTTACTATACCGCAGTCAGTAGGAACACCGGCCTTCTGCAAGAATTTCCTATACAAAATCGGATTGGCTTCAAGCAGAGCTTGAATCCATGCATACTTGCCAGTGTTATGTGTGTGCATTGCATGTATGCATTGCATGGGTGTGCATGTATTGCAATTCTGAAAAAACCAGAGTCAATTTAAAGTCAAGTATGTGAGAAAACAGCTGACCTGTCATGGTTTTTATGCCCCGGACTGAAAGGTCCGTCAGGGGAATATAGTGGTTGGATCGTCCATCTGTCTGTCTGTAATTTCATCCCACTTACATATAAAGTTGGGACCGGGGGCATTTGTGTTTACAAACACATTTTGTTTTTGTAATTGGTAATGTTACATGATTTTTTCTGTCTTCAAAACCCATAATACTTTTAATGGAAGTTATATGTGTTTCCCTAAATAGGGCACATCTGTCAACATTTACCCAAAATGTGTATGGTATTTGCAAATGGCCGACTGGTAGGGATGCTAGGGATGCATTCATAATGAAAATAATTATTGAAATTTTCTGCCGAATAATAGTAACACTAGCAAAAGTGTAACTTTTGCAATATATTATACTTCTTCATAAATTCTAGCTATTTCATTGGACAATAAGCATTGAGTATTTTCCACTGTCTCGGTCATTCCAGGGTGATATTCAGCAGGGTGATATTCAATAAAAATATCACATGTGCAGAAATGGATGTGTGTATGGTTCGTTTGTTTTTCCTATGTAGTAGGCCTAATTAGGTGTAACCTTTAGGGGCTATATGAGTTGTGTAACATACATTTCTTAGACGCAGACTGGAACCGAAAGAAACAACAAGCGAAATTAAATGATTTGACAGAATTGATATATCATTATCAAATATATTTGCTAAAGTCAGCCAGACAGACATGCTTGCTTCAAAATCGCCGCTAAGAACTGTTTGGGTATCAAAGGCAGTTTGTATTACGAACGTGATGAACTTATTTTTGCATGAATAAAGTATAATAATACTGCTGGTGCAGTTTATTTTGTGTTTTAAGTAATTCAATGGATAATATATGCTTCAATACAGTGGATCGGTATAATATAATAAATATAACATTCCTGAGAGGGTGGTAGTGGAAATTGTCACCCCTTGAAAATAATTGTCAACCGAGGCGAACAATGTATTTCCTCGGGGTGACAATTTCCACTACCATCCTCTCAGGAATGTTATATTTATATAATACTTCCTCCTTATTAGCTTTGCATAACATTAACATGGACAATTTCAGTTGGACATATTCCATCCATGTAATACTAGCACTTGTAAAATCTGCCATGTACACTAAGATTTACATAGTTGTAATCTAAATGATGTGTCTTTACTTTTAAGCTCAGTGCTCTGCTTAAATGACATTTTATGCCACATAACAATTTTGCAGTTATATGATGGCATCCAGTTTTTAAAAGTGGAGGAGAGAATCTGATCACAATGTACCCAGATAAAGACCACCAACCTTCTACAAGTAAACTGGCAAACTGACTAGCAGCGAGAGACCTCATGGTTCAAAGTGTGATATTCTAACTACTGGATCACATAGACCCCATCCTGTGTCATAAACCTGATGATACTTGGTAGAGCATATCCAATCTGGGCCCCAAGACCATAAACAAAGAACATTCTCGGACAAATTTTATTCTCAAATGTTAAGATTTTACTCATCGAGTAAAAAGTGAAAACTTGCAGACCATAAAACAACTTGATACATGTAATTTTCTCAACAGAGGTAAGATTGTTGATTCACTTAACTTCGATGTTTGAACATTATTCTAACCAAAATCTATGACTAATTATTTAAAAACCAACCAAGAGGTAAAAACCACATTGAAAATCAAATATGCAGCACATTTTGTGGCATGAAAAGGGGAATAGATGTATACTTTTTAAAAAGATTTAAAATGTCTTGTAAAATGCCAATATATGACAAAAGTTAGTAATTTATACATATAATATGTATAATTTATATAATGAAGTATATTAAAAATACAGGTAATTCAGTATAAGTATTTTAAGTAAGATAAATGATTCGGGACATGCAATGGGGCAAATAGATCAGACTAAATTTACACTGCCCCTATTGTTGATGCAAACAAATATCCATTAGTCGATACAAGCCAACAGAAAAAGAAGTGTTGGTCTCCTAAACCTCTATTGCTAAAATAGCACATTGTTTTCAAAAGGATTAAACATGTTCTGTTATACTGTAGGGCTAAGGGTATCCTGATGACAGTGTCTATTCATCCTGACGCAAACAGGGACAGCTGCCATTTTTTGTTGTTAAGAATTACTTAAGTCATCTACAGACTGTACTTAAGTATTTTATCACTTATGATATGTGAAAGAAATATGTCTGAAAAATTCTTTGTGATCCACAACTTTACCTAGGTCGAGAAAATTCTCAAGATTTGAGTAAAATCTTGAAGTTGAGTAAAAAAAATTATATGAGAATAGTCTTATAGCCCTCGGCCTAGGTTTCATGATAATTATTTTAGATTGAGTTAAACTATCTAAACTGAATGAAAAAATAATACAAGAGTTTAATTATGATGACCGCAAGTTTAAAGTTGATCAAGTATATGGCATTTACAATTTTACCTTTCAAAAGAATCTCACAAAATCATGGCTGATTCTCCCATTTATGTACAGTAAAACCTCTTCATGTTGCACCTCGCATCATTTGTCACCTAGCCACAATTTTTGAAAATTCACTTTTCCAATTTTTCGTAAATTTCATTAAAGGTTTCCCCCAAGCTCTTGCAAAACCTCTTTATAATGGCAAATTTGGGGTGAACAAAAGGTGACAGAATAATGAGGTTTTACTCTATATTTGTTAAACATTTGTATAGCTTAAGAAGTGGAAAAATCGTAAAATCAACATACGGATTCAAGAAGGCCGCAAATAACAAGGATAGCAATACCGTCATTATATACTCTAAAAGCTGAATAAGTGCTAAATTCAATGTAATAGTACCAGTCCAACACACTTGAGGAGATCATCAGTTTTGATTGGTAGTAAATGATTCAAATGGAAGCTGCACCAAAAGAAATCCATTTAAAACTTTTATCTTTGATATAATCATTTGAATACAGAAAAACATCAGATATATTGGACATATGTAAGCTATGGTAAAGAGACCTAAAGGTCATGTTCACACAGTACAGCAATAGAGCAATGAGTTCTATGCTCCAAATATACTGTGACAAAGGTCTATGTTAGTGACGATTTGTACTCCATAAACAGCAACTTCTATCAACACGTGTAACATTCATCCATATATGTGGGCCATCCTGTTTACTTTGTGACATTTTGATCTTGCTTTGAAGTTGAATTAATAGTTGTAATTGTTCAGTTTGAATACTGCTTCACACAAATCATCAGGAGCAATTGAAAACCACTTCAATATCATTCAAAAAATGAGGTCCATTGGTAAAGGGTAATTTGTAGCTTAAAGAGTTAAATTTGAATTATAATTATATTAAAGAGATGATAGGCACTAAAACATTAAGTGTACTAACTGACACTACACTGAAAAACCTATGTAAAAACAATTTTTTTTTATAAAAGAAAATGATGCATGTGTGTGTGTGTATGTGTGTGTGTGTGTGCAATTTTTATTTTATATGAATCTTCATCAATCAACATAGAAACCTTACACAACAAAACTAGTCATTCTTGATTTTTTTAAATACATTATATTTACCTGTATCAGTGAAACTATACATTATCTTTACCTGTATCAGTGAGACTATACATTATCTTTACCTATATCAGTGAGATTACATTATATTTACCTGTATCTGTGAGACTATACATTATATTTACCTGTATCCATGAGACTATACATTATATTTACCTGTATCAGTGAGACTATACATTATATTTACCTGTATCAGTAAAACCAATTTTAATTCTGCAAAATAGATCACCTAAACACATACACTGATTCTGCAGCGCAAGTCACCTAAACATAAACACAAGTGTTTTAGGTACAGATGATGTAAATTCTCAAAACTCAATGCATTAAGTATAGTGTATCCTTTTGACTACTGCAAATACTTGTGATATATAGAGACATACAAAGTTCTGTTTAAATAACAATGATATTCCATATAAAAGTCACATCAAAATCTTAATGTCTGTAAAAGTTTACAACATCATAATAGAATCAGGAAACATTTAGAGATGATCTTGTACTTATTTATTGGCAAACCAGTTGTTTCCCAAAGGAAACTTTGTTCCCTAATCAGGAGACAATCTTGTTTTGATTTACTGGCAAGCCAGTTTCCTTCCTGGGGAAACATTTTGTTCCCTAATCAGGAGACAATCTTGTTTTGATTTACTGGCAAGCCAGTTTCCTTCCTGGGGAAACATTTTGTTCCCTAATCAGGAGACAATCTTGTCCTTAACTTTTGGCTTAGCTGGATTCTCACTTGGGATTATTTTTGCTGTCCAATTTCATTCTTGAGGAAAGTTTCAACTGAGAGGAAAGATTTGGCAGTTACACTGCTACTAAGAATCAAACCTAGACTCCATGCTTGCAGGTCAAACACTCAACCATTAGGACCCAGTTGTACTTTTACTGGTTTTTAACTAATGGTTAAATATAACCTTTGGGTATACATGGTAACCAAGGGTTACATAACCTAGGGTTAAGTTTTGATAACAGTGTCAATCTTTTGGTCATTTTGAAATAGTAACACTTAATTGAATAAAATATGTTACCAAGCCTCAATGCATGGCTAAATTTCACATATTTACTCAGTGGGTTAACCAAAGTGAAATTAAATCAATTATAGAGCAACAGAATTTAAAGACATAGTATCTACGATTTCCTCAAATATTTCAATCTCAATTGTTTGGGTCAAATATGTTAATATTTGGAGATAAAAAACGAAAAATTGTTGAATTAAAACACATAGAAGTATAGTTTTATTGTATTTCACAACTTTCCACGTTTTTTTATTTTTTGTCGGTACGACAAAAATTCGTTTGCAAGCCCGCCCATATTCATATAACCTTAGCGTGACCTGTATTTGCGCATGCGCATTTCCATTGTTGATAGTGAAAAGCATGGCGTCCAAAGCAAAAACAAATCGTGGCCGACCTGTTAAATTGACAGATTCAGCTAGAAAAAGAAATCGGAAAGAAGTTCTGGCGAAATACAACAAGACCAAGATAAATATTGGAAAGGATAAGCCTCAAGGACCGTCTAAATGTAGGATCTCAAAATAAATCAACATGTGCTTACCTCAGCATCCATTGATTGATATCGATACGACCTAGCCATCTAGGTCATTGCGTGTGCTTCTGGGATTGTTTCTGTGCATAATTAATGAGTTTGATTCTTACAGACGACGACAACAAATCAGCATTTATCCGTTAATTACGCTAATTATACAAAAAAGTGTCGACGTGGAAGATCATTATTCAGTCATATCTTCGATATTTCCGCAAAATTGCCGACTAAAAAAAATAACCATTTTCGTAGATACTATGTCTTTAACTCAAAGTTAAATTTTAATCCTTGGTTATGATTTTTAACCGAGGGTTAAAATTTAACCAACAGATGAACACCTGGGTCCTGATAACTTTGATATGTGTAAATGGTATTATATGCCATGCTTAACCATTTTTCAGTTATATTGTGGCAGCCAGTTTTTAATTGCAAAAGAGAGAATCCATTGTCATATGACATTTTAGATCCCACAATCCTTGACCACAAGTAAACTGGCAAACACAAAATCAGCTTAGAGGTGAGAGATTTCAGTTCAGATGCTCTTACCACTTGGCCATGGTGGCCCTTGATACCATTTTACAGAAAAATGAAAAATACAGAAATGTATGACACACTTACATTGTACCATACACAAAGCCTTCTAAATATTGTAATACATGTATTGTATTGGAAAATCACTTTACGATACATTCATGAAAACAACAGAAATGTATGACACACTTACATTGTACCATACATAAAGCCGTCTAAATATTGTAATACATGTATTGTATTAGAAAATCACTTTACAATACGTTCATGAAAACAACAGAAATGCATGACACACTTACATTGTACCATACATAAAGCCGTCTAAATATTGTAATACATGTATTGTATTGGAAAATCGCTTTATGATACGTTCATGAAAACAACAGAAATGTATGACACACTTACATTGTACCATACGTAAATATTGTAATATTGTATTAGAAAATCACTTTACGATACGTTCATTTGCATTAGAAGTGGGACCTTTTTAAAAATATAACATATACAGTCAAACTTGTCAATAAAAACCACTAACGGGTACAGGAAAAACTGGCCATTATAGACAGGTGGCCTTTATAAAGAGGTTTAACATTTATTCATTATGAAAGAGTTAACCAAGGTTACGTTTACCAGGTAAATAACTTTCATAGACAGGTACCTTCTATACAGAGGTGGCCTTTAATGAAAGACTGTGTTTGTATCCATAGATTGTCATTAATCACTCCCTTGTGTTTTAATACATAGGAACAAAGTCAGGAAGAAAGAGAAAAAAGAAATTGTGGGTAATATACATTCCTTAAACATTGTATGTGACACATAATTGAAAAGCTAGAGTACCTGAGTACTGAACTATGTTCATTACAATACACACTATATAATACATGGAACATATACTTTACAAATCTGATACAAAGTACTATCGTTAACAAAGTAAAGCTTTCTTAAGTGACTTTATATAGCCATGGGCTTATAGGGGCATCACAGTCGACATTTACACAATTCTGTTAAAGCACATTATCAACATTCTGGCATTTCCACTTCCAGTGACAACTGAAAATATAGCTCTTTCATGTGAAATTCTAATTAAGGTTTAAAACATTTACTTTTAAAAATTGATGTCTACAAGTATGAAAATTGGGTTGTAGAATGAATTCTTAATTACTTTTCACGTCTTCAGCGTGCTGGGAATAATATATCTAAAAGCTGTTATTCTTCACAAATTTCTGTAAAAGAACCCTTTAATTATGGAGATTACAATAAAACTAAAGAAAATTTAATCAAATAGTCACATCTGTGAGTTATTACGATATTATCAGTCCATCTGATGATTTAATTACTTTATTCTGATCTTTTATAGAAAGGGAATATCTATTCTATAATTGACATAAACAGAAATAGTGATTGTTAGATAAAAACAAAAGTCTTAAACAGTAAAGAATATTGAAATCATAGACTCCAAAGTGTTAATCATTAGGGAATGCATTAAACACTAAACAAAGACAACAAATAAACACAGACTCCTGGCAAATCCAGAGGTGGATCAGTTGTTATGGAGCATTTAGCAACCTCTGTCAAATGATCACATCCACCGTGAGTCTACAGACAACAGACTGAAAAAAGTGTGACATTAACTAATTACAAAACAATAGAATAAAGTCTAAAAAGGGGCCCTAACAAGTCGCAGATTCTAATGGTAACTATTTCCTTCCAAAATTTTTCCAATTGTGTAAAATAAACATTTTCAGAAAATTTGGTTACATAAGTTAGAGATGATTACTTTTTAAAACACTTTACACTTCAACAAAACGCATGACAAATAAGAAACTTATTGAATTTTAATTTTCTTCCCTAAAAAAGCACATTTGAAAAGTTCGAAACAGGTCACTGTCCAGCTCATCTGAGGCATATTGTTATCGAATCTATGGACCATGTTTCATCAAAATTCCCAAAGGAATGAAAGCATTATAGTGGTGATAAGGAAAGATGTGCAACTGGAGAGACGGACGGACAGACAGAGAGTATACCATAATATGTTCCATCTGATGACAGTTGTACAATGAACACAAGATAACATTACATCAACAATACACTGAACACAAGAAGAAGTAAATATAACAAAATAGAATATTAAAGTTTTGAATTTTGAATAGTGTTTTACGCCACACTCCACAATTTTTCTGTTACTCCGACATGTTTTTAATAGTGGAGGAGAGAACCTGGTTATAATGTACCGGGAAGAAACCACCAGCCTTCTGCAAGTAAACGGATATATTTTATCACAAAAACCAGCCTAGCCTAGGTTTATATGACACCAATACATTAAACAGAAAAAGTCATGTGATACCAATACATTAAACACAAAAAGTCATGTGACACCAATACATTAAACAGAAAAAGTCATGTGATACCAATACATTAAACAGAAAAAGTCATGTGATACCAATACATTAAACACAAAGTCATTTGATACCAATACATTGAACACAAAGTCATGTGATACCAATACATTAAACAGAAAAAGTCATGTGATACCAATACATTAAACACAAAGTCATGTGATACCAATACATTGAACACAAAACATCATGTGAACCAATACAATGAACACAAAATGCCATGTGACACCAATACAATGAACACAAAATGTCATGTGACACCAATACAATGAACACAAAAAGTCATATGACACAAATTACCATTACAAGGAACACAATCTTTCTGTAACAGGGACTGTTATAGGAGGAGCAGATATTACTTAACAAAAACACAGTTTGTGTCTCAGCTACATGTACATTAAAAATGTGTATAAATAGAAATTCTTAGCAAACACTCCAGCATTGGCTCAACTTTCAGGTATACATAAACACAAGGAAATTTAAGCAATCAGAAGTTTCAAACTGGTCATTATGGTATAAGCAGTCATGTTTATAGTCCTTAAATAAACCTATTACTGACCTATATAGTTTGACCAATCACTGAATCAGTGGCTTTTGTGACCATATTGGTTGGCTATATGGACAGTCATGCCCAAAAGGCATATCTACATTTGCCCATAATTACTGCTAAAGTTTCATTAGGATCCAGAACTGTTTTTGAGAGATGTGTTGGATACATGTTTTGACCAATCAGAAGTCTTAGTCTGAATCATGACTATGGAGCATACTATTTATTGATTTAGGTGAGTCTAAATTTTACCACAGTGGTTGATGAGTTAATTAGAAGTGAAAAAGGAGAGAGTCATCAATCACAGACAGAACTGTAATCCTTCACAGAGGTCATATAAAAGTTGTCTCCATTGACTAATGTACAACTGTAATATCATCTAGTCATGAAACAGTCATGGACATTGTAGGACTGATAGACTGACTTATTGGTACAAAGTATTGTCATGTGACCTTACAATGTGACAATGGAACTTTACATATGATCTCGTATTTAGGTTCTGGCATATGTCTGGGTTCTGAACTGTTTTGTCTCAATGAAAACTGATTTCAGTATCATCAACTATACAACCTTATTTTTTTCCGCCTAATTAAAGCATTCTGTGATGCAACACTACATACTGTACTTGAAACTTTAATTAAAAACTATTTTTAGAGTTGCTGATACCTCATTTACTTTTATTGACTTTTAATTAACAAATAAGTACCTGCCAAAAGTTTCTTGAAAAAAATTCTAATGATTTAATTTTGTGTACATCAAGAAGACATTTAAATCAAATAAGAGCATAGTATGAAGTAATTCATCTGGGTCTGAAGTCAACTAATTCACCCAATACTCAATTTCTATTTATGTCATTTTGACCGAGTTATTTATAAAATTTTTCTGTAGACTGATGACGATATCATTTTTTTTTTTTCATTTACATCATTAAAATTTGGTCAAATTCCAGAGGCTTAATTAATAAGCTGTATTTTTCAAAATTTTGTTTCCCCCTTTTTTACTATATAAATGAATATACAATAACAAAGAAGAAGGGAGCCTCCATGGCCGAGTGGTTAGAGCATTGCGCTTTAAATCACAAGGCCTCTCATCTCTGGTTCGAATCCCGCTAGGGTCATTTCAATTAAGTGGGAAAGTTTGCCAGTTTTCTTGCAGAAGATCGGTGGTCTTTACCCGGGTAACTGGGGTTTCTCCTCCACCAATAAAAACTGGACGCCATTATATGACTGAAAGATTGTTGAGTATGGCGTAAAACAAAAAATCAAATCAAATCAAACAAAGAAGAGATATACAAAGGCTTAAAAAAATTCTTCAATTCCTATATATTTTGTGAAAATTGCTTAAGAAACCTGGGTTTGGCACTTTTTTCACTTGAAAAGCTCATCCTTACTATTTGTATATGAATACCACACTGGACCTGACCTTATTAAGTGTTCTAGGATTTTCCTGCATTTTCAACTTTACAAGGGAAAGTTCATACTTGAAAATGACTTTCCCACAAAAATGCAGTGATGGGATTTCCCTGTGCTGCGAAGCTGAAAAACATCAGGTATTGACTGCATTCATACTCAAATGCCAACTTATTTCATGTATATATATAAAAAAAAAAAATTTACAGTCAGTAATAAAAGAAAATTCATGCATGTATTTATTTAATTAATTGTTTAACTTGCCCACGATTAATACGAGTCTGAAACTTGATTTTCCTGTTTCGAATATTGACTTGCCATGGGTGACGGGAAATGGGAATCCTAGAAGACTGTTATTTTCACAAAATATGTAGGAATATAAGATTTTCTGTAACTGTATATAACTCTTTATTTGTAAGTACATCAAGTGCAAGTAGTAAGAGAAAAAAAAAATAAAATACTTCTTGTGTAAACAAAGGTAATGCCACTTTAAGACAAATTTGGTAAACTATGTAAAAGAAGTAAAAAATGTCTAAATCTGGTTAAAAACAACTTCTTTTTTCTGTCCTGCAGAAATTTTCATGATAGTTTACCGTTGTAATGTATACAAAAATTGAAAGAAAACTAAGAAGAAGATTCTCTTAGATATTCAATGTTCTGACCCCTTTGGTACCCCTATGAGTCCTAGACTGTTTTCATTTGTATACCTAAATGCTTCTTCACATGGGGATATTACCTGCACGTTTGGCTGAAACTGGCTCATTGGTTCTTGAAAAG
Organism: Atrina japonica; assembly: GCA_030159075.1. Taxonomy (NCBI): domain Eukaryota; kingdom Metazoa; phylum Mollusca; class Bivalvia; order Pterioida; family Pinnidae; genus Atrina; species Atrina japonica. The sequence goes on from BROG01000179.1 coordinate 848,864, forward strand.
AAGTAAACCACTTCTAAAAGTTAATGAAGAACTGACATTTTCTCTTTACTTAGATGCCTGTGACCTTGAAATATTGTCACACTTATCTGTAGATAATTCCAACAACTTTCTAATATGTCTTTCTATACAAAAACTGAAAATCACTTAGTTTTGAGTTAATAAGTCAATATTATAAAACCATTCCATGTCATCTGTTATGTCAAAGGCATTTAAGAATGGATATCAATTTCATGTGTAAACTTTGTAGATATCGGCGTAACAATAATGTATACCAAATTTGAGAAAAAATTAATTATTGCTTCATGAAGAAATCATTTCAAAGATGTACCAAATTTTGACACTTTTTGGCACCTTTTGGAGCTCCTTTTTACAAAACATGAAACCTCTTCACAAAACCAAGCTCCCTGCCAAATTTGGTTGAAATCTGTCCAGTGATCCTTGACACTTAATCTTGATACAGGTGGTGAACGGTCCTTACCAATTGTTGGTCATAGGAAGTGACCATCACAATTCTATCAGACAAGAATTGAGGTCCTGTGTCACAGATGGAGTGGCACATTAAGAATCATTACTGCATTTGTTTACATCCACAGCACAGATAAAAACTTATGACAGGTCACATACAGCTGTGGCATTTCTAAAGATTATTACCAATGTGTTAAAAATTCTTACCAGTGTGAAAAAAATTCATACAAGTGTGCAAAAGATTCTTACCATTGTGTTAAATGTTCTTACCAGTGTGTAAAAGATTCTTACCAATGTGTAAAAAACTTCTTTCAGTGTGTAAAAATTCTTACCAGTGTTAAAAATTCTTACCAGTGTGCAAAAGATTCTTACCAGTGTGTAAATGATTCTTTCCATGTAAAAGATTCTTACTAGTGTGCAAAAGATTCTTACCAGTGTGTAAAAGGTTCTTTCCACTGTGTAAAAAATTCTTTCAGTGTGTAAAAGGTTCTTACCAGTGTGTAAAAAATTCTTCCAGTGTGTAAAAAATTCTTTCAGTGTGTAAAAGGTTCTTAAAAGTGTGAAAAATATTTTTACAAGTTTGTAACAATTTCTTAGCAATGTAAATCACTAAAACAATACTTTATGTAGAGTTCTTCTTTGATAGTCCTATATATAGACACTTATGCTATGGACTTTTAAAGTCCACATGATGCCGTTACACAGGTACTATGACATGTGTTTTCAGTTATTGGTTAACTCAATATAATCATGTTATTTCTAATGCTAAGTGACTGATGCAAGAGCTGTTAACACTCATGTTAAGATCAAGGGAAGTGATTCCATAAGGATGAAAAAGAAGGAAAATGGCTCATTTGTTGGGGATTAATGGGGGAAAATAATTCTTTGACATCGCAGCAAAATTTTGAAAAAAGAAGGAATTCTTTCAGTTGGAGAAAATTTCCATCCTTGTAAGATCTCAAGCTTGACATAAACTAGATTTTAAACCTTATCTCTTATTTTGAAATACCAACAAAATTTTAACTTTTCACATTAAAAGCCTCAACTGAAATATTTCACTAATTAGATAATTTTTCAATAGTGACATATTTCAGCTGAAGCATTTATTATGAATAGCAAATGTTCATATGTGCTTTTCATCTTACCTCAGTAATTATACAAATATCATTTAGATTATATACCTTCAAATTGCCACAAAATAGCTGAAATATAGTTGAAAGTGGCATTAAACAACAACAAACAAACAAATAAACAAACAAAATAAACCTTCAATTTTGATATGAAAAATATAATGCTGTACCCCAATAACACAGTGCATATTTTGTAAAATAATATCACTTACTTCTACATCTGTTCACAGGCATCTAACCATGATGTAACTCCCGACTGTATCTTCTGTCGCTGTAACAGTAGGTAGTGCTAGATCTGCTGTACAATTCCTAGTTAACAGTAGGTAATACTGGATCTGCTGTGCACAACTCCTGTGACATATGTCAGCAGATATACAGACTGTGGGAATAAGATGACTCTAGTAGAACTGTAAAAGGGAATAATAACTGGATGAAATGTTCCATCACTTTTAACAATGACCTGGATGACATTCAAACTGACATGTCATGTATTTAGTTTCACTGATACATTGACTTGGTCAGTATAAAGGATTTAATTCAAATTTAACTTTTCAATGACCACTTATTTAAAGGTCACTTAACTTAATGATGTGTTGATACCACAATTTCTCTGCTGGATACAACATAATTGTAACCCCGGTGATGAGAAAGTGGAAAATTTATATTTGTACCAATTTGTCACAGTAAACTGTAGTTTTATTAGAATGAACACCGAAAATCAGTACAGTATTTACAAATTCATATTTTGCTACATATTTGATTTTTTCTTCCTGAAATTACCCTTCGCCTTTCTCATAAGATGTTACCTCGAAATAAATTGAAATATGTCTATTTCTGTTTTTTAAGTGTTGTTCTCAGGTAAGTGTAGTCGCTGAGTCGTCATTTGAATGCAGAATGACGGAACAAGGGTTATTCCTAAGGTCTTATCTTAGAGATTCCCTATGACCCACAAGATAAAAATTTATTGGTCCAGTTAAATTTGTGAGTCCCATTGAGTAAAAAGGATATTATACATTCCAATTATTTACAAACTGGTTAATTGAAATGAAGACATATTTTCACAGCCATGTGACTGTACATACAGCTTATATGAATTAAACCAAAAAAATGCTATAAAATTTATTATGATAGACCATCATTCAAACTTGAAATTCATGAAAACAATGGCACCCATTTTCAGTCTCAGATTCAAAATCTATTCAAATATACAGCTTTTGTGCATCTTTTGGGACTCAGTTTTATTCACTGTGTGCATCTCAAAAAAGATTTTGTGTCAGCGACGCCTAAATCATGTAAAAGGGAAAACTCTGGACTGAATATTCAAATGGTGATTTTACATTCAAATATTCTCCATTTTTTACATTATTTACCTTTAAGCCCCAGTCACACATGAACATGACCTTTGGCGACTTTACGAACATGTATGAGACCTCTGATGATACACCAGCAACAATTTACAAACAAATATGGACTTCTAGCGAACAACAGCAAACGCTTTAGCAACCTTTTGGTTACTGACAATGCGCTTACAATCTTTGTTTGTTGAAAAGTGTCCCCATGTTCACAAAATATTCTTTGTGTGATTTTTTTTTTTTTGCATTTAACTTCGTGCAATTGTCTTTAAATTGTTGCTCATTATTCCCAAAAGAGGTTGCAAACGATATTTCAGTTTTGAAAGTTTGCTGGCCGTCACAACCAAAATAAATCACAAATGATTCGCCTAGATTCGCCACTTTGTGTGACTAGGGCATTAATGTTTAGGTGGGTACTATGCTCTTATAGTGTTGCTGTGGAAAGCAATAGTGCCCAAGTGATAGCGAAGGTACTATTCTGCCTTCAAAAGCAACACTATGAGAGCATAGTACCTGTTACATTATGTCATTTATTTCTGGCAGTTGCCTCCCCTATACCATGCACTACATACCCTGTGCACATGGGTACTTCACCTGTATCATCTTGCACTTGAATTGGAATAAATGGTGGATCACACACAGATTTCTGTGTTGTGATTTCCTATAACTTGTTGCACGCTACCAAGTAGTACCTTAATACCACACCTCACAACTTGACAGCGCCCACCTAAACAGTCATTAATGGGGATAGTGCATCACATGACTTCAGGTTGATGGTGTACATGTCTTGTGATCAATGTAATTCATGTTTTCATGGAGACTTAGACAATTTTATATAATTACATGTATCAACCTTTCAAGTTCAATATGCTTAGGCAGTATGTAACATTGTATTACATGGCAGTTGGATACAGAAATTCCACTTGAACAAAAGTCTATTTTTTTAAATGGAATTTCATTCACAAAAATATTTTGATGACATCAATTCCATTCATTGGAGATATTTGATGACGTCATTAATATTGCATTCATGATGCCTACACAGTTAAATAAATATGGTGCATATGATAACTACACAAATGACATACAATGTCAAAGACGTCATCCAATAAAATCCCAAGGATTTATCATGTGACACACTAATCATTTACACTAATCATTTGTGAATATTTGGACAAAGTTTCACTTCAAGTTTTACACACTTATCTTACATTGTTTTTAAATACCAACACCTGATTTTGCTCTCTTTTCTACAAGTATAAAATAAAATTTTCTTGATAAGATTCATCTAATATGCCTCAGTGGAGAATGAAATTAATACTAAAATCTCATGTACAGGAAATATTGGCAACATAAAACTAATCATTACTGCTCCCTAAAACACTAACTCTTTTACTTATTGTGTGTTTGCTTTATTCTGGCATAATTTCCAAGCATGGTATGATTTGGGGAAACATAAAGATGTCTATTGGAAGGTATTCTGGCATATTCTGCTACAGAAAAAAATGACTGCTTTTAAGCTAATTTAGGTTAGTTTCAGTAAATCTGATCATTTGTAACACTGTAGTAAATTGTATGAATAGTGTGTGTGTGTGTGTGTGTGTGTGTGTGTGTGTGTGTGTGTGTGTGTGTGTGTGTGTGTGTGTGTGTGTGTGAAAGAATTGTCACATATGTCTGTATTAGTAATGTATTATGTTCATATAATTATAAAAAAAATAATAATAAAAAATTCCATATTTGGGATCATGTATTGTTTTGCATTAACTTTCAGCATCATCATAAAAAAATAACCACCTCATTATCAATAATGAAGGGGGCCTACATGGTCGAGTGGTTAGAGCATTGCGCTTTAAATCACAAGGCCTCTCATCTCTGGTTCGAATCCCGTTAGGGTCATTTCGAATTAAGTTGGAAAGTTTGCCAGTTTCCTTGCGGAAGGTCGGTGGTCTTTACCCGGGTAACCGGGGTTTCTCCTCCGCCAATAAAAACTGGACGCCATCATATAACTGAAAAATTGTTGAGTATGGCGTAAAACAAAAAATCAAATAAATAAATAAATCAATAATGAACCAACAGTGTCTCAAAAAGAAACGTACAGTCAAAGAGGAGTAACTTTTGGTTTATACAAATTTAATCTTCTAAGGGAAGTAACTCTCATTAATTAAAAGTTTCTTGGAAGAATAAAGACCTCTACTCCATAAGGCTGTTCGGTAAATGTTAGAAATCTTATTTAGTGTACATACATACATTGTCTCAAGACTTTTTGTATACTCATTACTGTTTTGTAGTAAATTTCACATTATTACAGGAGTTAAATTAACAGTAGTGATAAAAACGCTAGCCAGACTACTACATGAACATGTGCACTATTTTTAAGGCTCCTACTCACCATGGCATTTCTCCATCATGAGAGTTAGTACTGTACTAATTGTCCAGGTGAGAATATTTAATTCTGCATTAAAAATTCAAGCTCCTATTCTCTTTTCTTATTTCAGATTTCCAGTGCACTTCTTTATTCACACATATTTAAGTGCCACTGTGTTCCAATTAATCATAGAAATGTTATGCTTCTGTGTTATATGCATTGAAGTGCTCCATATCCAGGGCTTGACATAAAGGAAAGACTCTAAATTTTAGTAAGAATTAATAGGAAAATTTTTAATATCCATGGGGAGATCTGCATTTGTCTTGAAGAAATTATAAAAAATTTACATAAAAATAGGGAGTCTCCCTATGTATGAGGGAGACTTGGCAAGTATGTATTAATAGTTTTAAATTTATGTCATATTTTAATTCCAAATAGCAAAATCACAAGTGACCTTAAAACGACACCAAAAGCATCATCCATGTGATTCATCCAATCCACAATGTTTTCCTTTAACAAGCAAAGCCACTGGTTTCTAAATGCATGTATTTGGTCATAATTCCATTTCATCCCAGACATTTCATTTTCAATGACAAATTATTAAACAACTGACCTTGAAAACTTCCTGACCTCCATGTCAACCGTTTTTTAAATGAAATGTAGGCCTATTCCAGAGTAAAGGCGTGAAATGTCTGTTCTTCTTCTCTTGCCGCGGTTCAGTACTCACGTGACATCAAAATTATTTCTATATCGTCCATTCTCAGTAATATAGTGCAAATAGGTGTCACACCAAGATTAAAAATAATATGTAATATGTTACTGACAATGTTTGTTGTTGCAGTCGTTAAAATGATAATAATAAGAAAAATACTTTGACTTCAAAAGTTTGACTTCCTAATTTTAAAATGCTTTGACTTTCAAGCGGAAACATTAAAACTGAGATTAATGAGATTTAGACTTTAAGCGGGCGCAAAAATGTCAAAACTTGTCAAATTCTCATTACAGACAATTCATTTACCAACAACCTTACCAAGCGTTCATTTTCAACACATAGCTTTGATAATCTAACATGTAAATCTTCTAACTTGGTTTACGCCATCGAATGTTCTCTTTGTGGGCTGCTATTAATCTCTTACACAGAGTTGTCGGTCCTTGCATTCCTCAACAATCTGTCAATGTCTCGCCTGTGAACATTTTCTAGCAATATGTGTAAATCTACTATAGAATTTGCTCTTTATAAGGTATCGTTTTTTTTGCATATATTTTTAGAGCTGACATAGAAAAAATACTAAGGTGAAAATACTTTTTTAAAAATGGATATAAATATAGGGACTATTTACTTACTCTGTAAAATTTTGTTTTTGTATACATTCTGTGGGTTGTATTGTTCTGGGACTTCAAACAAGGGGATGCCGAACTTGACACTCTTTCGGAGTGGGTTAAGTCTGTCAGGGATGTTCTTAAACGAAGAATTCGACGACTTTAAAATCAGTCTGTCAACACCAATTTTTATGACCCTGATGTTGTTAGAGAACTTTCCCGTCTCCAAGAACATTTTATTATCGTCCCTGCAGACAAAGCATCTAACAACTTAACATTTGTCTGTAGAATATACTACAACAACACTCTGATAGAGGAACATGGAAACCATATACAAAATGTATACACTTTCACCGATTGTTTTGTCTCTGAAATATTAGATAGAAATATAAACCGTTCGCATATCTTTTGGAATACAGACAAGTGAAACAGAGCTTGAATTGCCATACATTTATTGGATTCCGAAGATGGAAAAAATATTTAAACACCGATTCATTGAGGGGTCATCTAACTGCTCCAACAAGCCTTTATCCCTTTTATTCACCACTAACGCACATTAAGCAAGGTGTTTAGATGTATTGTACGACAGCCTACTGAATAAGCGACGTGGATCAAATGTGGATCTCAATAAAAATCAAAATAAACTTTGTTGGATCATCTTAACTGATTACTGTCCACATTTCAAACATATTACAAGCATAAAGTAGTTTGATTTTTCGAACCTTTAAATTACAAATCCTCACCAAAAACAATGAGTTCTGTGAAGGAACACTCTGATTCCAATAACAGGTAAACCGAAAACGATATTATCAGTACTGAAGTTTATAGTAGACAACACCTTCGCGTTTTTTGTAGGTATGGTTTTCAGCAGATAATCGACATTCCAATGGGAAGCAACTGTGCCCCTCTCCTGGCTGACATCTTTTTCTATTCGTGTGAAGCGAGATTCATACAGCTTCTATTCTCCACAGGGGAAAAAATAGCATCTCGGTACAATTTTATTTGCAGGTAGATAGACGAAATCAAGAAATCTATAGATAATCAAAAATTTCAGAATTACCTCGACCAGATGTATCCTGTTGAGCAGCACATCTGCCTCTTACCTAGATTTTCTCCTGTTGATTGGCAAGGTCAACTTTACACTTCCCTTTATGACAAGCGTGTGCATTTTAATTTCCAAAGTACTGCCTATGGTATTTTCATTTCACAAATTATACATCATGTCAGGGCGTGCTCCTCATATTCACGTTTTATTCTGAGAGTCAAATGACTCTCCAATACAATATCATACAGGGATACGTTATTCATTAAAATCGTCACTAAGAAAGTGTTATGGTCGATACGGGTATCTTATTAAATGATATGAAGCCTACTCTCAAGAATGTTAGATACTATTCTGGATCACGACCATATACAATGACTCCCTTTCGCCAATCAGTTCTAAAACTAACTGATTACCTTTTCACCGAGCTTGACCTTTTAACCGAACTCAAGAGGTTTCCAAGCGACGGGTGTGAAATGCTTACAGGGTACGCTGATTCCTTCCGGACACATGGTCCCATCACAATCGGGATTCAGTTCTTTATTTTGAAACCAAAATCAATTTTTTGTAATGTAATGGACTTGGAGTTTCAAATATCCATTGGTACTTATTCATTTTTACTTGCATAATTTCACAGGTCAGTATTGGGTCTTCACCACTGTCCGCCAGTCGTCTCTGTCGTTTGCTATCCTCTTTGCTTCGTCCCATGATAGCTTAGCAGTCCGCAGCTAAGGGTCTAATGTTCTCCTCCATGTTAGTGCTGGTTGGCCTCGTTTGCATTTGCCTTGGGGGTTCAGTCAAGAGCTTGGCGGGTGATGTTTATTTGATCTCTTCGCAGGATATGTCCCCAGTACTTCCTTCATAGCTCTTCATTTGAAATCCTCTCGGGCCATCTTATCTTCCGGATTTTGCGAAGGCAGTTGTTGATAAAGATTTGGAGCTAGTGTTCGATAAGTGAAACTCCCCACTTCATCAATCGACTGATTGTTAGCGTAACATGAGATTCACTCATGTTGTTGATTCTCATGCTCTTCGTTTTTTTATGTTGCTGTTGAGTTCTGTCTGATTAGCTGTTTGGTCCAGACTGTCTTTCCCTGATGATTATGTTACAGTCTTCCAACTTTTTTGTGAAGGTCCACTGTAGCTCATAGCTTCTCTGGTTCTCACAGTGTTCATGATCCAGTCAACCACGAGCGAGAAGAGACAACAAACAAACCTGAAGTAAGCTTGTGGAGACGGTGAAGGAAGCAGAAAGGTGCGTGTTGTGTCTTGCATGACAGATCATGTCCTGGTACAAACTTTGTAACAGTCCTATCAGAAGATTGGCAGTTGCTTTTCGATCCACTTTTATGAATACTGATGGGGAGTCATCACGACTAGGGACTTTACTATTCTTTACGTTATTTGCTGTTTTTAAAATTATTTCTTTTTTATAATTAGTTGACACAGAAATTGTTCAGGTCTTAAAGTAAAAATAAAGAAGTACCAATTTATAATTGAAGCTCAAATCCATTAGAACACAACGAATTAGATATGCAATGGACTCAACATGAAGAACAATTGTGAATCCAAACCAGGATAGGACCAGGTGTCCGGAAGGAGTCAGCATCCTCTGCTGGCATGACACACCCGTCGCAAATGTTACATGGAAAACTTTCAAGTACGATGAACGGGTCAAATTCGGTGAAAGGGTTAAGTTTGGTGGAGAGGTCAAGTTAGGTGAAAAGCACGTCTGGCGAAAGGGAGTCAATATCTGTGGCCGTGCTCCAGAATGCTATCTAATATTATTGAGAGGGGTACTTCATAATGTTAAACAAGATCCCCGTATCAACCATAAAACTTCTTAAACGACGATTTCGAGCGTTCAATAACGTAACCTTGTGTAAGTAGTTTATTGGCGAGTCGTTTCGCTCTCAGAATAAAGCATCATAAGAAGAGCATGCCCTGGCATAACGTTTAAGTTGTGAAATGGTAACACCATAGGCAGGAGAAGATGTTAGAAATGGGATGTTCGTGATATGGAAATTGAAATCATAAAGGGGTGTGAAATTGACCGCCCTTTCCAATCGACAGGAGTAAATCTAGGTAAGAAGCAGAGGTGTTGCCCTCTGTCGTCTCACTGATCTCTAGCTCAACAAGATATATCTGGCCGGAGTAATTCTGAAATTCTGAATTATTTATGGACAGGACGTCATCAATATACCTGTAAGTAAAATTTGATCGAGATGCTAACTGTTTGTTTCATTTGGAGACCAGAGACTGTATAAATTCCACTTCATATGAATACAAAAAGATGTCAGCCAAAAGAGGTGCACAATTGGTACCCATTGGAATGCCGACAATCTGTTGGAAAACTTTTCCCGCAAAAAACTCCAAATATGTTGTCCACCAAAAACACCAGCATCTTGATAATATCGTTCTCAGTCTACTTGTTATTGGAATCCGAGAGTTTCTTCACAAAATAAGGTTACTCATGACCTAACACGAATTATTTATATCTGCGATTTCCATTTTTGTATACAAAGGAGTTTTGTGTAATAGATGCTAACCTGTTTTTGAGTTTTTGATGAGGAATTGTTGTGTAAAAGGTCAAAAAATCAAAAGACTTTATGCTTGTAATGTGTTTGAAATTTAAATGTTCCAACAATTCTTTTGAATTCTTTAGGATCTAAATATGACTGACTCCGCTTCTTGAGTAGGGCGTTGTACAGCACTTCTTAAGATCTTGTTAAATATGTGTAAGAAGTTTGGTGAATAAAATAGATAAAGGCTTGGTGGAACACTTCGATGACCCCGCAATGAATCAGTGTTTATGGGGATTTTTGTGTATCTTTGGAATCCAACAAATATATGGCAATTCAAGCTCCGCGTCACTTGTGGGTATTCCAAACGCTGTGAGAACAGATTTATGATTATCTAATACTTCAGAATCCGTGAGAGTGTATGTAGGATTTCCAAGAAGTGTGTTGAGTCCAAATTCCTTCTTGTAGAAAGCTGAAGTAGTATCGCTTGCAGACAAATGTAAAGTTGTTAGATGTTTTGTCAGAAGGGACGATGATAAAATGTTCGTGGAGGGGGAAAGTTCTCTGACAACTAAAGGATCACGAAAAACTGAATTGTGTTTTGTCTTGACAGAATGTTTAAGTCTTCGAATTCTTCGTTTAAGAACATTACCGATCGACTTAATCCACTCTGAAAGAGTATCAAGTTTTTTTGGCGCCATGTAAACGAGACAGGTTCCCTATATTTTGGGCCTTTGAATAATAGATCTCTCAGTTTTTTGTTACGTACAATGTTGAGATCACCTGTCAAAACATGACCACATGGTGCGTAGATGAACTCAGATGTAGAGCAGGTACAAGGTGGAAGGTTCTGAGGGAAAGCTGGGTAAATTGAGTTGCTGCAGACTAGCTTTGTAATTGAATATTTTAGAGGCAACTGAACGCGTATAGCCACATGAAATACATGGTGAATCTTTGTATTGGAAATATGGAGTGATCTTACTTTGGACGGATTTTTGGTTCAAAATATTGCTTATATTCAAAGCGTCAATGCCCTTATTGGCAAATTTGACCTTGAGGAACGGGCGATTACTCGTTTCTTTATGTTCATTAGTACTGACAGCTTTGAATAATCTATTTTATTAAATGTCCAAAATGATACCATGAAGTCGATACTCTGGAGAACCAGCATCAGTAAAACATACTGTCATTGTAAATTTGTTACAAGTCATTTAATGTTTTCAAAGGGAGTGAGTACAGTTTTGTACGGATATGGTGAAGACCTAATTGACGCTTGACAAATGGTAGAAGACATGAATGAATGAATTTCGGGTTTGTTATATTTCCTTGCGCCATGGCTATGATGTCTTATACTGGTTCGGTCAAATAGATTTAAAATATTTACTTATTGGCATCCAGGACTGGTAAGATTCTCTACTCTATCGACATGATCATTACATCCATGTGGTGCAGCAGTTTCCAGCTGTCGATTCCAGTGTTCTTCCCGTTTTCGTCTAAAACGGGTGCTTAAAATGGGGTTGTTTGTGGGATGATATATCTTTTCTAAGATGCGAACTCTCAGGGATATGATAGAATGGTCAGGCAGATTAAAATGTTTGTATAGTAACTGGTTACTGCCATGGGTAAGTTAGGGTTGTTTGCGGGATGATATATCTTTTCTAACACACGGACTCTCAGGGAAAGGATAGAATGATCAAGCAGATTGAAATGTCTGTATAGTAACTGGTTACCGCCATGATTAATCTGGAATCGGTGTCCGGACATTCTACTACTCAACTTTCCCTTGGTTCACCAACATATAGTATCCCACAAAGAGAACATTCAATAGCATATGCTAAGTTGGTAGATTTACACGAATGGTTCTCGAAGCTGCGGGTTGAAAATGAACGATTTGTTAGGTTGGATATAAATGAATTGTCAATATTTCATGCCAAAATAGTCATAATCAGTTCCATCGTTTGAAACTATGAAAAAATAAAAAATATTATAAAAATAATACCAAAGTTATAATGCTCAAGGCGATATCGTTTCTGTCGATTAGACTTCATTAGTGGAGCTCCAATTTAAAAAGTATATGTATTTTCTAAAGAGAAAGTGGTATTAAAAGAAACTTAAACGTGTTATCCAATTCTAATTTTTAACATGGGAAAAATACTATTTTAAGACATTGAAAACTGACATAGAAATATCAAATAATATCAGACGTACATAAAATGCAGCCCAGTTTTTTTTAAACAAGGATTGCATTTAGGAAACGTTAAAAGCAAAGGTCCCTTAAAATAATATGAACTGTCGTTGGCGAAAAATAGAAAACATAACCTGGTATAACCGGTCTTTTTTTCAATCTGTAAATTAACTTTTGGCATTTTATAAAGACTTCCGAGTGTCAAGGAAGCAGGTGCGATTTGCTTATACATGTATTTATTTCAAATTCACACCAAAAAGAAGTATTATATTGATTCGGTTATGTAGCTTCGTATCGTGTTTTCCCGACATTTTCAGCTTCAATGCATGTACAAGCAAATGTATATAAAAACGCAGATACCAAAGTATTAATCTTCAGGATATCCAGGAGACATATACACCCGCCGTGTGTCCAAAGTCTGGACAGCCGATATCGAACAGGTAACTCACCATTTAATTCAGTGAAACAGAGTAATTACAAACAAGAAAAAAAAAATTGCGGAACGGTAACATCAAACGCGATTCGCGATATCCCTGTGATAGTAACTTATCTGTATGTGAAATGTTCATATGTTTAACATGCACTTGCATATCGGAACACATATTTGAACATGCATGTTAAAGGTCATCGGAGTGTTTGACCTAGAGGTCAATGGCATACCATGCCTACAGATGATACGGTATTGCAATACAGTATTTTTAGACTTGAAAAAGCGGCGATAAATGTACAGTAGTTACATTTAATTCCGTGTTCAGAAATAGTTTTATCGTATCGAAATGGATTTGAGATATTAAGATAATTTCCGGGAAAATGCAGTTTATAACAGCTCGATACATATTGCTTTGAAATAAACGTACTAATTGCAAGAAAAAGAAATCCCAAAATGTTTTAATAGGCAATAAACTTGCAAATCAAAATATCTCTTTTTGGAATGCTTAATGTCATGTTAGTTTTTATGATACTATATATAGCCAAATAGATGTCACGATTTTGAGTGCATAATGTATAATATAATCGCTAAATGGTTGAAGTGAAAGTTACACAACATTAACATTGTTGATCATATACTGGTGGCGCCCCTTGCGGCAAAATTCAAATAACGCGTTATGGAGCTGCCTATAATTACTATCATATATAAAACTAACTGATGATAATTTCACCAAACTTGACCTTTTCACTGAACTCTAGAGGTTTCCGTGTAACATTTGCGACTGGTAGAGGATTTATATTTTATGATTATTTTTCATGTTGAGGAGACCATTTTTACTTCTTCGTTTTTACTCATTCACCACTAAAACACATTTGGGCTTGCATAATTCATTGATTTATAGATGAGTTCATTATTTCTCAGGGGCTGATGAGTTATTGTTGTTTTCGAAATAAGTAGAACAATTGGCTTATTAGATTGGCTAATTGCAAGTAAATAACTTTTATACTCTCTTAGTTCACACCAAAACATTACTTAAAAATGCTTATAGAACTAAACAAAAGCAATATTTAGGTACGTACATGTGTATGATATTTACAGTCGGAGAAACAGCAATGAAATTTGCAACAGATTTAATAGAGCTTTATCTGTCTCTTCTTTTCAGTCTGTCTTATAAGATTTATGAAGACATTTTGTATTTTGATAAGAACGTCGTTTAATTCACCTCTGAGGGTTGGTGTAATAACACAGTTTACCACATGACTTTGAATAAAAGCTATTCAACTCACTTTCACATGAGTTCAGAAGAATATCATTACGTTTGTATTTTTGAGAATAATTTTCAAGACTTTTTCTTTTTTAGAATAATTTCCAAAATTATTTGTTTTACATATGTATGCTCTATAGCGGAACAGTGGTAATAAAAGGACGAACTTAAGCAAGCGTCACATGTAACACGAAACACACGCATCTTGAACATGAAAACATGGCAAACATTGGAACATGCCTGGAAACCCCGGAGTGGGATCAGGTGTCATGGATGAATAAGCATTTCCCTGATGACCGGTTACATCCACCGTGACTCCATCGTCATATCGATCACAACAATTGAGGAATCAACTCCTCGTCACAATTAGTATTAAAGATGCTAAGATCAAATTATTCAAAATTATTTCAAATTCAAAATTCACAACCAATGTCTCAAAGGTATCGAGAAAATATATACAACTTATTTACAATACAATCATAAGTAAATGTTCAAATACAATATGAGGAAGCTTGCCAGTTTATTTGCATAGGAGAACATTGTTATCGGGTTCATGCCTCCACCATTAAAAACTACTATTTTTTTTATTTCAAATATATTTCAAATTAAGTTGCACAAGGATAAATCTGTCGCTGAAAGGGGACCTGTGGTCCCTCGAAAATAGTACAGACGAATGCGTAGTAATTTATATATACATACAACCTCTTCTGTTTGGAGGTAATAATTATTTCTACTTTCACTTTCTCTCCCGGGGACCAGAGGTAACCCAATGTTATATCTATAGGGGACCAGAGGTAACCCAATGTCATTTCTATAGGTATGTGTCTATAGGGGACCAAAGGTAACCCAATGTCATATCTATAGGTATATATCTATAGGGGACCAGAGGTAACCCAATGTTATATCTATAGGGGACCAGAGGTAACCCAATGTTATATCTATAGGGGACCAGAGGTAACCCAATGTCATTTCTATAGGTATGTGTCTATAGGGGACCAGAGGTAGCCCAATGTCAAATCTATAGGTATGTATCTATAGGGGACCAGAGGTAAGCCAATGTTATATCTATAGGTATATATCTATAGGGGACCAGAGGTAACCCAATGTTATATCTATAGGGGACCAGAAGTAAGCCAATGTTATATATATAGGTATATATCTATAGGGGACCAGAGGTAACCCAATGTCATTTCTATAGGTATGTGTCTATAGGGGACCAGAGGTAACCCAATGTCATTTCTATAGGTATGTGTCTATAGGGGACCAGAGGTAACCCAATGTTATATCTATAGAGGACCAGAGGTAACCCAATGTCATTTCTATAGGTATGTGTCTATAGGGGACCAAAGGTAACCCAATGTCATATCTATAGGTATATATCTATAGGGGACCAGAGGTAACCCAATGTTATATCTATAGGGGACCAGAGGTAACCCAATGTTATATCTATAGGGGACCAGAGGTAACCCAATGTCATTTCTATAGGTATATGTCTATAGGGGACCAGAGGTAACCCAATGTCATTTCTATAGGTATGTGTCTATAGGGGACCAGAGGTAACCCAATGTCATTTCTATAGGTATGTATCTATAGGGGACCAGAGGTAACCCAATGTTATATCTATAGGGGACCAGAAGTAAGCCAATGTTATATATATAGGTATATATCTATAGGGGACCAGAGGTAACCCAATGTCATTTCTATAGGTATGTGTCTATAGGGGACCAGAGGTAACCCAATGTCATTTCTATAGGTATGTGTCTATAGGGGACCAGAGGTAACCCAATGTTATATCTATAGAGGACCAGAGGTAACCCAATGTCATTTCTATAGGTATGTGTCTATAGGGGACCAGAGGTAACCCAATGTCATATCTATAGGTATGTATCTATAGGGGACCAGAGGTAAGCCAATGTTATATCTATAGGTATATATCTATAGGGGACCAGAGGTAACCCAATGTTATATCTATAGGGGACCAGAGGTAACCCAATGTCATATCTATAGGTATGTATCTATAGGGGACCAGAGGTAAGCCAATGTTATATCTATAGGTATATATCTATAGGGGACCAGAGGTAACCCAATGTCATTTCTATAGGTATGTGTCTATAGGGGACCAGAGGTAACCCAATGTCATTTCTATAGGTATGTGTCTATAGGGGACCAGAGGTAACCCAATGTCATATCTATAGGGGACCAGAGGTAACCCAATGTTATATCTATAGGGGATCAGAGGTAACCCAATGTCATATCTATAATATGTATCTATAGGTGACCAGAGGTAAGCCAATGTTATATCTATAGGTATATATCTATAGGGGACCAGAGGTAACCCAATGTTATATCTATAGTGGACCAGAGGTAACCCAATTTACTAACTTTATATATGTTGATAGGAGACCAGGAGTAACCCAATGTTGTATCTTTTGTTTGTTTTATAGGGGAGAAGGCTGCAACCTTTAATCGTTTGACTGATACCGGTTCGGTAAATGCTAACCGTTTAAAGATTTGTTAAACGATTAATTAAGCATTCAATCTTCCTTCAATTGTGCTTACTTTAGTCCAATGTCTATGTCCTATGTTGCCACTGATGATAAAGTTTGATAAATATCATGAAACTGAAGACTAATAACGAAAAAAATCGGTCCCTGCTAGTTATTTAGCCCATAACAACAACTCCTAAACAGAAAAACAAGTAGTTTAAGTCGGTTGATTCGCAACAGGCAAATGTGAACTCTGGAGAAAAAAGACCAGTACACCTCTTGGCGAGTATAACACTTTTTCTGATTACAGCTTTGCTTTAACAAGTGCAGCCATGCGACAGTCTTAAATACGGCATCCCTATGATTTTTTAAGGGTGTGATAGAATACCAATAGACTCCAATTAGCAAGGTTAGAGTAGTTGAAGAGTAAATCCGGAGATGATGAATAAATACTCGTCGTACCTTTAATGAATTCATAAAATAATAAGAGATCGTGTGAAGCAAAGTGCACATTTGATCCAAACGCTAATAAGACAGCTTGTTGCATTTTTAATGAAGATCTGAAATGACTGACAACGACTTCTAAATGATCATTCTTCATATTGATATAACCAAATCCCAATAGTGATTGAATGTGACCCCGTTTTGTAACATGACATCCCGTAATGCAATGTATAGAATAGAAAAGAATGCCTACATAATGAGATGTGCTATCAATTTTACATTACAACATGTATACAAATAAACATAATCATTAAATTTATTGCGAGACTGGAGACTTTCATTTTATGGTTTCCGGAAGTGTTGAACTATTTTTATTTGCGTAGACGAACGACATTTGTGTGTGATATCAGGGGGACCAGAGGTCCCCATTGAGCGACAGAATTATCCTTGTGCATAGAAGGAGCTGTTAGTTTCTTTGAACGCGGAAGTAATGACGTAGTAATTTTATTTGAGGCAAAAACGCTATTAAATTTCAGATATGAAAGTGATGTTGGTTTGTTTCATAAATAATCAGCATCTAAATTTTTTTAATGCAATTAAGGTATAATACCGCGATTCGTATTTTTGAAATAACGATAAGTGGGAGACATTAGTCGAAATATGGGAGCAATCATTACGTCATTGCTTTTGATTTTGATAAGAGCATGATATCCTATTATATAAGTTTAGTGGACGACGGAAATTTGGAACAAAATGTTTTTTATCATTTAAAATGATTTCGTTTGTGCAAAACGGAATAAATATAACACCGAAAACGAAATGTGTCGTATGAAATATTGATGATTGGGAGAACAACAAAGTGAAAACGGGTCGGACGATTTACCGAAACAGACCTTAATTACCGAAGCACACCATTTTTACTTTTATTTCGACATAACAACTGTAGTACATGTAGTACATGTTAAAGTCTACATATAATAAAATGTTACTTTTAACACGAGTTTTGTGTAATAATGGATAA
Source organism: Atrina japonica (assembly GCA_030159075.1). Lineage (NCBI taxonomy): Eukaryota > Metazoa > Mollusca > Bivalvia > Pterioida > Pinnidae > Atrina > Atrina japonica. Next base: position 866,890 of record BROG01000179.1, read on the forward strand.
AGTCAGAATTATCATGTTAAACAAGATCGAACCACTCTAGCCGGCTAGGCCAACAATGAACGAAACAGACTGGAATATGGACTTGTTTTAAAAAAAAATAATTCTGAATTATTCCATAAATGTTTTTCTAAATTACGTTTTTATATTCTTGATATATACTAATATTTAATACATTTTCTTAAAAAAAAAATCCAAGTTCTTCACCATTGTTGACAACCATTATGCCAGAACAGTGAAAATTACTGCAACTGTCATTTTGTAAACTTTTTACATATATAGACATTGCTACATCGCTGATGTCAATTGCTATATTAACACTACTAAAATGAATGATTACACTGGATGAATTTGACCAGGAAACATGATGACCACTCCATTTCTCACTACTGTCTGTGAACTTGGTGTTAGTTGACGGGAAATCGCCGTTAAATTAGTTCTGTTGACTCTATTTTCACAAAAATGTTATCTGGTGGGACTTTTTGTCGTAATAGATATTAAGTAACTGATAGCTTGCATTCATTTATTCCCAAACTTCCTTTGAAATACCTTTGGCGGCGAATTGATGCTTTGCATCAAATTTTTCTTGTATGTATATGAAAGGCGATTTCAGCAATCTCCTTCTGTCCTGTCTTAACTTTTTCCTTATCATTTTAACCAAAATCCAAGGCGGGAGTTGTTGCACACCCCATATCCCTAGCCCTTTTGATCCATCATTGATATGTCAATGGCCGTAAGTTTACATTAATTTATTAATATGATAATTAACTATTTGGTTACTTCTTTTATCATGATATAAACATTCAGGTGTTGCCAAGATGTACGAAAATGAGGATGTAGTTACGAGCAATCACGGCAGATAAGAGTAGGCTAACTTTAAGTGCTAGCTTTATTTTATTCTTTATGCCATACAACATATGAAAAAAATAACATTATGTACAAAATGATGATGGTATATTATACAATGTAGAGTACATTGCAACTTAGCCTAAGTGTAATATAAGGTCGGGGACTGTGGGCATGTATAATATACAATCTTGGAATTTTTAGTGGATGACTGAATAGTACACCATACCCGAAAACCTATATTGACCGAGGAGGCGTTCCGAGTTCTTTACAATCCAAAAGTGTATACGGTAACTTCCATATTCTATTTTTAGACATGATATTCATATATATATATATATATCCTATTCTTATTATATAAATTTAAAATAAACGGATTCTGATTGGATAAAAACCTACTTGTACAATTCAGTGCCATTAGTGGTATTGCATATCTCTATGCAATAACGTCAATTTAAACATTCCTCAATGATATGGTTTCATATTTCCGTTAAAATATACATACAAAAATACATACTTACACATATATAAATAATATGGATGATGTAAATATACTTATGACTACAAAATGCATATATTTGTCAATATAACTTTTAGAAGCAAATATTATCACAAAATTGATTAATAGGCCAATATCACTGATAAGAGTAATACACATTTAATAGTTATGATAGTGGTCACAGAGGTTTGTTTTTATTTTTCTTCTCCTGTTCCACGTTTATTTGCAAACCATTTTTATACTGACAAATGAAAAATGAAGCTGCCGGACTAACCCTAACCCTAATCCTAACCCTGCAAATTTATCACTCCCATCTTTTGGTACCAGCGCAATTTCTGTGATCCGCCCTTGTGTACGGATTTCTCAATGCCACATTGTATAGATTAACAGAACACGTACACTAAGTTCTTCCGCATACCAGTACTATAGCTACTGAACGTAATTTGTATTCTTTGTACACAAAATGAAAGTACATCACGTGAAATACTGAGGGGTTTTCAGAAAATCGTATTTGTGATTACGTATTATGCGTTGTAGATTAATTTAGATTTAGACTTTCTGATATAAAAAGTCTAGGTCGCTGTCATCTGATATCAAATTTGAGGTTTGCTGTAAACAAAATGGCAACCCCAGGAACTGAGGATCAAACAAGAATTGTAAGTAGTCGGTAGGGAGTTAGATCTACCTCTTCACAAATGAAACATCAAATTTAATCTTAACGTCTAATTCAGAAAAATATGAATGCACGTCGGTTCAAATATATTTCGATTGATCTACATGCAGAAGAATATCGTATCAAGTTCATACTCGTTTGGATAAAGTCGTGTAAGACCTTTAGATCTAGTCTAGTTGTATGGCGTATTTTTAGACAAAGTAAGAGCATAATTAGGCGAATCGTCAGTTACATGATTTTTGCTTCACCGATTATATATATTATATATTATAACGTGTGTGTGTGTGTGTGTGTGTGTGTGTGTGTGTGTGTGTGTGTGTTAAGCTATTATATTCTATGACATGGTCGCGGAAACTGCATAAGAACGAATTATCAATAATACTCCCGACATCAACATTGCTTTTGCCTTAGGAATATACTGTAAGTTTATTTGCTCTCATTTGAAATCATATAAGATTGATAAAAACTCTGAAATGTGTCTGATAATTGTTAATGTTTTTATGAAATGACAATGTTTAAGGGGGTTGCCAAGCGACTTCCTCAGGTCCGAGTCTTTGGGCTAATTTTTAACTAAAGACATGAAATCAATATGGGTACCTAGACCAGTCTGTCTATTTCAGAGACCCGTCTTATATGATGTGTTATGATAGAGCGACGTCTGTCGGTAACGTATTACCGGTCTGTGATTTCTACATACCTAATCATAATAACTATATTATCCTAAAGTATGGGATGGCAAGTTGTCATGACCTTGACAGATATGAAGGTCATAAAGGTTTTTCCTATACAATGTATTGGCCTTTTGCTCTATTTGCACAAATTCATTCAGTTTAGTTATGGATTCTGTCGAAGATTATGCCAGACGATGGGCCAAACATGAAGACGCAGATCCAGACACTTTGTCTGAATGACTGAAAGCCATACGATGGTTGATAAAATCTCGTATTCGAATACTTTAAGGGACTATGAAAACACGTTATCCCTCTGTATTTAATGATCCAGAAGTAGTAACTGAAATGGATAGATTACATGACCAATATGAACTGGTACCAGCAGACAAAGCCTCAAATAATATAGTTTTTATTTGTAAGGCACATTATTATAATTTTTTATTAGAAGAACTTGGGTTTAATACGAATTCTGGAAATCCTACATACATACGTAGCTCACTTTCAAAGGACGAGATCCTTCAAAATCACGTGTCTGTATTACGCTCATTTGATATACCGACAACGGATACCGATTTCGAGCTACCACATTTATATTTGTGACCAAGCAACTTCCAACACGTAGATTGGTTTAGAATATTTTAATCATACATATAATAATTAAAGTGGGTATTTATAATTACTTGATTGAAATACAAAATACTAACTTCATGTTTTTCAAGATAAAAAAATAAAAAATTTAAAAGTTACAATTATCAAAAATAGTAATCAAAATAATAATTACCTTCAGTGTTCAGCGATGGAGTTTCGAGAATGATAAATTTCATACTGATACAATTTAGATAGAAATCTGAATTTATAGAATAAGATTTGGTTAGAATTGGCTTAGCCTGGACAGATCTACCCTAAATTTCAATAGGTTTCCAAATAAGGAATAGTGAGTTGAATCTGAACACTCAATGACAGCAAAAACCAAAAAGGCATAAAGTAAAACATAAATTAACATAAACTAACCATCAGGTGACAACAGGCTTTTACTGTTTTATGGACTAAAATAATGTTCACTTGTCCACATATTGGATACCTAAACTTCATAAAACCCCATATAAGCAAAGATACATAGCAGGATCCAGCAAATGTTCTACCAAACCTTTATCTTTACTCCTTACCAAGATATTGACAGCTGGGAAGGTGAAACTTCAACAATACTGTACAGTTGCTTATTCCAGAAGCGGTGTAAATCAGATGTGGATATTTAAAAATTCTAAATAGCTTTTAGAAAATTTGAAGGCACACAATTTTTCTCGAATTCACAGTATCAAAACTTATGACTTATCTACTCTTTACACAACTATTCCACATAAAAAATTAAAAGAAAGACGTTTCAGCATCATAGACAACTGCTTTTTCACTAAAGGTGGTACCTGAAAATTTAAATATCTAGTGATTGGCTATCTGGATACTTCTTTCGTCAAACATCACTCTTATTGTACACATAAATACACTAAAGTTGATATAAAAACATGCTGGAATTTCTAATAGGCAATATATTTATAGTGTTCGGAGACATGGTCTTTCAACAAACTGTCGGCATTCCTATGAGAACCAATTGTGCTCCTTTATTGGCCGACCTGTTCCTTTATTCATATGAAGCAGACTTCATTCAGAAACTGCTGAATCAAAAGAAGAAAAAGTTAGCGGTGTCTTTTAATTTGACATTCAGATATATTGACGACGTTTTGTCAATTAATAATGTCAGTTTTCATACATATGTCAATGCGATATATCCCAGCGAACTAGAAATTAAAGATACAACAGAATCAATACTTAGACATTTTACTTATTATAAACACAGACGGGAAATTAGCAACTAAGCTATACGACAAACGCGACGAAATCGGCTTTCCCATCGTAAACTTTCCACATTTACGTAGTAATATCCCTCAGTCACATATGGAGTTTATATTTCACAAATGATTCGATATGCCAGGGCGTGTACAACATATGAAGATTTCATATACAGAGGTAAACTACTCACTGACAAATTATTGACACAGGGATACCGAAAACCGCTTTTAATGTCAACGTTCCGCAAATTTTACGGTCGGTATAATAGGCTTGTTTGCGACTACTCCGTTTCACTAAGTGAAATGTTGATTTACCTTTTTGTTGGCGGTTGTTGAGGCGTCTGTACCAATTGTGACGAGAATACACTCCTCACGTGTTTCATTGGACTTGAATGTGGACTCACGGCGGGTGTGACCGGTCGACAGGGGATGCTTACTCCTCCATGGCACCCGACCCCACCTCTTGTTTTCCAGAGGTCCGTATTTGTCCATTTTTACCGGATTTGTATCTATGTCCTGGGCATTCTATTGATTTATACTTTGGAATCTGAATTTTTTTATATTTAAGTCAGAATAACCAATAATTTACCATTTGTGCAATTTTATTTCTGTCTCAAACGTTCCGTATCTGAATGGGATATTTCATGAACGTGGTTCAGGTCACACATTTAATGTCCGTTCTTTGTGAAGAAATTAACTGCCATTTCGGGGAACCACAATCCTCTATTTGCCTATTATTATACACCCCCACCCTTACAAAAGACACACACAAAGAAATGACGGATTGTTATGTATTTTTTTTTTTTTGCTTTTGCAATACCGTTGGGTTTTGTTATTGATAATATTATACAGATTTAATTGTACTCCAGTGATCGCACAGACTAGTGTTTAATGTCGGACACTCTTGAGGTTTGAAAATGATAGGTCTGTCTGTGCCTCACTGATGTAAGTTGTTGTCCAAATCAATGATATATCGTATAAGTTATGTCCCACAGTCACCAGCATATGGAGTTTATATTTAACAAATGATCCGATATGCATGGTCATGTTCAACATATGAACATGTCACATGCGGAGGTAAACTACTCATTGACAAACTATTGACACAGGGATATCGAAAACCACATTTGATGTCAACGTTCCGCAAAATTTAAGGTCGGTATTATAGTCTTGTGCGTGATTACACCAAGTGAAATGTTGAGTTGTCTTTTCCTTAGCGGTCGTTGAGACATCTGTACGAGTTGTGACGAGGATTCGTTCCTCGCGAATTTCATTCGGATTTCACTGTGGATTTACGACGGCTGTGACTGGTCGACAGGAGATGCTCACTCCTCCATGGCACCTGACCTCACCTTTTGATTTTAACAGGTCTGTGTTTGTCAATTTTAACCAGATTGGTATCTGAATCCTGGACAATTTGGGAATTTATATATTGGTATCTTAGATTTTTTATATTTCTCTTAAAGTTATTGAGAATTAATTCTTACAACAGTATTTCACTCTGTCTATTATTCTTAGGTGCATCAAAGGTGGTAAGTGAAGTATATCAAATCTGATATATTTAGAGCTGATCATATTTCTGTTTTTGTTACAGATCACCCGTTTTCGAGAATTATTTAAGGGTCGCTTTACTAGAGATGAGATCCAAACGTTGCTAGAAACACACAATTGGAACGCAAATGAGACTATAGAATTTGTATTGTTAGGTTTGTTTTGATTGATTTCATGCAATTTGAAAAAATATTATCTAAAACTTGATAATAAAAATAATAATAATAATAATAATAATTATATTAATAATGATGATGTTGATGATGATGATGATGATGATGATGATAATAATAATTATAATAATAATATACCATCGGGGATCCAAAGAAATAATTCACGAATAATTACTTTTTCAAATAACAACATAAATTATTGTTTTTCTTCATCTTTTTGTCAGAAGTAAATATGCGATGGACCTTTCCCCATGAAAATTAATGGAATCAATTTAACTATTGAACAAAATACGTTTTCAAATTGTAAAATCTAAACAGTACAGAATAGTTATCACATTGTAAAGTTTAATTTTGCTCAACAATCTAAATGTTGTCAAGGTTTCACTGTTGAACCCAGTCAGCTGTTGGGGTAAAAACTGACGGTAGAAATTGAAAATATTTTACAGGTGAAGCTAAAGAGGTTCGAGAGCATATCAGTGGGAAAACTGAGGTAAATATTAATAATGCACCTATTGAAAGTTTATCATCTTTTGATAAGTTTTGGAACCATAAAATGGTCCCAGATGTTATTTCACTTGTCCGAGAGTGGGAGTCAAATTTCAAGCAAACATATGTTTTGGGTAAATAGTTGATGACTTTAAATATCTTCATCAACGTAAGATTGCATAATTAATTAAAATAAAACTAGAATCAAGCACATATGCTGTCTACATGGACATTTTACTTACTATATACATAGACGGGAAATTAACAATCAAGCTAAGTGATGATTTCCTATCGTCAAGTAGTTATATAATCCCTTTTTTCGCCTGCATATGACGTTTATATCTCGCAGTTGATCTGGGGCATGTTCAACTTATGAACATTTCATAAGAGAATAAATGCTTACTGTTAAGCTGTTAAGGTTGTCATGAATAGCGTTTCATGTCAACATTTTGCAAATTTTACGATGGGTATAATGATTTCAATTATAATTTTTCATGAAATGTTAAGTGATTTGGTCGATTGTTGTTGATGGATCTCTTCACCAATTATAAACAGGATTCATTATTCACTCATTTCATTTGAGTTTGATTGTGGACTAGGGACGTGCTTACTCCTCCATGACACCTGTTCCCCCTATGGATATCTTCCATGTGTGTCCAATTTCACCTGATATGTCGATTGTGGTATGAACTTTCTTTCGATTAGTACATTGGTATCTATGATTTTTATAGCCTTATAGAGGATAGCCTTTTAACGTTTTAGGTCAATGAGATTTTCATGCATCGTGAACATGTGAAAATTAAAATTATTTGAATATCTATTTGTTTAATTTGGAAAAATAAGAAAAGACACAAAATGAAATATTTCCAAAAAGAAAACCACCCACCATGCAAGTTGCTATCCAATGGATTCAAACCTTTGTCGTATTATTGGAAAACGATTGTATCGCCAAACAAAAAAGAAATAAAACCAAACACCAAAACAAAACAAAAATGTTCCAATATATGAAATATATGGATGATTAGATGAAATAATAAGAACATAAAAAAATAAAATCTGAGTCCTGAAATTTCCTGTTCAATTGTGGTACTTAAAGAATACCGTTAAACTGATTAACTGGATGTATTCTGAACGTATTTACTATTTTTGTTCTATGTACACTTGCGTATGTGCTTACTAATGTCATACAGGAAGTTCCTCTTAAACGACATCTAGAGGTATTGTCCGATTAACATAAGATGGCGGGGCGTTTGATTATCATACTGATGGTTCAACTTACTTTTCGGTTACGACAAACTGTACGGAAAAAACGTTTTATTCCTCACTGGATACTCTCTTATGTATGGTGACAAGTAGGACCATTTACTCCAGCCAGTGTAATTTTAATGTTATGCTTTATTACCTAAAATTTGAACTCGTCCAGGTCTAGAAAAAGCCACAAGATTCCAACCCGCTAGCTTATATGGATTTTACTATAATCCGACGACGTTCAGAAAAATTGCAATCATCATTACTCATTTCAAATGCAAAGAGAAAAAACTCTTACAAATCCCCAGTGCATCTAAGTTACTCCAGTATATAATATCTTATATATAGAGCCTATACAAAATATAATATCTTATGTTCAGTATAGCATAAAGTACGATACTCGACTGCAATGACCTAGAAAATGTCATGGTATTTTTAGTACTACCGTCTTGTGCTTGAGAACGTGATTTGATAGAGACATATAATGTCATAGAGTGGCGTGACTTACTACTCACTTAGTAAACAATCTATGCATAATTTGAAATATGTACATTTGTGTATTTTGTAACTGAGACTCAATACCTAGCTATTGTATGTGACAGGATTACATCAAAACAGTACAGCGTGATTTGAATGTGGACGATATAAAGAAGAACCACATACTAAAAAGTAATCGGCAATTTGCGTGTGGTGACTGCGACAATGTCTGGTGGAATACTGTACCAAATCGTAAAACGGTACGTGTTAAGAAATGTAACAATATTTTCCAATTATATGTGTTTTTTAGACCACGTACTAAAGCAATGCTGTTCTAAAATAAATTCTGTTTAAAAAGTTATTCAGGATTAGAATGGTAATACGGTACCGACGGTACTAAGACATTTTGTCATTCTAAAAATTACAGCTACGAGTGAACTTTGTTGATCTTGTATGAACATGAAACTGTGATCATGAGATTTTGTGTATTAAGCCATGATCGTCACAATTATTGTTCCATATACAATCACCGTAATATATTGATATGTAAGAACTGTATATTAACAGTGTATATTGGGTGTTCCACAACAGAAATTAGATTATTAAAGTATGACCAAAATCGCCACGGGTATGACCAATACCCGTTTCTCTGCGACATATTTGGACATAATGAAAATCTAAATCTGGACCAAGTTGTTCAGAAAGGTTTTAGCGTAATTAGTCACGAACACCTGCTAATATTTTGTTTTCACTTTACCTTGATAATGTAGCCATTTCGCTCAAACTTTTTAAAACAAAGATGACACTACTAAACACAGTTGTATACGACAGATTAAAAAAAATGTCTATGTACCAAATTTTCAGTTTAGAAAATGTTACTTATAGCTGATGAACCTAAAATCACCATTTGAATAAGTCTCTCTCTCTCTCTCTCTCTCTCTCTCTCTCTCTCTCTCTCTCTCTCTCTCTCTCTCTCTCTCTCTCTCTCTCTCTCTCTCTCTATCTCTCTCTCTCTCTCTCATCTTACTTTATCATTAATATTGAATATAATCATGATTTTTTAGGTTTCAAAATGCAAAAAATGTCACAGGTCTTTTGATGCTATACCACATGAGGAGGAATGGGGCAAGGCAACGTTTGTCTGTAAAGATTGCGACAACGAATTTACGTATGTTCTATTGTTCAGTATTATTTTTACCATTACTATCATTATTATTATCACAATAATAATAATAATAATAATAATAATAATAATTATTATTATTATTATTATTATATCACCATTATTATTATTATTATTATCATTAGTAGCAGTAGTAGTAGTAGTAGTGTTAGTGGTAGTAGTAGTAGTAGAAGTAGTAGTAGTAGTAGTGGTAGAAGTAGTAGTGTTAGTAGTAGTAGTAGTAGTGGTAGTAGTAGTAGTAGTAGTAGAAGTAGTAGTAGTAGTAGTAGTAGTAGTAGTAGTAGTAGTAGTAGTGTTAGTGGTAGTAGTAGTAGTAGTAGTAGTAGAAGTAGTAGTAGTAGTAGTAGTAGTGGTAGTAGTAGTAGTAGTAGTAGTGTTAGTGGTAGTAGTAGTAGTAGTAGTAGTAGTAGTAGTAGTAGTAGTAGTGTTAGTGGTAGTAGTAGTAGTAGTAGTAGTAGAAGTAGTAGTAGTAGTAGTAGTAGTAGTAGTAGAAGCCATATTTCCAAAGAGATTACACTTCCATCATTTTTAAATAATGTATTTTACGATTGTACACACATATAATACATTATCTTTCCATCATGATACGAATAAAAGTTTTGAAAACTAATTATATCATAGAAATTAGATAATGCTCGGCATTTGAAAATGTTGAATTAAATGTTGAATTAAATGAACTTATATATATATATGTGTGTGTGTGTGTGTGTCCTTAACCTTATCAACCCTACAGGCCTTAATCAACTGGTCATCTACAATAGAAAATGACATACCACTCAGATATTTAGGGCTGAAAGGGTTAAAGTTGAATTGTTTTCGTTATCGAAAATATTGTCATACGCGTTGAACTTGAAAGAAATATTTCCATCCCTTAAAGTCAATTCATATGTAGACCTATTGAAAGTAAAATGAATCGTAAACGGTGATCATTGTTAAAAAAAACTTGATATTTTTTTACAAAACACTATGTTATGAGCATGTATTTTACATATCTATTTAATACGTGATATATGTATCATTATTTACATACCGACTGCAGTTCCCTTCATTGCAAGTATATAGAGCGATGTGTTGGATTTGTCAGTAAACGCAGTCACGTGACCCGAGTGTTAACCGTTTTATATTTTGGCGTAGGAATGCATGAATGAATCAATAAATAATAGAATATCACATATATACTTCTTATTTATTTAATCTTAAAAGCCATACATTACCACAAAACAAAAACAAAAATCACAGAAAGAAATCGGAAACACAAGACTAAATCCACATCTGTAGCACACTGTACAGCCTACAGGCCCATATCGTAATATATCTAGGTCATGTTATGATGTTATGACCTGAACCACAGACCACAAAAAATGAAAGTTCGCTTCTTAGTTACAACAGAAAAAAGAGAGTTACGCCTAGTGCAACTTTGTCAAGCATCTCTGATAAACAGGTCGATTTGTTTGCCTTCACTAGATATTCCTATCAGAAACAATTCGTCACTCGCATCGTGTGAAACCAGGCCGTGTGAAAGAGGCGTACTTACGTAAGTTACGTACCAATCAGTCATCATGTTTCCCATCTAATTGGTGAAAAAATGTCAAATAAAATGGCTACTTTCAGTTGTCATGAATGAATTTTAGCTGTCTCCCTTCTCATAAGTCTCACTCAAACTTTCTATGGTATATCCCATTAATAATATATCAGAATTCAAACGCAAATTCGTTGTAAATACATTATACAGCATACTCATGTGCGCGGTCATTTGCATTTTCAATTTTCTTTGACACATTTAACCTTCTGGTTACCAAGCAGACGAATATTTTAAAATATTTTCAAAATAAATCTGACACTTATTCAAAATTTTCCAAATCATTAGTTTCTTTCAAAATGATATGAAAATAAGAAAATAAACCTTAATTCCATTTAGTATTTCCGGACAGAAAAGGGGAACTACTTCTCGTCTCACACAGCTGTTTGGCTGTTATGTCATATGAAAAACTCCCACCGCAAAGTCAATTACATTGAATGAATTTTGTAACCAGCTGAATACAGATTCACAGAAAATGGTATTATATATAAATATAAGGATTGTTTTCATTTTTGTTAAAGCATTGAGTATAAATGAAGTGGATTATGAAAAAAATTAAATGTCCACAATTCATTGCATTTATACTCAATGCTTTCAAAAAATGAAAAACAATCCTTAACTGTTCCATTTTTCCCTTTGGTCATCGCGCTGGCAGAAGTAAAAAAAGTAAACAAAATATAGAAAAAGTTTATCCATTCAGTTAAACAATAAAATGAACATCTATTTGAGTTAATTCTGTTATAGACTCAATGTTAATTTACAAATTGATGGACATTACGTATTATGATATTAGGGGTTTTGGACAAATGAATGCAACGCAGAGTAAATGTTACAAATGTGGATCCATGGTGTATCCTTCCCATATACACCCACCTGTGCACGGCCGTTTAAGTCGACGGAGATCAAACAACCACCATTCCTGTGATGCCCCCGACTGCTTCAACCGATACGGACACGGTACGCTTGACTGATTATCATGAGATATAATGTTACAGTAACTACTAATTGTCAGTGATACCAAATCTCTCTCTCTCTCTCTCTCTCTCTCTCTCTCTCTCTCTCTCTCTCTCTCTCTCTCTCTCTCTCTCTCTCTCTCTCTCTCTCTCTCTCTCATTCATAACTTCATATGGGAAAGTAACGATTTGTTTTAAGATATATCTTTACAACATAAGAGAGATCCCTAGTTTATCAACTATGTTTCATTAATTATTATACAGAAAAGAAAGCAATCGATTAAAATGCAGCTAGAAAGAAGGTATCCCTTCGCTATTAATTCAGGTTTTGTGAACATGTGTTGTATTTTTTAGTTGTTCTTAAGGTAAACATCGCTTCAGCGGTTCTGTCTAAAATATGCAAATAAGGCAAGTGACTGCCACTGAAATATAGTTCATTGTTCGTTGAAATACACAACAATAAGTGAAAATAAGTTTACAACACAAAATGTGAAACTTCTTTAACTAAAAGGAAGGAAATATGGAATGAAATATTTCCGAAAAAAAGATTTAAGGGGGTATTAAACAACTGACTCCCAAATTCAATTTTCTTCATTCTTTGTCTATTAATACTTCACTTTGATCTTTATTGAAATGCAAACTATGAAAAATGTTTATCTGCACAACTTTGAGAAAAATTACATTTAATATCCTCCACCGAGGTATATCTAGGATTCCCTTGAGAAGTGTAAACAGGTCAATGTAATTTCTTGTCTACAGGACCAGATATGAATATTTATCAAAAGCATGAATCTATACAGGAAAAGAAATGTTTTCCTTATAAAATTGCCAAGGGAAAATAATTTTGAATATATATTTTTCAATTTCCGTGTAATGAAGGCTTCAGTGAGTATAGCAATTATAAAACTTAAAAATTGACAATTTAAAAAAATCTGTAAATTCAATTTTCCCCCCAAAATATTTTCATAATCCTTGAGGTATTATCATTTAACATCATGAATACGAAAAGAATTATCCACATAAATTTAAAATATTGTCAACAAAACTATTGTGACACGTTAGTTACGGTGTGTTCGTTATTTTTCTGACGCGACTTAAATTTTAAAAATAGATAAGTAAATACTGAATATGAATCAACTGATTAAATGTTATGACATCTTTTAAAAATGAAAAATGTTTTCTCAGTGCAAATCTTGCAGATAGGGGCGTCATTCCGGTAAATAAGTGTCATCATTGTAATTTACCATGCCATGCCAGACACGGCATCTTTAGGCAAAATATTCCACCATGACTTCAAAATTATATAGCCCGTCAAACATTTGTGATGTTATGACATCACAATCCAATGACGTCAGAAAGCACAATAAACTTTCATTTTTTATGCGAAAAAAGGGTTAAACACTCAAAATCCACAAAATACGGTAAACATCGATAAACATTTGCACTGAAGTTTTGTATTGTGCTGACTTAATACCATGTAACTAATATACATATTGTCCTCTTTCACTTGATAAAGGCCAAGTGGCCGAAAATTTGCGAATTTGGGGTTTTTACTGTTTTTTCGGATCTGATACTTCTCTTTGGAGGACATTAAATTTTATTTAAATTTTTAACACAATGTCTTTCGAACGTCCAGCGTTATTTGGATAGTGTTTAAAATTCCTGCTTAAATCATATAGAAATTAGTAAATAATAGTTCTATATGTTTATCTATACGAGGCCACCATGCAGTTGTATATACAAGCTGAATATTTCATGTCTGTATACGTACATACCACGTTGTACTTGTTATTTCGAGTTTAATGTCTGATTGATTTAAAAGTTTTAATAAATGCAGGCAGTCTAATGGAGGTATTTTAATTGTCGAATTGTATCTCTGTTTCGACTAACATTGCAACTGGACAAACATATTTCTCTGTATCTCCAGAGATTGTTTAACAAATAACAAAACACAGATAATTTCATAATAGAAGCTGCACCACTCGTAACCTCGTTCAGTGGGTTACTATATTATGTTTGTCTACAATATTTTGAAATATTAGCTCTTTTATGTCCTAAAATAAAACCATCTGAAATTTAATGTCAATGTTTCTTTGTTATTTAACATTTTGATGAAAACAACATTGTATGAAGTCCCTCTCTCCGGAATGTTTGATAGTACTCTGGAGCACGACCATATACAGTGACTCCCGTCGATAATTAGATCTTAAACTATAATGGCATTTTCAACTCCCGTCGATAATTAGATCTTAAACTATAATGGCATTTTCAACGACCATGACCTTTTCACCCAACTCGAGAGATTTCCATAAAACATTTGCAACGGGTGTGGTATGCTATCACAGACACCTGGGACCCGTTTTACGAAAGGTCCTAAGTCCTAAATTCTAAGTCTTTGTCCTAATTGTCATAGGACTGACCAATTAGAAATGCGTTGCTATGGTAGTTATGGCTAAAAGTTAGGAACTTTTGTAAAATGGGCACCTGGTCCCACCCCATTTGAGATTAGAAAGTGTTCTTCATATTGAGATAATTTATATATCTAATTTTTCATAATAGATTTTTTCATTTTTACTTCAAAAAACTATTATAAAACTATGTGTTTCATTTTTATCTTATGTACTTTGAAGGTCACAATAACCACAACGTTTGCACACACCCAAAGTCTCGGGAAGATAAAGCCAAACCTCGTGTAATAATACCGAGTACGCCTCACGTGAGTACAGGGTCCACTGTTTACAGCTTGGACCTTGATGATGACGACATTTCAACTGTTTGCTCAAAAGCACCCGACCTTGACGATGTTGTTGAGGAGCACTGAAGAAATGAAATGCATGTCGTGATTGAACATGTAAAATGAAATAAGTCCATAATGTTCTCTTCAGAGTAAAAGAATCACATTATACCAGATAATCCGTCACTTTTATATGATGAAAGTAGGAAGTTATTGCAGATAGAAATATACTTAGTCAATTGATTGTGTACATTTGACCCTAGTATGTGAATGTTGCAACTGATTTTTATTTTTAAACAGTCCCATGCCAATTATTTAATAATTATGTTACATTAAATAATGAAATTCAATATAATTTCAATTTTGTGTTACATTTCATGAACAAGAAAAACACGTTATTGTTATCTAACTTAATAATGTAGAAACAGCTGATGTTTTGAAAAGTAAAGCCAAAAAAAGATCAAGATTATAAGAAATATGCTTCCAGTCATTATGATTTATAAATTTGGAATTTTACTTGTGAATAAGTGGTATATATCGTCTGTAGTTTTTTTGTTGATTTTATACTCTCAAGATTACATACACAAGTCCGCTAGGCAGAGGGATGGAATATTATTTTAAACGTCAGTTTCTAAATTCTTCTAAAGCTAAGATAGTCATCTTTTTACAGTGGTTACTCTTAGACAGATTTTGGCTATACGTTTAGATTTATTATTTGGTCTTGTATGATACCACTTCTCTTTAGAAAATAATCATCTATTTTAAATTAAAGCTCAACTGCTGAAGTCTAATTGACAGAAACGATCGTCTTGAGCATTATAACTTATTATTATTTTAATAATGTTATATTATGTTTATGATATTTGTCTGTCTAGCCGTGTGTATGTTTGGCCGTTCGTACGTTTTACATTGGTATGTTTGTACTTCCATACGTTTGTACATCTTTGTTCATCCGTACGTTTGGCCAATCGTTTGGTCGTCCGTACGTTTGGCTCTCCATAGTGTTGTTCGTTTGTAATATTTTGGTGAATGTCAAATAACTTCTTTTTTTACCTTTAAGTCAACTTCAGTATAATATTTTGTGTTTTATTGTAAAAAAACTCGATGTATCAAAACCGAAAATTCAAGGAATATATATGCAGTAAACTCAAAAATGTCTCAACATATCAAGAGAATAAATATCTGAAAAGGCTTGATACAAAAATGTCTAAGGAGTAATCTTTTAGAATTGTATTTTTCTCCTAATAGATGACACTAATATTAGTTACGACAAGAGGGAAAACAATTATAAATGTTTGTGTATCGCAATGTCTAAAAGAATAATATTTACAATCTGATAAAATAAATTCGTCATTTTAATGTATATTTTATATTTTGTATATTTTTTACTACTGCAAGCTAAAGTTACAAGGTCAGATTGATATCTAGGATAATCATAGAACTAAATTAACAATAATAAACTCGGGTGAACATTAATAATTGGAAAGGTTAAACTAAAGTCTTCATATTAATAGCATATATAATGGATGTCTATTTTAGTACTGTAACGGTTTCATAACAGAAGTTTATTATTAGACATCATATCTAAGTCTGATAAGTTTATGATAAGGCCTACTGCATATCTATCTTGATAGATAAATGACGGTCTGGCAAAGGTCAGTTAATGCTGAAGTAACAGGTGACTTACCTCATTCATAAAATCAAGATGTAATATCTTCGTGTACATATCAAAGACTTGGCGCCGGTAACCGACGGAGAAATTGTTAATTCTGACATGTATGTCATTTACGTATACACTTCATGCACTGGTCACATATTTTTAATTTTTTGTTGTTGAAATCTTATTGAGTTTATTCATACACAAGGTTTTCGTCTGCGTACCATATAAGTCACAGATCTGCCTTGCTGGTGAAAACTTTTGCATTCTGGTCTAGACAATGAGTTCTGATTAATTATCATGTTCCCACTTTTTGGCTTTATCCCTGGTAAATAAAAAAGTTGGGAACATGATAGTTTTATCTGAACAGCATATCTTGACAAACTAAAGTGCATATCGTGAAATATTGAATTATTTAATACTTAAAATGCTACTTCTAAAATGCATTATACTGGTTTAGGACTAATGAGAGAACGCATCTAAAAACGGACAAAAGATTTAAGGGTTTTGGATCGAACGTAATGGTAAAAGGAAGAAATATCTGTAAATAAGTTGTATGTAAGTACGATCCAAAAGCCTTCGTCGAACAAGAAACGAAAATAAAAGACGCCATGTTTATTCCAATAAGTCATGCGAGGATCACAGGATTATTTAAGATTGCAAGTGGTTTTCTAAGCAAGACAAATTGGCTTTTTTGTGTATATATTATTATTTCAAAAATATTTTAAGTAGGTGGTCACTTTTATCGCGAGCTTAAAATTGTCTGTTAATGGTGATGTTGAAATAAAATAAAATGAAATTATCATTTTTATCAAGTTTTACCTGGTTGTAAATACCACTTTGATTGAACTATATCTGGTTGCAAATATCATTTTATTGAAAACTGACTGTTGCATAATTGAACAATGTTAATGCCACTAAGGCCGCTTTGGCGTGTTTTGCAATTTACTCTATGTTACATTTTTTATTATAATTATAATTATTATTATGATTAGTATTGTTATTGTTTTATTATGATTAGTGTTATTGTTGTTATTGTTCTTGTTGATGATGGTGATTTCACAGCCGGTGATTCGCTTTGTTTCATTTAGCACATTACTCCATTTTAATTATTAGATGTTTTGTAAACAATGTAGGTTTCTAATGATTAAATATTCATTACAAATCGTAAGAAGTTATTGTGATTTTTAAAGGAAAGTCGTTTCTATTACCAAATATGTTTTTAAAAGCTTACACAATTATCCAAGCTGACTTTGTAACTACTCGAAAGTTGCTTTTTTAGATACAGTGCATCACTTTTTAATGATTCATTACGTTAGATGCAAACGTATTTCAAACATTTAAAAATGAATTTCTGATGCTTTTTGATGCAAAGATACCATAAATCTACTTAATTTAGTAAAGGTTGAATCAAATGAAATCAATAGTGTGATAAAATTATATCCTGATTTATGGTGTTTGTAAGTATATATATATATATAATCTTAAAGTATAATAAAGAATCACCAATGGATATTCTAGACTCCAAGTCCATTATATTCCCATAACCACCGTCAGAAAACAATATATATTACTAATACTACTTACATGTTTATAAATGAAATATTGTAGCAGCTTAGGTTTGGTGCATTACAATAATGTATCCCAGAATGCACCTGGTACTGGCTTAGATAGATATCAAATGATCAACTTTGTATTTTTCGTCTGTGTTCATCACCAGCATTGTCTAACGAAGTATCTGTCGCTGAATGTCTCCTTTTTGCCGAGTAGATGAAGATTAGCTGCTAATTGAAATTATATTGATAACATTTGAACTCGCACTGAAACCCTTCTGGAGCGTGCCTTAGAAATTTGACGTTAGATACCGGTAACACAGAGGAATATTTACCCAACAATTGGAACCTTTCTACGTATACTGTCTCATTATATTTGACAACTGTCTATTTGGGGTGTCTGGTGGGAAAGGTTCGACATGCAAGCGTCACATCCCAGATCCAATTTCCAGCATTAGTAATACCAAATACATTAAAAATGAAAGAGTATGTTCTTTCGCTAAGCAGTCGGCATCCGAAATAAAAGTCATAGGTCTTTCGGATCAGACTTGAAGCCAAAGATCCGTGCCATGACAGGCTTGAAACGTAAAACAACCCTCACCGTATTGGCATATCTTTGCGGCACTTCATAACAGGATGTAAAAACAATAATTGAATAAACAAATACAAATTTGTACTGTAATTGCAATGAACAAATATTGTCGTAAGAATAAAAACTAAATGACGTCAATTATGAATGTGTTTTATCTATCACGTATTCAACAAGTTATTAGTCAAAGTAGATAACATCAACGCAGAGGTGTTTAGTGAAAAAACAAAACAAAAAAAAACATGTTTATCTTTCGTCTAGTATGCTACATATATTATGCAACATGCATCACTAATCCTTTATTACAACAAAGAGCAATTGTTTTACATATGCATGTAGAATCTATTATCAATATTTCTGTATATCTGGTAACTTTTGGCGAGCACTTTAATCTCAGTAGGATACCCAATATCTATTTCGTATGCAAAAACAATCATTGTTACGATTCGGACATTAGAAAACGCCAGGGCGATGGCCTATGTGTTGGAATCTATGACTATGCGAAAAATTGAAGGGGCTGTGAGCTGTGTAACCAAAACATTTCGATTTTTTCTACTTTTAGTACTTAATGTACAATAATAAATAAGAGCTATACACAGGCATAGAAAATCTTGTATTTCTATATTTTTGGTGAAAATAAGATCAGGTTCAGTGCGGTATTTATATACAAACAGTAAGATTGAGTAAAAAGGGGAAAACAGCACTATTCCTTGAATGTCAGACACAACTTTTGACGTGAATGAAGAAGATTGAATATTTATTTAAAACGAAGACTTCTGCAATGTTAATCCGTGATATGGACCTCCAGTAGTCTTAACCTGGAATTTGACCCCCTCTCACTCTCTCTCTCTCTCTCTCTCTCTCTCTTTCACTCTCTCTGAGATACGTCAAAATGCGACCATTTGAATTGAATATTGTTATTTTTTTCAATGCGGATACCCAAAGTGATACCCACCGTGTAACTTGAAGCGCAGTGTGTATTGAAGTTGACCAGCCAACTTGCTGGCACCGAGATGCTAGCAACAATATATAATTTTATGTAATCGGTCTTGCGCACTTTGCCCTGTATGAATCCCAGTTTAGCGTCAAAATCATCATATATTCACGTTTAATCAAAACAAGAGGTTGATTTAATCATGACATTTATATTGTACTAAGTAGAGAGGACGTTAAACAGCATAGACGTGGCCGTCACGTAACATTAAGTACTTAGTATTTGCAATGTACACCTATCATAAAGCACCTGCTGCCGAAATTAACATCATTGCCAATCATCGTAGAGCCTATGTTTTGTTGTGATAATCTACTAACTGTCAGTGGGTATAAAATCGAGCAAACTGACACAAATTCGTTTCATAAATCGAATTGCTGTCAAAGTACCTAATAATGACCACGGGTTTTCTTCTATTAAATTTTCTTCCTAGTCACCTAGACAATTGTTCTGGAGACAGACACTAAAAAGCATGGATTGTATTGCCCGTTCAACAATACGTGTTTATATTTTGAAAGACACTGGTAAACACAGAATGGAAATCAATATGATTCTTCAATGCAGAAATGCGAAACTCCGGGATCCTTATATATGAATAAAACGTTATTTGATAACGAAATGAAAATATCGATTGAATTATTTGTTTCTTCTCCCTGAAAAAGAAATGAAAATACTCTATAAGAATAAAACTAGGAAGGACAACACGATTAGATATATCGTTCCATAATACATGATACAATTTCATAAGAAATATAGTCGTATTGTATGCAGTGTATTACGTGGATTTTTATTTAAATACAACTACCGTATTTACATAGACGCTCTGCTTAATGCTGAGAGTGCTAATTAAATAAGGCAATTTCGATATGCAGAATACCGACTGTTAAAGTCCGTATAAATGGAATAGGAATCGAAATACTGGAGTGTTTTATCAAAAGAACCAAATGCATAATATTGCAATAAAAAAGAAATATTGGTGGTTATACATAATTAGAATAAGGAATTCGACAGATCCACTAATTAATTTACTTGTAAAATATTTTAAGCATGACCATATGTAGCGATATTAATGATAGATACTATTGATCACAATATGTAAAACAATCGTGTTTCACAGTATCATTCGTTGAAGCTTTCATAAAACAACTATAACAAATCTTCAATATCAGAATTACAGAGAGTTTTGGCATTAATTATCTATGGTTCTAGTATGAAAAGGAATATAGACATTTTTTTAGTAAAGCCAGATAAGAATCAATACTGTTTATATGTCATCACTCTCATTTGAGTTTCAAACTGGCAGCTTTTTACAGACATCTAATTCATATCTAGACATCATAGGTTTGATACTGAATGTTTGTTCTAGCTTAAAACAAACAAATGTAAGACTTGAACATCTGTACAGTTAGATCACACATCCTGTTATATCAATGGCTGAATTGATAATCTAGCTATGATAAAACTAATACTTACATGATGAACACGTCGACACGATGTCGAAGGAAAACGAACAATGATATTTGGCATGATAAATGAGCATCACGTGATATCGGTTCCGTTGTTGATGTACGCACTTCTGCATTGATTACACATTCTGATAAATGATATAAAATGACATCACAGTTTAATTCTATTAATCACTTCTATTGCTTCTTTCATCATTATCCACTAAGAGTTTTTTTGACCGGTGTTTTGCCTGAAATAACCTTTTGTATTGCTTGTTTGAACTTAACTGATGAACTAGTTTTACGCTGCCTACCCTCACGAATGTATTTAACACGTCGATATTCTTTGAATAAATCATGAAACATGTTCGTTATTTCCGATACTTGAGTCCAATCAGCTGCAGATACTTCATAAAATTTACACCCAATTTCGTCTGCTAGTTCAGACCCCTCATTGGCGGGAACTTGTCTATCGTGCAAAAGATCTGCTTTATTTCCAACAAGGATACCACTAATCGTAGATGATCTGCGAACTATTTCAACTTGACGTTTAATATTTATAATTTCTTCAAAACTACATCGGTCCGTAATGGAATAAACAAAAATAAAACTGTCAGCCCACAGGGCATATCCGTCTTTCCAGCCATCTTGTTCCTACAAAACATTAAAGATATAATCAGCTGTGATCATAGATGAAGATTATGTGGTAAAATTGATAATAATGTCATGTAAACAGTATTATACCACAGCTGCCCTCTATAACAAAGATATTAAGACTCTTGGCGTAATATAAAAATTAAGTGGTGCATCTCCAAACTAAGAACTAGAACGTCGTACCTACAAACAGATACTAATATCGCATTGAATTCCGCTATTGAATTATCAACCAATCATTAACAATAAATATTGCCTAAATTACAGATAAATACATTAAACAAAATATGCTGTGCAAACTCGCTTTATTCTAGTCTATTGGGAGGTCTAGAACCGATTTCCCAGGATCACGACTAACTGAAAACAATATGCCAGCCAAACCAAATAGAGGATAAATAAACCCGGAATTCCTCTACCCTGATGAGTCGATGGCTCTTGTAACCGGCCACTAGCGGGCTATAAAGACAAGAATACCGACTTCCACATACAGGCTGTAGAATATTGTACTTGAAGTGATCCAGGATAAAACGTTGACTTTCAATTAAAAAGTCAAACTGAATGATAATGTACAAAGCCATGTCAGAGGAACCAATTTCTCCAAGATCCTTCCATGTAATTGACTTTAAAATGTAACATTTACCCTGTGTGTAAGAACAGAACGAATTGCGCAGATGGAATAAAAATCAGAAGTCAAGGTCAGATCAGGAGGATGCTTAAAATATATTGCTGTAATAATTACTTTTGACTTAAGGATAAACATAAAAAGGCCATGAGTTCGTTCACATTTCATTTGTGCGTGTTGTATTTAGCAGGAGTTTGTCTTTAAATCACATATCGAACATTACATGCAATATCAGCAATTAATTTTTCAGTAACACATAAATACATGATCAGTTTTGGCATTTACACGTTAACAAACTTGAACCGAATATGCAACAGAGTGCTGAGTCAATCTCGCAGAGAAAATAACCATGTTTATCCGTGAAGGATGAAAAGTGCATTGATATTTTCGGGAATATTATCCAGAACTGACAGTAATTAATGACTTTGACGTAACCATTTTGATTGGTATACACAAGATTTGTGGTAAAGGATGTCTGAAAACGTGAAAATTAATTAGGACAGTAAACAACTAAAGTAATTTCTACATGGTTATATTGACAGCGGTTAAAATGGCAAAATTATACAAATCATTTGCAGATTATAAATTATTTCTCGCAAAGGCTTTCCATATTTCGTGCAGGTAAAAATCTTAAGAAGACGGAGAATCGTGCAACAATTTTACTTTCATAGCCCTTATTCTTAGTTATTCCCTTTGTTAATTCTCAACCAAGACCTTAATTATGAAAGAAGAGGGGATTTAAGGTAAGCTTACGACTTTCGTTCCAACACAAACATAATTCTGTCCTGTCTATTTTCTGAAATAAAACACGATTAAACTAATGGTAGATATCCAGAATGACAAAAAAATCTTGCTTTTGATGAAGAGACAAAATAAATTTAACTACACGAATAAAGCAAACATTGAACTGAGACTCAAGTGTCCAGGAAAATAGATATTTCCGTTTTCAGACGTTATACCTAACAATGATTAGTCAATATTCAATATGAATATTGAAACAAAGAGTGCCCAAAATGTATTCCTAAATCAGCCTATGAGAAAATGTGAAAATGTCTGTCTTTGCTTTTGTACTTATTTGTACAACATATTTAATCATGTTAGCAATTCATCACCCACAACTTGAATTAATAATAGGCACCAAGTCTGTATTAAGTGACTTACTGCTTTACCTGACAACAAGGTAACAATATCTTTGTTTCGAACTCTATATCTAATTTACCTACAAGCTGAACCGATGACGTCTTATTGACAGAATCGATCATTTTGTGCGTTTGTGTGGTCCTTTTCTGTAAAACTATAACTTTGGTAATATAGTACGTACAAGTAAAATTCCTAGTTTGCTAGCTAAGATTTCACTCATGGTTATATAGATATGCTGCAGGGGAAAATATATAAAGGATGCTCACTTTCGCAAAGTTAAAAGTGCAACGGATTAATCTTCTGAAGATTGATTTTTCTTTAATGATTATATGTTATTGTTTATCTTCATCGTTTGTATCCCGACGTAACTTATGTACAATGTTTGACAAGACTGATGTCTTTTCACACTTAAAAGCTCATTTCTATATCGATGTTCTCAATTATTTTGATTAAATTAAACTGAAATAGACAATGTATAAATAGTTGTGTCTGGGTTACTATAAAGTATAGATAAAAGTACAACGTAATTAATATTGCTGGTTCAAAACTATCTTCTTTGCGTGTACATATCTATTCAACACTGAAATCAGAGTTACCTCCCCCGAAGACTGTCAGATAATTTTGCATACATTCCAAACTTATTTAATTAACATATTTTGTTTTTCATGCAATCACATCTTCATGTTGCTTACTTGCACCTTCATTTCTATTCAATTTATTCATTGAAGGTATAATTTCCAGGAAAGCTCGGAATAACACCATTGCAATGTGGAGGCAATCTGTAGATGCTCTTTGACGAAATTTCAGCATAATTTATTTATCATTTTCCATTATAAATTGTTTCATTTTACTGAAAATATATTTTGTTGCATTTTTCAAAAAATAGCACATTTAATTTATATGCACAAGGATGAAAAAGTATACCGTCTTTGAGATGCTTTAGATGTTCCTTATCCAAGTTTTATAAAACTTACGCAGTAAAACAGAAAGAAAAACATTATAGGTTTATTGGTTACTAAATGTAAACTGTTTTAATTGTCGATGTTGGTATATTCAAATTATCAGAAACCACGAGTTTAAGTGAAAATAAATTTCTATATCCTGTAGATACACTGTCTCTTATTTACATATGTTAGTGTCAATATTGAGAATGCAAAAACCATATTTCAATTACAATTATAAAAACTTTTACAAAACATCAGGAAGAAAATGAACATTTTACTCTCTAATGTAAAATTTGATAAAGCTTAAAAGGTTTCAAATAAATTAAACAGTCTTGTTATCTTTAGCCCGGAATTTCCCCTGTTAATCATTTTCACTACTTGACTTTGTACTTTGGCATAGAACACGACATATCAATCAGGGAAACTGTTCCACTTAAAAGCTTAGATAGAGTCACTTTCCATCACTACAGCCTTCATGCTGCTCAAAACATAAAATATATAAATAGGTTCTTAAATGCACCTCAGATATAACAGACTACATAAAACTGTGTAAGTGAGAAATAGCTAGTATAAAATGTTTAAACGTGTTAACATCTGTGTTTGTATATGTTATATGTCAAGCACAATGATATAGCAAGGCACATACAATCTCATCTGACCCCAGTCCGGGTTCGAACTCTCGATCACCGACTGCTGTGAGTTTGTAGGTTCCTTGTTATTTCTGCATAAAACGTGCTTGATATATGAATTTTTTTCACAGACTGCATTCATCGAGATCCAAGGTCCATATTAAATGTTTAATCTTCTTGTGATATTTGTAATTTACACACACACACACACACACACACACACACACACACACACACACACACACACACACATATATATATATATATATATATATATATATATATATATATATATATATATATATATATATATATATAAAGCCATTGTTTTATTGTAATAGTAAAATATCTACAGCAAATTTCTATGAGCAATTAATACCAAGTTTTGTCGTTCAGTCAATATATTTCCTGTTTTATAACAAGAGATCCCAGAGGGATCTTGGCGCACACCATGGAATGTTCTATGTCTGATCTATAACGGACTGTGCTTTTCTCTTCTTTTGTCTTATTTTGTATCTCAACATTGAATTTGAACTTAAATCCATATTTATGTGAAATACTTTTTCAAAATATTATAGCGAAACTTGACTTAAACTGAACATATCACATTTTCAAAGAGAATGGAATTCAACATGGCCGCCTGCCAGCATTGTTTGATTCGGTTCCTTCTGAAAATGTAATATGCACAACTAGACCTCAAACTTCTAAGGCAACCCTCATGTTTAATTTCAATGAGATCCCTACAGTACTTTTTGAGAAACATAAATAGTAACAAACTTCCTTTGGTAAAAAAAAATGGCAGCCTGTCAGCCATGTTGGATTCTGATCTCTCTGAAAATGAAATATGCCCAACTACACCTCATTGGGAAACTCCATGTCAAATTAGACAAGATCCATGCATTACTTATTTTAGAAATAGGGGTTACATACTTCCATTGTCATAATCCAAGATGGCCACCTGTCAGCCATGTTGGAATTCAATCTCTCTGAAAATTTCATATGCACAACTTGACCTTCATATCAAATTTCTAGGAGATCCCTTCAGTCCTTTCTGAGAAATGGCAATAACAAACTTCCTATGGTCAAAATCCAAGATGGCCGCCTGTCGGCCATATTGGATTCCGATCTCTCTGAAAATGTAATATGCACAAAAAGATCTTAGGGGGAACCTTCAAATTTCAACGAGATTCCATCAGTCCTTTCTCAGAAATAGCGGTAACAAACTTCCTTTGGTCAAAATCCAAGATGGACGCCTGTTGGCCATGTTGGATTCCGATCGGTCTGAAAATTTAATAAGCACAAGTAGACCTCAAAGGGAGCATTGATGTCAAAATTCAAGGATATCCCTTTAATACTTTCTAAGAAATAGAGGTAACAGGAATTGTTCAGCACGGCCGGACGGACGACGGACGGACCACTGACGCAGGGCGATTTGAATAGCCCGACATCAGTTGATGGTGAGCTAAAACATATTCATTGCAATATTGTAACAAATCACATCAGTTAAGACGGGGGTCAGACAGAGTTATGTCTAAGAATCACTTAGTTCTAGATCGATAACAAAGTGAAGGGTTGAATTATATAATTTCTTTATAATATTGAAGTGGCTGCTATCACATTTAACACAACAATATGATTCTAAGATTCCTAACATTAAAATCTGGCAATCTGAGATCGAACACCATTTTAAGCCCTGAGTAAAACATAACCTTTCTCTAAGATGTTATCCATTAGGCCGGGCTCAGATTGTGAAAAATATTTAATCTTTGTAATACTAGGGTTTATTTTTGAAAGGATGGAAAAACGGTTTCGGGATGATAGTTTCCTTCTGACAAAATTACTATTTCATTTAATTTTACATAGTTTGAAAGCAAGTCAAATGCACGTGGCCTGAATTAGATGATCATGTTTGTGGGATACTACATGCACTGCACAAACATCAAGCATTTGATATGATAGCATACTACATACAAGATATGCTTCGTTCTTTGTACTTCTGAAACACATCTGTAATGTCTGATCAAAGTCTAGTACGGTTTGGTTTTTGTTGTTAGAAATGAATATAGAATACAAGGTTAGCATACTATAAAGTCCATCTGTGTTAGTCTTACCTGATTAGCTGTATCTAGTATCTCCAGCCTAACATCTTCATCGTCAATTGATGTTTGGTATTTGTATATACTTTCTGAAATGATGTGGAAAAGAATTTGTATAAAATATTCCAAAACTAAAGTCATGTTTATTTGTGTAAGCTAGAAAAATTAAACAGGATTAATATAGAAACCTGTATACAGATACAATGAAAAAAGATTGATGGATAGATATATACATAGATACATAGACAGAAAGATGGACACGTAGATAGACTGATCTATAAAACAATTTCTTTTCCAGAGTAATGGATGGCGGTATTCTTTTCCGGGTAAATCTTAACAATAATTTGCCTCCATTACGAAAATATGTCTTAAATATAATACAAAAGAATATTTCACTCATATGGAGGACGTTCACAAATGCCGATTAAGGCTTCAAATATTGGCCTATGCTCGGGAACTTACGGCCATTGAGCAGTGAGGGTTCTTTTATAGTGCCGACACTACTGTGACCACGGGACCTCCAGTTTTTACTGTCTCATCCGAAAGACAGGAAACCCAAAAAAAAAAAAAAAAAAAAAAAAAAAAAACTTAAATTGTTTGTTTGTTTGTTTATTGTTGTTTAACGTCCCACTCAAGAATATTTCACTCATATGGAGACGTCACCAAATGCCGATGAAGGGCTTCAAATTTTGGCCTATGCTCGGAACTTACGGCCATTGAGCAGTGAGGGTTCTTTATAGTGCCGACACCTACTGTGACACGGGACCTCCAGTTTTTACTGTCTCATCCGAAAGACAGGAAACCAACCTGTCGCCGGCAGGACTCGAACTCACGACCTCACGATCCAGAGTCGAGCGCGCTACCGACTGAGCCAGGCCGGCTCAATACATCTTAAAGCCTTGTTAAACTAACAATAGCAACGTAGTTGTATGCAGCCTCTCTTACCACACATTTTAGTCATTTGTTTTTAAGAGATCCAACTATACTTGATATAAAATTCGAAGATAATTTTGTTAGTACATTAAATGGTGAAGTAGATGTGACAGCGTAGTGAAAAGCCAACACGATTTCCAGAAAATCCGGAAATAGGATCAGGTTCCCAGGAGGTATGAACATCTTCTGCCGAAAGGTCAGTACCACATTGGGTCCAGACGCATTCAGGAACACAACTCCTGGCCACATTAGGTTCACAATAACTAATCTCTACTATCCAACATTATCCAACATTATCCAAGAAATTATACAAAATTCCAGTGTAAATTGATATTAGCAAATACAGCCATTATATCGGTCGTAAATTTTGTTGTCAGTGAACGTGATATTTGAAAAGAAACAAGAATCGTTAACTCGTATTTACTCTCAAGAATAAGATACATGAAGCTATTACGAGAAAGAAGCAATACGAAAATAGTGTATTGTTTTGAAGTATTTTGCATTACATAATATATATATCCCCATTAATTCAACACACACTTGAATCTCGTAAAACTAGGGTTCATTCATAACTACAGTATATTTTGATAAGAAGAAGTACTTCCTTTCTCTGATATTTCTCTTGAATTTACTCTGCAAAACCTGTTATGATTAATAGTTAATATACAGTGGATACATCTGTATAATGTAACAAACCATGTTCGTTCCTTGGAAACGTGTTGTGTCGTTGTATCACGGGATTTATTTTACTTAAATACGTTCCTTCTGAATTTTTAAAAATTCCGTTATATCGACGGTCTTACGGTTATTTATGTATGTTACAGGCACAACCCTGTCGGTAGTTTATATTGCCGTAATTATGACGGTCATTATAAAGCAGTATAGCTATATATAATCCTTTCACATATCCAAGGATCAAGTCGTTGCATAATATTACCGTGTAATGGTTTATTTCATATTTAGTCGGATGAGCAGTTCTGGAATTTTGTGTATGTACAACGTGGGCATCCTAACATAAGATATGCATAAGAATTACAAATGCGTATAATATCTGAGGTGAACATGACGATGAATCGTTATTTTAACAATATGAAGTCCCCCTCTCAGTAATGTTAGATAGTATTCTGGAGCACGACCATATACAGAGACTCCCTTTCGCCAATCAGATCTAAAACTAACTGATGAGATTTTCACCGAGCTTAACCTTTTCACCAAACTCAAGAAGATTTTTATGGAATATTCGCGACGGGTGTAGCATGCCAACAGGAGCAAATATTCCTTCCGGACATCTGGTCCCATTCCCTTTGTGATTTACAATTGTTCATCATGTTATTTCAAAATTGTAGGATTATAATGAACTTTGACTTTGGACACATTGTCAATAAGGCATAGAATACGGGGTATTGGACTGTCAATAAACCAGTTAGACAATTTACGTGTGAAGTAAAATATATTGAAGGAACTTCACAATTTTAAGTGTATCCAACTATTCTCTAGAATTCTGTTCTACCAGGTTCTGAACCAAATGATATAAAACTCCATAGCAATCTAGCTTATTAGTATCAGAATTATATGTGTCTTAAAAAAGTGAAGAAGCTTACATTTGGTGCAAGATGTTCAAAAATGTTTCTCACTAAACTAATAGCACTGAAAATATTACACCGAATACCTAAAAATGTTGTAAAAAGCAAGGTACTTGAAATTATGTATTTTGCGTAAGTTGCGTTACATAATTAAGGAGATTTTATTTTTCACATAGAATAGAAATGTCATTTGCTAACTTTTAAATTGCAACTTTAATGATGACCACATGACTACGACTACTGGTAGTCATGTGCTCACTTTCAAATTTCCAATTTAAAAGTTAGCAAATGACAGACATAAAATTTCTAAAGAGCTGACCCAGTACCAGATGTTATTGTGCTATGTTGGATAACAAATAGATATACCATACATTATGGTATATGCAGCTGATTGTATCATATTCATCTCGCTAAAGCTAGCGCTGTTATCATATTTAACGTTTTCCATCAATAAAAGTTTCATTTAACTTGCCAGTTGTGAACACCAAGATACAATTAATAATGAGCTCCGGAATTTACGTAATTCACTAATTTCAGTTTGAAGGTATCTTTCAATTACTTCCTATCAATAACGCGATTTTGTTTATTTTTCCCTTAAGATACTGCAAAATCAATCTATTTCATGATTTTATGTATACTTGTAACAGGTGGTTTCTAGTCAAATCATCTAAACTTTTCCACTTTACGTATACACGTTACACCGGAACAAAGTGTATATTATGAATTTAAACATCACAGTTTGTTATCACAAATACAAATAAAATCAGCGGCATATCTAATAACAAATTTTACGTCTGGAGGAGTGGAATGAGGAAAACTTGGTATCAAGTGATTGACAAGATACATTCCGATCCCAGGCGGTAGATACATACACGTAAACAAAGGTTGTAGTTAGGATTTTTTCAAAAAATAAAATTGTGACGATATCAAAATTTATTGTTGTTACAAGCTTTTTGATTTGATAAAACACGATAAAGTTTTAACTCCTCAGACATTCTCAGACAGTTTATACAAATATTTATTGAAATGATGTAGAAACGGCAGTTTTAGTCTATTTCATGAAAATCTGTTTAGAATTTACTTTGATATTTTACATAAATTAAATTTATAATCAGATAATCTTATGTCCGAAGCGCACAAACATGTCATGGATCTATAAATTATCTGGATATTTCTTAGAAAAAATATTCCCGTGATACGGTTATTATAAACATGCGTTAGTATTTTGTACCGATGCTTTCCCAGCAAAAACAAATATATCATAGTCATTTACCTTGACCTTCACATTGTAATAACCTTAGTACTTGGCTTCCATACATAACAATGTCATAATGAATAATATGGCGGTGGTCGTATAGAACTCGTAGTTTTCGATACGGCGTTTAAGGGTTTATCAACTCATTGTCCTTAATATATCGGGTCATGTGGACATGTGGTAACAATGTAAAAGTTGGAACTTTGAAAAGCTATATGATTTTTCTAACTGATATTTTACGTTTTATCATTTCCAGTTGCTTGTTAATGTACTGATTCGACAATGAACTTTTGCAATTACAGAAATGACTTTAATTTCATTTTGTTAAAGTACTGAACTGATAATGACTTTTACAACACCCCAATTACGCTCATGATCAAAATTCATTTCATTTTTTTTCAAGTGTTTTTGACTAAGGGAACAAAGAAGAGCTCCATAAGAAGTGTCACTGGTACATTGGGGTACGTTTAAGTGTATTGCTAACATATACAAATGTATCCAATATACTCTTAACTGGAAGCCAATATGCGTATGGAACTGTGTAAATCAGCAATGGTAAAAAAACAAAGGCAGGTGTCATGTTTTATCTCTTACTGCTAATGTGTTACATCACGCGAATTACTGTATGATACTTTGTGACCCACTCAGTAAGCAAATTGACAGTTTCTGAGATTATCTTGATGAAGTGAATAATAAAAGGTTTTATGTTTAGTTACGGACCGCACAAAAGTTAAAAAGTTGAACATGGATCTCTCATTGCCTTCAAGTATTTAAGAATATATGCCTTGTAAATGTAATTTACCGAGTTATATATAAATTTAGAGATATAATTATTAGCAAATAAAAAACTCTTCCTTATTAATGTGACCATTCATATTGATTGGCCTATGTTAAACTGTTGCTTGATAATCGTCAAGATAGTTATCGAAGTAATGTGCGTCTTATTTTTACTTGTTAGCAAGAAAACATTGTCATTTTAAAACTCCCAAAATAACATGTTCTGTCTGTGTACAGCGTTATAACATTTTGTTGACGATTTCCAAGCACAGCAAAAGTTAAACACAACATAAATATAAGGCAGGCACACCGACTTCAGCTGAAACGCCAACTGGTGGCAAAAGAAGGCAATACCTACCGCCATTATTGTTAATTGTTCAATTTACCGAAGTATTGTTGAATCAACAATCCTGCCAACTTAAAGTCTCCAATAGTTAAAATGATGCTTCATTTTCCTGATTTACTTCAACAAGTGGTTGTATACAACCAAATATAAATGATTTTCAAAAATGTTTGACAATGGAAGTTGGAAAAGGTTTCATCAAGACGAGTAGAGCGAAATACCACTGTTGAAACAAAATGCAACGGTCAGATCAACATTGACGATACGATTTAATGGGCGTCAGTGAACCAAATGTACCGCCAATGCAATTTTTTCTAATGAAGGTAAAATTCTGAAAAAGGATTACTGCTATGTTGATTATGGATCAATTGATGTAGTGGCATTATACATTAGGAACTGACGATATCTATAATATCAGTATATATCATTTGTGTTCGTGTTACTCAAAGATACAAGTAAATGGCACGCATTTCACATCTTGACTGAATTAGAAAATCGGCATTTATTAAAGCCAGTAAAAAACTGATTTGTGTTTGTCATATAAAGCCTATAACTTTGGTATTCTGTTTTTGACATTAAGAAAATTGCGATTAATCACTTTACTAACAAAATTTGTTTTTAACAAAATGATATGTCATTTTATTAATCCATAATCTTGATTTTATGTACATATATTCATGTATTCTATCAAGATATCTAAACGTGTACATTATTACGATGTGTCAGCAGAGATATATAACGGGTATCATTTCAAAGTATTAAGCGTCAGGAAGTCACTATATGAGTCTGGTGAATATTGGACAAACACCAAACTCCACAATGCCATGGAGATGTAAGCATTACCATTTGACCTATTCCGACCACTGGAAATCCTACGTATGTTTTGTCTGATTATCAACCATTGCGGATCCGAACGTCCGTTTATTTTGATGATATTTCATAGATGAACATGTAATCTGGCTATTTATGAACATACAGTGTTTACTATATGTAAGTTAAATATTGAACGTTTTCAGGAGCATCAAACTTTGATAGGCTTAGTACGATAACATATGATTTATTAGACACCACAGCTTCTCACTATAATTGGCCACATTGAAATGACAACTAACGCGTGTACAAAGATATCATTTTCTCTTTCTTTCTCTTTACACACTGCGCCTGTCCAAACTTGTTTTCATTCTTATAAGTCATACACGAGCAGGAGTCGGTACGTGTGTTAAAGGTACAGTAAAATTAACGTCTGTTGCTAAGTTTATCGACGTAATCATTTTCAACAATGATGTTGCAATCTTCTTCCTACCTTCGTGAAAGGACATAGGGTCAAATGTATGTTTCCCTCATCAGGATAATGATCAGTTGGATATATGTTTTTTGAATTTCAAACAAACTCGAAAATTCCTTATCTAAAATCGAAAGCATTTGGAACTGCTACGTGTTTCACGGACTGTTGGAGGTGATAGTCTCTTAATTTGAATGAAACGATATCATATACTTGTAGGTTATATGAAGACCACTCAAGATGGTCTATCTAGCAGTTTAAAAGATAAAATGGAAGCATCCTCAATGCATGATACATAGCTAATGCTGCAACAGACAAAACAGACCTAAAAACATATGCCACAATTAAGAAACAAAAAAAAAACCAAAACAAAAACCCCAAAACAACATGAGGTGACGTCAGGTGTTCCGGAAAACGAGCCTTTGATAATTCATAAAATAAAAAGTAGTCAGACATATATCTATTAAAGGTTATAGGTAACATAACAACAAGTCAAAATATCGTACTTTGACATGACTCATCGCCCTCCGATAAAACGCGTCAATCCCAATACAAATTGTGTTGGACCAATCGTAGGCAACAACCTCAAGGGTATGCGCATTTGTGATTTCCGACAACCACCCGATTGTTACAAATATGGTGAATGCTAGCTATCGAGGATGAATAAATGTTTAAAAAGAATATATATATATATATATATATATATATATATATATATATATATATATATATATATATATATATATATATATATATATTCAACGTATACTGCAAATGAATGGTGACCATCAATTTTATGTCTATTTCAACAATCAATTTTATAGTTCATGTCTATTTTAACAAATCAGAATGTAGCGTGTTGTATAGTTATATTAACATTCATTTGGGACTCCTTTACATCTGTCAAGTAACTCCTTTGATGCTCATGAAGCATAGGCGAATAATAATTATTATTTACATTTTATATTAATTTGTATGGTACACGCTGAACACTTCCCAGACAATGGCCATTTATTTACTTTGAATAGCAGAATGGTTCTATACCTAAACACTTCTTAGTCCTGTATTAACTAAATTCATAGATCTAAGAAAATAAAAGGTTATCAGATAGAGACAAAATTGGATAATGAAAGCCACGATGAAAGATAAGTAATTTGTAATGAAGGCCATGATGAATCACTTCCTGTGATAGTATTGCAGATAGACAGTCGCATTTTTTGAGGTTTTAGAGGATGTTACTTTTGAATGACCATGTGTAAAATGGAACCGCAAAAACCTTGAAACTGAATATCTATCAAATATCAGAACTGATAAGACAAAAGCTCTCCTTTGAATATACTGTAGTATACTGTATCTCAGAGAGAGAGAGAGAGAGAGAGAGAGAGAGAGAGAGAGAGAGAGAGAGAGAGAGAGAGAGAGAGAGAGAGAGAGAGAGAGAGAGAGAGAATTCATTGATCCATCCTTCCACCAACCATCTTCTACATAAAACCGTCACCTATTGGTCATGTCATTACCGTTGACGTTTCTATTGTTGAAAATGAAAAACTCAAAAATCGTATTTTAAGAGGTCCAATATACCGCGAGGCCCATTCCTGTAATTGGCGACATCATTTCAAATTATTAATTCTTTCGAAGGACGAAATTCGTTAAAATCATGTCTTGATATTACGCTCTTTTGATGTACCTACAATCGATAATGATTTACTTATACTGGTTACCTAAAATTCACAAAAACCAATATAAATACAGGTACATAGCAGGATCCAGCAAATGTTCTACCAAACCGGTACCTTTATCTTTACTCTTTATCAAGACACTGACAGTCGTTTAGGAGAAATTTCAGCAATACTGTACAGATACTAATTTCGGAAAATCAGATGTGAATACTTAAAAATTCTAAACAACTTTTAGAAAATATGAAGGCACACAATATTTCACAAATCAATAGTATCAAAACATAAGATTTTTCTAATCTTTACACAATAATTCCACAAGAAAAATTAAAAGGTAGACTTTTTGGCATTATCGACAACTGTTTTGTCACTTAAGGTGGTATCCGAAAATATAAATATTTAATCATTGGTTATCAGGATACTTATATTGTCCAACATCACTCTGATTCTATACATAAATACACACAAGTTATATTAAAAAGATGCTGGAATTTCTAATAGACAATACATTTGTAATGTTCGGAGACGTGGTCTTTCAGCAAAGTGTCGGATTTCCTATGAAAACCAACTGTTCCCTTTTATTGGCTAACCTATTCATTTACTCACACGAAGGAGACTTCATTCAGAAAGTGCTGAATCAAACGAAGAAAAAGCTTGCTTGCGGTGTCTTTTAATATGACATTTAGACATATCGACGACGTTTTGTCAATTGATAATGACAATTTTCATACATATATCAATGCGATAAACCCCAACGAACTAGAAATTAAAGATACAATAGACTCAAGCAAACTAGCTGCCTACTTATACGTTTTACTTACTATAAACACAGACGGGAAATAAACAACCAGACTATACGACGACCGCGACGATTTCGGATTTACCATCATATATTTTCCACATTTAAGTAGTAATATCCCACAATCACCTGCATATGCCGCTTATATTTCACAAATGATTCGATATGCCAGGGCGTGTTCAACATATGAATATTTCATATACAGAGGTAAACTACTCACTGACAAATTATTGACACAGGGATATCTTAAACAGCGTTTGATGTCAATGTTCCGCAAATTTTAATAGTCTTGTTTGCAATTACTCTGTTTCACTAAACGAAATGTTGAGTTGACTGTGCGATAGCAGTTGTTGAAACCATTTGTGACAAGGAATTGTTCCTCGTTTATTTCATTTGGATTTGACTGGAATCACGGTGGATGTGACCGGTCAACAGGGGATACTTACTCCTGCATGACACCTGATCCCACCTGATTTCCAGAGGCCCGTGTTTGTTCATTTGTTTTACATATACATGTCCTCGACATCCTGAAGATTAATACTTTAGTATCTGAGATTTTTATACATACATACATACATACATACATACATACATACATACACACATACATACATACATACATACATACATACATACATACATACATACATACATACATACATACATACATACATACATACATACATACATACACACATACATATACATACATACATACATACATACATACATACATACATACATACATACATACATACACGTACATACGTACGTACGTACGTACGTACGTACGTACATGCAAACATGCATACAAGCATACATGTATAGCAATCAGAAGAAAAAACAAAGACGGGAATAGGGAGTGTAGGCATTTTATAATCTGAAGGTTTCGTTAAAGGTTATCTTTGACAAGTTAATAAACTGCTATTATGAAAAATCGATCGATCAACTAAGATTATTTCAATAACTGTGTAACTTATATTTGTTTATTTTAACTTTAAGGATTATTGTTTATGGTAATTGATAGTTTGGTATGTTAATGGAACAAATTTTGAACTGGGTCAGACTGAATCTAGATCAAATATTTCACAAACCTATCTTGTGTAAGGTTTAAGATATTTGCACCAATTACAGCTATCATAAAATTAAGACGTTCATGTAGAGAAATGAAACCGATGCCTATAGTTACACCGCCTACAGAATTAAGATATACGAAACTGTGGAAGAAATGTAATCACAAAATCAAATTGAGTTAATACAAGTGTCAAATACATTGGATAAACATTCCTTTCAAATTAGAATGATGTTGTAAAAATTATCGGTAAATATTTCCAAGCAGATACTATCATAAAACGAGCCTAATGTATTCAATGCACCTGAGTCTTTTGAATTATGTTGCAATTATATCAGATAAAATCTGTAAATGGAGACGGTAGTATATCTTGAACATCTAAAATATCTAATCTTAACCTAATCAACGGAGAACTGAAATTTATTATAAAATTTCGAAACGTAAAAAGTCGAAGAAATAAACATAAAATAATTTGTTTATGTGATTTGGTATTCGAAATGAAATATTATGATAAAAACGAAGCAGAGCATAGTCATATTTCATTCACGTGATTTTCGTGTTTTTCTTCTATTAGTTTCGTATTATCGTCATGTGACTTTAATATGTAACAACGTGACATATATGTGATGATTTCATGTGATTTTTATAATTTTCACTTAAAATGTCTATAAAATAATCTATATGTGGAGATTTTAGTTAAATCAAAAGCATTGTTCTTAACAATGTGCTGACTTGACAGTCAATTTGCTGGAATTTTTTATCTCATGTTGTCTGGTTCTGGAAACCCAGTTTATACATGTTCTTTGTTTGGTCTGAGAATATACTGGCGGGATGTAATGAACATGTTATCAGTTCTGGTACAATGTAATTGAGAAACTAAGTAATTGATGAGGCTTTGCACAACGTGAATCAAACTAATATGTTCTTTTTATCTTTTATCGGCCTGGAAACAACTTGTTACATGGTTCAATTCACAATATCAGGAAAATTTGGTGAAAAAAATGAGTTATCGTAAACCAGATGCAAAATAAAAAAGAGTGAAAAGAAGTAAATTAAAGAAAAAGTGAAATGTTAAGTGCACTGAAAATACGGAACGTTAGCTTATACTGCATTGTATGCTTTGGTTTTCTTTTATTATAGATTTGAATACATCTTGATAATTCAAAAAGACAAAACAAAAGGTTTCTCAGGTTGGAATTTGATCCAGATTTGTTTCTGAAAAAATCTGCTGACGTTAAGCCGGAGGATAAGAAAGGAATATAAAGAACATATGATAAATATCCACGTATTAAAGGTGTTC
Source organism: Atrina japonica (assembly GCA_030159075.1). Classification (NCBI taxonomy): domain Eukaryota; kingdom Metazoa; phylum Mollusca; class Bivalvia; order Pterioida; family Pinnidae; genus Atrina; species Atrina japonica. Next base: position 905,141 of record BROG01000179.1, read on the forward strand.
ATTACAAACTTTACATATTTAAGTCAAAATTTAAAGTGTCCCTCAGTAATATTTGAGGCAGATTCTTAATGCGTTTAACATGGCTACATCGACTTAAGATTAAATAAACGTAAGTTGACATTTCTCTTTATGAGATTATATAAAGAATTAAACGTAAAGAGTCAACAACCAGGTATTAGATGTCTACCTTACCTCGTTAATACTCACGTACTTTGTAATTGAGGATGCAAAGTTAAGAAAATGCAATGAATGATATATACAATAAAAAATTCACGAAAAATTGAATGTATCGAATTTTCTGAAAATATGTGAAAGAGAACATTATAACCAAAATGGTAACAAAAATACCGTTTTAACCCATTCGGCAGTTTGCCAAGAGATACAGTATTATAAATATAACACCAAAGTTAGTTATAGGAACCACAAACAAATGCTCAAGGCGATCGTTTCTATCAATATGACTTCATTGAGGTCTTATTTAGAATAGATGGAGAGTTTCGGGTGCAGTATGTAAATTGCTGAATCGTAATATCCTCTATGAGACCGAGTTACCCCAGCGTTTGATGTGCGGCGGAAATGTTCTCATATTTTAAATAAGAGATTGAAATCAAAATTGTTTTAAATTAATGAAATTTATACCTATACTAAGCATAATTCATCATAGTCAGAAGTCGTACTTCAAAGGGAATTAAATATTTAAAAACAGAAGTGTTTGAAAAGTAAGCTTCATAAGACAATTTCATGTTTAAACAAAAGATCAGCAGCAACGTAGCAACATCTGACACAAGTCGGAATGAAGATATACTTTATAACGAATGACTGACATTAGTACATCCCTTTGATTTTTAAATTCTTGTATCCAACTTTGTATATTACCCTACTTATGTGGAAACGTCAAAAGGTATATGATAAATTTGAATTGTAAGAAATTTAGACATTTTATTCATGTTAATATGAGAATTGATTCAATGCAAGACAATAGTACTTCGCTTTGGTACCACTATCAAAGGACAAATGATTTAATTATTACCACCACCATTATCTACGAAACATTCTACAATGATTCAAATGAATAACCCAGTACATTCTTCCTTCATTTCATAAGAATATCTCATTTTAACATACCGGTAAATGTTAGGACCATCAATATCATAAAATTACACAGGTTTGTCGTAGTATAAGATAATTTTAGGAAATATTATCCTTGTGACAGACAATATATATATATATATATATATATATATATATATATATATATATATATATATATATATATATATATATATATATATATATATATATATATATATATATATATATATATATATTGTGACCTTAAAGGGGCATGAGCTATTTTTATTTCGATTTTTTCTACTTTTACTACTTGTACATGATGTACAATAACAAACAAGTACCATAAACAGACATAAAATCTTATATTTCTATATATTTTGTGAAAATAAGGTCAAGTCCAGTTTGGTATTCATATACAAATAGCAAGGTTGAGTCAAGCAATTGCCATTGAAAAAGTGCCAAACCTGGGTTCTGAAGTAATTTTAACAAAACATATAGGAATTTAAGAATATTTATGCTTTTTATGTTTGTATCTTTTTGTTATTGTTTGTCAGTCTAAGTAGTAAAAACGGGAAAAAATAATTTTGGAGAGAACACAGCTTATGTTCCTTCAAGTTATTTATTGAGGTGTATTTCCTGTCGATAAAACCGATATCGCTGAATTAAATCGAGTGGATTATTTTTTGTCCATTTATACCGGTATTTTACCCCCAATCTTTAGGTTTGGTTTAGTTACGGACACCTAGTGGGTATCACCTGGGATAGATCCCACTTTCTTGGCTTCTATTCCAACTTCCGCTTGTATAATTATTTTATCAAACGGATTTTACAACTTTCCCATGTTTATATCTTTGTTTTATCATCTTGTAAATTAATTCAGATATAATTCCCCGAATGTCTTCTGCTCCAGTCATGTGACCCGTCTCTAACATCTACATGATATCCAACAAAAGAATATTAAGGTATATTGACAAATTTTCAAATATCAACGTTTTTAGGGTCGACATTCTTACGATTCTAAGTAACAAATGGAACATAGATAAAGACATACAGAGAATGTATACTGTATAGCTCAAAATTCAATATGGTCAACGACATGTAGGGACAACTCAAATCTGCTAAAATGTAGTTGATATACTATTATAGCTCAAATTCAATATGGTCAACGACATGTAGGGACAACTCAAATCTGCTAAAATGTAGTTGATATACTATATAGCTCAAAATTCAATATGGTCAACGACATGTAGGGACAACTCAGATCTGCTAAAATGTAGTTGATATACTATATAGCTCAAAATTCAATATGGTCAACGACATGTAGGGACAACTCAAATCTGCTAAAATGTAGTTGATATACTATTTTTAAAGATTCGCGTGAATATGTCGAATCTTTTAAGATAAAAGTAATGATAAGATTTCAATTTAATATATTTTAGAGACAATGATAAGATAAGTAAGTTAAAGTACTAGAAACTTAACACTTTGCAATTCTTAGATAATCAGCTGATAGAGAAATGCAAAGGTTTCTACCCAGGCAGATCAACATGGTATATACAACTCTATTGAATATGACCTTCCACAAATGAAGATTACCTTGTCAATGAGATGAAAAATATAATACACATTAGATATTTTGGCATCAAATTCTTTGGTCGTCCAGACTCTTGCCAGAAGACCACGTGTACGCGTCCGTTTATCAACATTTCCCCTTTCTTCACAATCAGCTATTAGCGGTTATAATGTGATAGAATATACTGTTTAATAAGTTAAAGTAAAATTTATGAAAATGTCATATACATAAAACCCGTAGCATGTAAGAGGGCTCAATCTGCATGAAATAAAGTACTCATAATATATAGAACGGCTAGCTTTATAAATATCAATGTACCCACAGCCTATAGGACGGCTAGCTTTGTAAATATCAATGTGCCCATAGCCTATAGAACGGCTAGCTTTGAAATATAAATGTATCCATAGCCTATAGGACAGCTAGCTTTGTAAATATCAATGTACCCATAGTCTATAAGACAGCTAGCTCTGTAAATATCAATATACTCATAGCCTATAAAACGGTTAGCTTAGTAAATATCAATGTACCCATAACCTATAAGACGGCTAGTTTTGAATACTTCCGATAGGACAGCTAACTTTGTATACATAAATATGTCCATAGCCTCTAGGAGGACTAACTTTGTATACATCAATGTACCATAGCCTATAGGACACCTATCTTTGTATACATCAATGTACCCATAACCTATAGGACAGCTAGCTGTGTATACATCAGTGTACCCATACGGCTATCTTTGATACATCAATGTACCCATAACCTATAGGATAGCTAGCTGTGTATACATCAGTGTACCCATAGCCTACACAACGGCTAGCTTTGTATACATCAATGTTCCCATGGCTTACAGGACGAAAAGCCTCATATACATCAGTGTTATCATAACTTATATTATTGTATACATCAATGTACCCATATCCTATAGGACAGTCCGTTCTACATACATCAATGTAAGTTGTATTGCATCATTTATGGATATCTATAAACAAAGTAGATTTTATCGGAAATTTAGGGGAGTGTGAGCATTGCATCCAAGAGATACGTAAATACATTTTTTCTTGATATACATTATTAGTTATATCTGTTGCTGATGTAAATACTTAAGTACAAATTGTAAGAGCAACACCTGTTTAGAATAATGTTTACTCACCGAGAGTTGGACAGTACTCGCCGATGAAGCGTTTTGTAATGTAACGAGCTGTCAGAGCTGCAAATATAAACGAATTAAAATGTAATTTAAATTAAACGTATTAAATTCCGTTAAAATTGATGGGTTCATGACAAACTGAAAACGCAGCGACTTTTTGCCACCATAAGAATACAGAGTCAAGAATAAAACATCTGAAGTAGAACGAATACTATTAACACCATCTAAAGTCTACATAAATTATTTTATTTTGATCTCGTTAATGGAAAAATAGCCCACTTTTAAATGGATACGGATACATTTTCACCTGTTCCTTTATATTTGTATAGTTCTAAAATAACCTTGTCAGAGTTAGAGTACACTAGAAATTGTTAAGCTAACTATTTCCCCTTTGACAAATGTTTTTTTTTCCTTTTTGATAATTGGTATAGAAAACAGGTAGGTCTTAACAAGGTTCATGATCAGTTTCGGTAGATCACCAATATTAGATTAAAGGGTATTTGTGCATTCCTTTCCGTGTCAAGTGGCAGCTTTGACATATATTGTCTAAAACATTATGAATAACGTACAAACGTTTTGAATTCTAAGTCTTTTTGAAAACCAAGACAGAGAGAGACGGAGAGAACGGAGTAAGGAGAGAGAGAGAGAGAGAGAGAGAGAGAGAGAGAGAGAGAGAGAGAGAGAGAGAGAGAGAGAGAGAGAGAGAGAGAGAGAGAGAGAGAGAGAGAGAGAGAGAGAGAGAGAGAGAGAGAGAGAAAAGGAGAGAAAGAGAGATAGAGACAAGTAAAGATAAGGGGATTGGATTCCCAATGGATATCAATTTTTTTGATTGAAGTGTTTAAAATTATGCATTTCGTTAATGCAAACATTATAAAACAAATGAGATATAATTATGGAAATCACTAATATTGAGTACAAAAAATTATCTATAAAGATATATATCAATAGGTTTTTCGTTTGCGCACAAAATCATACTTTACACCATAAACTGTTATCAAATATTATTTCAATCAACCCTATCTTTCAACAACGTATTTCTTCTTTCTTTAGCGTCAAAAGAAGATGAGAATTTTTAAGTATTTCAATATACATGGGCCAAATTATCTATCAAGTACATTGGTTCTTTATTGTATTTTGATAATCAAACATCGATAAAATTTGTCCTGTATTCAAGAAAATGTCATTAGTATTGTTACACCTTGTATATAATCTTGTTAACACCTCATTTATATCTTATAAAATATAACGACGTGAACTCATCTCATAAACGTCGTGATGATAGAAGTTAAATCAGGGTCAAAACGAGCTTTAAAGAACTTAGAGATCGATCGGAAATGTTTATCTCAAAGCAAATATTTTCTTTACCGATTAATGAGCCAGTAAGCCTGGCCAAGTTTAGATGGCTCCCTATCGTTGAAGGTGTATCTGTAAAGTCTCGGATTTCCACGTAGATAATCTCTATATATCAAATTTAACTTTAATTTGGGTAGGACATTGTACGACTCAAATGATAAGTTTAAAGGTTATCCATTACTTTTTGTAAATCACTTCGCGTCTATCTCGGTAGGTATATATGCATTCGTTTTACGACTTTAATTTGAATACAGCGCTGCATTACAATGATAGACAGTATTATCTCTGTTACATATGTTATATACATATTAAAGACGGGTAGGGTGTCATATTAAACGAATAAGATATTGAAAACATTATTATTTATTCAGTTGCAATTAAATGCATCTATTTAAACGTATAATGAATGCAGGGGTGCCATACATGTTGTTGCTTTTTCTTCTTATAATACTCTAATTTATAAGCGGTAAAATGAGACTACCTCTTTGTGAGTACAACATTCTCTCTGAGAGAGAGAGAGAGAGAGAGAGAGAGAGAGAGAGAGAGAGAGAGAGAGAGAGAGAGAGAGAGAGAGAGAGAGAGAGAGAGAGAGAGAGAGAGAGAGAGAGTATTGTTGCGTTCTATCAGAATTGTTTTCGTGATCGGAGTTTACTTTGACATGGATAAAATAGTTCTCAATGAATTATTCATAGCAAGATTACACAGTTTTGATTTTAATGTCAATAACTGAACTACTTCTCAAATATTATAATATCTTATGACAAACTATTTCGAGAATCAAAGATGACAACCTAAATATTTTGGGACACGTCTTATAGTTTGTTCAATTTTTATTAACCTATGATATAAGTGCGTGTCACTTCCAGACCTTACATTAATTAAGATATCATAAGTCATTTAGATTATTTTTTCACTTTACACGCTTGTGCAAAATCTGTTTCAAATATAATGTTCTTTTGGGACTACAGTGAAACTTTGATATAAAGACTACCTTAGGGAAACAACAAAATTGGTCTCTATACGGATGTGGTCTTTATATAAAAGTTTATTTGTACACAAATGGTACTATTGGGGACAGCAAAAAACCCGGTCTTTATGACCAGGTGGTCTTTATACACAGGTGGTCGCTAAGTATTACTGTTAGTATTGCTTTTGTCAATTTTGTTCGTGGTTTCTGTGGTGTGTATTCAAGAGACCGGATGAAGGTGAAGAAATTATATATTTCATACTTAGAATCTACCTGTTTATTTAAAACGTTTATACTAATAGAATGATATCGACAAAGAGTAACTACCCAAATCTATCATTTACTTCATGTTATAAGTGACTTTAACATATTTGCACAAACGTGTGTGTTTTAAATAGAGTCTGACGCTTTATAAACTCAAGACCAGGAAACTGACTCACACTAGAGGTGATAACAGATTAAGACAATAATAAAATTAAGTACCTGTTTTGCCAACTCCAGGACATCCTAAGACAACAATTTTACACACGTTGTTATCATTCAAGATCGTTCCTCTGTTTCTGGTTCCATTCATTCCAGTGCTGGAGGAATTTCTATAATTCATTTTCACTTCTCTCTTAAACTACCCTGTAATAACTTTACTTTTTTCAACAAAAGTTAAAATATCCTCATGTGAATGCCAGGGAACTGTGAACGCTGTAGAAAGTCATTGTTCGTCAATATCATCAGACTTGTGTGTCTTATAAAGTATCTCCGGTAGCTGTATAATGATTACACTTGCTACTTTACTCACTTAAGTACATTAACACTTCCCTCTGATGCAAATCACGGATGATCTAGGAATTGATAATAACCAAATTGCCACAATCCGTCCAGTACGTACACACATTACATCTACAATAGGTGGAACATGTATTAGACTGACTCAGAAAACTGTGGCGACTTTCAAAAAACGCTTTACATATTTATCACAAATCATAATAAAGACATGAATTTCCTATGTTCTTGATCACCCGGGCTGAAAAAAAAGCACTGACTAATGCATGACATGTTTACAGGTGCCTGTCATTGATATGTCTGTGGAAATTATTCAGTATAATATACGCTAAATACACAAAATATGTAAACATGGAATTTTTATAATAAAATAGGTATTTACTATTTTTTATATGATTATTGTAAAATGAAACAATGTCTTACCGAAGAATAACAACATCGGGTACTTCCTCGTAGCATCAGTAGATATCTAAGTCATTAGTAGCCATGCGATAAGTGAGTTGTAATTCCTTTTGACACTTTTACCACGGTTAAAGCCTCTAAATGTAGGAACATATAGCCCGTATCACAAACTGAATATTAAAATCCATGCGAACGTAAATATTTTGTGCTTAAATTTCATTTATCAGTTTAAAACATCCACTTTCAGAAGCCCAAGATAAACACGGTGGACAAAGGATTAGGTACATAAATGTGTATTGAAACACAGTCTTATTGGTAATCTTTTAAATCCCTTGTCATTTGTTTAGAATACATGGAGCGTCGTACCTTTGAATATGAACAAATTCAATAAAATGAGTTGAGCTAAAGTCAAAATCGATTTATCACAAAATACTTGTAAAATGTCGAACTTCAAACTTCATGCGACTAATTTGCGTTAACGGCGAGCAGGCAGCCTTATATATAAACAAACTATCTTTGTAGAGATATATTATGTTGTGGGGCTACTTCTATTTCTGACTGTTTTACATGCACTTAACCATTGATATAGAAAAGGTTCCTCTCCGACATGTGATAACCTATGACTTGGTGTTCTGAATATGTGGGTTGCTAGTAATACCGTACACGACTTAAATTACGCACAGATAATACTCGTACTGATTGTTACTGATATTACAAGATAGTTGGAAACATCTGTTTTGTTCAACGTGTTGAAATTTAGAAAGATCAAAGGAGAAATTGGACATCTTGGATACCATTTCACAATAGACACGTCAATTCTTATTTATGGTATATCATCTTCCTCAATAAAATTGAAACAAATATTGGTTACGTAATATATCCTTTACAACAAATTTCCCATCACTAGAAAATCAACAAATTACAGAGATAATATGATTCCAGAGGATATGGGAAATTTTTGTACAAATATAAGAACGACTCTCCGAAATAAATATTTGGGCTGTAATCCATGTGAATACTTCGTAAAGAATATTACAGATGGATTCTATGGTTCTGAGATAGAGGAAAATGTTTGAGAAATGTTTGCCCGATATTTGGATATAAGAACTGATGCTTTTGACAGCATTGTTAAAGTCGCAGAACACTTCTTGATATCTCTTCTTTGTTATATTGGTGTTTTACCCTACACCAAAAAATACTGAAGCTCAGGGTAATTATTTAAAAAAAGATAAAAATATAAAAAAAAAAAAAATAAAAAATAAAAAAAAAAATTATAAAATAAAAAAGTAAAGGAAAAAAAAAATAAAAAAAATATAAAAAAAAAAAAAAAAAAAAAAAAAAAAAGAAAAAAAAAAAAAAAATAAAAAATAAAAATAAAAAAGAAAAAAATAAAAAAAAAAAAAACAAAAATAAAAATAAAAATAAAAAATAAAAAAAAAAAAGAAAAAAAAAAAAGAAAAAAAAAAAAAAAGAAAAAAAAAAAAAAAAAAAAAAAAAAGAGAAAAAAATAAATAAAATGAAAAAAAAAAAAAAAAAAAAAAAAAAAAAAAAAAAAAGTATAAAATAATAATAAAAAAAAAAAATAAAAAAAATAATAAAAAAGAATAAAAAATAAAAAAAAAAATAAAAAAAATAGAAAATAAAATGAATAATAAAAAAAAATAATAATAAAAAAAAAAGAAAAAAAAATAGAAAAAAAATAAATATTAAAAAAAAATAAATAAAAAAAAAAAAAAAAAAAAAAAAAAAAAAAATAAAAAAAAATAAAAAAAAAATATAAATAAAATAATAATTTAAAGAAATAAAAAAAAAGAAAAAAAAATATTAAAAATAAAATAAAGTAAAAAAATATAATAAAATATTAAAAAAAAAAAATATACAATTCTAAATAGTTCTTAGCTCATCATCCCCTCAAAAAATAATGGAATCTTCTGTAAAGCAATAGCTAAGACCAGTCCAAATGTGTCTTTAGGGTGAATGAGTTAATGATGGAGGAGAGAACCTGGAAGAGACCAAGTAAATTGGCAAACAGTCTCATAAAATCAGCTTAGGATCCAGTGGAGAACCTGCACTAACAGGACGTGAGACACTTCATGATTTAAAGTGCAATTCTCTAACCACTCGGCGACGTTCCTTGATTCACTATTACGTAAATCTTTAGAATGATGCATACAAGTTCATTTTACGTTTGATTTTCATGATAAAATCAGTCTAAATGGTAAAATAAGCCTGATACAGAGAGATGACGTTATATAACAGATAATCAAAGTGAAACTGAATTTAAATAAAGGCACTCCGTGTATTAACAGTATAGCAAATCAAAAGATACTGACATCAGTTACTGTCTATTTCACACCGATTTCTTTCTCGACTTTGAATGTTCTAAACACTAAACAGGAACACAGAAACAATTTAACAACAATCAAACACACCAAGAAAGTATGGAGGTCAGGAATCATAGTCTTAAAATAAATATGAAAAAGATAAAAGTCTTCTTTCGGAACAATAGATTCTCTCCAGAGCTCCTAAATACAGATTTTCCACGTAGGCATGTTTATTTCAGGCAAGATGGCTGTCATGTCGATGAATGACTTCTAATTGATATAAAACGTCAATCAGGCTTACATCATTTGTGTTTTTAAAACAGCAGACAGACGAAGACAACTGGTATTACTCAATGATTTATAAATGCGTAACTGCAATGCTAATATCCTGTACAGACCTAAAATGATCCATGTAAGATTAAAAAGATATGTAGAAGGAGGGAAACAAAGTAAATTCTAAAGTTTATTACTTGGAGTATATTTTAGGTTGTATCCAATTTCGTGAGAGAAGATTAGTTCTTCACAACAGAAGATCTGTTTGAATTTCAATATAGTACTATAAAGAATTATGCTTTGAAATTGTTTTATCACCAACAACTAGTGTAAGTTGCAAAGGACATGAATAGTAAACGTGTGATGAAAATACTCTATATATATTATTTACTTGGACTGATAAAAAACAACATGATATATATGTATCATGTAGGTCGGTCGACCAGGAATAATTCCAAATATGCATTTCATTTACTAATGATACATATTATATATGTATATTGATAGACGAGGACTATTCGATATGTAATTTGGCGAAGCATAGACATTTATATGTAATGTACATATGTCGATTGACGAAAGATAATACGATATATGTATATCATTTACATGGGCCGACCATAGACAAAATGTTATATCATTTATATCATAATTGTCTGTTGACCAGATATAATGCGGTGTATGTATCATTTACTTGGGCTGACCATAGACAAAATGAACGAAATGATATATCATTTATATCATTAATGTCGGTTGATCAAAGATAACACGACATGTTCATATCATTTATGTGGGCTGAGGGAGCAGAGACAACATATGATATGTTTATACCATCTATGTCGGTTTTCTACAAATAATATGATTTGGAAATTTTCTTGTGGGTTTAACAGAGACAATTGATTATTTGTTAATCACTGCCTATTTTTATCATATTGCACCAGAGGTGTAAGAAGACGTCAAAACCGAAGACTATATACAAAGGAAAACACCAGAAATAGCATTCAGTGTTTGACAATGACTAATTATCATGGAATCGCTTTCAAGTGTATGTAACATTAATGTCAGTAGAGTTTGTCGTAAATAACCTGTTACTAAGTATGTATTTCCCTTGCATTTTATTGCTATTGTGAAGTTTGTATATTGCTTGCTCATTTTACTTGATATAAACACCTCGTTGTGTTAAAGGGCCGTCGGATATATTCGTAATAGCTCTTTAAAGAAACATCCAAGAAATCTCAGCTGAAGTAACTTCAGTAAAATAAGGTTCTAGTCTGTTTACGAACTTTCTAAATACAAGTGCACTTAGGTGAGCTTTATTTTCAGTCGATTCGGTAATGAAGTTATTATGTGGACTGGTAAATCGTTGATAGCAATCCCATGTATTGATTTAGATCTTAATTATTTGAAATGCTCATTCATTGCAAAAAAAAATCATATTTCTGACATAAACATACAGAGCAGAGGATACTGCGTGCAACGTATATCTTGATCATAGAAATCTATGGTTGAAGGATGAAACTGATTGTTAATGCTCCATAGCACAAAGAATGCTAAATTCCTGAATCACTCGCCATTGTGAGACGGTATCATTGTATCAGTATAATCTTTGTTGATTACATGTCACTTTTACTATATACTTCACATCCGGGTTGTCATACTGCACAATGTTACATATATACTTGATTGCTAGGATAAAAGATGTAGATTCTGTTGGGTTTATATTTTTGCAAAAATCCGTTCCTTTATTTTTTATAATTATTTTTAGTTGAAGATGAAATAGAAATCATCATAAAAACAAATGTATTGACAAAAGACAATCTCATATTTTAATGATTCATTTCACTTGTAGATCAATCTTAGTATATATGAAATATAGCACACAACTCACGCATATTATTTACGTTTTAGAAATGAAGTTAAAACTATCCTCTGAATTTTCTACTTCATATCCAGAGAGTCGTAAATTTGTTGTAAAATTCCCACGGCTTTGACTCTGGATTTCCTATGGAGACATGATGGAAAAAACATCACCATTAGAATTTTCGACAAACTTTTGAAATTGGTTTCCCAAATAGCAATTCGCCACTAATGATGATGATATCTCGCAAAACTGCCAGGATTTGTTAGACAAACGATCATTTTATACACATGGACTTACTACTTACTAGTAAGTCGTTGTCACGAAATATGCACAATTGTCTTTAAAACCAACACTTTGCATATTTCAATGGACTATGATAGGATTATCGATCTTGTTGCCAACGCCATGTCTTAATAAAATTACTTTTAGTTAATGCTGTCTAGGCGAACACCCTTAATTATTGAGCCAAGAGCTAACAGAGACTTAGATAAGGGTTTTGTGTTTGTCAAATCTTGAAATGATATCTTTATCTTTCAGTACACGGTTACTATAGCTAGATTTTTCATAGGTCCTTGTTCATTATGTTGATAAACTTTTTATAGTTTCTTAATAACTCCCTAAGACTTCACACTTTGATTTCGTATATTTCATATTGAATAGGCGTAAATTGATCTAGACGTAAGCCTACACAAGGGATGGGTGTGGCGGGATGACCGGGTGCTCGCTCTTTCCTGACACTTCATCTAACATCTAAATTCTCTTTAGGACCGGGCATATCTTCTGGCAATACTTGGTTATATTTGTTTGATACATCGATATAGGTACTGGTGTTATACACAATAATATTATAAGTATAAAGTGTGGTCAATTGCAATAGTTGGAAATATAGGAATTACAATGTAAAGAGTACAATTTTGAACTAGGTTTGGCGCAGCTTTTCTAAGTTAAACCTAGATTTTCTCCAGTTCATATGACTAACGAGAAAAACTATGTTTAACCGGACAAAAACTAGGTTTAACTCATTAATGTGATTTTGGCGTAATAATTTGAATTACCAAGAGAAAAACTACTTTTAAAACCTAGTTTTCTCTGGTTAATGTTGGTTACAATGGTTTAATTCAGTCATATGATTTTGGCGTGCCATATATGATTCAATTTGAGCTTAACTATTGAGTAAAATTGCTGATCTCGGGTTCTGGTGTCATGCAGGTGGTTGACAAGTGATATACCTGGGTAAAGAACACTCTACGCCAGCGATACAGCATAAAGGCTGGTTCCAAACCGTTATATCTGGTAATCTAAACGCTTTATACCGAAATTCTCACCAGAAGTCACTGCATGTATTTAGAGATATTCTGGGGAAACTTCACACTAACTGTCTACATGGTAATATCACAAGATCTTAAACTAACAATTAAAGTGTTAGATAACATGAATAATGAAAACAAACCTACAAATGTCACATTTCATATAAAGCCTGTATACAAACCAACGTCAATTACATGTAATTATACAAATGTAAGGTAAACAAACAATTGATCTCGTACACGTCATCATACAGGTATAACTAATATATACATCTTAGTCGTGGGAAAGGTTGGTAATAAGAAACATAAAGTTGATGTGAAGACTAAAGTACACAGCTGTTGTACACACTGATCTATTATTAAGCACGTGACTTTAATAAGAAACTAAAGGTAGGTTAGATTGTGAGTAAGCATTTTTATCCTAAACACGTGTACTACATCTCGTCCTAATTACGTTCGCATTTGTATTCTTCAACTTTCAAAGATTAATCTATTTTATATCTATTATTGGCTTTGCTTTAAATTAATGAGACATTGTAAACAAATTACCAGAGAAAGTTCTGCAACATTTGATTGATGATATAAACATCTCATATGTATATTGGCATAGAAATATATCGAGCAAAAATAATTTTCTCAAAATCATTAAACAGTGTAGTTTCGCTTCTGTACAATGTACTTTAGAGATAATTTGGTCTTATACTTGTCCAAACTTAGAACAAATTTAGAGGTATATACTAAGTTGTGAAGGTATATACTAAGCTGTGAATGTCCACAACCGACTTATATGTGCAGCTTTTAAGTATATCCAGGAAACATGAAACTCACTGATGTAAGATGCAAACTGAAAGTGAATTTGATACAATTACGCATTGCGGTATACGTTTTTCAACTTATATATATATATAAGCACACAAACATTCTTAAGGAGTAGTCGCCCGTACCTCAAGGTCAAATTTGCCAATAACGGCATTGACTATAAGCAATATTTTGAAGCAAAAGTCTGTCCAAAGTAAGATTCTTCCATACTTCCGATACAAAGAGTCATCATGTATTTCCTATAGCTATACGCGTTCAGTTGCCTCTAAAATATTCAATACCAACGCTAGTCTCAATATACCCAACTTTTTCCCAGAACGTTTCACCTTGTACCTGTTCTACATTTGAGTTCATGTACATTCCATGTGGCCATGTTGTGACAGGTGATCTTAACATTGTGCGTAACAGAAAACTTATGTTTATGCAAAGGCCCAAATATAGGGAACCTGCCTCGTTTACATGGCACCGAAACTTTGAAATTATTATGGACGCATGTTAAGAGTACGCCATACGTTGGCCTAAGAAAGACAATATCGAACTAATACTCTTTCAGGGTGGATTAAGTCGATCAGTAATGTTCTTAAACAAAGAATTCGATGACTTAAATATTCTGTCAACACCAAACACAAATCAATTTTTGTGACCCTAATGTTGTAAGAGAACTTTCTTGTCTCCACGAAAATTTTATCATCGTTTCTGATGACAAAGAATCTAGCAACTTTACATTTGTCGGCATTCAAATGGGTACAAATTGTGCATCTTTCTTGGCTGACATCTTTTTGTATTCATATGAAGCAGAATTTATACAGTCTTTGCTCTCCAAAGGTAATAAACATTTAGCATCTCGGTTCAATTTTACTTACAGGTATATCGACGACGTCCTGTCCATAAATAATTCAGAATTTCAGAACCTCGGCCAGATGTATCCTGATGAGCAAGAGGTCAATGAGAGTACAGAGAACAACATATCATGGGCCCGTTTTACTCCTAAGTAGTAAAATCCTAAATTTTTGTCCTAACTACCATGGCAACGCATCGCTGATTGGCCAGTCCCATGACAATTAGGACTAAGACATAGGATTTAGGACTTAAAATTCTTTCGTAAAACGGACCCGTGTTTCTTACCTAGATTTACTCCTGTCGATTACAAATTCCCTTTATGACAAACGCGACGATTTTAATTTCCATATCACGAACTTTCACGTTTCTAAGTAGTAATATTCCATCTTTTCCTGCCTAGTGCGTTTTGCTTTCACAAAGTATACGTTATGACAGGGCATGCTCTTCTTATGAATGTTTTATTCTGAGAGCGAGACGACTGGTCAATAAACTACTTACACAAGTTTACGTTGTTGAACGCTTGTAATCGTCGTTTAAGAAGTTTTGTAGTCGATACGGGGATCTTGTTGAACAATATGAAGTTCCCCTTTCAGGAATATTAGACAGTATTTTGTAGCACGACAACAGACAGTGACTCCCTTTCGCCAATCGTGCTTTTCACCGAGCTTGACTTTTTCACCGAATTTAACCTTTTCATCAAACTAAAAAGGTTTCCATGGAATATTTGCGACAGGTGTGGAATACCAGCAGGGGAAACTGGTCCTATCCGGTTTGGGATTCGCAATTGTTCTTCATGTCAAGACCATTTACACATCTAATTTGTCATGTTCTAATGGACTTGAGTTTCGATTATCAATTGCTACTTCTTTATTTTGCTAACAAATGTACCAAATCCTGTCTATTGACAGACAATGGGTTATCTTTGTTTAAGGTCATCTGAATTTTATTTTTATACATTATAGTCAAATTTGTGGAAGTCTTACTAAGTCTGGTTATCTAATATCATCATTGACAATGTCATTTTTGTGTCGCCTGCGAAGCTTGATAATATGAATCACATTACCCGTCGTATTGCGTCTGCGTGGCGTCGACAGTCACACTTTGTGCTTATGTTACGTTTTGTACGTTTCAATAAAACTTTGAATGTTGCTTTATATCTATCATATCCCTGATGAATTCCATAAGGATCAACATCAGTCAATATTTGCTACAGCTATGACACATTAAAAGCGTCAAAATAGGTAAGTTCGGTGTTTCCGTAAATGTTCTTTGCGTTTTTTCAGCAGATTTCAACAAAATCATACGATTTATACTTAAATGAGCATTTCACTAATTTTCGACTTCAGGCGTAATGATTCCAAAGAATTCTTCTTTGTTGACGTCTAGGACATCATATTTACGGCGATAAAATATGTTATTCGAATTGAAATAGAACTTATTACAAGATCTATAATTTCAATTGTTTGTCATGGAATGTTATGTATTATTTCATTTTGTTGTCAATTACTGTGAAAGCCATACGATGGTTGATAAAATCTCGTATTCGAAAACTTAAAGGGACTATGAAAACATGTTATCCCTCTGTATTTAATGATCCAAAAGTATTAACTGAACTGGATAGATTACATGACCAATATGTACTGGTACCAGCAGACAAAGCCTCAAATAATATAGTTTTTATTTGTAACGCACATTGTTATAATTTTTTATTAGAAGAACTTGGGTTTAATACGAATTCTGGAAATCCTACATACACACGTAGCTCACTTTCAAAGGACGAGATCCTTCAAAATCACGTGTCTTTTTTACGCTCATTTGATATACCTACAACGGATACCGATTTCGAGCTACCACATTTTATATTGGATACCTAAACTTCATAAAACCCCATATAAGAAAAGATACATAGCAGGATTCAGCAAATGTTCTACCAAACCTTTATCTTTACTCCTTACCAAGATATTGACAGCCGGGAAGGAGAAACTTCAACAATACTGTACAGTTGCTTATTCCAGTAGCGGTGTAAATGAGATGTGGATACTTAAAAATTCTAAACAGCTTTTAGAAAATTTGAAGGCACACAATTCACAGTATCAAAACTTATGACTTCTCTACTCTTTACGCAACTATTCCACATAAAAAATTAAAAGAAAGACTTTTCAGCATCATAGGCAACTGTCTTTTCACTAAAGGTGGTACCCGAAAATTTAAATATCTAGTGATTGGCTATCAGGATACTTATTTCGTCAAACACCACTCTTATTATACACATAAATACACTGAAGTTGATATAAAAACAATGCTGGAATTTCTAATAGGCAATATATTTGTAATGTTCGGAGACGTGGTCTTTCAACAAACTGTCGGCATTCCTATGGGAACCAATTGTGCTCCTTTGGCCGACCTGTTCCTTTATTCATATGAAGCAGACTTCATTCAGAAACTGCTGAATCAAAAGAAGAAAAAGTTAGCGGTGTCCTTTAATTAGACATTGAGATATATTGACAACGTTTTGTCATTTAATATTGACAGTTTTCATACTTATGTCAATGCGATATATCCCAGCGAACTAGAAATTAAAGATACAACAGAATCAAGCACACATGCTTCATACTTAGACATTTTACTTAATATAAACACAGACGGGAAATTAGCAACTAAACTATATGACAAACGCGACGATTTCGGCTTTCCCATCGTAAATTTTCCACATTTAAGTAGTAATATCCCTCAGTCACCCGCATATGGAGTTTATATTTCACAAATGATCCGATATACCAGGGCGTGTACAACATATGAAGATTCCATATCCAAAGGTAAACTACTCACTGACAAGTTATTGACACAGGGATATCGAAAACCGCGTTTAATGCCAACGTTCCGCAAATTTTACGGTCGGTATAATAGGCTTGTTTGCGACTACTCTATTTCACTAAATGAAATGTTGAGTCGTCTTGTCGTTGGCGGTTGTTGAGACGTCTGTACCAATTGTGACGAGGATACACTCCTCACGTGTTTCATTGGACTTGACTGTGGACTCACGGCGGATGTGACCTGTCGACAGGGGATGCTTACTCCTCCATAGCACCTGATCCCACCTCTTGCTTTCCAGAGGTCCGTGTTTGTCCATTTTTACCGGATTTGTATCTATGTCCTGGACATTCTATTGATTTATACTTTGGTATCTGAAAATTTTTACATTTTAACACTTTGCACCATTATTCCATGGCTTTGTAATGAAATTTGTACTTATCGCACAAAAGTTTGGTGCATGTTTATGAGAAAAAACAAGATTTCATCATAACCTATTTTGTTTGCTAAGACTCGTACGTTTTTTCACCTAATTTGTGAAAGAATTTGTTAAATGAGTTTGTTTTGAAATATATGGATTGCGCCAGACATGACTTTAAAATACCATGAATGTTTAGAATACACATACACCATGCGATAAGAATTCACATATTTTAAAAACATCAGCGATAGATAGCTCATAATCCATTTGTCCTATTTATGTCTATGCAAATTAAATAGTTTCAATAATACAAACATTTTCATGATCGCATGTATGTTAATTCGATTGTTCGTATATATACCAGAGCGAATTTGTATGTTTAATATCGTAAAACACCATTTGATTTTTAATTTGTTCTGTTGATATATCCAGGTACCTGACGCTTTTTAGCGCCTATAAGTTTATATTCATACGTCCTTGTTTATATAAAAAGTATTTGATTATAAATATTTACTTTGACCTCTGAAATATTTTGTAGTTTGTTGTTTATACTTACGGTTAGTGAGTTGATTGCATGGTATGGTATTTTTCTTGTATCATGAGTTGAGATAGCTAGTTCAGTTTCTGTGAAAAAAATGTTAATTTACAAGAAGCTCTTTGAAAATGTTTTTTCTACTCTCTTTCAAGAGATAAATATGATATAAGTTTTGGTTCCTTTAAATTCAAATCAGCATCGGATAAGTGCACTGCCAGTTTAGTTTATAATATAAAAAATCTCAGATACCAAAGTATAAATCAATAGAATGCCCAGGACATAGATACAAATCCGGTAAAAATGGACAAACATAGACCTCTGGAAACCAAGAGGTGGGGTCAGGTGTCATGGAGGAGTAAGCATCCCCTGTCGACCGGTTATACCCGCCGTGAGTCCACAGTCAAATCCAATGAAATACGTGAGGAGTGTATCCTCGTCACAATTGGTACAGACGTTTCATCAACCACCAACGAAAAGGCAACTCAACATTTCTCTTAGTGAAACAGGGTAGTCGCAAACATGACTATTATACCGGAACGTTGACATTAAACGGGATTTTCGATATCCCTGTGTCAATAATTTGTCAGTGAGTAGGTATAAATAAATCACGTTGGGGATTTTGTCAGCACTAACACATGTTTTGAGAATGTTTCTATGTATGTTGTATCGAACTTAAGCATTTAATCACAATTAAAAGTAAAGTAAACGAGAATATTTTAAAGTTAATAGGTATAAAGACGTTCCTAACATTTTGGATTATGTTTAGAACGAAACCGTATTGATAGCGGTGCCTAGTTATCAAGTTGTCGGGCGAGATTCCTATTTGAATACGAATCCATCCGGTACATGTTTGATGATTTTGCTTAAAAATCTACTAGACTAATGAAGATGAATATAGAGATTCCCCATTGACACGTAAAAAATTTTCCTTTAGAACTTTAACAATCTACTTGTATCAAAATACCAAACTATCCCGCGCTGTGGAATATTGAGTCTCTTTAATTCGTGGTTTTATCAACAATTATCTTCAAATACAATCTCTGGTTGTTGTTTTTTTTCATCACATGGTAAGTGCAATTTCTGTCTCTGGGTCTTCCTTCTTGTTTTGTTGGTGTTTGTTTGTTTTGTTTTGTTTTAGTTTTGGGTTTTTTTGTTTTTGTTTTTTGTTTTTTTTGGGTTTTTTATTTTTTTATTTTATGTGGTCGTGGCTTTTTTCCCCACAAGAAAATGGTTTTGCAGTTTCTAATATATGAGAGATATGTCGAAAGGGGAATTAACTGTGTTTACCCAAAATTGTTTCAATTTTATCTACTTTTACTACTTGTACTTGATGTAGAATACCAAATAAGAGATCTATACATAGGCATAAAATATCTTAAATTCCTATATATATGTGAAAATAAGGTCAGGTTCAGTGTTACATTCATTGTTGAGTTTATCAATTGCAAGTGAAAAAGTGCCAAACTTTGGTTGGTTCTCAAGCAATTTTTTACAAATTATGTAGGGATTTAAGAAATTTTATACCTGTGTATATTTCTTTTCTGTTATTGTATACCAATTTAAATAGTAAAGGGGGTTGAAAAACACAGCTAATGACCCTTTTAACGTTCAATAAAATTATCATATATATGGATTCCATTTTGTCCAAGAAAGAATGTTAATATGAATGAATCCTATATCAGCAAAGTATAGTAAATACCAATTTGCTGCTGCAGCAGATACTAAAGATAAGAGGGAAGTTCGTGAAGTGAAGTTTAGATAAGACCAACAAGTGCGATATCAAACAAATCATCTAAAACAGCGCCATCTTTGTAAATATGCTGTACATCGGAGAGCGATAAAAGTATTGAAAGAAACACTTAGGGTACACCTCCCAAGCTGAGAATTTTAACAAATTGACATGGATTTGAGAAATAAATGATTGAACAATAATATTTTGAAGTAGAGCATCCGGACTTCACAGAACGATTTAATATGATGTGGCGTATTTAGTAATGAATGTGCATATTCTTTAATACAATTTTATACTTCGAAAACACGAACAACTTAATCGCTGTTTACATTTTGTCAAATATTTCAAAGCAAAATTGACAGATATCTCGAGGTTCACTTGGCCACCCTAGTTCCTTTACTTGTGGTAAGTTTTTATAAACTGAAAGAAAGAAAGAACAACATACAATGTGTGTCTATTGTGTATGTGTAACGGACGACAGAACTTTGGCAAGCAAACAGTTTTACAAAAACATCCATTCTACATTAAACAGATTAGTTGCCGTATGTAAAACCGATTGTCTATAGGTCTTGAAGCACCCAAAAAGACCTAGATAGAGAGATATACACAGAGGAACCATTACAAAATCTGTTATAATTTGTCATTTTATGTTTACAATTAGGCAGTTTGAAACGTAAAACATGTAAAGGCTGACAACATTGTATTTATATACATCATTAACGACACAACATACTGTAAACATGAAAATTTTCGCGTGGGAATAATTTGCACTAAATATGCAGTGGAGTTTTTCGTGTAATTTATATCCGCATACCAGTCCCAAAGTTGTGCTAATAATCATATTTAATACAGGACTGCTCAAAGAAAAAAACATTGCATTGCGTAAAAAAACGAGCATATAGTTAGCGTGAGAAAATTGTGTAATTAACAACAAGTGGAAATATTCAACTTTACAGTATTTCTAATGGACTGCTCACATTTTGCAACAATTATTACTATTTGATTATCAGTTTTGCACAATTATCCTTCATTATCCCCTTTTGCTTCACATGGTAAGATACGAATAAATGCCTTATTTTGATTGAATTTAACGCATTATACATACTTAGTAGCACATATGACGAATGACTGTAGTAAGTATAATAGATCCTTGATGTATGTAAGAATTGATCATAACCAACACTTAAACACCAAACTGTGACGAGAAAATCCTATGAATTAATTCCATGTAGGCTATTATACAATGATTAATAGGGAATTTGCAGACGACATAGTTTGTAATGCGCGTGCTTTTACGTATCATAAGTACTCTTACGATATAATGATTCTTGTAAAACCTATAATTTCGCTAGACAGAAACACTTGGTTATTAGCCTAATCGTGTGATGGAAGTGTAATTACAGAATGATTCTGGCATTCCCTTGACAGTAATGTTGTTTGTTGCATAAAAATAATTCTAAGCATTTACTTCCGGTGCTGAAAAATATAATAATTGTTCATGGCTTTACTTAACTCTATTCATTTTATGTTGTATTTAAATTCAAATTACCCTGTTTAAACTATGACAATCATTTACCATGCAAGAAGGTAGCATTTATCTGTCTGTTAAGCTTAATTTCTACATACGGATTGCCACTTCTAGACACATACATGCTACTGGAAACCACTATTTTGTATCACAAATAGCTAAATGTGACTGTCTACAAAGTTCGATCGAAGACCATGTTAATTCTTCTTATTCTTATAATTATTATTTTTCTTCTTCATCTCCATCGTCTTCTTCTTTTTTTTAATCTTCTTTCGATGTTCACAGACAACATATTATATTGATAGGGATTTGATATTACCAAAGTTCCATTCCTCAACGTTTAAATGATTATCATGCAATTCAATTTGTTTGATTTTAATTTGGTAATTTTCTGATCTGCAAAATATGCACGGTAGATCAAGAAGAATAAAAATGAATTAACTTTCTAAACTCATCAAGCAAGAGAGTATTATACCCATGCCAAGACATTTAACATGCCGTGCACGAAGTACAGAAAGATTACTACAAGCACTTAAGAACCCCTTTACCATTGCTAACAAGGATACCGTAGTGAAAATTACCTTTCTAAAGTTTAAACTAAATAATCTTAAAGTACACCAAAAGGTAATGACAGTAAATATTTCGGATATAAAAATCAAATTAGTTACCTTACAAAAACTACAACTGTGAAAAGTTAAATATATACTACAGCCACACATGCGAATTTTACAGTTTTTTTTACTTAGATTGAAGATGGCATCATTTCCTGTTTAGTTGCGTTTACAATCTTTATCTTACGTCTAATGACAATAAAGCAGAAATTGATTCCAATTGACCATAATATTTCTTTTCCAATGTAATCCAGAATAGAAATTATTGCTGGGCATTATATTATTACAGTTTTTATATATATATATATATGTAACCAATATTTTATTTTATTATCAAACGTATGTTAATTAGATGTTTGTAAATGGTAATAATGGGTAACAAGACAAGACAGTTGGGCAGATAGATAGATAGATAGATAGATAGATAGATAGATAGATAGATAGATAGATAGATAGATAGATAGATAGATAGATAGATAGATAAATTGATAGATAGATAGATGGATAGATAGATAGATAGATAGATAGATAGATAGATAGATAGATAGATAGATAGATAGAGATAGATAGAAAGATAGATAGATAGATAGATAGATAGATAGATAGATAGATAGATAGATAGATAGATAGATAGATAGACAGACACATAGACATATAGTTAGATAGATTATGTTTCATTATGTACACTGCGCAATTTTTCTTTAAGCAAAGTACTCTTAACGACGGTTTTGTATACTATCAAAGCAACAATAACAGATATCTGTGCCAGATATGTCGAAGTTATATATTTGACACATAGACCTTAGTATATTAATAAAATGAACTGATATCACTTGAGCACGTGACATGTGCTAATATAGAGTTCAGCACGAAAACTTTACAATGTCGGGACCTCACATCATTAGTATGAATTATTACAGGGAACCTCTGGTACACGAAACCAATATCATTTTACTCATCAAACGCCTTTCACATATTGAACAAGGTCTTCAGAAGCACTGCACGACGTCCTGTCCATAAATCAGAATTTCAGAATTACCTCGGTCACATGCATCTTGTTGAGCTAAAGATCAGTGAGACGACATAGAACAACACATCTGCTTGGTGCCTAGATTTACTCCTGTCGATTGAAAAGGAAGGTCAACTTTACACCTCCCTTTATGACAATCGCAACGATTTCAATTTCCATATCACGAGCTTCCAATTTCTAAGTAGTAGTATTCCATCTTTTTCATTTCACAACTTATATGTTATGTCAGGGCATGCTCTTCTTATGAATGTTTTATTCTGAGAGCGAAACGACTCGTCAATAAACTACTTACACAAGGCTACGTTGTTGAACGCTTGAAATCGTCGTTTAAGAAGTTTTATGGTCGATATGGGGATCTTGTTTTAAATTATTATGAAGTCCCCCTCTGTGTAATATATTTCGCCAATTGTGCTTTTCATTGAACTTGACCTTTTCACCGACATTGACCCGTTCATCGAACTAGAAAGGTTTCCATGGAACATTTGCCACGGGTGTGACATGCCAGCAGAGGACGCTGACTCCTTCCGGACACCTAGTCCTATCCCGTTTGAAATTCGCAATTCTTCTTCATGCTGAGACCATTTGCACATCTAATTCTCGTGTTCTAATGGACTTCTATGGACGGTTTCTATTATTAATTGTTACTTCTTCATTTTTACTTATAACTAGAATGTTGAAAATAACAAGGAGTAAATTAATTATGATGGAAAAGGATTTGTCTATTCTCCAGGCACTTCCGTACTTTCTTTAAGACCCCTTTAGGTCATTACGGTTTTTTTTTTATCTTCTGTACTTGACAGCACTTTGCTTTGCTCCGTTCCTTGATTTTACCTATAGAAGTTTGATCCCTTGAACGCTAACTGATCTTTTATGCTCTCGTTTTAATTGATATATACATGTACAAAGTTTTTGGTTGAATTAATACAGACAGAACATTTTGCTGATTACAACAATATATAGAATCTATCCATAAACCAATGATATTTTCTTAAAATCAGACAAAGTGCTCTTTTCTTTTGCTTTTGATTGTAAATTGAAATGATTAGATAATGACGGTACTTTTTTTTTGTAAAGGTAAAACAGAAATAGAAACAGAATTTTGTGGGAATTCTAATAAGAAAATAGATTGCATATGCCAGTGATGATTTGCTTTATCAAAGAACATACTCAGATGTACACATCACACTTTAATTACTATAAATAATAAGGGTTTTATGCTGAAGTATTCTTAATTTACAAACAGCACAGTAGTTATATGTAAATAAGGTATAAGCAACCTCTGATATAAAATGGTTATTCAATGTATATCGAAATTGTTTTTACTGTCTAGAGTTCCCTGTTAAAAATATGAAACATAAACAATATATCGAATTATTAAATCGGTATCGAAATTAACAAATCCATATGATAAATCATTAACTATTTTTAGCGCATCAATATACACAACAAAGTCATATGGTCATAGACAAAGGTAGGAGACAGCATAGGCCAACACTCCATGTCGTTTCTGTCATTAAAATGCTAATTTAAAATGTGTAGGTTTTAGAATAGGGTTACCAAGTGACTATTTTACAAAAACTGACAGGGTATCGGCGATTCGCTTGTCAAAAATGAAGTTTCACCGCGAGGCGTCAAACAATTATTATTGAGAAAGTTAATATCAAAATACATCATACATTTATTATAGAAAATATCATAGAACTATTTTAGAAAAAGAGTTATTAAATATTATAGAATTGGATTATTATAGAATCTTATAGATTCATTATAGAAAAGAGTTTTAAAATCTCATCTCTGTTCAAAATGCACAACATTATATCAATAATTATAATTATAGAAAAGAGTTTTAAAATCTGAACTCTGTTCAAAATGCACAACATTATATCAATAATTATAATTATAGAAAAGAGTTTTAAAATCTAAAACTCTATTCAGAATGCACAACATTATATCAATAATTATAATTAAAGAAAAGAGTTTTTTAAAATCTGAACTCTGTTTCAAAATGTACAACATTATATCAATAATTATCATTATAGAAAAGAGTTTTAAAATCTGAACTCTGTTCAAAATGCACAACATTATATCAATAATTATAATTATAGAAAAGAGTTTTAAAATCTGAACTCTGTTCAAAATGCACAACATTATATCAATAATTATAATTATAGAAAAGAGTTTTAAAATCTGAACTCTGTTCAAAATGCACAACATTATATCAATAATTATAATTATAGAAAAGAGTTTTAAAATCTGAACTCTGTTCAAAATGCACAACATTATATATCAATAATTATAATTATAGAAAAGAGTTTTAAAATCTGAACTCTGTTCAAAATGCACAACATTATATCAATAATTATAATTATAGAAAAGAGTTTTAAAATCTGAACTCTGTTCAAAATGCACAACATTATATCAATGATTATAATTATAGAAAAGAGTTTTAAAATCTGAACTCTGTTCAAAATGCACAACATTATATCAATAATTATAATTATAGAAAAGAGTTTTAAAATCTGAACTCTGTTCAAAATGCACAACATTATATCAATAATACATAAAACCAAGCCATGCGACACCTCGTTGTAGCATTAGTTTCGAATCATTTTGAATATCATGTTTAAATTTTTTTGACGTAAGACATGATGAGTTAGTTTAATACAACTTACACAACTTTAATAAAAATGAAAATTAAAACGATCATCATCATCATCATCATTATCATTTAGCTTTCCATTTCCCCTTACATTATCTTCAATGCAATGTATAGATATAGACGTTATGATCAGTATCTGTTTGTTTACTACAGTTGTCTTTCATGATCAGTTTGATTATCGTTTAGAACATTTACGTGTATTTTGATATTTTCTTCCACAATTCTTAATAGCATGTTTGTTGCCGCTGTTTTACTTAGAAGGCTATATCTATCAACATTGCCATTTAGACCTCTTTCCTGTCAACTAGACAAGAATAAATTGACAGGAATAAAACAAGACGTATATAAAATGCATCGTTTAAAATCCAAGTTTTTGTTACTTTAAATATTTGTATACTCTTAAAATGAAGTCATAAATATTACTTTTTACCTCCTGCCTGAGAATTCCGCAGTCAATGTTGATCGTACAAAAATATTAAATTTTTACCGTTTCATTTTAACTTTAAACTTATCCCTTTAATATGTTAAAACATTTAGTAAAACAGGTGCTCTTTTATAAGCTTGGTCTGCTATTTCTATTTCACCAGTAAGTCTTTAAAGACAAAGAATATGCCATTGTCTAGATGTAATTAATATGTATGTGTAACCCGAAGAATATGTCACTTTTAGATTCAATGCTCGCACGTGTGGATGTAGTTAAGATAAGAGAACATAGACACAACAGTTTTACGGTTTCTTGCTATTTGTAGCACCATCATTTTTTACACAAAAACATAGAATAGAATTTATCATAAATTATATTATGATTATTATTATTATTATTATTATTATTATTATTATTATTTTTATTATTATTATTATTATTATTGTTGTTGTTTTTTCAAATAGTTTCAAACTTTAATAACAGGATAGAACTATTGATTTTGAGGTTAATCAATAAAGGTTTAGGTCTGTCTCCATTTTAACCACTTATTCTCCTTAATAAATGGATAAACCGTATTGATTTGCGCTCAGCTATAAAAGGTCAAGGACAGAAGGAACTATTTTTAGATATAATGAGCATATACATTTTTACTTACTTATAAAACAATGTACTTTTTGTCCTTTGTTATTTTGAGCGTCCTAGTTTCTATGTTTCTTGATACAAGTGTTCAGTATGCGTACTAATAGGAACCAATGTCAAAATTGAAATTTAGTTTATTAATCTGTTTATTTAGGAAATTAATCTCCTCAAGTTAAATTAATGAAATCTATGCTGCCTTCATCAGTGGTCTAGTATCCATATTTACCAAAAGAATAACACGGAACTTGATACAGGTGCATCAATAGTAGTGGCAGTAGTAGTAGTAATATTATCTGGGTGAAATTTGTTCAAAATAATATGTAAGTGTTTTGTGTGGGTATTACAATGTTAACATGTTTACACGCTATAATCAGAAACATTTTATGTGAAAGATAACTCATTGACTTGTAATAAATATTCCGTAATATAAGTATGAATACACGTCAATGCCATAAAAGCTTTAGCTGCATGGTAACTCGATAATATATGTGTTAAATCGCAACTGGGCGTCCTCAGTGATGCAATGAATTTTACTTCACTATAAAATACGTAAAATTCTCATGAAACCTTGACTGTTGTACATTATAGGAGTAATGATGTATAAGTAACGAATCAGACGTTTTTGAATTTTGAATTAAGATACAATTTCAGATTAAATTATGCTTTATCTGTGATATGTAAATTATTTGAATTTGATGATAAAATGTTTAACAACCTATATTTAAGTTTAAAAACCCTAATTTAAGTTTAGACAAGGCATATTTTATACATATATCTTGGGACAAAACACATTTAGACAGAGACACAATGAGAGAAAGTGAGATAGAAAGTGAAAGGTTAAAAGTGTAACTATGAGAAACAGAAAGACTGAGAGAGAAAAGAAATTAAGGTATTATTTCAGAATTACAATTGTCAAATTAATAACGAAAATCAAATACGGAAGTGTATTGACATCGATGTCTAAACTGCAATCAAGAGAATCATAAATCTCACTAAATAGCTTCCAAACTGATTTACTCGATAAAACTTGTTTTAATATGTTATCTAAATACAGCATATGCCGGACGACGGCAGTAAAACCATCGAATTTTATGAAGCAACACAACTTCTGATAGTGTGTAAGTAGTGTATTTAAGGACTTGCAATAAAAACCAGGGTTTGAACATACTGCTTGTTGTTTTTAAATGTGATTTGAAAATTATCAGCAAATACTATTCGCTAAGGTTTCTCCAATTCACTTTTTCTCCTCTTTTGAAAACACACACACACACATCACACACACACGCACACATACACACACATACACAGACATATATATATAAATAAATATATATATGATCCAGGGGACCCTGGATCAGAAATGATACTATATGCGTAAATAAATCAAACATAAAGCACAAATACAGTAAAAGTAATTTTAGGTATTTTAGTATCATTTCCAAGGTGCATAATAAATGCACAGTGTTGTAGTGCTATTTGTGCTTTATATATAATTGTATTTCTCAACACTACATGCATCGTAATCAATCCATTGTCATTTATATTAGGATAAAAACATTTTACCTCTCTCTATGAATGAATTCTCATATTAGGAATCCTACCCACCGATAAAGAAACATTCTTTTTTTGTGTGTGTGAATGCGTAGATGGCCAAGTTTTACTGAAGAAATGTCAACGTGCATTGTTTTACAAATTGTGTCTCCGGTTTAAAAGGCGTACGTAGTTGAGAGATGTGACCTATTGGACGCTTTGCGAGTTAAATCATCCCTTTCAACCCTACATACCTCAATGACTCTCTCTTTCTCTCTCTCTCTCTCTCTCTCTCTCTCTCTCTCTCTCTCTCTCTCTCTCTCTCTCTCTCTCTCTCTCTCTCTCTCTCTCTCTCTCTCTCTCTCTCTCTCTCTCTGCATGTTTATAAAGTTTCGACAGACCTATGAGCAAAAGACTACTTAAAGCCAAATATTTCTTTCATACAACTCTTGGCCAGGTATCAGGCATTTGACAGATGTTCAAATCAGACATGTCAAACTGGATCTTACAACACTATTGCAGGGTGTCAGTGAGCGAGTACTTCAAATATGAAATCACAATGTATTTCTTCTTAGAGGTTACCACCGATTCAAACCTCGCAGGAACCTAAGCTTATTTCAGAACTTTCAGAAGGAATTTTCCCGGTTTCATTATACTTGGTTTTCACTTTCACAATTGGAACTATAAGTGTTTGTTGTTTTTAGAACTCAGATATAATAACCTTGGTCATATTAATGAATATTAATTATGGTTGATTTGTATATGAAATAGTTTTAACAATGCGAAAGGTATATATACAAATACAACAAGATATCCAAAACCAAATCGAAACTTTCATTAAAGTAAATTTTTGATTTTATGTAAACAAATCAGATGAATGAAGTTGCTATAAATAGACAAAAAGAAAGAAAACGAAAAGCAAAAATATATTTACCATCAGCGTTATCCTTTAAATATACTAATATACGTAGTTTTTCTTTATTTCAAAGAAAAATAACTCCTATACTGCTATTTTCAATTAAATTTTCGAGTTATCTCTCTTTATTTGACCAATAACACGCGTTAAATAATAGACATAGACATATTTATGACTTGCCTTTACAGTACATCTTCTAAAATAAAATCTCAGATACCAAAGTATAAATCAGAATACTTATACGTCATGCTGGTAGAGGTCCCGTCGGGTATGGCGTGTATTGGTCAAAGATAACCGTATGCTATGGTGTTAAAACCCTCGTACGGTATGGCGTGTATTGGCCAAAGATAACCGTATGCCATGCTGTTAGAACCCTCGTACGGAATGACGTGTATTAACCTAAGATAAACGTATGTCATCCTGGTAGAAGTTCCGTCGTATAGGGCGTATATTGACCAAAGATAACCGTATACCATGCTGATATACCCCTCGTACGGTATGGCGTGTATTGACAAAAGATAACCGTATACCATGCTGTTATACCCCTCGTACGGTATGGCGTGTGTTGACAAAAGATAACCGTATACCATGCTGTTATACCCCTCGTACGGTATGGCGTGTATTGACAAAAAATAACCGTATACCATGCTGTTATACCCTTCGTACGGTATGGCGTGTATTGACAAAAGATAACCGTATACCATGCTGTTATACCCATCGTACGGTATGGGGTGTATTGACAAAAGATAATCGTATACCATGCTGTTAAAACCCTCGTACGGTATGACGTGTATTGACATAAGATAAACGTATGTCATGCTGTAAGAACCCTCGTATGGTATGGCGTGTATTGTCAAAAGATAACCGTCTGCCATGCGGTAAAACCCTCGTACGGTATGGCGTGTATTGACCAAAGATAACCGTATACCATGCTGTTATACCCCTCGTACGGTATGGCGTGTATTGACAAAAAATAACCTTGCTGTTATACCCTTTCGTACGGTATGGCGTGTATTGACCAAAGATAACCGTATGCCATGCGGTTATAACCCATCGTACGGTATAGGGTGTGCGTTGACAAAAGATTGGTATACCATGCTGTTAAAACCCTCATACGGTATGACGTGTATTGACATAAGATAAACGTATGTCATGCTGTAAGAACCCTCGTATGGTATGGCGTGTATTGTCAAAAGATAACCGTCTGCCATGCGGTAAAACCCTCGTACGGTATGGCGTGTATTGACCAAAGATAACCGTATACCATGCTGCAAGAATCCTTGTACGGTGTGGCGTGTATTGACCAAAGATAACCGTATGCCATGCGGTTAGAACCCTCGTATAGTCTGGCGTGTATTGGCCAAAGATAACCGTATACCATGCCGTTAGAACCCTCGTATAGTCTGGCGTGTATTGACCAAAGATAACCGTATGCCATGCGGTTAGAACCCTCGTATAGTCTGGCGTGTATTGACCAAAGATAACCGTATGCCATGCGGTTAGAACCCTCGTATAGTCTGGCGTGTATTGACCAAAGATAACCGTATATCATGCGGTTAGAACCCTCGTATAGTCTGGCGTGTATTAACAGATAACCGTATGCCATGCTATTAGAACCCTCGTACGATATGACGTGTATTAACCAAAGATAACCGTATGCCATGCTATTAGAACCCTCGTACGATATGACGTGTATTAACCAAAGATAACCGTATGCCATGCTATTAGAACCCTCGTACGATATGACGTGTATTAACCAAAGATAACCGTATGCCATGCTATTAGAACCCTCGTACGATATGACGTGTATTAACCAAAGATAACCGTGTGCCATGCTATTAGAACCCTCGTACGATATGACGTGTATTGACCAAAGATAACCGTGTGCCATGCTATTAGAACCTTCGTACGGTGTGACGTGTATTGACCAACGAAAAACGTATGCCATGCTGCTAGATGCATTGTAACCTTTAACACGCCAATGAATAAGAATATAAAACCACACATACGAAAGTATTCATTTTCAGGATGTCCATGACGAGACAATATACAAATCTGATGAACATTGGACAAATACGGACCTGTTTCGTACTAGATCAGGATAATTTTCAATTTTTCTGTTTCATGTTCTCGTCTGATATTTATTTTCATTTTACAGTGTCAATGTCTAAATAAAATGTGCTATATCCCAGCAAACTAAAATTAAAGACACGATGGAATTAAAATTATATGCACGGTTTTCTTCTTGATTTGACATATTATTTCATATAATATTAAACGGGAAATTTTAACAGTTCATTTTACGTCCAACTTAATAATTCGACAACACCTTTACACATTTAAATCGTAAAATATCCTTGTCGCGTTTACATGCTCCGTCTGTTTTCAGAATAATGGAATGGTGTGATATGTTAGACCATATCAACGAACGATCATTTCAATTACAAAGGCAAACTACCTATCTATATGTTGTCGTCGTTGGCAGAATTTCAATATTTTTATATATATTATATATATATATATAGATTTATATATATATATATATATATATATATATATATATATATATATATATATATATATATATATATATATATATATATATATATATATATATATATATATATATATATATATATATATATATATATATATATATATATATATATATATATATATTAATAATTAAATATTATTCGTTGCTATGGTCCTCTTAACTGTCTGGAAATTGTTTACTATCTAGATACATGTATTTAATTGTGGGTTTGGAGGTGGTTCCTAAGCGATTATCCTATTTGTTGTTGGTTTATTTTTGACTACCAATCCACGGCGATAGTGCACTGTCGGTTGAAAGAGCTCACTTCTCTTGTTTATTAGCACTTTAAACTCTACTCTTCTCATTTCGATTTGAATAACATATTGCTGTTTTTATGAACATATCATTTGGGTTTGAAATAGACACTTTAAACATTTAATATCATGTTTTGAAAAGAAATATTTTTTCAGACCTTTTAAAGGAAATAACTCTTAATAAAGTTTTATTTTACCAGATTAATGCTAACAGTATGCTTATCAATATTTGTCCACATTTTAATCACTACACAAATAATTACATCTATGTATTAACCATTGAGAAATCATATTGTCTAATAAATCTCCATTCCGTTTTGGTCATTTCCCATTCAGATCTGTTGAGTTCTCTTCTAACAGTTTCATTTGATACATCACGAATTCTCCTATGACTGGAGTTTCGATTATCCATTGGTACCTCTTCATTTTTACTTTGAAACATGTCATATCTCAGATTTTCTACACCTTAAAATGTCCCCCTGTAAACCAAATGACCCGGTCTCCTTCGGTCAGATCAGAAGAATACTATTGGTCAATCACCTCCATTGTTTTGTTCTTCAACCCTTCCACATTTTAATCTTCTCATAACTATGTGTGTTGTAGACAGAATAATGTCAAACTTATCTGAAATTGTCTTTCCATTTGTCTCCATATCATAATTTGATTTAACATTAGCTTTCGTCTTTCCAATGTTATGTTTTATGACGATAAATGAGTTGAATGTTGGCACTTAATTTCAGAATTTACAGTAAGGTACAAAACATAAACATCGTGAAAGATAACAGATAAAACGAAGAATCACATTCGACAACAGTTAATATTCCAACAATTATTCTAAAATAACTTGAAATATTCGGTTTGTTCTCACTTGTTGTAATGATTAATAATCGGAGCATGACAATAATGATAATTATTTTAATTTTTATCATTAAAAATGTATGCCAATACAACATTCAAATCTGGTATAAAACACCAATCACTAAAACATCATTTTCATGAAATTTGGTCAAAGACTTTGAATTTTAATTACGTAAGTGCAATGTACATTATTGTACATAAACAGTTTTGAAAGATCTATGTCCTATTTACCGAATGACAGATAGTCATCTTTTTACAGTGGTCACTCTTAGACAGATTTAGCTATACACTTAGATTTATTGTTTGTCCTTGTATGATACCTCTTTCGTTTTAAAAAAAATATACATGTATTTTAAAAAACTAAACTGATGGAGTCTTGTTGACAGAAACAATCGTTTTGATTATTTGTTTTGGCCTTTTTTAAAACTATAACTTTAGTATTTTGTTTATAATATTAAATTTATGACAAGAGGCACACAAATATCGGTCAAGTTACTTGAATATCGTCCCATATAGAAATCCTTCGGTTTGTGAAATATAAAGGTTGACCTTCTACATATTAATCTTATTTAGGTCATATTGACACGGACATCTTATCAGGTAGTCATATTTATTTACTTGAAAAATTCTGTGCCAAGATGGAGAAAATTCTCTGGATTCTTCTATCGTTTCCAGGTTAGGCCCACTAGATTTATATATTTATATTTCTAATTTACAGACGTTATATTTATCAGTTGAGGATAAGTAATTTGAATATCCAAATTGCGTGCACATTTCTTTGTTCATTGCTACCTTATCTCTATTAGAACTGGTATTCCAATGATAAAAGAGATACTCTTTATAACACACTTCAATATTAGAAATGTGACGTAATCATGAAGTTCATTAAATATTTTGTTGATAATGATGTTAGCAAGCATTTATTTGGTAAATATTTACTTTGTTTTAAAAATACATATCCAACGCCAGTTTAAACACTGCATACACTTATTTTTAATTTTTTATACCAATAAAGGTGGTTTAGTTTGACATGAAATAGACTTCATTATCAACTGAAAGTATAGAACTGCAAAAATAGATATTATAAACATAATACCAAAGTTGTAATGCTGAAGACGATCGTTTTTGTCAAGTAGACTCTATAAGTTGAGCTCCAATTTCAAACAGATTTTCAAAAGAGAAAGTGGTATCAGACAAGGTCAAATAATAAATCTAAACGTGTAGTCAAAATCCGTCAAAGAGTAACCACTGTAAAAAGATGGCTATCTCATCTTTAGAAGAATTTAGAATTTTGAATTGTGCTATCACAGCTTTTGCACTTTTTTTAGTAGATCTACTAGATAAACCACATCTATTGGTTGATAACACTTTCCAAAACTAAAATCACAGAGATCAACATAAGGTCTGTAGATTAGAACCAGTCACCTTAGATAACGTTTAAAGTATGTATATTTCAGTAAATACTGTGTGAATACTATACGGACGTTTGAGTGGATAAATATAGTGTAATATTGACCTGAAAAGCAATATTGTGAGACACGTAGACTAAATATAATTCATCATATACATGTGTAATTATACACACGCGTCATGATACAGAGATACAGAGGTCAATACGTCTGTATGATACATAACATTGTATTGCACTGCAGTTGGATACAGAAATACTTTTGAATGGAATTCCAGTCATCTAAAATATTTGATGCCGTCGTTCAAAGAGGGATGAATTTTAAATCTGACGTAATAAATACAAAACAATACAAATGTTTCTATTCATATCATCAGACTGCACCTGACTGTTGTAGCGAAAGACTTCAACGAGAGCTAAGCTGTTGCTGAATTCTCCCGCTGATACGATCTCGTGCAGTATGCTGATACGGATAGAAACATGTACTTTTGTCTATTTATCCCTTATATCAAAACAATATTAAAACAAAATAACTACAAAGTTAGATAAAAGCTGTATCCATGTATATTCTTAAATTTTTATTGATATGCTCATTAACATGCTGACAGCTAGTAATGTCAATATTTCGTTTTCTCGTAAATGTATGGATTTGGCAATTCTTTGATGCATTGAACATAAACACGTCAGCCTCAGTTGTTATATTATATAATTCTTATCCTGAGTTTACATTATAATTAACAATGTATTTTCATTGTTTCTTAATTCGGGATGGATTTTTAAAAAAATAATAATGCAACAAATGATATTTCATTCAATAAGATATCTACCATATGTCAAAATATAATCAATTGCACAGAATACAATTCTTTGAAGAAAATTTATTTTATATTGATGGAATTTTCTTCGTGTTCCAGGCTTAGCTTTTGCAGTCGACTGTACAGGAGAATGGAATCTGCATTACAGTAGCTCTTGTTATATGTTCAGAAGGGAGGCGATGCCGTGGCAAGAAGCAGATGTATTGATATAAGTTCATCTTACAGTTTGCTTAACTATAATGAGTTGCATGTACTTTATTTATGATTCATCTGCTATGTGATGGGCTGAATTATAGTATGAACTCTGTCCACTCATTGACATCTTAGGCCGGACACATTTTCAACATTTTTCTTCTAGGTCACCATATTTGGTGCAAATACATATTTTACATGGTCGAAGTGCCGGATATGTATACTTTTTATCTGGTAGAAGAAAAATTTTTCTTATTAATGCGTTTTCTTAACATTGAATTAATATATATTTGTAATGATATGTATACAGATTACATTCCCATCCGGCTACACAACCATTACTATGACAACAATCGCGACAGGCATATGACAATCCGAAAATAGAATTTTGTTATATCTTTATTTACAAAATTGCATGAAAGTATTGATGACTTATGTACTCATTAGTTAACCACAAATATTTATTTAACCTGCGCACCGATCCAATACACATTTGCTTATTTTTCATTTGCCTGCCCTAATATACATAGGTCAGGAACAGAAGTTAAAAATCATACAATTATATCATCTTTGACATTATTTCATTTTCATTTGACTGTGGACTCACGGCGAGTTTGACCGGTCGACAGGACATGCTTACTCCTCCATAGCACCAGATCCCACCTCTTGGTTTCCAGAGGTCCGTGATTGTCCATTTTTGCCGGATTTGTATCAGTGTCCTGGACATCTTAAGGATTTATACTTTGGTATCCGAGATGTTTTATATTGCTGTACAATGAACATTTCAAAATAAGACGAATACTGGTTATTTTTTATCTTTCAGTGAATTTGACTTTGATAAAAGAAATAAAGTGGTTCCTGGGGAAATGATATCGATAAAGCAGGACATTAAAACATTTTATTCTCATGTATTTGTAGAATTTTTGTCGTCATCATGGTGGTCACCTTGCAATAGTAAATAATGCAGGAGAACAAGGTTTCTTGGACAGTCATCTAAAACAACATCAATGTAAGTAGTATGTGTGTGCATGTGTATGCTTGTGTACGTGTGCGCGTAAATACTTGTGTACGTGCGTGTGTTCGCGTGTGTGTGACCGATTACTTTGGTTTTGTTGTCATTGCTAGAATTTAATTGGTTAGAACTAACTCTTTTTATTGACCCTGTTATAGGGCACTTACGAACGTCATTTTTCTATTGATATTTCGGTACCACCTGTTCATCTTATACTAAAGTTATATTTGGCACTGTTAACACCATTTAAATTCGAAAATTTTCTAAAGCTAAGATAGGCATTTTTTTGCAGTGGTTACTCTTAGACGGATTTCGACTATACTTTTAGAGATATTATTTGGCCTTGTGTGGTACCACTTTATCTTTAGAAAAATCACATACTTTTCAAATTGGAGCTCAACTGATGAAGTTTAATTGACAGAAACGATATCGTCTTGAGCATTATAACTTTGGTATTATGTTTATAATATTTATAACAACTAGGTCGTTGCCACTGCTGGTGGGCCGTTTGAGTCCCGAGGGTATACATAAACCTAGTACCAGGTATTTCGGTACCACCTGTTCATCTTATACTAAAGTAATATTTGGCACTGTAAACACCATTTAAATTCGAAAATTTTCTAAAGCTAAAATAGGCATTTTTTTTTAACAGTGATTACTCTTAGACGGATTTCGGCTATACTTTTAGAGATATTATTTGGCCTTGTGTGATACCACTTTATCTTTAGAAAAATCACATACTTTTCAAACTGGAGTTCAACTGATGAAGTCTAATTGACAGAAACGATATCGTCTTGAGCATTATAACTTTGGTATTATGTTTATAATACTTACAGATAATTCTCTTTTAGAACCACGTGATTTTGTTCAGAGACTTTTAAATTATAACTAAAATGATGGAAAATAACAAACCACTAAATTTAATGTATGACCATATAATTTCAGTTCTAATTATATGATCCTTGAATACTAAACACTCGGCAAACATTGGGTAAGGAATTCGGGAATGGTATCACTTGAATGATATTCCTTTGACATACCCTCAATGTAGCTATGCCTATCGTGATGAAATATTCTTATCTTTAAGCATTTTCTGACAAATTCATCAAACTTGTATATTATCACGTTTACACTAATCAATAAAATATACCCATGTTAAATTTCAGCCGAATTCGGAGCATCTCTTTGGTTAGATGGAACAGACATGGAAGTAGAGGGATATTGGTATTGGGATTATACTGGTATGGGAATAGGAAACGCGACCTACCAACACTGGAGACCAAATCCTAAAGAGCCCAATAATCAGGGTGGCCATGAAAATTGTATGGAATATGGGCAAGCTTATCAATATTACTGGAACGATATCCCTTGCTCACATAAGATCCAGTTCATTTGCGAAAAAGATTAGGGATAACAGGAAAATATGTATATTTTTTAAATCGGTTAAATCCCTGATGATACTTGAATAAAATAAATTTCAAAATTATATTAGTTACACTGTTGTTGTTTTTATTTCTGTTTTTTTTTTGTTTTTTTTTTTATTTATGGAAGGTTATAAAATTTCGTATGGTAAATCTGACGCGCGCATGAGGAGAGTCGATACAAGCTTGTTTGTCTCTTTATCGTATGATTGCGGTATGATAGCGATAAATGCAGAGGATAAAGGAATGCAATTACCTTTATCTCGTAAATTGTCATTAGGTTAGTTAGTTACAAACTGGATGTCCAGGTTATAGGTACAAATCTGGTAAAAAAATAGACAAACACAGACCTCTGAAAATCAAGAGGTAGGATCAGGTACCATGGAGGAGTAAGCATCCCCTCTCGACTGGTTACACCCGCCGTGAGTCAACAGTCAAATCAAATGAAATACGTGAGGAGCGAATCCTCGTCATAATTGGTACACAAGTCTCAACAACCGCCATCGAACAGGCAAATCAACATTTCACTAGTGAAATAGAGTAATCGCAAACAAGTATACCGACCATAAAATCTGCGGAACGTTGACATCAAACGCGGTTTTCGATATCCCTTTGTCAATCATTTGTCAGTGAGTAGTTTACCTCTGTATATGAAATGTTCATATGTTGAACACGTCTGGCATATCGGATCATTTTTTAAATATAAACTCCATATTTCTCAAGCAATATACATGTGTATAACATATGTTTCACAATCTAAGTAGTAAAACATCAAAGACAAAATTGAAAAAAAATCACAGCTTTTAAACAGGTTCATAGTACTAATATATGAAAGAATGGAAGTCGTATCTTGAAATGGAAGTTGCTTTAATATGTTGAATGAATACCGTCTCTTATCGAAGCAAACATATGGAAAATGAGCTGCTTTAGATCAACTTGATTTTATTTTCTAAAATTATCTTATCAGGTAGTAACATTTACCTATTCAAAGAAGACCGTGCCACGATGGAGACACCTCTCTGGATTTATCTATTGTTTCCAGGTTAGAAACGTTAAAATTTTACAAGACACGATTTCTGTGTTTTGAAACAAAATTATAAATGGGCGAGGAAATTTTTTCCTCCTTTTTTATTACACTGTATGTCTTTTTCTTTGTATTTTTCATCGAAATCATTTCATCTTTTTTAACCCGACTAAATTGATGATACCGTAATGGAATAATCCCATTATTCCAACAAAAGAATGTCCGACAGAACTTTCACCGAAATTGCTTTCAACGGCATAATTTAATTATACGCACAATGGCATATAATCCGCAAAAATATTAATTCCGAACATTTTAAATTTATGGCATACGGATATACGCGTATTTTACTTCATGAGTGCACACGCTGATCAAACTGTTTTGGTATCGGGTTATTTTGGCTACGAGTATTTTAGCACTTATAAGCAAGTATTTTCGGTAGTACCAGAATTACACGTTAAGACTTTATTTTTATCAATCAAAATTCATCTTGAGATATCAATTAAGTTATATTAATCAATTTTATCAACTAATATAAACTTTTTATGTGCCAAAAATACCTGAATGACGAAAATTTAAGTGCCGAAGTAACGTGTTCAAATGCCGAATTTATTTATACAAGTGCCAGAATTACTCGGTGTCGATATTACTTGATGCCGAAATAAACAAAATTCCCCCTTTTGCTGGAATATTGTTCCAAAACGGGTTACAATAATCACCATCAGGAATGGAATCAACCGAGGAAATGTAAAAGCTACCCTATGCGAGTGAAACAAAAATTCCAGTTGACCTTTATCGGGGAAATCTGGAGAGAGGTGCTTTTATTTGTCTTCATTTAACGTGGCAACAAGTTTTAAATCATTTTGCGGTGATCTCGGGATAAATGCTATCGGAATATAGGATTTACAGACGAAGCAGTTGATAGATATCGTATCATATCGATTTGAGTGCCATAATGATATCTTATAAAATATCTCTATAAATCGAATATATATACATGTATTGTCTTCTCTTTTTTTAAACCTGTCGCTATGGTTTTCAGTTCCATTGAGTACAATCACCTCTGAATCGCTGTGCAGTTAGACCCCACTGAATTAAAATTTAAGAAAGAAACGATATGTTTATTATAGAGACTAGGAGTATGACTACAAAAGCTTGCTTATACAACCGTGTGCTAAAACATTCATAGGGTACTTACTTCGATTTCTTTCTATAGATCTAAATTATTATTCATAAGTCTTTAGATATAAACCAAAAGCTTTATCAGAACATGATCAAAAGATTACCTTAGCAATATCCTCTTTGAGTTGTTTTTCGTTTGAACTTCAACCCATATTTTTTAAGCATTACAGCTAGCCTTTCATTATTCCTTTAAAAAAATGATAAAAACATATAGTATGCTTACTTTCAGACTCATTTCCTATTAAACTAGATCTTGCAACTTTACATTTTAAAATATATTTTAAGGAACCAGTAAACCCTACAGCAATCAAAACGTCTGTGTCAAAATGTAAAGTCGTTCGAGGCTGTCAGCCGACAACTTGTGTGCTGATGGTGACGTAACTTTAATTGCTCATTTCTGGCTTACTACATTATTATCACGAAGGTCCCTACTCGCTTAACGCGTCTCATATATATATATATATATATATATATATATATATATATATATATACCCGCATCGTGTGAAATCAGGTCGTGTGAAATAGGCCTACTTACGTAGGTTACATACCAATCAGTCATCATGGTTCCCAGCTGATTTGGTTAAAAAAAGTCGAATAAAATGGCTACTTTCAGTTGTCATGAATGAATATTAGCTGTCTCACTTCTTGTAAGTCACACTCAAACTTTCTATAGTATATCCCATTAATAATATATCAGAATTCAAACGCAAATTCGTTGTAAATACATTATACAGCATACTCAGAGGCGAGGCCATTTGCATTTTCAATTCACCAAGCAGACGAATATTCTAAAATTACTCAAAAACAAATCTGACACTAATTCAAAATTTTCCATATCACTAGTTTCTTTCAAAATGATATGAAAATAAGAAAATAAACCTTAATTCCATTTAGTATTTCCAGACAGAAAGAGGAACTACTTCTCGTCTCACACAGCTGTTTACCTGTTACGTCATATGAAAAAAATCCTACCGCAAAGCCAATTACATAGAATGAATTTCATCACCAGCTGACTACAGATTCACAGAAAATGGTAATATATATTAATATAGGATTGTTTTTCATTTTTGAAATGCATCGAGTAAAAATACAATGGATTATGAAAAAAAAAATTCAATGTGCAGCACTTCGTGCCTTAATAAATGAAGAATTCTTTGAGATTTTCCAATTTTCATCGATTTTGTTAATATTTTATGGATTTACCCCAACATTCTTGAACACCCCAATGGTAAGAGAGCTAATATGGCTTATTTTGTAGCATGTTCATTTAGCTTTATGACAAATATACCCTCCAAAATACCCCTTTGTAAAGAATAGGGTGTTTGATAACCAACAGTCTATTCATTGTTTTTACAGATTTCTGTTAAAAAAAATGGTTTTTTGTCCTCAAAACATCAAATTTGTAAGATAATGATTGTAAAATGTGCCAAGACTTCTTTCGTTTTAGATATCTGTCATACAATCATGAAACTCATTGCAAAAAGTGGCAATTAATGAAGGACTAATTGAGGTTTTCCAGTTTTCAGTGATTTTGGGTTTTTTTTATTGTTTTGTCTCAAAACTCTTAAATGCCCTAAAGGCCAGCGTGCTAACATGGCTCATTTTGTTGTCTTTTTAGTGAACTTTTAGATAAGCATGCCGTCTAAAATCCCATTTGATTAAAACCGAGGTTTTTACTTGCCTAAATTCTAGTCATTTTACACAGATTTCTATTTCAGAATTTGATAAACAACGGCTGTTAAATGGGTAAATACTTGTCATTTAAGATATCTACCATACAACCAGTACTTTCATTTCAAACAAAGGCGAGCCGGCCCGGCTCAGTCGGTAGCGCGCTCGACTCTGAATCGTGAGGTCGTGAGTTCGAGTCCCGCCGGCGGCAGGTTGATTTCCTGTCTTTCGGATGAGACAGTAAAAACTGGAGGTCCCGTGTGACAGTAGGTGTCGGCACGTTAAAGACCCCTCACTGCTCAATGGCCGTAAGTGCCGAGCACAGGCTAAAATTTGTAGCCCATTACCGGCATTTGGTGACGTCTCCGTACGAGTGAAATATTTTTGAGTGGGACGTGAAACAACAATAAACAAACAAACAAACAAAGCAAACAAAGGCCTAAACTAAATGATTAATTGAGGTTTTCCAGTTTTCAGCGATTTTTTCTCTAATTTTTATGGTTTTTACTTCAAAACGCCAACTGTAATGAAAACAAATCATTGTTTATTGTGTCCTTTCATATCATTTACGATTTCTATTAATTTTCTATGGTTTTTTTCCCCAAAACCATTAAGTGGCCAGAGTGCTAACAAAGCTCAACTTGTAGCATTTATGATGGGCTTTCTGAAAAACATACCTTCCAAAAAACATCTTGGTAAAAACATGGGTTATAAGTGGTTTAAAGTATAATACTTCTTTCACAGATTTCTGTTTAAAAAATGGTATTTTACACCAAAACACCAAATTCGATAAATAATAGTTGTTAAATGGATCAATACTTGTCATTTAAAATATATCTACCATACAACCAGTACTTTCATTAATTGAGGTTTTAGCGATATTTCTTAATTTTTATGGTTTTTACCCCAAAACTCCTAAATGACCCCAAGGGCCAGAGTGCTAACATGGCTCATTTTGTAGCATTTTTATAAGCTTCAGAAAATCATAACCTTCAAAATTCCCCCGGGGGGACAGGGGTTAATGATGGCTCAAATACTATAATATGAAACCTATAACAAAGAAAATGTTCCTCTATCAGTTCTGTGTAAAAAAGAAATAGTGTCAACTTCTTCTTTAATTCAAGTGCAAGTAAAGCGTGTGCTTTTCAAAGACTACTATCACCCCAGAGCATCTGAATATTTGTAAATTGGAATATTTTTACAACAATGATTTGGAAAAACCTTCAAACATCTATATTATTTTAGATTTCCAATACATTAGTGGAGAAAATACCAATATATTTTCAGCTTTTGATTGGAATTATTGTCACTCATACCAGACAAGGGCAACAAAACTCAATCCTACACTCTGTTTGCTCATAGGTTTTGTTGCTTT
Source organism: Atrina japonica (assembly GCA_030159075.1). NCBI lineage: Eukaryota > Metazoa > Mollusca > Bivalvia > Pterioida > Pinnidae > Atrina > Atrina japonica. Next base: position 948,504 of record BROG01000179.1, read on the forward strand.
GTTTTTTCAAACTTTGATCAAATGATTCTGTACACTTATCAGAAGGAAACGGGAAATATTTGTATATAAATAAATAGAAAATTGCTTTACGCTACAAATGGAACTTCCTCCGGAAGTGCGATTAAAATGAAAGATCTCCGATAAACAGAAATAAATCGTGAGTAGTGTTTTGAGTTTTGATATAAATAAAAAGTCCCCAGTATTTAGTACGATATATATATATATATATATATATATATATATATATATATATATATATATATATATATATATATATATATATATATATATATATATGTACTATAGCGTACAACCTATAGCTTAAATATATACAATGTACGATAGTGTACCGCCTTTGGCTTAAATATATACAATGTACGATAGTGTACCGCCTTTGGCTTAAATATACACAATGTACGATAGTGTACCGCCTTTGGCTTAAATATATATACAATGTACGATAGCGTACCGCCTATAGTTAAATATATACAATGTACGATAGTGTACCGCCTTTGGCTTAAATATATACAATGTACGATAGTGTACCGCCTTTGGCTTAAATATATATACAATGTACGATAGCGTACCGCCTATCGCTTAAATATATACAATGTTTTAGATATTTGTCCACATCAAATTGTATCTAGCTTTCTTCATTATTGTTTTGTATGTTTAATTTCATTATTGTTAAATATTGATATAAGTGTCTAACGAAATTTTAAACTAATGTATGGAATATGCATGGAATAGTAGTATAATACAAAACATCAACAAGATCTACAATCTATCCATTGTAGGACATAATTTCTTATCCTTTAGATATCTGTGTTTTCCAATGTTCACCGAATTTGTATTACTGTCTCTTGGATCACCTAACGGTTAATACTTAAGTATCGGTGTTTGTCCAATGTTCACCAGATTTGTATTTTGTCTCTTGGATCACATACCGATTAACGGTTAATATTTTAGTATCGGTGTTTTTCCAATGTTCACCAGATTTGTATTTTGTCTCTTGGATCACATACCGATTAACGGTTAATATTTTAGTATCGGTGTTTTTCCAATGTTCACCAGATTTGAATATTGTCTCTTGGATCACATAAGGGTTAACGGTTAATACTTAAGTATCGGTGTTTGTCCAATGTTCACCAGATTTGTACTTTGTCTCTTAGGCCACCTGGCGGTTAACACTTTCTTATCTGCGGTTGTCCATTGTTCACCAGACTTGTATATTGTCTCTTAGGCCACCTGGCGGTTAACACTTTCTTATCTGCGGTTGTCCATTGTTCACCAGACTTGTATATTGTCTCTTAGGCCACCTGGCGGTTAACACGTTCTTATCTGCGGTTGTCCATTGTTCACCAGACTTGTATATTGTCTCTTAGGCCACCTGGCGGTTAACACTTTCTTATCTGCGGTTGTCCATTGTTCACCAGACTTGTATATTGTCTCTTAGGCCACCTGCCGATTAACACTTTCTTATCTGCGGTTGTCCATTGTTCACCAGACTTGTATATTGTCTCTTAGGCCAACTGGCAGTTAACACTTTCTTATCTGCGGTTGTCCATTGTTCACCAGACTTGTATATTGTCTCTTAGGCCACCTGGCGGTTAACACTTTTCCATTGTTCACCAGACTTGTATATTGTCTCTTGGGCCACCTGGCGGTTAATATTTAGGTATCTGTGTTTAGAAACATTCAACTTAGGATTGCAGTTTAACTATGTATATTTCAGTAACTCTTTGGCTAAACTATTATAGAGGTAAAAGGCACTTGAAAGTAAAATTAAATTAAAGCAAATCACTAGAGTGTACAAAGAAAAATGAAAGCCATACTTAAACATGATAATTGTTTATAAAAAGGTGTTTTTAGAACAGTGGCAGGAATAGTAAAATCCATATAATCTAGCGGGATGGACTATCGTGAACCATTTCTGACCTTGGTGAGTTTAAATTTTAGGTTATAGAGCCTAGCGACATTAAAATTCCACGGACATGGGTTATTGTTCTTACTTGTTATCATACCCACTAGTATCCAATAATTAATAAAACGTTTTTCCCATGAAAAACTGTCATAACCGGAAAGGTGAGCATCCGTTTCATAATCAAATAGTTACTCCTCCCCGCCAAGTGAATAGGACTATAGTGACGTCTGTATTTTGTTTTGTTAATGTATGCTTTCCTGCTTTGCTAATTACTGGATGACTTGAAATACATCAATAAATACATCACCCGTAATTGATCTGAGTAAAAATAACTTTTATGCTTGCGTTTACATAAAGAAAATACAAACAATTTCACCCCACGCTTCTCGATTTCGGGTACAATTATTGAAATAATGCATTCATTCAATCAAAATATCATTGTCGAAGAATAAATATATTATTATTTATAAATGAATACTTGGTGGCGTTTTCTTGTATTCCAGGCATAACCGTTGCGGTTGATTGTACAGCAGAATGGAATGTTCATTACAGTGGTTCCTGTTATATATTTAGAAGAGAGAGAGAATGCCGTGGCAAGAAGCAGATGTACTGTTATATCTCATTCAATAGAATGCATTAATGTTATAAGTATCATGCAGGTGACAATTTATTTATTATACGTTCGTTGTATGATGTAATTTATAATGGTATGACATCACTGCATCCGCTCATTGAGATTTGTTTTTCTAGGTTAGGTTTGTTTTCATTATTTTTTTTTCACTAGTCAGGACATACTTCGGTAAAATTACATGATGCTATACATGTTAATTAGGCTGGATGTGGCAATACCTACTTACCTCTCTTTGAAATTTTTCACAATATTTCCTTTTCCTGATATTATTTCATAATGTAATTTCTCTACACCTTACCTCAATATATTTTTGCAATTACACATCCTGTCTATATAAAAGCTGCGTACAAAAACTGCATTCTTCGAAATAAGTAGCCAATACAGCCATGGACATAAGTAAACAAACCTGTAACTTAACAACCATTGACATAAGAAACCAAAACTGTAACAACCATTGACATAAGTAACCAATCCTGTAACAACCATTGACATAAGTAACCAATCATGTTACAACCATTGACATAAGAAACCAAAACTGTAACAACCATTGACATAAGTAACCAATCCTGTAACAACCATTGACATAAGTAACCAATCATGTTACAACCATTGACATAAGTAACCAAAACTGTAACAGCTATTGACATGAGTAATCAATCATGTTACAACCACTGACATAAGTAACCAATCATGTTACAACCATTGACATAAGTAACCAATCATGTTACAACCATTGACATAAGTAACCAAAACTGTAACAACCATTCACATAAGTAACCAATCATGTTACAACCACTGACATAAGTAACCGATCCTGTAACAACCATTGACATAAGTAACCAAAACTGTAAAAACCATTGACATAAGTAACCGATCCTGTAACAACCATTGACATAAGTAACCGTTCCTGTAACAACCATTGACATAAGTAACCAAAACTGTAACAACCATTGACATAAGTAACCAATCATGTTACAACCATTGACATAAGTAACCAAAACTGTAACAACCATTGACATAAGTAACCGATCCTGTAACAACCATTGACATAAGTAACCGATCCTGTAACAACCATTGACATAAGTAACCAAAACTGTAACAACCATTGACATAAGTAACCAATCATGTTATAACCATTGACATAAGTAACCGATCCTGTAACAACCATTGACATAAGTAACCGATTCTGTAACAACCATTGACATAAGTAACCAAAACTGTAACAACCATTGACATAAGTAACCAAACATGTTACAACCATTGACATAAGTAACCAAAACTGTAACAACCATTGACATAAGTAACCGATCCTGTAACAACCATTGACATAAGTAACCGATCCTGTAACAACCATTGACATAAGTAACCAATGATGTTACAACCATTGACATAAGTAACCAAAACTGCAACAACCATTGACATAAGTAACCAATCCTGTAACAACCATTGACATGAGTAACCAATTCTGTTACAACCATTGACATAAGTAACCAATCCTGTAACAAGCACTGACATAAGTAACTAATCCTGTGACAACAATTGACATAAGTAACCAATCCTGTAACAACCATTGACGTAAGTAACCAATCCTGTAACAACAGTTGACATAAGTAACCAATCCTGTAACAACCATTGACGCAAGTAACCAATCCTGTAACAAGCACTGACATAAGTAACTAATCCTGTAACAACAGTTGACATAAGTAAGTAATCCTGTAACAACAGTTGACAAAAGTAACCAATCCTGTAACAACAGTTGACATAAGTAACCAATCCTGTAACAACCATTGACGCGAGTAACAAATCCTGTTACAAGCACTGACATAGGTAACCAATCCTGTAACAACAGTTGACAAAAGTAACCAATCCTGTAACAACCATTGACGTAAGTAACCAATCCTGTAACAACAGTTGACATAAGTAACCAATCCTGTAACAACCATTGACGCAAGTAACAAATCCTGTAACAAGCACTGACATAGGTAACCAATCCTGTAACAATCATTGACATAGGGAACCAATCCTGTAACAACATCGACATATTGCCAGTTGATAATGGGCGTCTGTTACATATTAAAGGTATATAAGCTGTCAAAATGGAATTTGTTTGTATTAAAAATTTCAAATTTTCATACATTTTTATTTATACAAATAAAATTTTTTTTAAATCCCGGGTCGAAAAAAATGTCGTAGTGAAAAGAAATGGAATGTGAATAATGGACGAGTAAATATTTCTATTCCTACATGGGTGGCGTATTTCATTCATTCTAGGTAATATATGCATGAAATGTTAAACTTTTCTATGGCAATTTATGTTTTTCTCCTTTTCATAAAAGTTTTGGTCTAATCGCATGATATTGTTTTTTTTATCAAAATAACAGCCTGTATGCTTTTTTCAAGTTCATTGGCTTAATTTAGAAATATTTTCAGAAGTGCTCATCAATGTAAATGAATGTCCATTCTATAATTTCAGATTTTATGTCGTCGTCATGGTGATCACCTCGCAATTCTTATTGATAAAGGAGAAGAAGATTTCTTTGATAGTTATTTACGATAGCATAGATGTAAGTGTGAGTATATTATTGTGCGTACACATGTGTGTGTGTGTGTGTGTGTGTGTGTGTGTGTGTGTGTGTGTGTGTGTGTGTGTGTGTGTGTGTGTGTGATAAGGAAGTTTAGAACATCATTTCCATTGCTGACGTTACGTGTCTTGGTGATTGTGTCTACCTCTGAGACGACACATGTCTGCCATTAGATAATTCATAATTTTTTTTCACTTGTATATTTCTCTCTTTTAACCACATGATAAATAGAATTAAGATGATAGGAAAAATTATAAATCCCTGCATTTAGAGATTGTAATTTCATTTCTTAGTGATTTATTTCTGAATGTCAAACACTCGGTGAATCTTAATTTAATAAACCCATGTTCAATTTCATCCGAATTGTTTTTTCTTTTTCTTTTTTTTTGTTAGATGGAACAGACATTGCAGTAGAAGGACTTTGATATTGGGATTATATTGGTATATATGATGTTTCTTTAAATTCTATTTGGGTATGGTTTTGAAAATTTTTGTTAAATTGATGTTATAACATTTTGTCATTGAGCGATCAAACTGCATGTGTAGAATCAAATATTTACGGTAATGAGATGATTTTCAATTCCAAAGTAAGGAAATGACGATGTTCATTACCGTGTGTAGTTTGTAATAAATATATGACAATTGTTTTGTTGACGACGCGTGTCTTTAAGTACATCAGTTAAAATGTTACGTATATATTAACAAACAAGCATTATGAGATTTAGCATTGTACGTAGACAGAGATTATCTTTAATACAACATTAAAGTCGATAAACAGTAAACAATATGAAAAGTATGTTGAATGTAAACAATTAAAAACTGCAGTTTGAATGTAAACAATTAAAAACTTCAGTTTGAATGTAAACAACTCAGAGTTCAGTACTCTAACGAGAGTAAAAGTATATGTTAAAAAATGATACAAATATATTTGAACACATACATACATATATACATACATACATACATACATACATACATACATACACACATAAACACACATACATACATACATACATACATACATACATACATACACACACACACACACACATACATACATACATACATACATACATACATACATACACATACATACATACATACATACATACATACATAAACACACATACATACATACATACATACATACATACATGTATGCATACATACATACATACATACATACATGCATGCATGCATACATGCATGCACGTAGGCACGCACGCACGCACGCACGCACGCACACACACACACACACACACACACTTGCTACCTTTTCGGAAGTTTACGGGAAACCCCCCTCAAATTCCATTGTATGACCTTATTTTAAATAAAATTCTAGATCAATGTAGAAAATAACTATCATTGCCAACTAAAGTTTGGATACTTTTTTAAATAATAAGAGCTATGATTTGAATTGATGATTCCTATAATTTGGTGAGTAATATTTCATTTCTATGAAAATCACAGATACTAAGCTTTTAATCTTCGGGATATTCAGGAGTCAATTTACACATCTGATGGCAGGCACGGACCTCTGGAAATCCTATTTCTGGAGAGCCTAATATAACAGCAACAGTTATATTTTCATAAATACTACTACTACTACTACTACTACTACTACTACTACTACTACTACTACTACTACTAGTACTACTAGTAGTAGTAGTAGTAGTAGTATCCCTAAGTAATATCTGCAAAATTTTAGAAATATATAAAATATTTTTTTCTAATATATTGGGCAATAGCTTGCTTCTTTATAAACATAGTAACTGTTGGAGAAAAATTTACCTCTATAAACAGTCAAGCTTCATCTTCTTTTGTTTTTATATATATTGATAGTTAGCATTGATTCAAAACATCTTAGCTTGCTATTTGACGTACTGATAGATAGGGAACCTGTAAACAAGGACATAATACAAACTACCTTACACGAGAACCTCCGGCATATACAATTGCAGTATTATAATTTGGAAGTGTACCATCAAAATTGGAAACACTTTACTCGTACATATGTATATGTCAAGCTATAATATAATACATCCCTTCCTTATGATACTTGCAAAGTTTCCCATCTTTCCCATCTGCCTAACAATGTATATAATGCATGATGAAACTTTTAATTGTTGACTTAAAATCAAATCATTTTGTTCTTTGATCATTCGCCATTTTAACAAGCATCGGTAATACACATCCGTGTACTAGGAGAGAGAGAGAGAGAGAGAGAGAGAGAGAGAGAGAGAGAGAGAGAGAGAGAGAGAGAGAGAGAGAGAGAGAGAGAGAGAGAGAGAGAGAGAGAGAGAGAGAGAGAGAATACATACAATGGTTAAAAGACCTATTATTTTACATAGGTTACAAGACCATTTATTTTACAGAGTCCTGTGCCCTTTCAGTCCCAATGGGCCAAATTGGGAAGAAAGGTAACTATGGTAACTGACAAGTGTTTTCATTTGAGATAAAGTTTCGAAATTCTCCTTTAATGACGTACCAAATATGAGATGTACAAAAACATTGAAATTTACTTAAAATTGGGTAAAATATTATAAACTTTGCATTGGAAATTGGGGCGTTTACCGGACACGCATGTTGATGATATTAATCCCTGTTACATTTCAGTGAATATCAAACACTCCATACTGACGTAATGTTTACAATTGTCTATATATCAATATGGAAACTTATTTTCTTCATTCTTTTAAAAAAGAAATATGTCAGTCATCAATCATTCCGATGAATTGCATCAGACATATTCAAAAAGAATACGTGACTGTCGAACACTTCCGGGGTAATATTAAATGAGGTATTTCGCAATTCACAATTCTGTTCATTCACTAAAATATGACCTAGTGAGTGCTAACTGTCACGATTTGTTATTATACGTACAAACAATTAATCATATATAACATTCATTTTAACACGGGTTCATAGAGAGCATCTATATTTGCTTTTTAATGTTTTAAAACAGCATATTTATTACCTTTATATACATTGTACACTGTAAAATAATATTTCGTTGCTACAGTGAACAATTGAGGGATAGAACAGCGCAACATGTAGAAAAACCGAGTGTGTGTGTGTGTGTTTAGAATAAAGATAAAGGTACGCTAAGATTACATTGACCCAGCTTTAGCGTATTTTGAATTTCACAAACAGGAACATAAAAAAAAACGCTTAAGATATAATAAATTGAACATTGAACTGTAAGACAACAACAGCATACTGGTTTAGACCTGTTATGTCTATACTACACCTGTTTTGTAGGATATCTATTGATCAAGTACATACCATCTCATCTTATTTTGATATCAAAATAGATGTTTATTTGGGATATTTCACTCAATTATGCCATTTCATATAAATCACAGAACGGTGTGGCATATACTCCGTTCTCACAATATTTTTCATATTGATCATATGTACTTGTCACAGATAATACATTTTGACAGTTGTTCAAACATCTTACATGAAAGTGTGGTATATACTCCGTTTTGACAATATTATTTCATATAGTTCATATGTATCTATCACAGATAAAATATTTTGACAGTTTTTCATACATTTTACACAGAAGTGTTGCCTATACTTCGTTTTGACAATATTATTTCATAAAGAGTATTTTGTGAGTGGCCAAGAGGTACAGGATTTCTACTGGAATACTATAATGGTGGATTCTCTTTTTGTAAATTTAAAGATTTGGCGGTTTGTCGGTCAAAAACATCTAAACATGCCAATGATAAATGATGAAAGTGTGACATATACTCAGTTTTGACAATATTATATTATTTCACTCAATCATGTTATTTGATATAACTATTATATTTCATATATAAATTTCAAAACCTCCCTTTATGTGATAAACGTTACGATTTCAATTTCCATATCACGAAAATTACCGTTCCAGAGTAGAAATATTCCATCTTCATCTGTCTGTGGTGTTTTCATTCCACAACTCATACGTCAGGGATGCTCGCTCCTCTTTTGAATGTTTTATTCTGAGAGCCAAAAGGCTCGCCAATAAACAACTGACGATTGAAGTCCCCTTCTCAGGATAATATGAGAGAATATGAGGTCACCCTCTCATGCATATATAGTATTTTGGAACACGACCAGTGATACCCTTTCGCCAATCAGATCTTAAACTGATGACATTTACACGGAGCTTGGCCTTTTTACGAGAGGTTTCCATCATGCGAGGGGTGTAGCATGCTAACAGGGAACATTGACTCCTTCCGGGCACTTATCAAATTCCACACGGATTCACAAATATTCTTAATGTTGAAATCATTTGTATAGCTAATCTGTCGTATCATAATGAACTTTGTATTTAGACTACTTCTCCATTCAGTAATGATGTGGATTTCTGGGATCAAGTCAAAGTACATTTTGAAGTATGGGGTTAACAAGACATCGACAGGATGGGGGGGGGGGGGGGGGGGGGGGGGGGGGGGGGGGGGGGGGGGGGGGGGGGGGGGGGGGGGGGGGGGGGGGGACATTACACATAATAAGCCTTTCAGATACATTAACTCAACTTCAAGATTGAAATTTCCAAATCACACTTTTATTCGTAAATATTCCTTTTTGAATTGACGAAAAAAAGTTTCAATTCGCTGAAAAATATAGGTCTTGAAGGCTTGTCGAAATATATGCAATAAATAGTCAGTCCGGCGTCCTTTACGAGTTTTCAGATGTTTTAAATAAGCTTTTAAATGTTACTTTTCAATTATTGTTTAACATCATTTAACTTGTGACAAAATTGACTTAAAAATTGATCGACCTCGAGTGTTTACAATTCTTGTATCTGATGATAAGAATCATTTAAATCCGTACATTAAATCCATTGCAAAACAAAAGAGCAATGGTTTGCAGAGAGGTGATTGGAATTACAATTTTTCTACTTGTTTAACAGAAGCATTAAAACAATAAGTTGGTGTAGCCATGACTTAATAAAAGTCAATAATACTTTTATCTAGAACTATACAGTTTCATATTTACGCGATTATGGTCAAGATGTATAAGATTGTTACTTTCTGGAATACTATACTGGTGAATTCTTTGTTTTGACGGTTTGTCGGTCAAAATACTTAAACGATACGTGATACTACAATCAACAACACATAGTTATCTAAGTATGGCATGTGTATAACCAACAAAACGTTATCTACCATGTGACAAAGTGGCCTGGCAAAGTACCATCACCCGTGATCGTATTTCTTTCTATCCTATATTTATATTTCCCATTACTAATATATGTATATAACTATCGTAAGTTTACATTTCCATTACTTATATATATATATATATATATATATATATATATATATATATATATATATATATATATATATATATATATATATATATATATATATATATATACGAGTATTGAATTTTCCATTTTGCGAGCCTCTGGCGCACAATAATGGACATATCATAACTGGAATCACAAATGTGATATGAATGGAAACTCGTGACAGATTCTTTTTATCATATAATCTAACATATACAATTTAAACGGCATTTTATGATAACTAGGAATGAAAATTTATATTTTCCTTTCTGTCGAGTTGACCAAATTTATCCAACTGGGTCAAATTCTAGCGCAGAAATAAGTGCATTAAGATCGAAGTGAAAATTACAAGAAACTGCAACTGGTTTTTTAGTTATCCTTTTGTTTGATTTCAATTTTCATTTATTTATTGCTTTATCATGCTGTAATTGTAAAATGTGGCATTTCTTTCACTCTCCGGTTAAGCGTGTGTGTGTGTGCGAGTGGGTATTTCTGTGGGTGTGTATATGTACGTTTTTTCATGTTATCTTAATCGTTTTGTCCAGAGGAAGAGACAGGTTGTCCCGAAAATTTATATCTGTGTGTGTGTGTGTGTGTGTGTGTGTGTGTGTGTGTGTGTGTGTGTGTGTGTGTGTGTGTGTGTGTTAAATTCCATGTCATATTCAAGTACAAAGAGTGCATAGAGACCGAGCTTATCTTTAGTATCTATCAAAGGGAGCTACGTATGTAATATAATACAGAGAAATATGATAATATATATATAAGCATATATCATTTGACATCATGTTATTGTGTTGACAATATCTATAGTGAAACATAAAAAACTTCAATGTCACTTACAATGGTACATGTATGACTATCTTCTATAAATATAATTTTCATTCTCAAAAACCAGGGTAAATACGTTCATAGAACTACGTTTTAGAAATTAATCATTACAACTTTCAGTTAAATATTGCTTATATACAAAATATCTTTTAAAGTCTCGTCATACTTCCGCCCTACTTTTAGTTTATCTTGGAACTAGGTAGATTAGGTTGATAGAGTTTTTAAGTGACTAAAGTTGTATTATCTTTTATATCAGGAAAAAGGGAGGGGATCTCCATTTTCTATTATTTCGTAGGTCAATGCCATTCCCGCGAATATAGTCATATATTAAAATTACATACTTTGCTTACTGACGCCGAAATGTTTATTGGAATATTAATGGACAATTTTCAACACCAGCTATATGCCTTTATCTATATTCAAACTGAATTTTAGGGGGTAAACAAAATGTTTCTCTACTACCAGTTAACCTGTTCTCTGAAATAAGGCAGAAAAATAATCAAAACGGGCATGCTCTGTGGTCGCATAGAGCAGGTGGTTAATAAAGGAAATAAGAAAGGGAATGTTGAAAACACTCGCCTAGGCGAGTTAGACAGTAAACATAAATGGCAAAAATTTAACTGGCCAAACACATAAGAGGTTGTTACAAAACAAAACATAAAATGTACATTAAACCATTAATATTTGATGAACTCAGAATTTTGTCAAGGCTTATCAACAGCAAATCATAAAGTCTATCTAGATCATATACGGTAACCAACACTTTAGGTTTTATCCGTACACCTGGTCACATCCAGTTTTGGGTATGGAAGTCTTCGTGTTGACACCATTACAATATCCAATTTGTCGTATTATAATTGACTTAGTTCCCAGTATCCATTGATACTTCATTATACTTATCATACCACCATTGTTTATCTATCGAGATCACACCAAAGTGATCTGTAATCATTCTGTCTTCAATGCTTTCGAAAACTCCCGGAATTCAAATCATGGTCATAGCAAACGACCATAAAGTTAGCAATATTAGTCAATCGAGAGTCAATCAAAACTGAAAAGCCGCCTCCCTAAAAATACTGCAAAACAAATTTGATGGGGAATGCCAAAGCCAATTTACAAAGAAGTTGACATATTTTTAAAAATACATGCCAGGCGCACATTCAGACCACCGACGATAAAAAATTGCAAACGGCCATCTGCGTAATTAAGGTGGATTACAAACTAGCGATGGTTAACATATCTATAGTCTATGGGAATCATTTCAATATTCCTCGTGGCACACAAAACAAATACTGAACTATAATTGAACCTATCATAAGTTGTCCGATTAGGTGTTGTACATCAAAATATGACAATAAACAATACTCGTGTTTAAAAGTTTATTTGAGTATCCCATTTACAATATGTGCAATACAACAGAATAACAAAAACAAAGACACAAATATATTAAACATATGTTCGTAAATCACAAACCTTTCAGTTTACTAAAATTATTGGCGGATAAACTATAGAGGTCACATTATTTACTTTTCCTTTTCCAGTGGTCCGTTACTTACTGCTGATGCTGTTTTATAGCTGAAAAACAGCCTTACTTTATTATTATAACAATGTCCACGCGGGTGCATCAAATAGAATAAAAATATATACATATCAAATAGGCGGAGTTGATAACAGTAAATGATGCACAAAGGGAACAAAAAGGAATTTTGCCATTTTAATTTTGATCTGATTTACGTGTGATAATAAATAAGTTGAAAGTGCAGTTCAATAATAATCTAAATGTAGTTATGCAAAGGTGACCTCATCGTTAACTCATCAAACACTGAAAAAATGGCAATGAATCAGTCCAAATATGTCTCTAGTGGTCAGTGGGTTAATAAATAGAATTTGGTGATGTGTAGATGTTTTCGGCAGTGCAGAAGATAAAACATAGATACTTTATTCGTTGCACTGTTGTATGTATTACAATTTCTATTTTTAAATATTGATATTAATATTTGTTTTTTGATAAATCACTGTTGAAAATCACAACGCTATTATATAATCTAAATAAAAATTGTTATTGTCACATTCTAAATAAAACCAATTTAATTTATACTATTGACTTGAATCTATCTGTATATGATTATAAAGTTATAAAAATGAATTTTGTAAAAGACAAAAAATTATATTGAAAGCTGCTCAATATTTTGGAGAATTTCATGAACAACCGTAACCCTTACCACCACCATCATCATCATAAACTATATATATTTTTTTTAATGTAGGCCTCTTGGGTCGGGTTGTTAGAGCCCTGCTTTAACATATCATATCACACTTCCAGTCGGTACATAATTCCATTTGGAACTACAATTGGTTATGTTGGAAAGTTTCCTGTGCCTATTTCAACCGTATTTAACCACCACAACATAATTAAATGGATTTTTATATTTGATTTATACTGGAATGTCTATAATTCTGGATTTTTTATGTATTGGTTAATACTAGAGAGTTTATAATTCTGGATTTCAATGTATGAGTGTGTACTAGAATGTCTATAATTTGGGATTTTAATTTCAGAAATTGAGCCATGTTAGTTCTTTTGGAACACGTTGCTGTTTACCGGAAGAACAAACATGGCTCAATGGCCGAATGACAATAGGAAGCAGATCGCTTTGTGTTTTGGAAGGGGCTTGATCTTTGGAAAAATAGAATAACTTTTAGATTCACGATGGATGAACTAACAATTTCTGTTTGGTGCTGTTTGTACGTTGCTGAAAACTTCACTGGATGCACAGATGTATATTTCTGTTGAAACGTATATAGACACGGTTTACACAAAAGTACAGGTAAGATTTGATGAGTATTGTTCAGCCTCTGGGACTTCATGTTGCGAGTACAGATATGCAATGACAACCAAAATAACTAATCCATCTTTTATACCTGCTGTGGGACTTGATTTTCCAGAGAAACAATTACAAATATGTCAGCTGTATTGGGATATGAAGTGGGAATGTTTCAAAACATTTTTTCAACACACATTTTTTATTAAAAGTTCAAAAGTTTTTTATCTTCGTAGTTCAGCTTTAAGCTCTATTTCACCTTAGCACCTCTTCACTGAGTGTGCAAAATGTAAACTAATGTAAAGGTCTTGATATAATTTTCAAACTGGTTTCAAATCTGAACTTCTAAATTTTAAAGTGACCTGAAATTTTAAAATCTTGATAAAAGTTGACAAAATAACAAAATATCTCCATGAATATGACTTAAGATTGTAAGTGTCTGTTACTCACTTTTTCCCTGGATTAACCCAACCGCCAAATACCTTCTCTATAAAATTAGCAACAGCAATTGTTAAATGATCATTGTTCATTGCAGCTACTACTTGTATTCCTAGAGGCAATCCCTCCTTGCTAAGTCCCAAGGGACACTGAGTTACTGGATACCCAAGAGCATTAAATATCCCTGTATAAGCAAAGTTAAAGGGGTACAAAATCGGTTCGTTATGATAGGGAGCTATCTTCGGATGAGATGGGTACAGTAAAACGCCATCATTTCCCAACAACTGTGTCAACTCGTTGTCAAGTTCATTGGCTTTTGTTAGCATTTTCTCATTAACTTTACGATTCAAATTTCCTAGTGGTTGAATCATACCCAACGCTATAGCAGGCAATGTATGTTTAGACATAAAACACATCCACTTCAGAAATTCCAAATAACAGTTCAAGCTGCCATTATTATTTGCCATGTAGTTAGCAAATGGGGTCCCTCCGGATGTTACCATTTTAGCATTCCATATCTCAACACTGTATTTCATTTTCCATATATCTACAGCTTGTACTGCAGCACCTAATTTCTCTTGTAGATATTTTACGACCTAGGTAATGAAAAAAATACACATATGAGTAACATGTGTTTGAAAGTTATGTCATTCACTAAAATCTTAACATTACAGAAATCTGGCAAATACGGGCAAATGTTGGCCACATTCGAACTTATCTAAGATTTTAAGATATAAATCAACACAAAGATGTGTGACCAGAGGAAAGAAATTATTAGGCAGACAGACAGACAGACAGACAGACAGCCCGATTCAATATGCCCGCTCATCTTCGATCTCAAGGGGCATAAGATAAGGTCAGGTTTAGTCTCCAAGTGTTTCCGGAATAAAAACTAATGTATGTTTTTAAACAATTATTATCGATCATATTTCTTTTTACTATAAAATATTTAAAGTATATATTTTACTAAAACATAGTCATCCAAGGTGATTTGATGCCGTTTACGCCGATAAAAATTAAATTATTGGTATTCTATTACCGTTTACGCCGATAAAAATTTAATTATTGGTATTCTATTACGTCTCTGATTCTTGCCACTAGTTTCAGAAAAACCAAGTTTGTAAACATAAAAATAAATCGCCAAATTCGCTGTATAAACCAAATTCATCTTTTAAAACCATATACATATTAGGATTTACATCATGTTTAATAATGAAAATATAATTATAATGACTACAGAAACATAAATATATGTTATATAAATTGTTCAGATAAACAACATGTGATTCAAACTGCCAATATTTAAATCAAATACTTGAATAAAAAGGCAGGCCAGACGTTTTCACTTATTTTGCACACTATATAAAGTGATGGCAATAGTCCACATGGATATATGATACATGTGCGGCCATCAATGTTACAAACCATGTGTTTGATGTTCCCTGTTTGATGTTTGTTGTATTTAACATATACAATAGACAAATTTCCTCACTTTTTAAAGTAAAAAATTGAAACTGGCAAAACTTTTTTTAAAAGATAAAATATAAAATATGAATTTACTTTAATTTTCGTCCCAGCTTAAAAGTAAGCAATGAAATAGTTGTTGAGGTAAATGTTCTCATAATTGTGTATGGACGCCATAATAGATCGTGGAATCCAGTGAATTATTAACATTTCCAATGGAATAACTTATCAATCAAATGAGAGAGGTATGCAGGGTATTGAGAAGGTCTAAACCTTCAAATATACGAAAAGAATTCAATCTTTAGATATTATAAACATAATAATAAAGTTATAATAGACGATAACTTCAGCGAGCATTTTCCCAATTTATTAAAATTTTTGACAAAATAATTGGTCAATTAACCTTTTTGGAGTTTGAATATGACAGTTCATTTATGTCATTGTGGATTTAAAGTCTTTGAAAATAACAAACACAATCAATTAAATAAATTTCCAAATAATAATTTGAGTAAATCTTTTCATATGTGTGTGCTACTGAAATGGTTTGAATTTTAATAACGTCTTGTTTTTTCACATAAAAATAAACTGACATAAAAACTTACTTTGTAACTTATGTAAATTAGATAACAAATTATTATCAGAACCTACTATTATTACCACACCTACGTAATCTTACAACATACCCTAATGATACCATTACATCGGTCTTAATTATAAAATTAGATACCCTAATGATACCATTACATCAGTCTTAATGCTAAAATTAAATGCCAATTTATTATCAGAACTGATTGCCACACCTATATAATCTTACAATATACCCTAACAATACCATTACATCGGTCTTAATTATAAAATTAGACGACGAATTGTTATCAGAACTGATTGCCACATCTATATAATCTTACAATATACCCTAACGATACCATTACATCAGTTGTAATGATAAAATTAGATGACAAATTATTATCAAAACTGATTGCCACACCTATATAATCTTACAATATACCCTGATGATACCACATAAAAAATATCTTGAGTGGGACGTTAAACAACAATAAACAAACAAAACGACATAAAAATATAAGTTTGATTTCTAACATGGAATAACCCAGTCCCCTTGTCACTTTTACAGTGAGCTAAAATGCTGACATAAAAACTTCCTTTGTAACTGATGTAAATTAGATAACAAATTGTTATCAGAACTGATTGCCACACCTATATAATATTATAATTTACCCTAATGATACCATTACATCGGTCTTAATGATAAAATTAGATGACAAATTATTATCAGAACTGATTGCCACACCTACATACTCTTACAATATACCCTAATGATACCACATCAAAATGATAAAATTAGATACCCTAATGATACCTTTACATCAGTCTTAATTATAAAATTAGATAACAAATACCCTAATGATAACATTACATCGGTCTTAATGATAAAATTAGATAACAAATACCCTAATGATACCATTACATTGGTCTTAATGATAAAATTAGATACCCTAATGATACCATTACATCAGTCTTAATTATAAAATTAGATAACAAATACCCTAACGATACCACTACATCGGTCTTAATTATAAAATTAGACGACAAATAATTATCAGAACTGATTACCACACCTATATAATCTTACAATATACCCTAACGATACCAGTACATCAGTCTTAATTATATATATTAATATATATATATATATGTGTGTGTGTGTGTTAGATATTACATAATGTTTTTATTAAATATATTTATTACAGCTTGTTGATACTAAATTTATCACAAGAACTGAATTGACATCCCACTAAAGTACAGATCTGGTGAAACATACCTTAAAGTTTTCAAAATATAATATATATTCTTATCAACAGGTAATACAGGTAAGGTATTAAGGTGTTATTTGTTACTACATGTTTCCTTGCCTCCTACACTAATAATGTCAAATGAAAAACAAATTATGTTGTTATAAAATCATTTGATCAAAAATACATATAAGGTGTAGGGATTAGACTTGGACAGGTGTGTCTACCAAACTGACATGGAGAAATGCATACTAAGTACATATAAAGTATGTTTTTATTTGAATACTCAAAATTCCTTTTCAAACTGATTAAATAATCTAAATACGACGTAAGGCACATATCCATCTACATTCCTATTTCATTTTAATATATATGGAGGAGGCCAGGATATCATAACATTGGGCAATTCTAAAATCGTGTATTTTTATCATTTTGTTATTGTTCATTTTATGATCCGCGTCTAAAGAATATCTGAGGGAATTTCACGTATTTGTTTTGACTAATAAACTTGTTATCTTTCAACCTGTTGTTGTTTACATAGGTAAAGGAAGTCTGTTATGCGAGACTGAAAATCTTGTTCTTTGAATATTATAAACATAATACCAAATTTAACTGTTGATACTCTCATTATATTGGTCCCTATCTATCTATTTATCTACCTATCTATCTATCTAACTGTCCGTCCGTCTATATTATATATATATATATATATATATATATATATATATATATATATATATATATATATATATATATATATATATATATATATATTGTTTATAGATATATTTTTTTATCCATTTACCATTACTGCTATACAAATGACTATGGGAATTTCTATAAAAAGATAATGTATTTAATCTATCATTGCATTCTATAAATATATGTCGTAATCAGTAATTATGTATAGTCACATTATACGACAATCTAAACTGTAGGAATTAATCATCCAGACTACACATACATAGTAATCAAAATATCTAGCCAGCTTGTCATCAATAGTATCATTTCTTGTGTCTATTTATATTTCAAATATCCACAAATACACGCACATGAATACAGATAATATAATGACTGCCTGGAGGAAATTTCTGATAAATAAATGTATAAACAACGTGGTTGAAATTACCAATGATAAATAATTGTGTAATCAATGTGGTTGGTATAAACAATATTTTTTCATTTATTTAATCAATTATAGAATCTCCAAGACTGATACCAAGTGTTTCAATCTGAGCACCAAAGATTCCATCTTTGTGTAAGTATAAAGTGCAGTTAACATTGTTTCCATTTTAACTTGAAAAGTGTTATGGCTATCAAAAACTTTATCTTCTGAATTAACAATTAACAGTACAAACTTTTCCTTTTAAATTTTTGTATTTAAGGATCAATTTCATTTATATAATGCAGTGAACCCTTGCTATCAAGACCAACTAGTGGGCTGAGTAAAAATGGTCTGATTACTGTGGTTGTACTAAAGGTGGCGGGTCTGAACTTATTGAAATTTTATAAGAAAATACTCAAGAAATAGGAGTATTTGCAGTTTTAAATGTGATGTGGTGCTTCGCCGTGGATAATTATATGAACTTTATATGACTCTGTACACAGCATGTTAAAACGGCTTTATATGTATATCGGAATTCTACATGGAAATATCATCTGAAATTGTGTAGTATTTCCATACACATTTAGATTTTTTTATATTTCTCAAATACATGTGTTACTTTACTTCGAAATGGGCATGATATACTGTATATCTAACTGTAAATAAGTATGAACTTTGAGAAATCTGGTATATTTTATGCATCTAAAACAATGTACTGATTTGTATTCTGGAGGCAAATTTCAAAGGGAAGATTATTTTTTGTATGCTGTCATTTAAATGACAAAAACTATTTATCCAGTGTTATGCAGATATATACATTGCTTCCTTTTACATAAAATATGTATGTAGTCACAAAATAAGATTCATGCCATGCATGTTAAAACATATTATTAGGTATGAAAAACATATTTGTTGAAAATCACCAGAATACATGAAAGAATATAAATTGAAAGTTAGCTAAACTTAATTCTGGTCCTGATTGTGAAAAAGGAATGGTCAGTCCGGCCAACAGATTTTTACTAATAAATCAGAATTAAGTTCTCATTTATATATATATATATATATATATATATATATATAATATCACACGGCAAAATCTATATTGCATGCCATATCAACCTGAGACTCCAATATCAACACGAGGGCTGATACTGGTGAGGGTTAATATGGCAAGCAATATAGATTTTGTCATGTTTTATTGTTACATTATATACTTAAAATCCTACTGGTAGATAGACAAATATTAAATATCAATGATAATAATAGATTTTTTAATTTCTAAGTTATAATCACGACTTGCTTCCGTCGATGGAAATTCCTATTTGGGCAGATATCGGTAAAATTACAGTCACAGACTCTTTACACAACTTAAAACTAGACTTCCTCAATATTCTTTGCTGAACTAATTTGTAATTTAGTGTATATATGTTATTAAAATACATCTGAAATAATGGTAGGCCTACAGGAACTTTGAAAAGAACATTCAAGAATCCCTGTTGTCAGGCTGTTTACGGCTGAACATTGTGTTGAAGGGAATAGCCTACTGCAGTATGGATATATACTTATATCCGTGTACTTGTATCCAAAAATATGAAATGTACAAATATTTGCAGTGTGTTGAGCCTAGCTACAGAATATCATTAGTTTACACTTGTTAAATCGAATGTTTAGTAAATCAAACGATTCTTTCACATTTTCATTCAACAATCCTTAAAAATGTTCACAATCAGGCCTAATGCTTCACAGAATGTGCTTAGACTGGCTTTCATGCAAGATAAACCTATAGGTCTTTGCCTGAAGCGGAAAACAATCGAGGTGTTCAAAATAATAAAAATAAAAGAAGTGTTCCTAATGGGGGTGCAATTAAGGGTTACAGGTGTGTGATAAAGGGAGGGTGATACAGGGTGTGTGATACAGGACACATGCTGGCTCCTGTTATCAGAGATGAAAAAACCCAGTATTTTGTAGTATATATATATATATATATATATATATATATATATATATATATATATGTGTGTGTGTGTGTGTGTGTGTGTGTGTGTGTGTGTGTGTGTGTGTGTTTGTACATTATGTATTTACAAGTGAAATATTCTGAAAATTCTATACTCTCAAACATAATTCCATACACAAAAAGAGTGTAGTGTAGTGTGTGTTTGTATATATATTTTTTTCGTAACAAGTATTATAAATGTGATATGAATGGAAACTCTATTATCATATGATTAAACATATGCAATACAAACGGCATTTTCTGATGACTGGAGATGAAAATCTATATTCTCCTTTCTGTCGAGTTAACCAAATTGTTCAAGTTTTATTCAAATGTCCTTATTAAAGTTCTAGTGGTGTCACAAATACCAAGTGACGTCATCCTCAACCTTCAGATGAATGAACCGACGTCATTGCCAACATTCAGATGAATGAAGTCTGCATACATAGTGAATAAAAGTAGTTCAGTTTGCTGCACATTAGCACAATCAAATCACCCTTAGGCTTTATCATACGTGTTAGATATAAAATATCTATGTAATATGTTATGAAGCTGCATAACACACAGATCATATGATAAATACAAGATCTGTCACGAGTTTCAATTCATATCACATTTATGATATAAGTTTTTGAACTTTCCATTTTGCCAGACTCTTGAATGTAATATGAATGGAAACTCGTGACAGATTCTTTTTATCATATGATCAAGCATGTGTAATATAAACAGCATTTCCTGGGGATGACTGGGGATAAGAATCTGTATTCTGCTTTTTGTGGAGTTGACCAAATTGTCCCAAATAGGTAAAATACTTTCACATAAATAAGTGAACAAAACATTTTCTAAATATTGCTTATATCTGAATACATACATTTAGCCAATATTTTAAATTATTATTTGCATCTGTTAAGCATACTTTATCAGATGTTGAAATCAGCAAAATTGCCGACTTGAATACAATAAACTTTTAAAATCACCTACACAACATGTTTTATTCAAGTGTTCTCATTCAAGTTCAATTGATATCACAAACACCAAGTGACATCATCGGCAACCTTCAGATGAATGAAGTCTGCATACGAAGTGAATAAAAGTACATTTGTAGTTTACTTTCTTAGACATCTTCCTTGTACATATGTACACAAGGAAGATGTCTAAGAAAGTAAAATATGAAGGACAAGTTTAAACAGGATTGGTGTTTAGGGGTATAACCCAATGTTGAATCGCTCTTAAAAATACTCTTCACATAATTTCATAAAGTTCTATTAGTTACTTTCCTATCATAAAATAATTATATCTTCTATCCATAGTACCATTTTTAAAAATGCATCCAAAATTTAGATACACAGGGCAGAACAAAAGTTATAGCATCTAAAGGGCTTTGTGAATTCCTAATGTAAGCTGTTACTGGTAGTATAAGACAAATTCTAAGCATGTGCTTGATTATACAGTTTTAAGTTGATGTCGTCATGTTCAACTCATGGAGCAATAACCAAAAAACGTACGTTCATCTGCACATGGGGATCTGTAAAAGAACGTCTTTAACAGATATATAACCCACTATTTACACAACAGTTACAGCTACCTACATTTATAAACAGAATCTTTATATTGACTGTAAAAATTTTGACATTAAATATAATTCCTCATCCAATTACAACCATTCACCTTTTAGTACTTGTCGTTTGTTTCTGCATGTGAAATGATTGTAAGCTGGACAGAATCTAGCATTTAGGATTATTCTAATTATCATGTAAAGAATAAAGAAAATTTTTTTAATTGTTTTCAAAAACTCTACTCCTTAAAAAATGCTGAAATGGATGATGTTGTCAGTAAAGAACCCTCCTCATTAAGGTACTGTCAATCTTTTGACTACAATGTATATCTTTCATTTCAGAAATTCCTCAACAAAAACCTGCCAGTCTACAATCTCTCTCTAATTAATGACAATCTTCATTAAGCATCTGCCAGTCTATAAACCATTCCATGAACTATCTTTCAAATCAAACACAATCCTCAAAGGTTCTGTTTGCTCCTGTACTGTATCTGGTTAAGGGCTATCCTCATTAAGGTTCAGCTGTACAATTACTTCCTCTATAATTCAAGGAAATTCTTTGCCACCCTATCTCTGTTTGGGACTGATATTGAAAATAATGTGACCCTGTATTTTTTTAGGGGGACTGATATTGGAAACTAGTTCACCCTGTCTCTGTTTGAGATTGAAAAGAAAAACTTTGTTATAGTTGATATTGGACCCCACTGTGTTTGTCTGTGTTTGGGGATGATACTAAAGCTTATTGTCTTCATGTCTTTGTTATAGTCAAGGGTTTTTTCAATCATTTTGGACTGGTAGCCCACACCATTGCAATAAGGGATTTTATTGACAATTCTGAAAATATGGAAATTTTCAGAGGTAATACCATCACTTTGCAGTGTAACAGTATTATCTTATGGATTCTGCTAAATAAAAAAAATGTATTTATTGACAAGTTCAAGCATTTATGTCATATTTAGCCTCTGAAAATTAAATGTTTCTTGAAAATTAGGGGGGAGTGAAATATAAATCTTTGCTATATATTAAATGGCCAAAAGCCCTGATAGTATTACATGCTGTCAATTCATCTCTGTTTGCAATAATACCAGTAACCCTGGCTTCCTATAATCTTTTTTTTTTATTTTTCACAAACTCTATTTGTGACTGATATTGGGAAATGTGATACTGTATCTCTTACGAGCTGAGAGACAGAAAGAGGGAGAGAAGATAAGTACAGACAATAAGACCGGCAAATAGACTCACCCGTATGTGTGCATTCTTCAATTGAGGATCTACTGGACTTACAAGCATACTACCTCCATCATCTAACATGTAGTAGAACTTAATTTTCTTTATATCTACCTGTAACATCACATCAGTGTAAAAGTATACATGATAATCAAGTCATGTGTTAATAAATACATGTGTAGAACTTAATTTTCTTTATATCTACCTGTAACATCACATCAGTGTAAAAGTATACATGATAATCAAGTCATGTGTTAATACATACATGTTTAGAACTTAATTTTCTTTATATCTACCTGTAACATCACATCAGCATAAAAGTATACATGATAATCAAGTCATAAGTTAATAAATACATGTGTAGGACTTCATTTTCTTTATATCTACCTGTAACATCACATCAGTATAAACGTATACATGATAATCAAGTCATGTGTTAATAAATACATGTGTAGAACTTAATTTCTGTAAGATCACATCAGTGTAAAGGTATACATGATAATCAAGTCGCTTGTAAATACATACACTCTGATAACAACATCATATAACAGCAGGGCTTTTTCTTACCTTTTTGGGAACATGGCCCATTGGAATTTTGATGCATTTTGGCTCAAAACTGGAATTTTTTATGTATAAAGCAGTTCATTTATGTTGCTATTTATTTTTTTTCATCTTTTTCATTATCAAGCTGCCATATTTCAACTTTCAAGAAAAACAATGACTGAAAATATCGCATCAAAATGAGAAGAAATAAAATAAAGCCCTGAACAGAGAAATCTGTCATATGTTCAGTATAGGGATAATTGGTCATGGTTAATATAACTTCTGTAGGTCATTTACCATACATGGATATATTACTTATGTAAAAAGGAATCTGTATACATGTAAATTGAAATCTATTGATCTTACTTTTTTATCAAGGTTGGCTACTGAAGCTTGAGGGCCGGCAAATATCTTTAGCAATGGCAGTAAATCAGCAGCATATCTGCACATTGGACCAGTAGAGAGAAGCTCCATATCCCTGCCTGTGGGGATTGGAAACTGACCCTCATTTGGCACTAGTCCTATACATAACAGAAACAATTATAATTTATTTGTTCAATATTACATACAGTGGAATCTCCTTATCTCGAAAATCAGAGGACCATCCCTATTACTTTGAGATATCAAAAATTTGAGATCATTTAAGATTTCTATCCATAAAATCTAGACCAGTTGTTTAACTTTGGCATATCCGGAATTGATCCAATATTGACATAATGAGATTCCACTGTACATAAGAAAAATGAATATTTACAGAACCACAACAACATTACACAAGTGAATTGATCCGATTTGTTTCTCACAGTAATAAATTGAGAACACTAAAATTGACTACAATACATGGAAAATAGACTTATGGCCACACTTTCATGACTCCAATCTATTATCTGACAACAGGGCCCAGCCACATAAAACTTGAGAATTTACTCAAGTCCCTATACTGAACAGTGTGTCAATTTGGCTTGCTCAGCCAATCAGATTTCAGGATAGGTCCAAATTGTTCAAAATTTTTAGACTTAAGTAATTCTCAAACATTACAGTGGCAAGCCTGGTTCAGTGAGAATTCTATGTTACATGGGATATGTAAGTATGAAAACCCAAACATTTAGTATCTCTAGGTTCATGTTGGCCATGCCCTACTATCACAATAAGGTTAACCTAAATTTGATAAAAATTTGATCACAATAATAAATACATCACTCATATATGCTCTGGAATTTTCTCTTGAATCTTGACTACTTCCTGTTTTTCTAACTAACCTATGTCTACTCTACAAACAGTGGTGCAAACAGATGTTAAAAACATTACCTCTTGATGGTCGATGTCCAAATATACCGTTGAAGAATGATGGCATTCTTATGCTACCTCCGATATCTGATCCAATCCCCATCACTGCTGCTCCTGCAGCAATCATACATCCCTCTCCACCTAAAATTAAAAATAAAACTTTGCTAGATATATACACGTAGACAATGGGCTTAACAGCCAGCTTTGTGTGGTAGTCCTGGATAAGTCCATTTTGTGGTAAGACAAGTAGATGTTACTTCTCACTTGTCCGATACGGCAAGTAGCATTGTTGAAGACAAATATTAATTTAATAAAGATTATATTTGTTTAAACAGAAAAAACTATATTTAAATGTTACACTTGATTTTCACACCAGACATTATTGAATTCAGAAGAGTAAATTTCAAAACTACTTGTCCTGCAGGACAAGTGGAAATTTTTATGATTGTTGTCTTCTGAGACAGGCTTTTATACATGAATATATTGTGGCACTGAGTAAAATACAGAATGCATATAACTTTGATAACTTTTTACAGATTTTAGTATACCCTTTGTAGAAAAATATATAACAATATGTGTTTGTGAAACACAAATGCCCCTGCTCCCAACAAAATATAGCAGAATTACAGACAAACAAACAGACAGACACTAGATGCCGGGAGCATGAAAATCACTTCAGTTTATAACAATTTATATAGATGCAGCGTTGACCGTGTTCTCACACTATCTCATACATGTATTATAACAAGAGACTCAACAAGCCCTGAAGTTACTTTATATGAAATAGCATATAGATATGGTAGAGAATATATTCTAAGACTAAGCACATCTTCACTATATGGCTATATTGGCCACACCCTAGACCCTTAACCCCTGCTGAGGGTAAAAAATTCCATAATTCAGTAGAAATTGTATTTAGTTTCTCTATACAATTCAAAGATTTATTACAATAAATAGTATATAACTATATGGCTAAAATGGTCCCAGAACCCATAATCTCGGGGTAATAAATTTCCCTGTTTAGGTAGATGGCTTTGTGCTCTTTCTAAGAAATACAGTCAATTTTTATTTAAAATGCACAGAAGTAGTGAAGAAGAGTTTCTAAAATAGAGTACATTATTACTATATGACCATGTTGGCCTCATCCGAGACCCTGAACCTTTATTCAAAGTAATAAATTTCACAACTCAGGTAGAAGTATTTATGCTCTTTCTAAAAATGTATTTAGTTTTTCCTTACAATTTGCAGATTTAGGGGAGGATATTTACAAAGATTAATCATATCATCACTATACATCTATACTGGACACACCCCAAACCCCTGCTCCCTGGATGATAACTTTCACAATTTTGGTACAAGGCTTTAAGTTCTTTAAAAATGTATTCAGATTTTCTTTAAAATGTATAAAAGTTGAGAAGATTTTCCAAGATAAAATACACCACAATATGGCAATAGTGGTCCCATCCAAGATCCTGAACCCTTGCTTCCAAGGTGATAAATTTTCCAAATTTGTTAGAAACTTATCTTCTTTCTAGCCATGTATTTAGTTTTTATTCTTGGTGTGCAAGGGTAACACAGATTTTTAAATTTTGGACCATTTTGGTAATTTTAGCCCCATCAAAAAGGCCCAGGGTACCAACATAAAAAGAAATCACAATTTTTGTTTCCTTTACCAAATGAAGCTTCTTTCAAAATTTGAACATGATAGGAAAAAGTTAAAAATCTTCAATTGTTTACAGACCATGCATGAGACACAATAATTTTAAAAGCTCTAATTCAATAAGTTAGTACAAAAATTATATATACAAAGACAAGATTGTTGTACCTAAGTTATTGCTGTAGATGTAAGTTTCATAAATTATCATGTAAATAAACCTGGTATAAATGTTCAGAAAACTATATATCAAGATCTTACTTGAAAAGTGCAAATATTGAAATATGCCTTAAAAGTTGAGTTAGCTTAGGGGTCAGTAGTTAGCTCCAGGTAGGCCAGGTAACTTACGACTTGTGACATTATTAAGATAGGCCTGATATATGTATTGTTCTATAATGATAAACTTTTTACATTGTCCTTGTAACAGATGACTGGTAATATTATACATATAAAACAGTGATTCATTTCCTGGTCTTAACTGTATATATCATATGTCTATGTCTCACTACGGTAATAATACAGATTATAGCTGATAATTAAACATGGGTGTAGTTAAGTATGACTATATATTGTTGCCACCCAGTGTCATATCAATTACACCCACAGATATATTTATAGTATCTGTCAATCAATACAGCACGATGAAACATCTCAATGTTACGTAACGGTGTGTCATACTTATTGAATTTTAAAAAAATACGAACAAAAGTAAATCAGATGTAAAACTACGTAGGCAGTATGCACTATAGGTACAGGTGATACGAGTTGACAACTACTAGTAATCACTATACAAACAAGAGGCACAATGATTTTGATACACTATTGATGATTTAGTGCTTCAATGATATTGATACCTTAAGATTTAGATGTAGCAGTGGTAATGGTAGTGGTTAGTAAGAGCATCCTGCTAGTGTAATGAAGGTCCTAGGTTTGATTCCCAGTCTGGCCAAACATTTTTCCTCGCCTGCTACATTTGGCGCTCAACTAAATAACTCACTGTAGTGTGGTGTCTCGTTGATTTCTGGGGTCAGAAACCATGTTATGGGGGAAGAGTTTAGCGGTGCAGAGGCTATCGACCTGGATAGCTCAGTTGGTAAGAGCATCCTGCTAGTGTTATGAAGGTCCTGGGTTTGATTGCCGGTCTGGCTACATATTTTTCCATGCCTACTCTAAATGCCACAATGATTTTAAAACACTACATGATTTAGAGCCACAATGATACACTATTTATGAGTCAGTGGCATGCTGATATTGATATGCTGTATCAAATTTATTGCCACAATGATTTTGATACACTGAACATGATTTTGTGGCATAATTATTTTGATATACTGTTACAGTATATTATTTTGTGGCACAGTTATTTTGAAACACTGAATATGATTTAGTGGCACAATGATTTTGATACACTGTATAGGATTTTGTGGCACAATGATTTTGATATACTGTATAGGATTTAGTGGCACATTTATTTTGATATACATGTACTGTATAAGATTTAGTGGCATGATGATATTGATATGCTGTTAAAATTTAGTGGCACAATGATATTAATATGCTATATATAATTTAGTGGCACAATGATTTTGATACACATAACATGATTTCGTGACATAATTATTTTGATATGCTGTTATAGTATATGATTTTGTAACTCCATTATTTTGATATATACCATTACAGTATATGATTTTATGGCACAGTTATTTTTATATACTGTTACAGTATATGATTTTGTGGCAGTTATTTTGATATACATGTACTGTATAGGATTTAGTGGCATGCTGATATTGATATGCTGTATATAATTTAGTGGCATGCTGATATTAATATGCTGTATATAATTTAGTTGCACAATGATATCAATATGCTGTATATAATTTAGTGGCACAATGATATTAATATGCTGTATATAATTTAGTGGCACAATGATATTAATATGCTGTATATAATTTAGTGGCACAATGATATTAATATGCTGTATATAATTTAGTGGCAAACATATGATAAATATATTTAGTTGCAGAATGATTTTGTATATGATTTAGTGGCACAATTATAAGGGACAATGAATTGCGGACAGAATTAATATGAAACTGCGTTCTTGAAAAATAAAAATTTAGTCGCACATTGTGAACTGTGTGCTATTTCTGTGATTAATATGCTGTACATAATAATTTACTATTTTATCCCGTGGCCTACAACACATCGAAAGATATTTTCCATGCATAACATCAGTATATAATTTAGTGATATAGTAAAAAACACAAAATGAATTCAGGTGATAAATTCATAAAACTTAGTGTATGGTTTTAGTGACACAATTAAAATTTTATGAAATACAACTTGTGGTTTTAGTGGCATGCTATCATTAAAGGACAAGATCCATGTTTAGATATGCCGTGATATTAAAAATTAAAGAGATTGATTATCATAGGTTAGTCCATTTTCAGGCCAAAACGTGAGACAGGAGACTAGTTTGGAAATATCCATATTTTTCCACACGTTTTTCATGGACATATTATAAAATCTTTTTATTTTTAGATCATGTGTGCTTGAAATTAACATTGTACTAAACCAAGGAGCAATCCGGAATAGCTAACACATGTAAACAAGATAATCAATCCTTCCTACCATGGAATTTGAATGAGAACAGTTCAGTTTCATCTTTTTTTTCTGAATTTTGATGATGACACCACACGAGCAGACGATGAACCCTCTAAAACATGTAAATTGGAAAAAAAATAACATTTTTTATAATAGACACTAGGCAAATTTAGCAACAGTTCTTTTTTCCTCGTTAGGTTATTGAATTTGTAGCAAGTACTATAAAAAGAGAAGTTCTGAAATGGGATCGTGGCATTACGAGAATATTGAAAATAAAATACAGAAATCAGGGGGATCCTGCTATTATCCAGAATAATTAAATGACATGGGGGTGGACTTTAAAGTCAGGGGTATTAAAATCTGAATTTGACCAACTATACAAATGTAGTTTGCATATTGTAACTCAAGAACAAAGTAAATAAGCCTACAGACATATGATAAATTTCTGTCTTCTTTTTCAATTTTTTAGAGACATCATTCTATGCAGAAAGTGAAAATGAATGCTTTGAAACACAGAGGATCATCATGATGAAAATGCACACGTGAGTCATGACAATTATAAGGGCCAATTAATTTTCCACGATCACACATAATAAAATGCTGAATACTATATATTAATGCGGAATTTCTGCTCAGAATCCGCGGCATTTCTTCCTTTATTACTCGGATATTAATTATTTCCACAGCAAAATCATTTTTAGGAATTTCATGAAAAAAAAAATTCGGAATTTGTGCGATTGTTGACCTTAAATTTCTTATCCCAGCATATATAAAAATTCCCCCCTGTGCTGTAACATGATAGTAATGAATTTTAATTTCAAAAGAAATATGTCATTTCCATGAAAAAATCTGGCTAGTGTGCTTCTAATTTCTAATACGAAAATGAGTGACTTTCGTAAATCTTTCAAATCTTTGTTTATTCGAATAATTCAATACATTGAATTTATTTTTCGAATGTGTCATTAGAACACAGAGAATAACCAACATTTTTTTCACATCAATCTGTGATTATCATTTATAACCGTTGTTTGTAATATGATCTATAATTATGGCCTATATTTACACCCCCAATCGAAAGAATAACACAGTTTTTACCAATCACCTTTCCATTGTCATAACCCTATCAGTAATCTGACTGACCCAAAAATCTGGATTCTTCTACCCAACACAAAAATTTTTAATGTTTTTTATATTGAATGACCCTAAATCATTTGTAAAATCATTACACCATCCGTGATTTTCAAAACATCACAGACTTTTATTTTTTTTTGAGATATTAAATGACCTTAGCCATATGTGTCATTTGGGGACATGATATTTTCAATTTTTTCACAAGTAAAACAAACCTTAGAATATTAAATGACACATTGCAACATGGGATACTAATTTTAATAAATAATCCCCCAAAATCTGTGACAATCTACTGTTATAGGCTTTTATTTTTTTTGAGATATTAAATGACTACAGACATTTGAAAATATATCTTATGAAATCTGTTATTTTCAAAATAATAAAAAATAACCTTTAAAAACCAGCTACTTTTATTTTTTTGAGATATGTGAACTTAGCATATACATGTATGTGATGTTTTATGTTTTACTTCACATCATTTAAAATGTGGTTGAGCACTCTGCATTTTAAAAGTCATTAAACACAGGGCCATTTTTCACCCATCATGGTCCTACTCCTTTGTGTGGCAAATTATTGAAAGTATGATTATGAGTCTGTGTTGTTAAATATTTTTCATCAAAAGTATGTTTTTAGTTCTTTTTCTTGTGATAACAGAAAAAACAGAATTCACCAAACAGAAAACTGAAAACAACTGAAGCAAATTTGAAATGGAAAATCACTGGTCCTAAATTATTTTGATACACTGTACATGATTTAATGGCAAAATTATTTTGATATATTGTTTAGGATTGAGTGGCATAATGGTTTTCATACCCTGTAAATGATTTTAGGCATGGTGTGTAAAGGAACCCTAACTGCATTGGCGTCAGTCTATGTAGCACAGGCAACTAAAAAATGGTAGCCTTTGGCTCAGATGACCTAAAATTCTTACCTGAGCTTCCACCTACAATCCTAGTGTTATTGTATGGATTACATGTTCGCCCACAAAGTGTGTTAGATGACTCGTACCACATACATAACTCGCTCACATTGGTGACCATGTAGGGAATGGCACCAGCCTCTTTTAAACGCTGTACTACTGGGGCATCAGATATAGACCTTATGTCTTTTCTTAACCAAAGTCCTGTTGTATTTGGCATACCTGCAAAGGACAATGGTTACAAAAACTCAAAATACATCATTAACGCTACATCAAAGTGTTGCTGACAAAGATTATAAGAATATAAAATAAAAACAACAAGCCTAATGGGCCTTAACGGTCACCTGAGAAAAATTTCGAGTCAAGTTTGGCTAAACTTAGTCCACTTGTTCTTGAGATGAAGTCGAAAATGTCTCAAATTTGACAAAAAACTTATACTTTTTGTCAAAAATACGAAAAATCCACTAAAAGGGGAAATAAATCCCAAAAGTGGCTCTAATGACTTTTTTTTATAGATCTTTGCTTGCTGAAATTTTTTCTTCTTTCACGTTTATTCTAACTATTTTACTTTTAAAGATAATGTCAAAAAACATCTAAAAACATGAAAAATCCACTTAAAAGAGGAAATAACTCCCAAAAAGGGTGACATTGCAATTTCAGCCCTAGTGACTTTTTAAAGATCTTAACGTGCTGAACATTTTTACTTCACTTTCTCTCTATCCATTATACTTTTCAAGATAATGTTAAAAATGTCTAATACCATAAAATATCCACTTAAAAGGGGAAATATCTCTCATAAGGGGCAACCTGACAATTTCGGCCCCATTGACTTTTTAGTAGATCTTTGCATGCTGAACATTTTTGCTTCTTTCACTTTTATTCTACCTAATATACTTTTCAAGATAATGTCAATAAAAACTCCAAAAACATGAAAAATCCACTTAAAAGGGGAAATAATTCCCATAAAGGGCAACCCGACAATTTCAGCCACTTTGACTTTTCTGTAGATCTTTGCATGCTAAACATTTTTGCTTCTTTCACTTTTATTTTACCTAGTATACTTTTCAAGATTATGTCAATAAAAACTCCAAAAACATGAAAAATCCACTTAAAAGGGGAAATAATTCACATAAGGGGCAACCCAATAATTTCAGCCCTTTGACTTTTCTGTAGATCTTTGCATGCCAAACATTTTTGCTTCTTTCACTTTTATTCTACCTAATATACTTTTCAAGATAATGTCAATAAAAACTCCAAAAACATGAAAAATCCACTTAAAAGGGGAAATTATTCCCATAAGGGGCAACCCGACAATTTCAGCCCTATTGACTTTTTTGTAGATCTTTGCATGCTGAACATTTTTGCTTCTTTCACTTTTACTTTACCTATCATACTTTTCAAGATAATGTCAAAAAACTCCCAAAATATGAAAATCCACATAAAAGGGGAAATAACTCACAAAAGGGTTATTCTGACAATTTCCACCAAAATGAAATAATTGTAGATTTTTGCAAGCTGCTCATTTTAAGGTAACGGTTTTTTTCTCTAGCTTTCATAATTTTGGAGATACATGCATTAAATCAAAAATATCTGCTGACTCATTTGTTCTATTTATAGCCATGATAACCATGTTTGGCCCTAGCCCCTTTTCATCTGCAAACTTTATGTGGCTTTACATGGTTATACTTCTTGTCAAGCTTGGTTCAAATTGGTCTGATGGTTCTGGAGAAGAAGTCAAAAATGTCGAAAAGTTTACAAAAAAACATATATTTTACATTTACTTAGGTGCCTGTGACCTTGACCCTAAAACCTTGAAATTTTGTCAAAATGATCCTCAGATAATTCTTAACAACTTTCTCATATATCTTTGTATATAAAAAGTCTATCAGTTTTCAGTTATTAAACAATTTGTACTACAATTGTACCCTGTGTCACTGAAGTGCCCCCTAGTGGTTTGTTTATTGACAGATTTCAATTTCGTTCACAAACTTTATAGATATTGACTCAACCATCATGTATACAAAATTTGAAAGTCATCTGATCATTAGTTCATGAGAAGATTTTTAAAGATGTACCGAGGTTTGGTCCTTTTTGGCCCCTTTTAGGGCCCTATTGGTCCAATAACTTTTTCATCCACAAACTTTATGCAGCTTCACATGGGGATGCTATATGCCAAGTTTGCTTAAAATTGACCCACTAGTTCTTGAGAAGAAGTCGAAAATGTGAAAAGTTTACACACAACACATGCTGGACAAAAAGCGATCCCAATAGGTCACCATGGGCTTTGAGATCAGGTGACCTAATAAAAAAGATAAAAAAAATACATTTAATTAGCATTTACAATTTATCTTGCATGTACAATGTACAATCCACACATATCACAAGCATTCACTGTATACTTGACATGTACAATCCACACAAAACACTTACACTTACTATGCACTTGACATGTACAATCCACACAAAACACTTACACTTACTATGCACTTTACATGTACAATCCACACAAAACACTTACACTTACTATGCACTTTACATGTACAATCCACACAAAACACTTACACTTACTATGCACTTTACATGTACAATCCACATAAATCACAAGCATTCACTGTGTACTTTATACACCTGTACATGTATAAAATCCACACAAAACACTAACATTAAGTATGTATTTTACATGTATAATCCACACAAAACACTAACATTAAGTATGTATTTTACATGTATAATCCACACAAAACACTAACATTAAGTATGTATTTTACATGTATAATCCACACAAAACACTAACATTAAGTATGTATTTTACATGTATAATCCACACAAAACACTAACATTTACTTTGTATTTATATACATGTATAATCCACACAAAACACTAACATTTACTCTGTACTTTACATTTACAATCCACATAAAACACTAACATTTACATGTTAAATCCACATTAAACAATAACATTTACCTTGTACAGTACATATTCAATCTACATACAACACTAACATTTACCTGGTACAACTTACATGTTCAATCCACATTAAACACTGAGGTCATCTAAATATTATCTGGTTTTGATTTTGAAAATGTGGCAAAGTAAGTAGGGTTTTCATTTCTTCATGTTTTTATTTCTTACCCATACTGGTGCGGGACCTATTCTCGGTGAAAATGGAGATTTTTGCAGAATATCTTCAGTTAAACTGACAGAATTACTTTGAAATTTTGTATCACAAGAGGTTACCTTTAGTTGCAATATAATTTGATAAGTTTTGGTGGAAAATATGAAATAAAAAGTGAATTTAGACCATTTAAAAAACCCCAACCTGAATGCTGTAATCGTGAAGCAGGAGTACCTATTGTCGGGCAGTGGTAGTATTTACGTTGAGCTGGTGACGCAATTTCCCTCCCGGCTTGTGTTGGACAGTATGATAGAAAGATGAGTGTTACAATGTTGTAGTGCAATTATTAATCATAATTTTTGTCACATGTTTCATAAAATGTTTAAAGTCCATGGATATATTGAAATTATCTGGAAAAATCTTGTTCATTTACAGAAGTGTCCGACAATAGGCACTGTCTGAGAATACAATGTAGGTCCCGCACCAGTACAGGTAGGGTTTTCCTCTTTTCTTTATATGTATTTTTTCCTACGCAGCACCATCTATACATGGAATTTACTTTGATTGTGTGCAAACATAATTGTTTAATTGTATCCAAAGTAAGACAAAGTCAAAGACTCTACGAAACTGCGAAACTGATCAACATTAAAACTGACAATTAATACATGAAGTAATGTTATCTGCTAATTTACCAACATAGTTGATGATTTGCCTACAAATGTTAAGCTCATTTGTATCTTAAGAAGGAAATCTATTTTTCTTTCTAAAATGTGGGTAGATGGGTAATTTATCATACACCAATAAAAACAACTCATAGACCAAATTTTCAGAAGCATGGGATTTTTTGAAAACATGAGATACATGTACAGTAAAGCGACTACCTGTGTATAAAGACCACCTGGTGACAATGACCGTTTTTTTGCTGTCCCCAATAGTACCATTTGTGTACAAATCAACCTCTATATAAAGACCAACTCCCTATATTAAAAGACTGGTTTTGTTGTGTCCATAAGGAGCTTGTTATATACAAGTTTCACTGTCTATTTTTCATTTAGCCTAACATTTATTATGTACCTTTCAAAGCAAATGCTTCCTTGACAGATGTAGGAACACCAAGCAGAGGTGCGTTCTTTTGTGAGTATTTGACAGGAATGTTCCCACTGTCAAGTATAGAATCTACTTCCTGTGCTTCCATTAAAGCATCATCAAACCTATCCTGCACAATCCCATTACAGATTATATTGATTTCTTTGGCCCTTGCTATATATGCCTCCATCACAGTAACTGCTTTTACCTAGGTTAAAGAAAAGCACACAGAATATCTGAAAATGTATACGTAGTATTAAAATTCTGAAAATACAAAGACGTAATTATACAGTGCAACTTCCAAAAACCATTCATTGTTTGGATCAATAAATTTGTTCGACTTTTGGAAGTTCAGTTCAGTTTCAGTTTTAAACACTGGTGATATATATATGTATTGTCCGATCCGGTTTTTACATGCATTTTTTAATTGTCATGATCCAGTTTTCATATGTACTTTTTACTTGTCCTAATCTGTTTTTTATGTACTTTTTACTTGTCCTGATCCAGTTTTTTGATGTACTTTTTACCTGTCCTGTTCCATATTTTTTATGTACTTTTTACTTGTCCTGATCTGTTTTTATATGTACTTTTTACTTGTCCTGATCCATTCTTATATGTACTTTTTACTTGTCTTTATCTGGTTTTTATATGTACTTTTTTACTTGTCCTGATCTGATTTTTACAAGTACTTATTACTTGTCCTGATCCATTTTTTATATGTACTTTCTGCTTGTCTTTATCTGGTTTTTATAGGTACTTTTTACTTGTCCAGATCCGGTTTTTTATGTACTTTTTACATGACCTGATCCATCTTTTTTATGTACTTTTTACTTGTCCTTATCTGGTTTTTATATGTACTTTTTACTTGTCCTGATCCAGTTTTTATATGTACTTTTTACTTGTCTTGATCCGGTTTTTTATGTACTTTTTACTTGTCCTGATCCGGTTTTTATATGTACTTTTTACTTGTCCTGATTTGGTTTCTTTATGTAATTTTTATGTGTCCTGATCCTTTTTTATATGTACTTTTTACTTGTCCTTATCCGGATTTTACATGTACTTTTTACTTGTCTTAATCCAGTTTTTATACGTAGTTTTTACTTGACCTGATCCATCTTTTTTATGTACTTTTTACTTGTCCTGATCAGTTTTTTATATGTACTTTTTACTTGTCCTGATCTTTGTTTTTTCAAGTACTTTTTACTTGTCCTGATCAATCTTTTTATGTACTTTTTTACTTGTCCTGAATCGTTTTATATGTACCTTTTACTTGTCGTGATCAGGTTTTTATATGTACTTTTTACTTGTCCTGATCCATTTTTTATGTATTTTTTACTTGTCTTTATCTAGTTTTTATATGTACTTTTTACTTGTCCTGAGATGGTTTTTAATGTACTTTTTACTTGTCCTTATTCGTTTTTTTATATACTTTTTACTTGTCCTGATCCATTTTTCATATGCATCTTTAACTTGTCCTGTTCTGTTTTTTTTATGTACTTTTACTTATCCTGATCTGTTTTTTTATGTACTTTTTACTTGTCCTGATCTGTTTTCTTATGTACTTTTTATGCGTCATGATCCAGTTTTTATATGTACTTTTTACTTGTCCTGTTCTGTTTTTTATGTACTTTTTACTTGTCCTGATCCAGTTTTTACATGTACTTTTTACATCTTGTCAATCTTGAAGTGTTTTTTTTCAAATTCATACTCATCATTTACATTCCATTTTGTGGAAATGATCTGTATAATAAAATAAGTTGAAGGACGTTATTTTAACTTTCCATGGTGTGTTGATAATTGTTTTAATACAACAAACTTTATACACAGTCAGGTTTATTTTTGTTGTTTTAAATTTAATTCATCATTTAGGCATAATGGGACAATGTTTCTGCAATTTAAACTTCGATAGTGCATACTTAAAACATGTATATGTTCGGAAAATTAAATAGAAGTGTGTCCTTTAATTAGAGAAATTCCAAGGTAAATCTAATTTTATTAATTCAGATAGAGATTTTTATTCAAACGTCCAATTAATTATGTAAAATTTTGATCGAAGCACAGCACATTTAAACATAGGCCGAAATTCTGCCTAGATTTTAAGTTACTGTTTCTTGGTAAAAATTTATTTATTTGAATATAGTTTTGAAATCATGCAATTGTTGATTACCTTTGAAATCTCTTTCATAAACAGCACAGAGAAGTCGCCACAGGTCTGATCGGTATTTGGAAGTTATATTAAATACACAAATATGTTTTAACCTTGATAATTTGTCTGATGTTCACAATTTAAAGGGATCACTATTTAGAAGTTACATGTGTATTTTTACTTGAAAATAGAAGGATAAAATCCTGACTTTGGAAACAGGATCCGTATCGGGAAATGATAAGTTTTAGAAGGATCGGTTTTCAGAAGTTGCACTTTACATATATCATACAAAATCTCTAGAGAATCTGGAATTACTGAAAGTGGATGCAGTATCCAATCTGATACAACAAATGTAATTGTATATCTGAAAAAAAAAACTTAAGATTTCTGGAATCTAGAATCCAAGTAAACATGTACACAAGGAACAGAAATTCAGTGTCTAATTTCATACACACATCTACACATACACTGTAGGACTGGAAATATATAGAAACTAACAAACATCATACATTGTAAACCCAGACAAAATAAATGTCAGAAAATAAACTGCAATAAATGCTCCTAAAAGCAAAAACAAAAATTTCAAATATTTCCAGTGAAATATTAGAAAGTTAAGTAAATGTGACAGCATTATAATGTTTAATTACATGTACTTGTCTAGTCCTAATCAAATGTGCCAAACATGTAGCCATGGTGACTTAAGTATTTAGTCTGAATCAAATGTACCAACTCAGTAGTCATGGTGACTTACTTGTCTAGTCCTAATCAAATGTGCCAACGCAGTAGCAATGGTGACTTACTTGTCTAGCCCTAATCAAATGTGCCAACTCAGTAGCCATGGTAACTTACTTATCTAGTCCTGATCAAATGTGCCAACTCAGTAGCCATGGCGACTTACTTGTCTAGTCCTTATCAAATGTGCCAACTCTGTAGCCATGGTGACTTGCTTGTCTAGTTCTAATCAAATGTGCCAACTCTGTAGCCATGGTGACTTACTTATCTAGTTTGAATCAGATGTGCCAACTCTGTAGTCATGGTGACTTACTTGTCTAGTCTTAATCAAATGTGCCAACTCAGTAGCCATGTTGACTTACTTGTCAAGTCCAAATCAAATGTGCCAACTCAGTAGCCATGGTGACTTACTTGTATAGTCCTAATCAAATGTGCTAACTCAGTAGCCATGGCAACTTACTTGTCTAGTCCTAATCAAATGTGCTAACTACATGTATGTAGCAATGGTGACTTAGTCATGGTTGCTTACTTGTCTAGTCCTAATCAGCTGTGCCAGCTATGTAACCATGGTGACTTACTTACATGTATCTAGTCCTAATCAAAAGTGTCAACCCTGCATCCATATTGACTTACTTCTCTAGTCCTAATCAAATGTGCTAACTCAGTGCACAAGGTGACTTACTTGTCTACTCCTAATCAAATGTGCCAACTCTGTAGCTGTCTTCAAACATAGTTCATCTGTTACTGGTGTAACTGTACATGATCGCCAATCATAAATCAAAGTGAATATGATCTTAATGATGAATCTGAAGATGAAGCTTATGATGCCCACTATTCGCTGAATTATCCCCATAATGTTGCAGTAAATAGATCATAACACATACAAAATCCACAAGTCCTTGTCACAAAAGTTATGGGCTTCTTGTGCCTTATTGTTGTATATTCTGAAATAAAAAATAGATTGAATATTTTCACTCTCATAATAATGCTACACATACTATATACTGTAAATATTAGTCCTATGTGCCAACTGCATAGCCATGGTTACTTACTTGTAAGTAATAATGGTATACTACTTGTAACTATAAATATTGCATGACTGATTAAAACTCGCTTAAATTGACAAAATTAGAAAATAACAAATAAAGATTTTCAGAAGAATAAGTTTTTTATTTCCAGACTTTGTCTACACGCTCTTTACAAGCTTTTTTACTTTCAGACTTTGTCTACATGTTCTAATACAAGCTTTTTACTTTCAGACTTTGTCTACACTCTTTACAAGCTTTTTACTTTCCGACTGTTGTCTACATGTTCTTCACTAGCTTTTTACTTTCACCTCCCCTTTAGTTCTGATTTTCTGGCCTATTTTTACACACAATAGAGTATCTTTTGGAGAACAATGTAGTGAAACTTGTATATAACGGCCTTCTTTGGGACACAAGAAAAAACCGGTCTTTATAGGGAGAAAGTCTTTATACAAAGGTTGATTTGTACACAAATGGTACTATTGGGGACAGCAAAAACAGTCATTGTGGCCAGGTGGTCTTTATACACAGGTAGTCCCTAGAGCAGTTTTTACTGTAGTTAGATCAGATAATGATCATAATCAAGAATATAGGTCCTTCTGGAACCTAATTGGTAAGATTTTGTGAGAAAGAAAGCTTGCCAGTTTACTTGCGGAAGGCTGGTTGTCTTCTACCAGGTACACTGTATATGGGTTCTCTCCTCTATCATTAAAATTGACTGCCACCATATACATGTAACTAAAAATTGTCAAGTGTGGCATAAAACACCAATGAAATTGATGGATGTTTTAAAGATTGTTCAGCTATATGGTGGGAAAGATTAGATTACTCAAACAACCTTTAACACTTTTATATTACAATATACATGTGACTTCTTATATTTTGGACTCTATCAGCAAACACCCAGGCCAACCAAGGTTCAACAAAATTTGAATCAGACTAATAGTCCTATGAGTGGGTTAGTTACAGTGGTAACAAAGAAGTTACTTAACTTTTTTGAAAATCAAAGTAGTAAAATATTTTTTTCGTGGCCACAGTGATTAGGACTGGGTCAAAATCAATCTTAAAGAGATGACATCGGTATAGTCAGCTAGTCATCTTGTATAGCGACCGTGTGTTTGTACGCTTTTGAGATGTTTCGGCCATACTTCCACTTCATCCATAGGTCGTTTCGGCTACGGTACCATTTCGGCCATAAACATTTCGGCCATAGGCGATTCGGCCACACAACTTTAAAGTGGTTGTAATATGTTTGTAGATCTAGTGTTTTTAAGTTTTTCTTTTCATAATTAACAGCTTTTAAATATCAGAAATCTACTTAGTATACTGGAGTACCGCTCACTGTATTTGTGTTGACAGACATAGAATATAGTATATAACACATGTTGTGACAGACTTGCCAACCTTGAAAAAGTTTCATGGGTGAGACTTATTATTAAAATATACCTTATTTGTCTCATACTTATCCATTGTCACCCCTTCCCCAAATAATTAAATATTTAACTGTAACCGTCTTCTTGGCATATTGTTTTCAAAACTATTAATTCATTGTTTATGTGTTAGTACCACTATAGGTCTATTAAATTTATTATTATCATTATTCTTTTATGTTTATCGGTCATTGTTTTTTTTTTTCAAAAAAAAAAAAAAAAAAAAAAAAGACTATACAAAGTATGGAGGAACTGGTTGTATGCCTGAAATGTCTTTTTAAGGTATGACTGAAACAACCTATGGACAAAGTGGCAGTATGGCTGAAACAGGATCCATAGAAAAACGGAAATGACACCTATTCACCGAAATGATGCTATAATACACCAAAATGACACATGTATAGTCAATATTTTTACATATTTGTGTTTTTCGTGATCACTTTGAGCTTAAAAGACCACATTTATATGCGCATTGTTACTTTTGAGAAGAAAAGATAATGCTAAATTTCCTCCAACATCTCATTAACAAGAATGACCGAAATGATGGGGTATTAACCGAAATAAAAGGGTATTAACAGAAATGATGCTTTGATACCATAAGTAAACTGAAAATAAATGAGAATCATTAACGAGAATCATAAGAAATAACATCAATTCGCGTTAATAACAGTAACACTCGTTCGAGCTAATACTTTTTTTATAAACCAAAATAATCATATTTATCTTTATTACTTTTGTTTATTATGAAATCCAGTATTAGAAAATAACCAAATCTTTATTAAATATGTCAGTTCGGTGTATTTCAGCGCCATTTCGGTTGGTATCCCGTCATTTTGGTGAATGAGTGCCATTTCGGTTATTATGTACCGGCTGAAACGTCCTGTTCCCGTTTGTACTTTGACACGATTACGATATGAATCGAACTTATCTGCCATAATACTGAAATGAAGATTCAATAATATCTAAGTACTGTAGGACCAGCAGTGAGTATAAAAACAATCATCTCATAACCTAAGGTCATTGGTGTTATGGTTTACAAAATACTAAATTTACACAATGAGATTCAGAACTGTCAGAACAGAAGACGGAAAGGTGTCAGGTACATACAATAAATAAATTAAATTAAAACACAATCAAATAATTATAGGTCGATAGTGTCCTTAAAATTAAACTAGATTCAATGCGCATACTAAAAACTCACATTTCAGATATCGCACAATATATCAAGGTAATGAAATAATTCCTTTCTATCTAAAACCGAAAAACGTTGAAAACCAACAACTTTCGTTTCAGGAAACAGACCCTATATTGGTTATAATGGACCTATGCGTATTCCGTGCCCTCATGCATTTATAACAACGCCATTGGATCGTCGTTAACGTTGCGGAAATTGTTGGAAAAGGTT
Organism: Atrina japonica; assembly: GCA_030159075.1. Classification (NCBI taxonomy): domain Eukaryota; kingdom Metazoa; phylum Mollusca; class Bivalvia; order Pterioida; family Pinnidae; genus Atrina; species Atrina japonica. The sequence goes on from BROG01000179.1 coordinate 991,257, forward strand.
TCGTTAGTGATTGAAAATTAATATATTAAGAGCTGCCTTAATCAAGCTGTATCTTTAAAACATTAACAAACTGATATCTTTACATTTCATAATTACTATGGCTTAGGGCCTAGATCTACAGCTTTGCCTTACCGGAAATTACCGATGAGTTACGATTACCACCTGAAAATGAAAATGTTTGGGGAATACCCAAAAGGAAATTCCCTGTAGTTCCCACTTAAATTATAGCGTCACAAAAGTCCAAAGTCAACCTGATAATGGGATTTATAAGTTTTGGTGTATGATATTTAAGAAAACAGAACGGAAAAGTTTATTGAAAATTCCCGTGAGTACTAAAAGGGACCTAAATATCATTTGTGTTGGAAAGAATTTTCCATCACTTACGAACTGATTTTGAAAGTTGTATAACGATTGAAATTTGTATACTGAAAGTGGGGTGTGAATAGCCTACGTAGTAAGTTACGTGGAAATATAATTGGCTTGATAGAACCTAGTTATTATGGAATAGTAACCAAAACGTTAGTATAGTATATTATGATATAGTGAAAGCTATTTCTATTTCTCGTTTCATATTTGCATGGAATCAATAATATCATTTCTCAAACACGCAATGATACACAGGAAAAAGGATGTATAAATTACAATACGGTACTGCCCGACGGTAGGTAATTATTTGTCGCACAGACTCGACAATGCTAGATAACAAATCGGATTCGTGGTCTAACAATATTGGTTTATATAAGTACAAGAAGGACTGCGGGTCGCCATACGGATGGACAATGACAACACAGTTATTACATTTGTATAATTGATGATAACTTTCTAAAAGTTCTTAAACCAACAGCAGATTTGTAGATTTCCTACACCCCTAGATTTGCTTAATGTCATATTTTCTTAAAATTATATCAATAAATGGAGAACTTTTATCACTTTGTTTTTTATAATTTCACATCAACATTCATAGATCTAGTTAAATTTTGGAATGATGGTTTAAACATGAATTTGAATTTCAAATGTCTTGTTTGTTTGTTTATTGTTGTTTAATGCCACTTTCAACAATATTTCAGTTATGTCATGGCGGTGAATTTCAAATGTCATATTTCATGCAGTTTGCTAAATTTGTAGTTTTACTAACCTAAAGCTGACTTCAGACAAACACAAAATATATTACTGTAATAAGTGATATATATGATTATAAAGCCTGTTAACTTTATACAACGCTGCTGTAATAAATGAAAAACAAATAGTTGAAGTAAGAGTTTAATATCTAGGCCTGCATTTTATGAAAATCCAATATTAATCAAACTAAGGAGAAATATTTGAAAAACTGCAGTTTTACATGCAAGGTATATGTTATACATGTACATGTGTTATACATGTATATATATATATATATGTATATGTATGTATATATATATATATGTATGTATATATATATATATATATATATAATATATATATATATATATATATATATATATATATATATACATGTATAGGAAAAATAAACTTTGGGAACTCACTTTTGTCCTGCTACTCTAGATCTACTATATTTCCTTTACATTGTAATACCACTTGAAATACATGTCCAAATACAGTTTAACTGAAAGTTTATTTAAGTTTAATTATTAAGTAAGAATGATTCGTAATACATGTCCATACTATTTTAATGGTCACATGTAGTAAAAGTTTCAAATCACTGGAAATAAAATATTTATGAACTAACAATATATTCAGCAGAAAAATGTTGATACATGTAGATATACCGATATGTAAGAATTTGTAGTCATATAATTACTACCATATTTATATAGGCCTACATACAGGTCAGTATGTATACATGTGTAAGCAGGGCTCATCATAACTTTTTTCATTGGTAATGTGTACATTGTATCAAATGTCACAAACTCAAATGGCTAGAATTGACCTTTCACATTCAGAGTCACATGTCAGACATTTGTCATTATTATAGGTCAATTATCAGGTAACCTATCCTTTCAGATTTGCCTTGTAATTTTCATTTTTGTAATTATCTTTACCAACTAGGTCATCAAATCCAAAGCATATATTCAAGTTGAACATGTCTGGGCCACCATTCAAGAAAAGGTTTGCAGATAGTTGTCTTTCAAAGGTTAGAGAATTCCAGAATCACCTTGAGGCAGATGTGGATTATTCACAGTTGGAAAAGGGGAAGCCTCTTTGTTTCAAGAAGTATAATACAGTTAGTATGATATTGCCTTCTACCTCAACCAGTCCTGAACTATTCAAACAGTCTTATTATATGAGTGTTCTAGACCTTGACACAAAGGCTGATCTACAAAGGTCAAAGGTCATAAACTGGTGCAGAACAGCAAAACCATTATATCCAGTGAGAACAAAAGGTATGTTATTGTTATATTAATTAGTTATCATAAGTCTCACAAGTTTGTATTTCGACATGTAAAAATTTCACACGACATGTACGTTTGGTTCCATGTTGACTACATGTACTGTGTTGGCAACTTTCAATTCTTAGGACTTTTACTTTTGCCATTATGGAGTTAAAATTAATCCAAAATAAAAATTGTTAATATCACAATTTATTACGGCTTGTTGATGAGCATATCCTGCACCACTGATGTAGCTACTCATTCTTTTTTGTTGACATTCAGGATGCAAATTTTTATTTCAAAATAAAATTCTCAAGACTTGTACTTCCAATGTTGCTTTTTTTATGGTATACACATGCATACAAATTAATAAAAGTATGTACATTTGAACATGTATTTTGCGTGAATACTGCATGCATAAAAACTGAAACACTTATGTATACATGCTAATTTTAAAAAAAAAACTACATTATGTACAGTATGATTGATAGATTACAGAAAGTGACCATGTCTTTTTCAGCTGATGGGAACTGTATGCTGAATGCTGTATCTTTGGCACTTTGGGCAATAGAGGATGACAAGCAATTTCTACGACGACTTCTATATGTCACCCTTGTTTGTGATCAAACAAAAAATTTTCACAAAAGATGGCTACTGCAACAACGTAATATTTGTCTACAGAGGCCACATGATTTCAACCCTCAGCTAAACTCAAGAGTAATGTTCTTTCTATGATATTATAATCATACATATAAAGTAAAACTTTGATGAGTCAAAATTCCAAGATTCACCTAGAATAGTTTAAATATTGGGACTTTGACTTATGAATGGTGACTGAAAACCTTACACCTTGCAATTTTAGAGGTTCTATAGGATGTACATGTTTATGATTGCCTCAAAACCACATAAGACATAAAGGTTTTGGTGTTTGATAATTAATGTTAAAATAACTAAATTGTTGTTAAGTGAAAGTATTGACAGGCATTAATATCATCAACATGTGGGTCCTGTAAAAGGCCCAATTCCCATTGCAAAATCTTCAATTTTTTCCAAATTCTGTGCAAAAATTATCCAGTTACGCTCACCATGTCATTCAAATTTGGTATTAAACCCAAAAAAGGAGAATTTAGTGCAAGCTGTACTTCCAAGTCTTCAGATGAAAACCATGTCAGTTAAATAAAAGAAGTTAAATGAATCACAAGTTTTTTCTTTATTCTTATAAGCAAAATGACCATATTTACTTTTTCCCCTATTTGGCCCATTGTGACATAAAATTCCAAATTGGAAGGGTACAGCACCCTGTCACAAATAGGGCCTATTAACCCCTGATTAAGTATATATTCATGAGAAGAACAATTGCCATGGGGTAATTTTGTAAACTTGACATCAAATTGTTTGTACAATTTTTTTTTATGTTTTTATAAAACAAGGGCCCAAAACTTTATGTGGTACATCAAGAAATTCGACTCATAAAAGTTTGATTAATAAACTGTTTACAAGTAGCATTACATAACAAAATTATTTGGGACTTTTGTAAGTAGTTCGACTCATCAAGAAATCTGATTCATTCAAGTTCAACTGTATATGTACATGTATATGGTCAAATCTACAAGACAACTTTAAAATGTGACCTTTGGTAAAATTTTCTTAAAATATTCTTTTATTACCTCTGAATTATTCAGAAATATTTTATTTCAATTATCTTCAAAATTAACTTGTGGTAACATCTCAAAAGTTGAATATTAACAGGGCCTGAGATCTCAGAAAAGTCTAAGATATACTGGTACATGTTGTATATCAATTTACCGGTACATCTGCAATAGATTTTAGTAACATGATTGTGTGGGAGAGGGGGTTGGGTTTTTTATTTTGTGTTGATTTATAGGTCTGTTGCATTTTTTAAATGAGCATGTGGTTATATTTGTAGGACTGGAATCAAAAATGGGAAACCATTATCCAAGCTGCTACAGATGCACCACTGGATAGAATAGCAACAGGAATTCCTTATGAAACACTTGAAGGCATTCATCTGTATGTCTTTGCAAACATTCTCAAAAGACCCATAGTCCTTCTCGCTGATAAAACAGCACGATCAGTGTTTGGAAGCAGTATACAAGAGAATGATTTGTCTGGACTGTATCTTCCTTTGGAATGGGACAGCACAGAATGTTGTAAATCGCCTATAGTCATAGGATACAATCTGAATCATTTTACTCCTCTAGTAGCACAGCATAGCCTACCAAATGCCCGGGCCATGGATGGAAAGTATGTCATACCACTGATAAATCATAACTTTGAACCTTTACCACTTCAATTTTTGCTTCCTAATGAGGAAATGGTTGCTCATGAACTTATTACATCTTACTTAAAGACAGAAAATATTCCGTTAACTTTGTCTGATGCTGTACAACAAATACCTGTTGCCAAAGCGGAATATCAAGCCATCCATGATCAGTTTGACATTGTTCATATGCATAAACTAGAGTGTGAACAAATCTTTTCGATCTGGAGTCAAAGGGACTTGGGAACTGTTACTTCTGGTCCATCTCGAGTACCATTTGAACTTTTGACACAAGCATCAGCTAATTTGAGAGAACTACATAGACATAATATATTTGCCAACAATGAGTTAATGGTAGTGACAAACCCTAACACATACAATTCTGAATGGTCATCAGAGTCACCTCATCACTGTATGACTCCAGGATGTGAAATGTTTGGATCCCCGTCATTTGGCAATAGGTGTTCAACTTGTTTTAGAAAATATACAGTTCAGTATAATGAAACTGAGGAATCTCGGAGAAGAATACAAAATATTTGCTTGGCACCCTCTGCACCACCACCATCTATGCCAGTTCAAGAGAGTATGTATGATTTGTCAATGATGGGAGAAAAGTGTCATAATGAATGTGGAAATAGATGTTCTGTTAAAACGTATCCACTTTGCCATGAATGTTATGATCGACAAAGACCATATGAATTTGCCAATTTATCCAATCTAGGACCACATGTGCAGCCACCCACTGTTCCATGTGCCGTGGAAAATGAAATCAGACCTGAAAGAGGAGATGATCAAAATCTGTATGGTGAAAGAGCAATTCAAAGAAAACCAGGATTACCATTACAGGGTCAGGATCTTTTGGTCTCACCCCCATCCAGCTCAGCTGATCAAATTTGTGTATCTCCTAACTGTGAAAGAAAATCTGTGTCTGAAATAGGAAACAAATGCGCAGAATGTTTCATCAAGTTTGGATCAGGAGACTTCCTCTCTTTAAGCAGTGGTGACCCACTCAATGAAGAACCTTCATCACAAACATACATAATGAACCTGCCATCAAAAGCAAAATCAGTACTCAGTGGAGGAACACCTTCACCTGGAGATTCCAAGGTTTTGCCAAGATTTCCAACAACAACTAATGTAGAACAGTTTCAAGTGCCACAACCAGCACACATTTTACCAGACCAACATTCTGTAACATGCAAAAGAAAAGACTGCAATGAATATCGCTTTGAGCACTTGGATAACTTCTGTGAGAAATGTTATGAAAAGGAACATGGTTGTCAAGGAATTACTAGTGAAGGGTCAAGAAAAAATAAAACTCTTTGTTCTACACCTGGTTGTAATGGACAAAGGATGAAAAATCCACAGAATTACTGCTCTGTATGCATAGGTAAAAGTATGAACCTAGCTAAAACAGCAGTTCCACCACCAGAAAATAGTACATTGGAATCCAAAACACCAATGGGAACTAGTGAGCTCCCCAAAGAGAGAGTAGTCACAAGCTCCAAAGAAAAAGTTAAATGTGCATCTCCATTATGTAACAGCCTTATATATCCTCCAAAACAACTCTGTGATAACTGTGTAGAAATTCTGCAGAAAAACTATGCAGCAACAGTACCAGGTTCATCCAGGTCAAGGTCATTGGAGATTCATCGAGAACAACCAAGTAAGTGGAGCTTTGTTACAATATATACATGCACACGTGTGATTAATCAGGGTGTACAGTCTACGTTTTAATAGTCTTCTCCTTTTTTCTGTGGTTCCTAATGCATGTTTGTCTACTGAAATAACAACCTCTTTTCTAACTTAAAAATTACCATGCTGATTTACATGTAGCTAAATTTTTAATAATGTGGGCTACAAAATATTCTCTTAATTCATTTGTTTGATTTTGCTACAAAGAAAAATCGTCCAGTGCTACCCCTGTAACTAAGTTGGCTTATTTGATGTGGGATTCTTACTTTCTCTTGCATTTGCTTGCAGCTAAACAAGGATCAGCTTACTCACCATCTAGGCAAAAGTGTACATCTGAAAGATGTGAATATTATGGGGACAAAAGGTTCCAAGGCCGTTGTTCTCAGTGTGAAAAAGGTACATAGTTAAAAAAGAAAAAAATAATTATACATGTACCATACCTCATTACTGTAACTTATTTCATGGAAGCAAAAAATGATTGTATCGACTTGTTAAATACACTTTTGGAAAAGACCACGAATGATTCATTTAAACTGCCATTTTGCAAGTTATTTATATTCCATAGCTAGCCTATGGTATTTTGGTGAGTTTTGGTCATGTTTTTTGGAACATTTACCTGGAAAACCCATTTAAGCGACATTCTGACTCTGCACTAATAATTTGCAATTGGTGTATGTTTTACACATATTATGGGTCAAAAGATTACCTTTTCATAATTCTTAGAACCATTATTGTCTCCAACTTGTTTTACATTAGTGTTACTTCTAAAGATTTTTGACAAGAGTCTGTTCATTAAGATTAAGGCTTCTTGGAAAAAGTATGACTGATATAATCAAACAATTTAATGGAAGTACATGTTTATGGGAACATATCCATACCCTTATCATACAAATGTACAGCCACAAGCATCGCTACAATATAACTGGAATATCGTTGAAGTGGTGTTAAACAATAACAAGGATCCATTTCCAATACAAAAACAATAAATTGTTTCCTGATTTGCAGTTGAAATTTCCCAATTTAAGTCATATATGACAATGACTTTGATGTTATTCTTGTATTTTCTAATAGTTTTTTGTATTTCTAGATCTCCCAATTTCAATAAAAAGTTGCTGAAATTCAAAATTCAAAATGCCCAGGCCCCATTCCCAAAAGACTATGGGAAATCTGTGATATCTCACTATGTTTATCTTGTTTATTGGTGCTTTATGACATAACACTTTTGTTGAGAAACTTAAACTGACTTTCATACCTTGCACAGATTCAAATGTCTGATTTACCATACTGGTCTCCATCTAGATGAGTCCTGCCTCAGGATATCTGCATCTGGGAAAAATTATAGTTTATGTTTCATCCAAAGTTCAATACCATTTAAAATAACAATATGATACAAGACAAGACTTGTTTGGAGATTAGAGCAATTTTTTATTTACGTAAACTGGGCACCTGTACTTTGTTAACAATTATATATTAGAAGAATCTAATTAATGGACACTATAGCAATGCCAGTATTTCTAAAAAGCTACATATGTACATAAATTTATAAAAGTAAAATGTTTCATGTACTTACAACAATGCTAGGCAAACAAAATTCTAATAGAAAAAAAAAGTATTGAAATACTCACTAAAAAGGTGATAGGACTCTTACTGACATGTACCTTATTCCGTTTTTATATTTATCTTTTCAGATAGAAAAATTACCTCATCACCTTTGATGAGAGTTCAGCCACAATTCAGTAACCTTATGCCAAATGTTGGCACTGTGGCTCAGCAAGCCCAAAAATGTGTGGAACCAGGATGTGATAAATATGGTGACCCAAATATGTATTTTCGCTGTTCAGATCATTTTCGTATTGCTGTAAGCCAGCCTGTAATCTCTGCTAGGAATTACCCTTTAATGCCTGCCCAAATTGAGCAATACAATATTGCTGAAAATGCCCCCCCACCATTCCGACTGAACTACGTTCCAAATATTCCTGTGACTGCTCCATCACAACAACCCTGGCCTACTTCAAAAAGTCAACATAGGACTTCAAATACTGTGGCAAACTCAACAGGAAGTGGGAGTGCAATTGAAGGACTAAGAAAAGTTGAAAATTCAAGGCGAGGCTTGAAATGCAAGATGGCAGGCTGTACAAATTATGGTAATTCACAAAAAGAAGGTTTCTGCAACTCTTGTTATCAAAATGTTCAAACTAGAAGAAATCAAACTCCCCATGATGAATTTGGAAGTGGAAACTATCATTGCTGTTGAAGTTTTATGATTTTCTGTGATAATATTGTAATTCTTGAAGATAGAGCGATTATGTTGAATGTATCATGTAAATCCTAGCAAGAATTTTATATTATTTCACTGCTTCAGGATGGATTTGTATTCTACAATAGCTGACAACTTTTCCTGGTTATTTACACATTGAGGAATTGATAATGCAGGGTAAATTGGTTTGGATCATCACTATATATACATACATGTACAATGCATATAATGCACATTGGCTCATAAGACTGTGAAGTGGATCTTCGTCACCATGTACACTGTAACATGTACCCTCTTATGTATACATACAGTAAGTAACAAAATATACATCACTGAAATATGTGAGAAATGTAGACTTGGTGATATTTTGATCATAAACAAAATAGATCATTGAAGGGGATACTGATTGTACAGTTATCAAGATGTGTAGTGGACTTACATTTGCAGGTATTTTTATTTGTACTATCTAATTGGAAAGTTAAGTCATACAACGTAATAAATACTCTTTTGCAGCAAGTTTGAATTAACCCTTTCAGCCCAGAGTATCTGAGTGGTTTGCTCTCTTCTATCGTTTAAGACCAGTCCATTCTGGTCTGTAGGGTTTCATACTGGAAATGTTTGTATCTCCAGGAGTGAAGTATCTTGACCAGAAGAGTCTGAACATCATTTCCATTTGTATTCACATGAAAATTCTATATATACACACTTCATATTCGAAAGAGTTCTGATGTAATTTGAGATTCAGAGAAAGGGTGTTGTAGTGAAATATTTCAGTGCCCATTGTAGCAGATAGATTCATTGATGTATTTTTCTATAATTGATTGAGTACAAACACTGACGGTATCTCTGTAGCTGAGTGGTTCGAAAGTCTCCCTTTAAACCATGAGGTCTCTCACCTCTGTTCATTTCGGGTTCCAGCAGGTAAAGTAGCATTAAGCAAAATTCCAACAAACACTGACAAATCACATGACTGTCTGTTAGTGAATCTCTTTACATATATTTCTGATAAACATTGTACAACATAATTTCCTGCTTAAGCATACAGATTACATCTTTTTTGTTGTATCTCCCAAAGGAGGAAGTACACATCTGAGTTTACCCAATATCAATAGGCGATAGAACGTAAGTAACACAGATGGTGTGTACTTTATAAAAACGTTTTTATAAATGACAGTTTGTAGAAGGAAGTTGAAAGAAACAGGAAGTACTGTAAATAGAATATCATAATCAGCAGGATGATGTATATACAATCAAACCCAAAGGGGAATGAACTTTTCAAATGAACATGATTTTCAAAATAACTGGGTTATAAAGGTAAAAAAACATTTGGTCGAGGAATTGAAATCATTTCAGATTAAGCTGAATTTCAATATAAGTGGGTTCCACAGTATATATATATATATATATATATATATATATATATATATATATATATATATATATATATATATATGTGTGTGTGTGTGTGTTTGTTTGTTTGTTTGTGTGTACAAAATGTACGCACTGTGTATACAGTTTTGGGGTTTTGTTTTTTTTTTGTTAAGTTCTTGTTGTAAATTTCACATATTATATATTTAGATCACTTACTCAAAGTCATCAAAATTTGTTTCACTTTGAATATATGCATTGTTAATGATAAAAGTGTGAATATTGGCTGTATGTGCCATGTACCAACATACTAGACATGCAGAAATGCACATAACCAGTTCCAAATGGATATTAATTTATGTTGCCATTCATACAGTTATATTTATTTTCCCAACATTTTCTTATCATGTTTTGTCGTTAAAATGCATTCATTGTTTAGCTAGATACAATCTATACCTTTTCTCCAATACTTTATGCCAAAGTGGTGGTTCTTACATGTAGCTAGTCATTTGTACACATAAAATGAAGTAAAATATGTTGAAATTTCTCAAGAAAAACTTCATAGAACACATAGAACAATCAATGACATGGAAACTAATGTCATTAATCTGTGATTGGTAGATTAGCTAAGTAATTATTAGATCGACATATTTTACTTCTAAATACACAATGCAGGATCTAGCTTGTATATCTTTTGTAATATACTGAAAATATACACATGTACCTTGTTGTACATTGAACAATATATGATTTTATTCATTGTGAATTACATTATTTAGAGTCGAAATTTGTCATATTTCTAAATTTTTTATATCCAATCTGTATGTTAGGCATATTCCAGTTTTACTGTTAATCTGTTTGATAACACCTGTCTATCTGTACATATGCATACTTGCCAAGTCTCCCCCATGAATAGTGAGACTCCCTATTTTTATGAAAAATTTTGATAATTTCTCCCAAAAATGCATATCTCCCCCATGAAAATTTATAATTTTCCTATTAATTCTTACTAAAATTTAGATTCTCCCCGATGAAAATATATCAAGATTGGCAAGCCTGTATATGTATGTAATTATACGTATAGTATTTATCATATCTTTGTTGTGCCTAATGTACACAGGAATTGTTTAATTAGAATTATTTATTGTCATTTTATTTACAAAGAGCCCTATTTTCTTTATATAATTCTTTAAAGGTGTTTTTTTCACAGAATCTCAATTTTGTTATTTTTTTTATCTACCATAAAATGTTTTGATTTCATTCGCGGCACAGATTTGTAAATTGCATCCCTAATCAAGATGCATGGAGTGAAGAAAATATCTAGTATCTACTGTCTATGCCACTTTGTGAAAACCATAACTATCAAAAACTGACTTTGTGAAACTTTGTAAGCTATTTTATTAAACTATGTGAGAACAGTCAAGTCCGGTAAAATTGCGCGGCGGGTAACATTGCGCATCCTCAATATTAAAAAATTACGTTATTTCCAATCTTGGCAAATGGTAAAAAGGAATGAAGAGGATTGGCATAAATAAACACTTTTGCCACTAAGTTCAATCAGAGTTGATTTAACGTGTGGCGTGACTACTCAAAGTGCTTGCCACACGCTCCACTAAGCTGGATGTCCGGTTATGTTTTCTTTTTAGTATCGACATGCTTTAATCCAGTAAATGAAATTAAACAACAGTTTACATTAAATTAGATCAACAAAGAACATATGTGTTTATTTACAAATATCGTCTCATGTCGACATCACTGGCTTAATTTTGCCGTTACACTTCTAGGTTGATTAACTCGCCTGAAAGTATAAAATAAGTTGGCCCAGCCCTCATCAAACATGAATATAATGATCTTTAAAGATCGTATTGATTGTGATTAACTAACAAAATTCCATCTACGCCAGAAATGTAACCCGAGAACAAACAAAAAGCAATGCGAGCCAAAGCCCCTTCACAGACGACATTTGCACTGTGACTGGTGATGTCAACAAGATCATGTGAACGCTTCGTCGATAATTTTTTATTTTCTACTGTGACGGATTCTGTTTGATTTCAAGATATTTCCAGTGGCTTTTATTACACCAATTTTATCATCCTTCCTTAGAGTTTTTATTGGTGTTTCTTTAAAAGGTGTTTAGGCGACAAATTTTATAATTGTAAAACGGGGGTGGGGTGTGACCTAGTTGAAAGTGTGAAAGATTAATTTTCCTGAAATATTCCGGAATTTAGCGGTAAGAGCATACAGCTTACAAGACCATGTTCCTTTTCACTTGTCAAAGTCGAGTATATTGTGGTTGTTTTTCTGCGATCGCAAAAGAAATAGCTTAGGTGCGCAATGTTACCAGACAGCACTGAACCATACTTAAACTATATGTATTTCGGTACCAGCCGATTATTTTATACTAGAGTAGTATTTCACTCTGGTAGCACTATTAAAATTCTAAACTTCTCAAAACTAAGATACTCATTTTACTTTGGGCACTTTTATACGGATTTGGAAATACATTTAGATTATTACTTTGGCCTTGTATGATACCACCTTTTATTTAGGAAATATACATTTATATCAAATTTCAGCTTAACTGATGAAGTTTTATTGACAGAAACGGTCGTCAACTTCAGTTGAAACTGACATTGTAAGACCCGTATGTAGATGTGAACTACAAAAATATGCAAAAATTGTCGGATTATAACTTTATGGTCATTTATAGTTTTAAGTTAATGATGTCATATTTATCTCAAGAAGTAGTAATTACCAAAATATAGAATTAAATTCAAGCGAAAATAAAAACATATATTGACAATGTAGTGGACATTCTGTGGGAGAGCACCTTAAGCTTTTTTGTGCTTCGTTTTCATTTGACAACGTGACTGATGTGTCATGATTTGCTGTAAACTAATAAAAGTTAATTAAAGGTTTATTCCCTTCCCCAAAAAAATAAATAAAAAAAACAAACTTTAATCAGTGTTTTGTTTTATTTTTTTAAAATCTGTTCTAAGTACGTCAGAAGTCTTCTTCTTGATATGTTTGTCTGAAGTTTATCTTATTCGTGTAAGCTTTCAGTGTGTCAAAACTGCTTTTTAAAACCTCAACTCAATATTGATGTGTGTATTTCAGTGTGATAATATATCATTTAGAGAAAATCGATATGGATACATTTATCCATGGATGCAACCTTTCCAAGTTCTGTCTATACGATTATATTATTTGACATTATAGACTACGATTGATTTTTCTCCTCTTTAGTCCTCTATGATGAAAATGCATTGAGAACCTGATCGGAGAAGAGTACGCCCGTGGTATCTCCCTTTTCACTTCTTTTATCCATGGCATCTGTGAATTTCTACTCGATTTTTGAAAGTTGTTCGTAGTGATAAAAGTCGGCATCGTAACTTAGGTTTTAAAAACGCATGTGCACAGTGGTATGCATGTTTCCTTTTGACAGAGGTGGATGATGTTTTGGTAGTTCATTTTTACAAATTTGCATACACAGTTATATGTAAAAGGAAATTACCCGCAGTGACACGCACACATGGAAATGTCATGGTATAGTATTTTATTTATATGGAAAATGTTTGGTATTGGTATTTTATTAGCTCACCTGGCCCGAAGTGCCAAGTGATCTATTGCTATAGCCAAAGATCCGGCGTCCGTCGTCGTCGTCCATCTGTTAACTTTTGCATTTAAACATCTCAAGAACCAGTGGTCCAATTTTAACCAAACATGGCATATAGCATCCCCATGTGAAGTCGCATAAATTTTGCGAATGAAAAAGAGATAGGACCAATAGGGGCCCTAAAAGACCAAAACATCTTTAAAAATCTTCTTCTCATGAACCAATAATCAGATAAGTTTCAAATTTTGTATGCATCATTTTTAGGTCAATATCTACAAACTTTGCGAACAAAAATGAAATCTGTCCATAAACGAGCCATTAGGGGCGCTTCAGTAACACGGTATATTTCTATTACAATTTGTTTAATAACTAAAAATTGATCGACTCTTTGATACAAAGATATATGAGAAAGTTGAATTATTTGAGGATCATTTTGACAAAATTTCAAGGTCATGGGGTTAAAGGTGAAGGTCACAGGCACCTAAGTAAAGGGAAAATATATGTTTTTTTTGTAAAATTTCGACATTTTTGACTTCTTCTCCAGAACAATTGGACCAATTTGAATCAAACTTGACAGGAAGTATAACCATGTAAAGCCGCATAAAGTTTACAGATAAAAGGGGCTAGGACCAAACATAGCTGCCATGGCTAAATATAGAACAAATGAGTCAGCAGATATTTTTGATTTAATACATGTATCTCCAAAATTATCAAAGCTAGAGAAAAAACCTTTACCTTAAAACGAGCGGCTTTAAAAAATCTACTAATATTTCATTTTGGTGGAAATTGTCGGGTCAATACTTATGAGAGTTATTTCCCTTTTTTGTGAATTTTTCATGTTTTTGGATGTTTTTTGACATTATCTTGAAAAGTATAATAGGTAGAGTAAAAGTGTTCAGCCTGCAAAGATCTACAAAAAAGTCTAAGGACCGAAATTGTCAGATTGCCCCTTATGAGAGTTATTTCCCCTTTAAAAGATTTTTCATGTTTTTGGATGTTTTTTGACATTATCTTGAAAAGTATAATAGGTAGAGTAAAAGTGTTCAGCCTGCAAAGATCTACAAAAAAGTCTAAGGACCGAAATTGTCAGATTGCCCCTTATGAGAGTTATTTCCCCTTTAAAAGATTTTTCATGTTTTTGGATGTTTTTTGACATTATCTTGAAAAGTATAATAGATAGAGTAAATATGAAAGAACAAAAATGTTCAGCGTACAAAGAGCTACAAAAAAGTTACTGGAGCCGAAATTGTCAGGTTGCCCCTTATGGGAGTTTTTTTACTCTCTTAAGTGGATTTTTCATGTTTTTGGATGTATTTTGAAATTATAATAGTAAAGGTTGAAAAGTATAATAGGTAGAATAGAAATGAAAGTAGCAAAAATGTTCAGCGCGCAAAGATCTACAAAAAAGTCTGCAGGGCCGAAATTGTCAGGTCACCCCTTTTGGGAGTTATTACCCGTTTTAGTGAATTTTTCATGTTCTTGACAGTCTTGTCCTACTATTTTGAAAAGTATAATAGATAGAGAGAAAGTGAAAGAAACAAAAATGTTCAACATGCAAAGATCTACAAAAAAGTCAATAGGGCCGAAAATGTCAGGTTGCCCCTTATGGGATTTTTCTCCGCTTTTAAGTGGATTTTTCATGTTTTTGGATGTTTTTGACATTATCTTGAAAAGTATAACAGATAAAGAGAAAGTGGAAGAAGCAGCAATGTTCAGCATGCAAAGATCTACAGAAAAATTAAAAGGGCCGAAATTGTCAGGTCGACCCTTATGGGAGTTATTTCCCGTTTAAGTGGATTTTTCATGTTTTTGACAGTTTTGTCCTATTGTCTTGAAAAGCGTTATAGATAGAAAGAAAGAAACAAAAATGTTCACTGTGCAAAGATCTACGAAAAAGTAACAGGAATTAAATTGTCAGGTTAACTCTTGTGAGGGTGATCCTTGTGAAAGTTAGTTCCCCTTTTAAATGGATTTTGCATGTTTTCTACTGTTGTTGCACATTATCTTGAAAGATCTAAAAAATATATCGGCAAGGCAAGTCTACTCTAATGCAACTTAATTCTCCATTTCAATGAGTTTTTCAAGCTTTTGGTTGCTTTTCAGTATATTGTCAGTACAATTCATTACACTCAGGTGATTATTAAGGCCTCCAATGAGCCCACTGTTTTTCATGTTTATTAGCCATTTTATCTTTTTCACATTTTTTATGTTTTCTGCAATATTGACCAATTTTGCCAGGTGGGGACTTAAGTCCCCTTGGGCCTCTTGTTCTATTTGTAAGGGAATGTTCGGTGCGGTATTCTTGATTCATAGCATAAATGTTAATCGTGAAAACATTATTTCATGGTATTATGCTAAAAGATATAAAATTGAACTTATCTTTGTACGTTGTATTTGGTCAAACATATCTAAAAGCGTCTTTGTAATAGAACAAAGCTTTTGCTCTGATGTCTGTTGCTATGGTGTCTATAAGTAATGGAGAGTTTTAAATCGATATCATGTTTGTGTGAACAGTCGACTAAAGATGCTTGCTCCTCCATGGCTCCTGATCCCGCCTCTGGATTACCAGAGATCCGTGTTTGTCAAATATCACCCGATTTGTATATGTATCCTGGATATCCTGAAGATTTATACTTGATGTCTAAGATTTTATATTGATATCAGTCTGTTATAGGTATAGAAGATAATTACCAATTTTTTGATGGATATGAATAATATTTTTGTGTCATCGTGAGGCAGAACAAAATAATATTTTACACTGTTCGTAGCATATAAACGGCAAATATTCTATTTATTACATTTTCCATTAAGTTTCGTTACCTGGCGTTTTGTAAAAGTCTTCAGCCTGTGAAATATACGCAATCCACTTCACGTTTTAATTGAAATCGATCACTCCGCTTCTAAGAAAATAGTGCATTGATATGGGAAAATATATAATGGTCGAAACACAAGAAATATCGATGATACGAATTTTCTTTCAGATAGATATTCATTTAATATTCTGTTCTTTTAAACATTAAATTTGATACACCATGTAAAAAAAACTGTCGCATCAGCAATATATAAAGCCTATATCGTTGGTCGCATTAATACAAAGCCGATTGGCCAAGTGAAAAATAACAGTTTACTTTGATTTTACGTGGAGTGCTGTTAGATAACAACTAAAAATAACGAGTTTATTTAATTTTTCCAACCAACACATGTCATTCATCTGTGACATTTATCACATATCCGTGACATGAGGTCCAGTAAATCTTATCAAATATATCAATTACCTTTTTGTGTCGAATATTTGATAAGAAAAACAATCGCGGAAGTAATGATGGATATGTGTATGATTTAATAAGGTCGCGAACCAGGACCTGTAAGGGGAATGTTCTAAAACTTGAAACACCTTGGATTTTCAACCGGAAAATTGCTGTATAATGCATTGTTGAATCCTTTATAAGGGAATGATTCTAAACATTGATTAAAAACAAAACGACATTTCTTAGGTGTTTACATCAATATATTCAATATACACATGTCCTTATTTGTTTCGTGGTCGTTTTTTCAGTGTATATATTGTAACACGTGTTTTCCCACCTTTTGTCACGTTGTTTATTCGAAACCTGCATGTTCCTCACCTATTTATGATTATAATCCCAAACCAAGACAGGACTACTAATTTTATCATTAGTGTTAATATGAATATTGTAGCTGAATTTAAATATAATATTGTATTATATTGTAATCTGATCTTTGTAAAATATTAAATTATAAAACTATAGAAATTCGACTTGTCCTTATTTTACATAGAACTTTATTTACAAAAATAACACTTGATTTTTTCACTGAATATTTCTATGGCATATGGCAATATGGCATGCTGCCTAGAAAGAAAACAAAATAAGTGGTATCTATGGTTTTTTGTTGTTAAATATCAAGTTGCCTGGGCGATTTAAACATGTTTGGGTCCTGCAAACCTTGACATCACAATAATTTAAACTGAATAAGAAATATATATCCAGCACACTATTTGCTAAATAATATTTGAAACATTTGATCGTCTGCACACATCATTTCCCGTTATGTTATATTTATCTTTTGAAGAGTCATTCAATGTCTATATTTAGAACACTTTAAATTTTTTTCTTTTTAGTTTCCGCAATTTCAAAAATGTGAATTTGAATTTCCTTGGATGAATAAGATCAATTATACTTCTTGAAAATATAAATTTATTTTAAAATATATGTGTGTGTATATATAACTAAGGTATACACGAATGTCACCATGAAAAAATCACAGGATTTCATTGGATGAGAAAATTCACCTTCAACGGCATATGATCAGATGGAAAT
This sequence comes from Atrina japonica, assembly GCA_030159075.1. NCBI lineage: Eukaryota > Metazoa > Mollusca > Bivalvia > Pterioida > Pinnidae > Atrina > Atrina japonica. The sequence continues at coordinate 1,009,183 of BROG01000179.1, forward strand.
ATATTCCTGGGCGGTAAATATTCCTTCAATTTTTCTAGCGACAAAAATTCCAAAACTGATACCGATATAATTATCAAATTGTCAGTTCGGGACTTGTTTCCGAAAAATATATAATCACGACAGCATTCCTCATTGGCGACAACAAATGTAGCAACAGGATCCCTGTTCTGTAAAATTTTTTAAAATTTCTTGGAAGTTATACAGACATACTCAATATCAAAGGTACATTAGAGAGAGAAGGGAATGATAAGGAAAAAATGCCATTTATGTCACGAAAAAGGTAATTTATACCATCTGTTGTTGAGTGCTATATTGAAGCATTGCTAACCGTATTTTTGTATACAATTACAATTAAACACCAGTATTACACCGATAGGTTATTTTTCACGTGGGTTTTAAGACTTGAAGGGTCATTAGCTGTGGAGTTTTCCGTTTTTACTACTTAGATTGATATACAATAACAAATAAGAGATAACAGGCATAACAATTCTCAGCAATAGCTGTGTTTACCAAAAATACTATTCCGATTTTTTCTAATTTTACTTCTTGTACTGGATGTACAATAACAAATAAGAGCTAAAACACACATAAAATATCTTATATTCCTATATATTTCGTGAAAAAACTTCAGTTCTAGAAATATTGACATTTCTCAATGTAAATTATCCGTAGGACCACCCAAGGGACCGGAAAATATTTACCTTTATGTGCAGGTGACCCTTATAAACAGGTTCAGTTTAGATGATGTATGCAGTCAAGGGACTTTAAAAACCTGGCCTTTATAAACAGGTAATCCTTATATAGAGGTGGCCGCTGTAACAGGTTTTACTGTATTTTACAATGTTCCATAGATAGTTAAGAGTGATTCAAAGAAACAGTACCTGTTCGTCCCAAATCTCTACTTGTAATGTCTTCAAGTCCTCGGCAATAAGTGTGCCTTTAGTTATTAGGTTGTACGCAGGTGACCGCGGACTACTATTAAAGTCTCCACACAGGATATAATTTGAACCAAGTCGATTCCAAATTTCCAGAAGTACATCCATGCAAAAAGCAACCTATGTATTTCCAAATATAAATTACATGTTTTTGTTTTCTTTTTTAGATAAAGGTTTGCATTTAACTTCCAGACATTCATGATACTATAAAATGGAATTGGTCGCACAAGAGTACTGTATAATGGGATTAGTCACATAAGAGTACTGTAGATTGGGATTAGTCATAAGATACTATCAAAATGGGATTAGCCACTTAAGATACTATCAAAATGGGATTAGTTCCATGAGATACTTTCAAAATGAAATTAGTCACATAAGATACTATCAATATGGGATCGGTCACATAAGATACTATCAAAATGGGGTTAGCCACATAAGATATTATCAAAGTGTGATTAGTCATATAAGATATTATCAAAATGGGATTAGTCACATAGTAGACTTTAAAATGGGATTAACCATATAGCAGACTAACAAAATGGGTTAAAATGTAAACTTTATAAAACATCGGTAAACGTATACGTCTTATACATTGTACTTTCAATCATATTAATGTGTACAGTGAAATATACGAATCACTTGCAGAATATTTACCTGTATACATCTGACGTCCGGTAGATTAGGGTCACTTATCATATGTGTATTAGCAATGGACACTGTTTAACCACCGGTCACACATCTCAATACCACTACAAGTAAAACACTACAGACTTCAGTGTACCTGGACTTTTGACCATCAGTAAAATCTGTAATAACCAATACCTAAAATAAGATTAGTAATTGTTTTCAAACTATTTCTGTCGAGATGTAGTATCTATCTCAAGTTTCATCAGGACAGGAAAATACTAAATACCATTAACAATATTAACATTAAACATCATATTCTTAAAATGTTTCAAGACTTTTTAATAATTAATACATATACTTTTGTATTATACTACCCGCAGTTGATATGCTGTATTATTTGCCGGTTGCATAATGTATGCTTATATTTTAAACATAATACTAAAGTTATAGCTTTACAAAAAAGGCCTAAACAAATACTCTAGACGATTTTTGTCTGTCAATAAGACCTCATCAGTTGAGCTTGAATTTAAAATAGATGTAGAATTCTAAGACAGAAAATGGTATCATACAAGACCAAATAAAATAATTAAAGATAATAGACCTAATGTCTTTCCAAAATCCGCTTAAAGAAACCACTCTGAAAGGAAGACTGTCTTGGCTTTTGACGGGTACTTTAAACAGTGTTATCCATTCTGATGAAGGGACGTATTTGTTCACATCAACTGCTAAATAAATTAAAAGTTATATACATGTATATAGATCACCGCATACCTGTATAATCATTGTCATATTGTTGTTTATATCTTGACAAGTAAATTCCTTGTAATTTGCTGATTATTACATAGTTTACCTGTTTCCTTCGAGTATGCAACCAGAATGACTACTGCTATAATGTCATGATAAAGAAAACATAGATACCAAAGTATTAGCCATGAGGAGGTACAAAGTAAAATGAAGAATACCAGAGGGTATCCTAAACTCCAAGTCATTTAGAATACGACAGATTAGATTTTTAAACGGTCTCAACACAAAGAACAATTGCGAAAATTGGGACGGACCAGGACCAGGTGTCCGGAAGGAGTCAGCGTCCCCTGTTAGTATGCCATACCTGTCGCACAAATGTCCCATAGAAACTTCTTGTGTTAGGTGAAAAGATCATGTTAGCACAAAATACAAGTATTGTGAATATTGGAAAAACACGGACAACTGAAACATTTAGAAGTGAGATCAGGTGCCATGATTGAGATAGTATCCCCTGCCGACTGGGCACACACGTCGTGATTCCACACTCAAATCCAATTTGAATTAAAAACTCCTGGTAAAAATGATGTAATTTCTTCAATAAAACGCAGGCAGGACGCCTGTTTTCTATTACCGTTGCAGTGCATTACTAGAAAATGTCCTGTCTTTAATATTGCAATATTCGACTAGGACTACTTCCGCTTCAAATCACGAATGTTGCATCTATCAAATCATGTTGGTTTAGCTTGGCTCTGAAATATATAGGATTGTTTTCATTTTGAATAATTGAATGTAACTGAGAGTTTTTTATGTAAAACCATCACCAGAAAGAAGCTATAAACGCAAAACATCACATGCCAAACAAGGAAAATACCAGATAGCGTACCTTACTGGCCATATCTCAATGTTCATAAACTTTTGTCTCCACGTGAGAAAATCGTGAAATTCTATAAAACGTACAACAGCCATCGTTTGTACTTTTGAACGCTCTTTTTACATATATTCCTTTATAACCACTCCTGAAATCATACCATGTTACATTACCAACCTTTCCCTGCATTAAACGTTTATTGTATCAAAGTAAAATAATTTTGTTTATTGCTGACAAAGTTAATTGTTGTGATTCCATTTTTGTTACTTCAAATAAGTGAAAATGCGAAAAGAAATCTCAAGTCTTAAATGATTTACATATATTGTTGAACTGGAAAACAGATATTTTGACAATGTAATAAATACGAAACTTATGTTTTAAGTCAATAACAAATTATAAGTGAAATATAAAGAAATAAAGAATATAATGTAATGTAAGAGGTATGTTATACATTTGGCTTTATAGCTTTTCCTATTCTATAATTTTGCTCGTATTAAGTCAATTGAATCACATACGGGCGTTAAAATAGAGGACAAATAGATACGGTAAAACCAAATAACATTTAAAGTAGAGTACTTGAACATTTCTGGTTCTAGTGTTTCCCAGAAGTACTTAGTTTCCACTTCCTGTAAGCAACAAATATCAGGGTCTAAGTACACCAATTCAGACAAAAGAACACCATGTCTGTAGCCAATTGTTAGATATTGCGGGTCTGTATAAGGGTATCGTGACGTCGGAGTCTGACTATCTGCCATTACTTTGTACGTTACTACACTAAACCGGAAGCTGTTGAGTCCATCACGAACCTCTGGTGTTATGGGAAACGTGTTGTTCTCTCTTTCATGCTTGTCGGTATTTGATTCAATGTCATTCTCCAACTTCATAAATCTGTAAAGTGCACAATTTTGTTATCTTTCTATTTCAATAAACATATATACAAAGATGTACTTTAAAATAGAATTGCAAGCTAATAGTTTGTCTTTGTTGCTATTACGATATTTCATTTATCAATATTAAAAATGAAACCTTATTACCTACATTTTAGATACAAGAATTTAATCCCAAACAAAACAGAATCTCTTTTAAGATATGGTTAGGCTTTGTCTATGTGTGAGAATGCGCAGTTCAAAATAAATGTGTGTTTCATGGTTTAGTTTTGGATCGTATGATAGCATACTAATAACAGTAGACAGATACGAAATAAAGCAGTAAAATGGATGAGTTTCATGATTAGGTTCAAGATACAATATTGGCAATTACCCATGATTCATGAAAAAACATGACGGCGACTAGAGAAATCGGTAATGGCATTTTCCACAGAATTTGACAGTATTTCTAACCTGATACACATTAAACTGTTTGATAAACCTTTGTATGACTTTTCAGATCATTTTCATACTCTCTACCACTAAGTTCGCTTCGCAAAGTGCACGTTCGAGCTGCGCTCTCTATTATATCTCGTAAAACAAAATACACTACTTCATCCTCATATTTCTATATCCAATATTCCTATTTCAGATGTTGAACATCACAAAAACTTCAATAACTTGCCAGCAAGTAGTTTACCTCTGTATATGAAATGTTCACATGTTAAACATACCCTGGCTTATCGGATCATTTGTGAGAAAATATGATGAAGGCAATATCTTGAATAAAGCGAAGCTCCTTGTTTTATGCATGCGGGACAAAGAATTCATCGAAAATATATCTGACCTCAGTAGGGCAACATCTTTCCCAAAAAATGACGTAACAGTTTAATTATGACGTCAAATATTTAGAGCATAATATGAAGTTCCGGTGTTGCCATGAATTCAGTATGCAAAACGTTTGCTAGTACAGTAGTTAAGTACCTCATTGTCAAACTTTTTTAGAAGATGACTTTTTCAGTGTTCATGGAGAAAGTAAATGAGACTTTAACGTGAATGATTAACGCCCTTGATCGGAACGTAACGTCATAAGCGTCTGAGTGTGTCAGGTTAATGAGACTATAGTATAGCATAGGCCCTTTCACTTTAACTGCGGCCCTGTGACTTTGAGTGGCAAAATGATACAGATACCTGCAAAACATAGACGTCGTTAGTGTAACTGATTGTTTCTTGACGTCATTTTACGTCTGTATGAAGTGGATTTTTAGGTGTACATGTTAACTGGTCCCCGACTGACTACTACACTTCGTTCATAGACAGCCGGTGTGATCCAATCTATTGCTGAATCTGATTGGTCAAGAGACTTATTATATTGGCCAATCAAATTACGCGTAGTATTTCACAAAATTAGCAATTCGAGCTGTAAGCATCTGAATAGACCCTGCTTCGTATGAATAAAGTAACAGGTCAGCCAATAAAGGGTCATCATTACTTCCCATGGGAATGCCGACAGTTTGCTGAAAAACCCGGTCTCCAAACATTACAAATATATTCTCTATAAGAAACTCCAGCATCTTTTTATATCACCTTCAGTGTATTTATGTGTAGAATCATAGTGTTGGACGAAATAAAGTGTCATAATAGCCAATGACAAGATATTTAAAATTTCGAGTACCACTTTTCGTGAAAAAAAATAGTTGTCGATGATGCCAAAAAGTATCTGTTTTAATTTTTCTTGTGAAATTGTTGTGTAAAAAGTAGAAAAGTCGTATATTGTGATATTATTGATTTGAGAAAAATGGTTTGTCTTAAAATTTTCTAAAAGCTGTGTGGAATTTTTAAGTATCCATAAGTGATTTACACCTCTTTTGGAATAAGCAACTGAACAGTATTAGTTCTGAAGGACATTGGACCAAGCATTTCAAATACATGATATAACAAGTAAAGCTAGCACCAGATTAAATATCCTACGGGAACTTAAATTCACAATTAAACGTTCTGCGTAAGAAAAGATTTTTTCTGATTTCATTCGTCCAATTTTAGAATACAGATGTAGTCTGTTGCAATATACCTCAAATATTTCCCAGGAACTAGAAAATGATCAAAGCTGCAATGATAGTAACAGGTGCTACTAATCTTGCGAGCATTGAAAAATCATATGTTGAGACGGAATGGAAAAAACTTCAAGATCGGCGGAAATCAAATAGAATGTTGCTTTTTCGGAAAATGTTACAAAAGAAGTGCCAAATTATTTATTGTCCTTATTCCCCACTATTACACTAGTAATCCAGACCAAAGATGAGCGTTTCAAAATAATAATATTCCTATCTTAAAATGCAACACTTCCCATTATTTTAACTCCTTTTCTCCTTTAGCTAATGTGAATGGGACGAATTAGCTCCATCCCTACGAAGAGCCCCCTTACGTATACATGTACATATATTTAGAAACCAAATTATTAAATGCTCTAATACCCCACTACAAGCTAGGTTGAGGTTTGGATGTAGCTCTCTAAACCAACACCGTTTTGAAAAAATATAGTAGATTCTCCATTATGTCCGTTTGGAAAAACAGAGTCAGTAGCCCAATTCCTTTTATATTGTAGCAAATTTTCCTCATGTGGATCTATTGCTGTCATGCTTTTTCAATAAAATATTGTTTAAACCGAAGACAAAAATCATTATTTATGGACATGACTGAAAACAATGCATGATTTTGAAATGCATTTACTATATTACAATCCTCAATGTTACAAACTACGTATTTAAACTATAGAAATACATTTGTTGACATGTTACTTACTGTTGGGCGACTTTTTTTCTTGTACTTTTGTGTTTTGTGGGGAATTTCAAAGTCTGACCCAACACCTTGTTCTGTCCAATGACGACTGTCTTTCGGCTGTGTAAAATTGAAAACGACGTGAATTAGTTTTACGTCTTTATTCTTATTAAGTTCATGGAAAGTTTCCAACTTGCAGAGACGCTATATTCTAATTCCACGATTACATTTTAACCAGTTAAATAACTAGATTTTTTTGTTTGAGTCGGAGATGTCTATTTTGTTTACCGATAGCATACCAATTAGTTCCCACAAAAAGGTATGAAAAAAATTCCATCTTTACTTACTCATAAGGTTTCTAATTATTCTTAAAATGTTAAGTAAACATTGACCATGCCTCTGCAGTGTAATTACCACATCTCTGGCTATTGTTTAACCAGCATGACAAAATCAATTTGTTCAATAACCGATTTTATATTTTTTTTCACATATTTTGAAATTATGAAGTCTTATTTCATAAAAATATATAATTCATTTCTCAAACTCCTAATGTCCGTATATACAATACAAAATACAAGAAAGAATATTTTTTTCAAAATACACATTAAAAATTTTCAACATAACATTACTATACACACAGACAGGAAAGTAAAAACAAACCAAGCTATACGACAAACGAGTTCGGTTTTCCCATCGCAAAATTTCCACATTTAAGTAGTAATTTCCTGCAATCACTTGTATATAATGTTTATATCTCACAATATAAAAAATCTCAGATACCAAAGTATAAATCACTAAGATGTCCATGATAAAGGTACAAATCTGGTAAAAAAAATCGACAAACACTGACCTCACAATTGATCCAATATGTCAGTGCGTTTTCAACATATAAATATTTAATATACAGAGATAAACTACTTGCTGGCAAGTTATTGACTCAGACATATCAAAAATCGCGTTTGATGTCAACGTTCCGCAAATTTGTACCAATTGTGACGAGGATTCTTTCCTCGCGTATTTCATTTCAATTTGACTTTGGACTCACGGCGGGTGTATGCTTAATCCCCCCATGGCACCCGATGCCATCTCTGGATTTCCAGAGGTCCGCGTTTGTTCAATATTTACCTGATTTTTATATGTATCCTGAACATTTTGAAGATCTAAACTTTGGTATCTGAGATTATATATATGTTTGGGGTTTGTTGTTGTTGTGTTTTGTTTTTGTTTAAACGGTGTTTTATGCCACACTAAAAAATATCAGATATATGGTCGTCCGTTGGCCAGTTAGCAGATTACACTGTTAAAATACATAAGGGAAGAGATCACCGGCCTTTAGAAGGTAAATTGATAAACTTTCTCACAAAACCATCTTAGGCCCGGGACATCGAAGCTCGAACCAGTTGATAAAATACGTGTTTAAGTTAGAAAAGAGAAAGAGTTTAGGCCTACAAGTCGTCAGATGTATTTCTACATATTTAGACGAGTTTTTGACAAATTACTTTTAATCCTCTGATTATGTCGTATATAATGATGGCAAATTACTAAGTTGTGGTAGAGCAATACTAAAATGTTTAAATATTGAATAGATTTGATCGATTTGATTATTCTAAAGACTAACACAGCAAAGTTTGATATCTACACACTAATTACAATGTATTTATCTTATGATTGTCAATTATGTACCACTTATCTGGTTGAGCTATTTCTGAATAGATAATTGAAACATTAGCCAGGCATCAAGATGCATATCTTATATATGTGTATTGTAAAACGACAATCCATTTTATAAAACCACAAAATTGATATTCCATGTGCTCCAGAGAAGTATGTCATTTCTTATACGCATGTAAATTTGTGTGAAACTGCGTCAAGAGAAATTACACAATTTTAAATAAAAACATGTTTACAGTATAATCAGTTATTGAAATACTACACTTAGTTATAGTCATTATCATAATTTACCTTGTGGTTGTACTGATCATTTGGTAATCTAAACACCGGATACATGACGTAAAATTAATGCATAAAAACACGGACAAGGAGATCCGGTTACATCTACATTTTAATTACATTTTTAAAAATTCAGTATTGTAGATGTTGTTTGATTTCTGAACAAAGCTCGAGTACATTTGCTTAAACACAATTCTAAATATATTCTGTTATGCAGAAGTTCGTGAAATCAAACTTATGTTTGCTAAAACATGCATTCGATAATATTAAATTATATTAAAAGAAATACAGTTTGAATTGTAAACAAAACAAAATATCCTAAAAAGATCACCAAGATAAAGAATTATCAACTTTGAAGACAAACAAATGTTTTCAATAATTTATCAAGAACTTTCAATAAGGCCAATGGTTAAAAGACTTGTTAAAAAGTGGTGAATATTCGTTGGTCCAGTGCTTGGCATAAGAGATGAAAGTCATGGGTATTTCGGATGATAGTCGTGGCACATTAAAATCACTCACTTAGTTTAAAAGGGAGCATTAGCTGTGTTTACCAAAATATTATTTCGATTTTTCTCTACTTTAATTTCATATTTGTACATGATGTACAATAACAAACAAGAGCTATACACAGGCATAAAAAATCTTATGTTCCTATATATTTTGTTTAAATTAGATCAGAGAGAGCTAATGCCCCTTTAAGTCTATAACGAAGGTAAAAGAAAAGTCTACCAGTTCAATAGAGTTGTAACTAGAATAGGACAAACACAAAGAACCCAAAATGCACACACACACACACACACACACACACACAGATATATAAATATATATACATATATATATATATATTATATATATATATATATATATATATATATATATATATATATATATATATATATATATATATATATATATATATATATATATATATATATATATATATATATATATATTCAGTCCGATTTTTAAAATAAGTTAACCTACGGATAAATGACAGTGTAAGAATGTGATGAAATGAATATCATTTCGTATTTAGTTCCGTGTATGCCAATCAGTAAATCGCAAAAGTAAGCCGGGCTTGAAACTGCAAATACGTAGAATCATTTTTAAAACTGCACAAGTGAACATTATCATTGAAAGATATATTGATGACGTTTTAACATGTGAAAACTATACTTAAATGAACAGATCAGAAAGGTAGGTGAATAATTAGTTCAAACACGTCATAAATGTCATGTTTCATCATCGTGGTAAGCAAATCATCCCATATATAAGAGTTCAGATAGATATAAAATCATATCTAAATATATTCATGAACATTTAAAAATATATTGCGTCCACACCGTTGTAAATATCGTTCATTTATATATTGCAGAATTAAATGAGTGTAATAATAAATCAATGGTTATATACAAAGCTGTATTGAACAAATGTCAAATTCGAAACTCGATGGCAAAAAAGATGGATTTTTCTTTTACCAGGAAGTGTGTACCAATTTTGTAATTTACGTTTGTATAGACTTGTCTATCAATCAATTAACTCACATTGTCGTTACTTTAGTACTTTGCTAATTCTAGACACAAAGCAAGTTAAAAGGCACATATCAACAATTAATTCTTCTTCCTTCTACGATAAACCAATCACATGACTCCACAGTTTAAATACGGAGTCCCTTTGAAAAGAAAGGTAAAAGAACTGCAGTGATATATAGTGTTCTGGTACTCTCGTATTGTTAATCTTTGGTAGCACTTACAGTCCTTGTATCCTTTATATTTTTTTGATATCATATGTGATACTAAATCTTACAATAAGGTGTCTTTTTATAAACAGTACTTGACGAGCACGATAAACGAACACAAACAAGCGGAGGATTCCAGTTTATATTCCCAGTTACGTTCCGGGTTCGTTTTCGGTAAATTAATTACAAAAATTTCATATCGTTTGCGGCGGTCTAGCGGAAGGACGTTGACTCGCAAGCCGGAAGTTCCAAGTGCGATCAACTTATGGTTAATATACAAATATTCCACATCAAGCAAAAGGCTTCAAATTCGAATAACAGTATCGGGTCTTACCTAAAACTTATAAAATGTACATTTATAGGCATATTAATGTTCTAATTCTATACATTTGCGTTTACAAAGACGGTGTATATAGGATTCACCTTGTCCAGGTTTGAGTGTGCGACGTCCTTCATTCTGTTGGTTCCAACAAATAAAAATCATATACAATGTTTAAGTTGGACATTCTGCAATGTAGTCTAGTTATCCTGCATAAACTTGATAAAAGATAGTAATTAGGTAGTTCCTTTAATTTTTTTAGCACCCCCGCCCTTTTTTAAAATGCAGCTGTTACTATAAATAGAAAAAAAAATAACTGGCCAAATAAAACTGTTTTACAGATTTTAGTCAAATTTTGGTCATAAAATCAATATCGTGAGCTATTTAAAACTTGTTACTTTTTTCATACATTTTTAACTTTTGGAATGTTGACCAATTCGCCAAGCGTCTTTTGGACGAGACCTTATCAAAACTGAGGTCCAGTCTCACGACATACGTGACACGTTTAAGAACCCTGGCGACATTAGTATAAAGGTGGTTCAGTTCATGACTACGGCGCTTCAAAGCTCTGTCAGGAGAAGAATCCCCCTTAAGTTCAGCATTGTCGTTACGTATGCAACCGGGATTTTTCAAATTTCTGAAGAGCTATGCTCGTAATAAATCTAAGTTTATATTCTTACTAATCTGAGATCTTTTATAGAATTGATATTAATTATTTTCATCGGTTTTGCTTACCGCTATGAAAATCATATCAAACAATTTTAGAAAATGTGTATGAATGTCAAAATAAATGTAAAAATCGCCATAGCTGAACTGAACATCCGGGTATCGCAATAGGGTTGTCATGTGCGGTATTCATAGGGTTACTTCAACTACAACTGAGACATCACCATACATGTTATTTGTCTTTCATTATTGGAACCTGTAAGATAACTACATCAACATAAACAATTCAGGAAAACTAGAAGTATTTTAGTATTGTGTAAACCTGGTCACAGATTATGGTTTTTGTCACCACTGTATTACTGCACCAAGACCTGTTATGGATCAATGAATGGTCAAGGAGCATGGGGAGTTCAAATTCTACTCCTGTAGAATCTGTTATACTATATGTAAGAGTTATTTTATTTTTACGACCAACATAAATGAATGGTTCGGACTGTCTTCATAGGTGCAAAAATAAATAAACTGGTATTTTACATTGTGATTTTTCTTATTAATGTACTTCCTTTATGCTAAAGTTGAACCTCAAGATCAAGAGAAAACGAAGAAAAGGCTGATATAATCAAAAACGGCATGTGTAAACGTAACTCTATATCTATTATCGTGTATATGGAGTTTAGCAGAGAATTAGCTGTGTTACCAAAAGAAAAATTTTATATTCATTTATACTTTTACTACTTGAACTTGATGTACAATAACAAATAAAAGCTATACACAGTCATAAACAATCTTATATTCCTATATATTTTGTGAAAATATGGTCAGGTCCAGTGAGGTACTAGTATGCATATACAAATAGTGAGGATGAATCAATCAATGTCAAGTGAATAATTGCCAAACTGGGTTTCAGGAGCAATTTTCATAAAATAGATAGGAATTTATGCCTTTGTATATTTCTTTTTTTTTTTTTTTGTTATTGTAAATCATTATTAGTAAAAAGAAAAAAGGTAAGTAAAATCTAATAGGGACCTACCCCTTTAAATATTCACCCATACTCAGAATTGTAAATGTGTTTCGAATCAAAGACATTTAACGAAGCATACGATGGTTTACAAAATGCTTAATTTCCAGGAAATATAACGGAAGATTGATGTAAAAGGAATTATCATAAATATCTGAGTAGTTTAACAATGCGGATTTTACATTATGGCGTATATGTGTCTATCCTGTTGTTGTCTATTTATCGCAATTGCTTGTTAGTGTCTTCTCCAGGTTGACAGTACCAAACATCTTGTTCGACCTTTGGAATTTTGAAACTATGAAATGTTAGAGACCGGACAAAAGTATTCGGACACTTTTATTTTTACTCTATATTTCATATAAAACCATATGTTTTAAAACAAAACTTGTGAAGCCATTTATTATCACATTTCAATAAAATATTCACTGTTAAACAGAGAATATTTCCAAGTTTACTTGATTATTTGGATGTAACTTTCTAATTTGTAATTTCAAAGATTTGAAAATTTAAACAGAAAGTAAAACTTAAACGTCACAATTTTACTTACCCATATAGGTAGTTGTCATTACAAAATTAATTTTTTTCTGTTTAAATAAATAGATCTTTTAATTTCTTATTTAGAAATTAGATATTAAAATTTATAATGAAACTGGGTTTAATTCTTCGTTTAATGGTGAAAATTACAATGAAATGCGATCAGAAATGGCACTGCAATATTTATTTGAAAAAATGTGGTTTTATATGAAATATATAATAAAAGATGATAGCGTCCGAATACTTTTGTCCTGTCTTGTATATTAAGCTCTTAACAGGTGTGTCATACTGCACTTGTTCACATAAAACTCAGTTCACATGCAGGCTTTCAAACAAATAAACAAGTCATCAATTATTGAAGTCAATAACACGTCCAGCTAATGTGGTTATCCGGAAGTTAAATGGGTGAAAAGTAATAAAGCTGTCTACGCATTTCCTCTAATGGATACGGATACATTATGTGATTTACTTAATGGTACTTAAATGCCTCTTACTGTACCCGAAAAACTCTTCAGACCCGACTTTACTTACATTCATTTCAAATAACAACACGAACACCGACGATACCTGTATAGACCAAATGACAATATCTATGTTATAAACACTTTGCATATAAATCACAGACACAAGTATTGACTGTCAGTAGAATAAGGAAATAAATTACAATTATGGTGAACATTGGACAAACACGAACTTCCGGAACATCAAAAAGTAGGATTAGGTTCCATGGAGAAGTAAGCACCCCCTGTCAACTGGTCACGTCGACCCTGAGTTCATAGTTGAACTCAGATAAAACAATTGCGCAATGAATCCTCACAATCGGTGTAGACTATCTAACAGCTACTATCGTGCATGTAACTTAAAGTTTCAGTTGTGAAACAAGGTTCATTTTACCGAGATATACGAAGTGTTGACTTTAAACGCGATTCATCATATTGTTGAGATAACAACTTATCGCTTAGTAGTTTGCCTCTACAGATGAAAGGATAGTGTCCTATTCTATCCGATCGTCTAGGATGTATAAACGCCATATGCAGGCGAGGAAGGGATATTGATACTTAAATGTGGAAAGAAGACGACAGGGAAGCCCACATTATCATGTTTGTCGTCCATATCTAGGCTATATCAAGTATAATGCCCTGGTAGAAAGCGTATGTGCTTCATTCTGTCATGTCTTTGATAACAAGTTCCGTGGATGTTTCGCTTTTTAACATTAACAAAAAGTCGTCGATACATGTATATCTAAATATTAAATTAAAGGTCATAGCAAGCTTTTGCATTCTGATTCAGAAGCTTATGAATGAAGTCTATTACATATTCATTGTATCTGAAAACTGTCATTGTTAACTGCTTGCAGTGATCTAGTGATAGAAAATTCGACTCGCAAGCATAAGGTCCAGAGTTCGATTTCTGGTATCGAGTTTTAATTATGACTTTTAAAAAAGGATAGTGACTGTTCCTTCGCCAAGCACTCTACATAAGAAGTGAAAGCCATGGGTGTTTCGTGCGAGACTTAAAATCGAGGTCACGTGTCACGAAAGGCGTGGCACGTTAAAGAACCCTCACCACATTGGCGCCAGTCCAAGGCACAGGCAAAACTTTTGACACTTCACCATAAACTGGTGACATTTCCATATAAGTGAAAAATGTTAGATTATTCGCAACAAAAATAAACAAGTTGTCATTAATAAAAAAAATTATTTATATATCTAAATATGGAATAAATTCCACAGCTATCTTTTCTTCCTTTGATTTAGGTTTTGAATAAGTCTGCATCATTTGAATAAAATAAAACTAGGTTGGCTGATAGAAAAGTGCAGTTCACTGTTGGTGAGAAAATAATGACAACAGCAAAGAAAGAGAAATAACTCGTGTATATTGTCATGTTTTAACTTTCAATATCCATCTGTTATCAAGGTAATAATCAAATTTATCTCGATAAAGAAATCGCTTTTCATTGAAGACTTTGGATTTCTTTGGTAACTACTGGCGAGGGGTTCCATTGTCGTAATCTCTATAAGCGACAAACTCAGAGCACAAATTCATCAATCTTCCAAAATCAAGGTTTTCTCATCCACATCGTTCCTCAATTGAGTAGAAATGAAAACCTTGACTTGGGGAGATAGAATTCGCCAAATTTACTTAGTACTGAAGCTCGATTAACATTTCAAAATTCCACGAAAAAACACAGAATATAAGCTGCAACTGTTTGTATGTCTTTACGTAGGACATAGAATTGTACGTAAGACGAATCGTACTGCTCATTTGTAAAAAAAACTTCAGAAATGTCAAAAATAGTTTGAGAACCATTATACTCAACATATGTTTCAAATTTTATGACAAAACCATACTGGTACTGTAAAAGTTCCCAGACATTTTTTAAAAAATTATTTCTCATAAAACCTCCATTATTTTCCGGCACACAAATATGAAATTCCAGATTGTAAAAGGTTACCTCAACATCCTTGAAAATATGCGAAGAAACAATTGGGAAAGATTTTAAAAGACCTCGTTTTATAGTTCTCCCGGTTAAAGTGCGGCGCCTTTTCCTAACCTTTACTGTGTCGCGATTTATATACATTTGTGCACAAATACATAATAAAACCTCGTTTTATAGTATTTCCTTTGTTTGTAGACATATCTTGTTGTACATATTGTTTCGTAAATAGTTTTGTCACATTTTCAATACCTTAAACCGTTCCTGTAAATAGGTTATGATAGTTAGTAATTAGTTTGTTTCCGAAAAAGCATCCAAGTAGGATCGAAAATTGTGAATACACTAACCAATCAGGTCTCTGCGTTTTTGGCCAATGATCGCCAATGACAGTCTGTTCATCTAACCAATAAGGGTCTGCGTTCTATAGTGCATTCGGTTTCCAGAGAGTATATAAAGGGCTGCGAAAGTTCAGTGTGCTGGTTTTTTATGCTGGATGCGAATCGAACAACATCAAAGAGAAAACCAGGTAATTTGATACACTTGTATAAGGTTGATTTGTCACATCGCTGTTTTCTAATGAAAACATTTGCTGACTATCAACAATACAAGGTATAGACTGCGTTACAAGGTAGAGGTAATTTCTGTGAATTTGGGACGTGTTTGAACGCTCATAAGTGGAGTCTCGGTAGCTGTCGCTGTCTCAGACACTTCAGCTGAGGCTCAACTACATGAACGTCATCAGCACCCAGTTCGTGGATAACCTTTGTGTTCGGTATTCGTGTGTTCAAGTCCTTTCTTGAAACTTATCATTTAATTTAATAAAGAGTTAGGACGTCTATCATATAACTCGACTTGATCATTTTAATTTATTGTGTTTTGGTATATTTTGTGTGTGTTGTGATTGGTTTATCAACCTTGGATTTTAGTGTTACAATTTCTATAGTTGCTGGGTTTTCATCTGTACGAATCTACTTAGGCTTCTAGTCTACACGCTACAGATATTTTGGTGGCAGCGGTGGGATTCGAGGTTTCGGGAATTTTCTTTTTCATATTTTGGTCTGGCCGATCTCGAGGCAGACTTGTCTGTCTTGAATAAAGAAGTCGCCGAGGTTGAGAAAAGAACTGAAATCTCTATACTCGAGGCTAAAATTCACGAGCTTCAGAAAAGGAAAAGTGACCTGGAAGGTACGTTTTTGACATCAACACCGGCAGGAGTAAGACCGCAGACTCGAGAAGCTAGCGATAGGGATTCTGGTTTTGCTACGGCTAGACGTCCGAGAAAATTGCCGTCAATACCAGTACCGGTAATACAAAAACAAGCAGTTGGGAACCCCATTCTCGGGCTTGCTGACACCGATAGGACCGGAACTGAGTACCAGCAGCAGGCAAATAGCAGTAATCGCGATAGTTTGAGCTCGGATTTGACTCGGCGTAAGTCAAACAACTGCGTAAAACCTGCTACCTATGACGGTACAGGTCCTTGGATTGATTATTTGACACATTTTAAAGCCTGTGCTGAGATAAACCGTTGGTCTGATAAAGAGAAAGGTTTATATTTGGCTGTGTCACATAGGGGTCAGGCACAGGGTGTCTTGGGTAACGTATCCGGTATTGGGAACGATTATAGTACTCTAGTGCGAAATTTAGAGGACAGGTTTAGCCCGTCAAATCAAACTGAACTTTATAGGGCACAGTTAAGGGATAAAAGACAAAAAGCGTCCGAGTCTCTCCCTGAGCTTGGTCAGGAAATACGTAGGCTCACTAATTTAGCTTATCCTACTGCACCGAATGACGTTAAGGAGACTCTAGCTAAAGAACACTTTGTGGATGCACTTGTCATTTCAGATATGAGACTTCGGGTTAAACAGGCTAGGCCAATAGATCTCAACGATGCTATACGTCATGCCGTTGAACTCGAGGCGTTTCAACGGGCCGAGCGAAAAGTCGCTGAGAGTCAAGGATACCTCCGAAAAACAACTACACCAGAGGAGAATTCTTCTGATACGTGAAAATTAACATCAGTTCTCAGCGCACTGCAAAGTAGTTTAGAAAAACTACAACGGGAGGTACGAGAATTGAAGGTACGTAATTATAGGACACCAACAAATAATGACTTGACAGCAACTAGTAGTAGGCAGTCTACCAATCTGCCTGATAACACTACAGGCAGACCAAGTTATGGTCAAATACAACGTAGATGTTATAAGTGTGGTTCGGACAAACATCTAAAAAATAGATGCCCGGAACTTAAAAAGCCTGGTATCCTGCGATGCAAACAAGTGGATCTTCTCAGAATCAGGCTACGAATATGCTGAACCCCGAACCTGGTCTGTATGTGAAAATTAGATTCGATGAAATGTTTGCTGAATGTCTCATAGATACGGGGTCAACGGTCACTATACTGTCGAACAAAGTTTGGAGTTCGTATTTGAATTCTTGCTCAAGCAAAATGAAGTCGGTAGAATTTGATCTTTTGCCTGCTGCAGGCTCACCTTTGGGAAGGTGGGAGTTAGTGTGACTCTTGGTGAATATAGAGTGAGCCATGATGTCATAATAGCAGAGATTAGTTGCGATGCAATATTGGGCTTAGATTTCTTGAAACTTCATAAATGTACGATTGATGTTACCAATAATAACATGCACATCGGGGATAAAACTCTCAAGATGTACGTAAGTGGTAAGGTAGGGTGTTGTAGAGTAGCGGTGGCCGAACATGTTGCCCTTCCACCTCGCTCGGAAATCATTGTATCTGGTACGCTTTGTCTTAATAAAGGAGAGAAGTTTCAGGCCGATGTCGGAATACTGGAACCGTTAGAGAGGTTTGCTACGTCTGAAAAAGGCATGTTGGCCCGAGCATTAGTTAGAAATGAAGAAAAAGTTCCCTTGCGTATTATGAATCTTTCTGACGAATCACAAACCATCTACCCAGGAACTGTGGTAGCTCAGTTAAGCCCAGTTGTTGGCATTGAAAGTCAACAGGTCAAATCTACATTCCAAAAGTCCAAAGCCATTCCAAGTCATTTAAAAGATTTGTATGAACGCTCGACAGTTTCATTAACACCCGAACAAAAACAAAAGGTCCAAGATCTACTGACGAGATACCAGTTGGTGTTTTCAGAAAATGACTCAGACTTAGGCCGAACAGGCATTATCAAACATACAATTGATACCGGTAGTGCTCGGCCCATCAAACAACCGTTTCGTAGGGTGCCCCAACATATGAACGAGGAAGTTGATAGACATATCGATGAAATGTTAGCCAAGAATGTGATACAGCCCTCGTCCAGTCCTTGGGCTAGTGGCGTAGTATTAGTCAAAAAGAAGGACGGGTCGACAAGGTTCTGTGTTGACTACCGGAGGTTGAACAGTGTCACTGTCAAGGATGCATATCCACTGCCAAGGATAGACGATTCCTTGGATCAGCTGTCGGGATCAAAGTGGTTCTCAACCTTGGACTTAAATAGTGGTTATTGGCAGGTGGAAATGGATCCATTAGATCAACCCAAAACTGCTTTTACCACGAGACAGGGTTTGTTCGAATTTAAAGTGTTGCCGTTTGGCTTGTGCAACGCTCCTGCCACTTTCGAGCGGTTAATGGAGACCGTATTGGCGGGACTACATTGGAATATATGCTTGATCTACTTGGATGTTGTGATTGTTGTAGGCAAAAGCTTTGAAAAGATGTCGGAAAATTTGGGCCTGATTTTTTAACGTCTCGGTGAATTTGGGTTGAAGCTTAAAGCAAGAAAGTGTATATTATTTGCTAAAAAGGTAGTGTTCTTGGGACATGTGGTTTCCGAAAAGGGAGTCGCAACAGATCCCGACAAGATCAGTGTTGTGAAAGAGTGGCCTTCTCCAAGTAATGTTCACGAAGTTAGGTCGTTTATCGGGTTATGTAGTTACTATAGGCGGTATATCAAAGATTTTGCTACTGTTGCTCAGCCCCTACATAGACTGACTGAGAAAAATAGGACATTTGCGTGGACAAATGGATGCGAAGAAGCATTCCAAAATCTGAAACGAAAGCTCATTTCCGCACCAGTTCTTGCTCATCCGGATTTCACTGAACCTTTCATTCTCGACACAGATGTGAGTGATACAGCCATTGGCGCTGTTTTGTCGCAGAAAATAAATAACGAGGAGCGTGTTGTAGCATACGCTAGCCGTACGTTGACTAAGACAGAAAAGAAGTACTGTGTTACTCGGAAAGAAATGCTGTCTCTGGTTTCGTTTGTGAAGCATTTCAGGCATTATTTGTATGGGAAACGTTTCTTGGTAAGACCAGATCATAGTTCACTTCAATGGCTTCTGAAATTCAAAAACCCTGAGGGACAAATAGCAAGGTGGCTCCAAACATTATCATCGTATGACATGAAAATTGAACATAGACCAGGAAGGCTACATTCAAATGCCGATGCCCTAAGTCGGGTGCCTTGCAGACAGTGTGGTCAGTACGGAAGGGACAGTACAGAACAAAAAGCTAGTCATCATGTCAATGTAGTTGGAGAAAATGGTGGTGATGATTCAGATGAGTGTAGTAGCATAGCGACATCACAAGAAGGTGATAAAGATATAAGTGAGGTGAAGGCCTGGGTATTTAAAGAAGAGAGACCCCCTTTTAGTGATGTGGAGTCCGGTGGGTACTTTCTGAAGTCGGTATGGAGTCAATGGAATAGGCTAGAGATTAACCATAATTTGCTTTGTCGTAAATGGGTAGTGTTAGGGGTAGGTCAAATGCTGTATCAGGTTATTGTTCCTTTGAATCAAAGACGGTTTGTATTGAGAACTAGTCATGACATACGAGCATCGGGACATCTTGGTGTTACGAAGACTTTGTCAAGGATAAGACAAAGATATTACTGGCCTGGTTTACAAAATGACGTTCGAACATATGTTGCTGGTTGTCAGAAATGTGCTCAACGCAAGGGTCCAAATAAGACAAAACGAGCGCCTCTGCAAGTTGTAAGAAGTGGATACCCTATGGAGAGGATAGCGACCGATATATTGGGAGAACTTCCATTAACGGACAGAGGCAACAAATACATTTTGGTGATCTCGGACTATTTCACCAAATGGACGGAAAGTTTCCCGATACAAAACATGGAGGCTGCAACTGTTGCAAGGGTCATAGTAGAAGAAGTTGTCGCTAGATTCGGGGTCCCTAACATCATTCATTCAGATCAAGGTAGACAATATGAGAGTAGGCTCTTTTATGAAATGTGTAACCTTCTTCAGATCAAGAAGACAAGAACGACACCATATCATCCACAATCCGATGGTATGGTAGAAAGATTCAATAGAACGTTAGTTACAATGCTGAGTACATTTGTAAATGACCATCATCGAGATTGGGATGAACACCTGCCTTATGTGATGATGGCCTATAGGTCGTCTGAACATGAAACTACAGGGATGACTCCAAATATGTTAATGTTAGGACGCGAAGTCCAAACGCCTCTTGATCTAGCTTACCAGATGCCTCCAAGCATCAAGAACATTCCTGTACATGACTGGGTATGGAAGCTTCAGGAAAATATGGAAGACGCCCATGCATTTGTTAGAATACACACTGGACAAGAAATTAAAAGACAGAAGCGTTTTCATGACTTAAAACTTTCTTTTGAAAAGTTTGTAGACGGCGATGAGGTATATGTATATTTTCCAGTCAAGAAAATTGGACAGTCATCGAAACTCACTTCTTTCTGGAAGGGTCCTTTCAAAATTTTGTCGCGAGTTTCTGATGTGTTGTACAAAGTGGATTGTGGTAGGAATAATGAACCTCAAGTGATTCATTGTGATAGGTTGCGGAAAAGGGTTAGTCAAAATTTGTCTGGAGAACAACAAGGGTTAGAGCAAACTGATTCTGATGAACAGATGGTTGAAGTTGATCATTCTGGTTCTTTAGTTGATATAGATGCTAAAATGTAGAGAAACGTGCTAGAAAAGAACCTGTATGGATGAAAGACTATATTTGTTCTTTATGTTTTCACAGGGATACGATGGCTAAGACAAAAACTACAGAAAGAAAGAAATCCCCTATTTGTCCAGTTTGTAAAAATGGGGTTGAGGGCAAGTTTGATGAGCACTTGTTAGCCTGCGCCAAGACTCGTGTGACCTGTGATATTTGCGGCACTTCCTTTAAGAAGAATTCATATATGCTGAGACACAAGCGTCTTCAACATGGCGATGTCCCCAAGACAAAGGCACCGGCAAATTCAGAAAAGGGTGAATCAGATTATACCGAAAAGGTACAAGCAGTCACAGAAAAGGTTGAGGAACCAGGAGCACATAACACAGAGCCTGACGAGGCAGATGACCCAGACGACAGCTGTGACTCTGACTGGGATAAGGACCCCAGTGATGATTTACCTTTTATCTTAGATGAACCATGTGGGACTGGTCGAACAGAACAATGCGACGAGTTAAGCGAGGCAGACAGTCTACTCGAAGGTCGAGTATTTAGGAAAGCTTGTCAGCCTAAACCTGTCAGTGCCCCCAAAAGAAAAAGTGGTGATGGAGATCACATACGGAATGTTCCCATTGAAAAGAGATCCAGGGTAACAAAGAGTGAAACGTGTTTGTGTAGGCGAGTTGTTTCTCAGGATGTTGGTGTACAGGTTGGTGAGACGATGTTGGTCAAAGTGGATGTTTCTACACAAAGTGATATATTTAGAATGTCGTCGTGTACAACCAAGGTTTTCACGGTCGATGGTGAGAAGGTTACTGAGTCCAAAACAAAGGAAACGATTGTGTTTGAGTAGACTTAAATATTTTATATGAATTACATCTCTGTTCTGAAACTGACAAAACACTTGCACTGTAAAACACTATTTTATATTAACATTTTATTTCATATTTATTTAGCATTAATTTGAAATTTTGTTTGTAGTGTGGTTGGAAACATGCGGGACGCATGGCATCGGAGGCATGGGTAATGTCGCGATTTATATACATTTGTGCACAAATACATAATAAAACCTCGTTTTATAGTATTTCCTTTGTTTGTAGACATATCTTGTTGTACATATTGTTTCGTAAATAGTTTTGTCACATTTTCAATACCTTAAACCGTTCCTGTAAATAGGTTATGATAGTTAGTAATTAGTTTGTTTCCGAAAAAGCATCCAAGTAGGATCAAAAATTGTGAATACACTAACCAATCAGGTCTCTGCGTTTTTGGCCAATGATCGCCAATGACAGTCTGTTCATCTAACCAATAAGGGTCTGCGTTCTATAGTGCATTAGGTTTCCAGAGAGTATATAAAGGGCTGCGAAAGTTCAGTGTGCTGGTTTCTTATGCTGGATGCGAATCGAACAACATCAATGAGAAAACCAGGTACTTTGATACACTTGTATAAGGTTGATTTGTCACATCGCTGTTTTCTAATGAAAACATTTGCTGACTATCAACAATACAAGGTATAGACTGCGTTACAAGGTAGAGGTAATTTCTGTGAATTTGGGACGTGTTTGAACGCTCATAAGTGGAGTCTCGGTAGCTGTCGCTGTCTCAGACACTTCAGCTGAGGCTCAACTACATGAACGTCATCAGCACCCAGTTCGTGGATAACCTTTGTGTTCGGTATTCGTGTGTTCAAGTCCTTTCTTGAAACTTATCATTTAATTTAATGAAGAGTTAGGACGTCTATCATATAACTCGACTTGATCATTTTAATTTATTGTGTTTTGGTATATTTTGTGTGTGTTGTGATTGGTTTATCAACCTTGGATTTTAGTGTTACAATTTCAATAGTTGCTGGGTTTTGAGTTTTGTTGAATTTGGTAGCACAGGTAGTGCATGTCCGATATTCTGTATATATTGACCGGACCTTGAATTCAGTTTCATCTGTACGAATCTACTTAGGCTTCTAGTCTACACGCTACAACTGTAACAGATCAGATCCGTTTAATGAGTATTTTAGGCTCAACAAAGAGTGAACTGGGCAAAATTTATATATTCATTATTAGGAGTGAGCAATTTTATATCAATGTTAGTATATCCATGTTTTGTTTGATTTAAATTTTTATGTTGTCATGACATTACTTCCCCAAATAAAAGTTGGGAGAAATACAGATAAATTGATATAACAATCTATTATAAATACTTGGTTGAGAATTTCTGGCTGCAATACGTCTCTTCAAAAATGTATAAGCAGACGACAACAACAAGTAGGAAAATATCTCGGAAAATCTCGTTAGTTATACTCGTATTTACATGTAGATTACGAATCGTCCAGGAACTGTTACAGTACCACTACATTTGACCGAATGTTGTGAATGAAAAAAGAAAAAATATTTTCCCTAGTGAGTTACATCCAAGATTGTACATACAATAGTAAAATGAAAATTGAGCTTAAGTTTTGTGTAAATTTGGTGACTTGGGGCACGGTTTAGGGTGCAAATGTTTCACGTCACGGTATTTCTGTTGGGTATAAACATTGTATTGGTGAATGATCGTTACTTACAAGTATCTATTAATGCATCCATGGAGTCAGGAGCATACACTACGATTAAATTACAAGAGGCCCCAGAGGAATCTTAGCGCCCACCATGGAATGTTCTATGTCTGATCTATGACAGACTGTTCTATTCTCTTATTTTGTGTCTCAACATTGAATTTGAACTTAAGTCCATATATCTGTGAGATATTTGTTTCACAAGATTATAGCGAAACTTAACTTGAACAGAACATATTACATTCTAAGAGAGAATGGAATTCAACATGGCCGACAGGTGTCCATTTTGGTCAAAATCCAAGATGGCCACCAGATTCTTGATTATCATAATGGTAGTTACAATGAAGTTGTTTGGATTACAACTATATTTAATCGGGTCTGTTTTTGTTTAATTGCTTGAATAGTGTTCTATGCCACTCTTCAATTCAACACAATGATTTTTTTATTTATATTGTAGTGGCCAGTTTTTAATTGATAAGAGAACCCAGTTACAATGTACCATAGAGGAGCCACCGTTCTTCAAGAAGTAAGCTAGAAATCTTTACAATAATATCAGCTTAAGACAAAATTGGTTCCAGCAGGGGTCGAACCCTCCATGACTACAGGTGAGCAACTTCATGTTTTCCCCTGACCACTGTAGAGCACGATTAAATCAGCTTTTTTCTTATGCACATGTGAATGTACATCAGCTGAATGTCTCACAGGAGGGACAGATCATTTTCACTTCTAATTAACACATGATAAATTGTATGTATAATTTGTTGTCAACATCATAATTATGTTGTTCACAACATCATTGTTGATATATATCAAAATACTCTATGTAATACTGATTGGAAGTAATCCAACATACACACGTAGCTCACTTTTAAAGGAGGAAATCCTTCAAAATCATGTGTCCGTATTACGGTCATTTGATATACCTACAACGGATACCGATTTCGAGCTACCACATTTATATTGGATACCTAAACTTCATAAAACCCCATATAAGCAAAGATACATGGCAGGATACAGCAAATGTTCTAACAAACCTTTATCTTTACTCCTTACCAAGATATTGACAGCCGTTAAGGAGAAACTCAAACTTCAACAATACTGTGCAGTTGCTTATTCCAGAAGCGGTGTAAATCAGATGTGGATACTTAAAAATTCTAAACAGCTTTTAGAAAAATTGAAGGCACACAATTTTTCTCGTATTCACAGTATCAAAACTTATGACTTCTCTACTCTTTACACAACTATTCCACATTAAAAATTAAAAGAAAGACTTTTCAGCATGATAGACAACTGTTTTTTTCACTAAAGATGGTACCCGAAAATTTAAATATCTAGTGATTGGCTATCAGGATATTTATTTCGTCAAACACCACTCTGATTCTACACATAAATACACTGAAGTTGATATAAAAAAAAAACATGCTGGAATTTCTAATAGACAATATATTTGTAATGTTCGGAGACGTGGTCTTTCAACTGTCGGCATTCCTATGGGAGCCAATCGTGCTCCTTTATTGGCCGACCTGTTCCTTTATTCATACGAAGCAGACTTCATTCAGAAACTGCTGAATCAAAAGAAGAAAAAGTTGGCGGTGTCCTTTTATTTGACATTTAGATATATCAACGACATTTTGTCAATTAATAATGACAGTTTTCATACATATGTCAATGCGATATATCCCAGCTTACTAGAAATTAAAGATACAACAGAATCAAGCGCTTCATACTTAGACATTTTACTTAATATAAACACAGACGGGAAATTAGCAACTAAGCTTTACGACAAACGCGACTATTTCAGCTTTCCCATCGTAAAATTTTCCACATTTAAGTAGTAATATCCCTCAGTCACCCGCATATGGAGTTTATATTTCACAAATGATCCGATATGCCAGGGCGTGTACAACATATGAAGATTTCATATACAGAGGTAAACTACTCACTGACAAATTATTGACACAGGGATATCGAAAAGAGGTAATTTTACGGTCGGTATAATAGTCTTGTTTGTGACTACTCTGTTTCACTAAATGAAATGTTGAGTTGCCTTTTCGTTGGCGGTTGTTGAGACGTCTGTACCAATTGTGACGAGGATACACTCCTCACGTGTTTCATTAGACTTGACTGTGGACTCATGGAGGGTGTGACCGGTCGACAGGGGATGCTTACTCCTCCATGGCAACTGATCCCACCTCTTGGTTTCCAGAGGTCCGCGTTTGTCCATTTTTACCAGATTTGTATCTATGTCCTGGACATTCTACTGGTTTATACTTAGGTATCTGAATTTTTTATATTCTATCTACCGTAAATAAAGCTTCAATCATCATATTCAATGAACACTTACATCGAAATTCAAGTAATTTTCTACTTCTCCAAAACAAAAGTGATTGATATTACATGAGATTTTTTTCAATATCAAAACAACAAAACACAATTTGGGAGCTAAGTAATTTATTTCTAAATATTTACAACATTTTGTTGATGATCTAACAAAATTCTGCTTAAAACCAAATGATGACAATACAACTGTAAATGTTTGTCACTTGTTACTGTGAGCTGCAGGAAAATGATGTCCAATTGGTTTGACAGTTACAAAACTTGCCATAACATCTTTTATAAGTATATATGTATATTCATCAATGGAGTAGTTTAAATTCACTTTTACAGTTACACTTTCAATATACCCTACCCCATCCACCAATCCCCATATTATTTCATGGCACTTTTACTGAAACCATAACATCACCTTAATATAACAAAGTTGGTTAAATGTACGGTTTAACACCGAATGAATACTTCTACAAAACACTTTCATGTTGATTATGCATAATAAAAGAACATTTCCTATACCATCTCATCAACAATAGATTGCAGCAGCTTTTAATACTTAACTTCTACCATTTATAATGTTTTTTTTAACAGATCATAATCAGTGAATACATGGAAATTGAAAAGGTGAATTAAAATGAAATTTGGAAAGTAAGTAAGAAAAGAAGAATAATACAGATAATCCCACCCATAAACAAATCAACTACAGAAAATCCCACCCATAACATATCAAATACAGAAAATCCCACCAATAAGGAATCAACTACAGAAAATCCCACCCACAACAAATCAACTACAGAAAATCCCACCCATTGTATATTAAATATAGAAAATCTCACCCATAGTAAATCAAGTACAGAAATTCCCACCCACAACAAATCAACTACAGAAAATCCCACCCATAGTAAATCAAATACAGAAAATCCCACCCAAAGTAAATCGACTACAGAAAATCCCACCATAATATCATCCCTAAATCATTAAAATATATTTAATAAAGATTTGGTGTTAAAGAATGAAATGAAATGAAAAACACCAAATATTTTAAACATCAACAAAAATAAATGTTAAAATTTATTATCTTAAATAATCAATGTCTGGCATAATATTTCTACATTCCAACTAGAAGTACAAATGAGAAAAATCAACAGTGAGCAGTACTAAAAAATTAAATTTACTTTTGCAAAGAAAATTAACAGAAATTCTTTAAGACTTTAAGAGACAAAAAATAAAAAGATTCTTTGCATTTTGAATGACATTCATTTTGAATGTATTTGTGTACTTATTGTCAAAATTTGTCAATTTTCAAATTTGTTTTCAAGTTTTAAATTTGTGTAACAGAATACTATGAAGTACTATGTATCATTGTAAATAAAGAGAATGAACTTTTAATTCTTAACTTTCAACTAAATAGCTCTTGCATTTTGACAATCTTAAAAAATCTTCCAATATTTCTTGATAATTATATTACACTGGAACTACATCTCTCCCAGTATAGAAATCTCAACATATGTACGATTTAAGTCCTACGGATTCCTGTCCACCTACAAGCAAGTAACAACAGAGACCTTGAACTTTGACCCAGTGATTAACTGTCCATCTACAAATGATAAAGCTAATTTTAGTAGTTTTGTCAATTTGAAGTACTGAAACAATCAATTTTGCAGAGATTGTAGCTTCTTACAAGGCGATCCATTCTCTATTTAAATAACTACAGGATGTCAAAAACCTACAATTTTACTATCTCTTGGAAGTACTTTCTGTATTATATTAATAACTACCTTTTAACACATGTTAGGTGTAGGTGTATTGATGACATAAAGATAAAACTATATTGAAACATGTTTCGCACAAAGTTCTCATCAGAAATGGAATATTAAGTTTCATTGATTTAAAAAAGAATTTTTTTTCAAAACTTTGAAAAACAAAAAATAAAAGATTTGTTTTACAATACAATTCCTAGAAACTTCATTATCAGTCAAAACCTCAGTTCCAATAGAGATCTAACACACACACAGATGATGTCATAATGACTGTTGATAAAAAGACAGATCTCATCCGTCTACTGGTGATAAAAACATAAAAGCATGATTATATTGCCACACTGACAACTGGATGACAAATGAATGTACTCAAAACAATGAGTCTGACAACTTGGTGAAAAATGGAAAATATGTACATTTTTAAACCAACAACACTGAGCAGAATTTAATTTACATTAAAATTCATTTATAATTAATCAATGATAAACAAGAAATTCATTAATACATATATATATTCATATTAGACTACCTAAAGCTTTTGAACTATTCATTTTCTGTGAATCTAAATGACCTTTTTAAAGTTATCCACACACTATTTCCAAGAAAGATCTGTATCAGCAATATACTCGGTAATACCAGATTTATAGTTAAAATACCAATTATCTATTATTTTGTTATCGATGCCTCTTACATTTAATGCTTCACATCAAAAAACAAGAAAAGAAATTTGAAATTTGGCACTTAAACATTCCTAAATACAATCAATTTCACATCAGTTTTCATCTAGCACATGTTGTCAAATTGGTGCTCATTCTTTTCTATAAACCGGATATACAACAATAGCAATGTCAATTTGATTTGACTGATATTGTTTTCACTGGTTTGTATGGGTTCACAAATGAGACAAATTATTTACATTTTTAAAATCAATAGCAAAAACGTTTTATGCCAAATACACTGAAAACAAGAAACCACTAAATGCGGAATAACTGAATTGGAAGCAATACATCTGGAATATTTATAACAAGGTCAAAGGATAAGGTCAAGGCCAAAAACAAAGGTCACAGTCAACTAATCTTATCATGTTTTATCACCATGTAAAAGTACATGATAATCTAAACATCTTTCTTACAACAGAGCTAGATGAAACAGCTAAAGCAACTTGTTTACGCAGACAGAAAAAAGACACTGTCAATTCATAGACCTATATTTGCTTTGTAATCCAGCCATAAATGTTATGAAATACTTCAGTGGCTTTCAATGATTTAAATTGTAAGAGGATGATGCACAATGAACAAATTGATCAGGAGAATTTGAAAGAACAAGTCTATGGTCATATTTGTTCAACCACTTTGCGTTTCAGATTGTTAAAAAGTCAACATTTTATAAACTATCCTCCTTTGTCTTCATACAAATAAAAACTTTTGAACAATGAAATAACTACAATGAATTCTCAAAATTGAAAATGTCAGTTCAGATTAAACATCCAAAATCTTATCATTTTAAAATCATATTGCTTTTCTCCAATACATTTGGTAACTGGATTTGCTGTTAGCTGCTCCTGTAGTTGAGAATATAAAAAATATGGGTTTCCACTCATTACACAAAAATGTCTCTCTTTGTGAAGGATGTGTGTGATGATATGACTTTATATCTGTCTGATGATGATCTACAAGACAAAGGTAAAATAACTCATTTTGTGTTGGTTAATTTCTTATGATGATCTACAAGACAAAGGTAAAATAACTCATTTTGTGTTGGTTAATTTCTTATGATGATCTACAAGACAAAGGTAAAATAACTAATTTTGTGTTGGTTAATTTCTTATGATGATCTACATGACAAAGGTAAAATAACTAATTTTGTGCTGGTTAATTTCTTATGATGATCCACATGACAAAGGTAAAATAACTCATTTTGTGCTGTTTAATGTCTGATGATGATCTACATGACAAGAGATCCCAGAGGGATGTTCTATGGAATGTTCTATGCCTGATCTATGACAGACTGTTCTTTTCTCTTATTTTGTGTCTCAACATTGAATCTGAACTTAAATCCATATTTCTGTGAAACACTTTTTTCACAAGATATTAGTGAAACTGAACTTGAACTGAACATATTACATTTTAAGAGAGACTGAAATTCAACATGGCCGACAGGTGTCCATCTTGGATTTTGATCTCTCTGAAAATGTAATACACACATTTAGACCTCAGGGGTAAACCCCATAATCAATTTGGAAAAGATTCCTTCAGTACATTCTGAGAAATACATACTTCTATTTTCAAATCCAAGATGGCCACCTCTGTCAGCCATGTTGGAATCCAATTTCTATCAAAATATCATATGCACAACTAAACCTCATGGGGAACCTTCATGTCCAATTTCAAGGAAATCCCTTCAGTCTTTTCTGAGAAATAGCAATAACAAACGTCTTTTGGTCAAAATCCAATATGGCCACCTGTTGGGCAAAGTTATGACCTTTAGTGAAACTGGATCCAACCCCTTAATTTTTTTTCTCAACTTAAACTAAGAAAATTAAAGTTGCTTTAACTCAGAAGACAAGATTACAAAAATAGATAACTTAGGTAATTCTGGTACGAATTCAGTAAATATGTGCCAAACTGGCAATTCATCATAATACTTTGGGACTAGTGAATTTGCTGTTGGACTTGTAAAATTTGTTTCCAACTAGTCCAACTAACTATTGGAAGTTAGCAGCTGCAACTTAATATATACCTAGTAGATCTAACTCAACTTGTAGTAACAACCAGGTTAAATATTGTAGATAAAAATATTAAACTGAATCAGCAATATATAAATGTTTTATATATCATTGACTGAACTAATAAATCTACTATGTGAATTCAATGAAATAAAATTATATTTTGACTCTAAAAACTTGTTGTTCACAAATTCTGGTATCATGTTGTAAAGTTTGTAAATCTTATAAAAATTCAATGAGAAATATAAGCTTGAGAGCACTTAGTGTCTGACTGACAGAATTTGTCATCCCCTCTGCATTGTGGTTGGGAAAGGGGATTGGGGAATCAGGAAAAATTTATTTCAGGGCAGTTACTCGAACAAAATTATCCGATGGTGCTCGTATTTGAATTTGATCAAGGTATTGCCAATATACACCTTCCATATCAATTTGGTTGAAATCTGTAGAAGAAAATGTAGAAATGTAGAACTGAAGGCGCTAACGACAACTGTTGAAGGAGAGATGGACGGGCAGACACATTGAAAACTAGTGTCCCGCCTCATCCGATGTGGACCCCTAAAAATAACAAAAAGCTACACAAAACAATAACCTATGATCATTAAGATCAATAACCATCAATGATCAGTTACGTCATAACATCCTGATGACCTTACCTGATGATAGAAAAATTATCTGAATGAGAATGTTGCTTTGATGGATACATGATCAGATGGGAAAACCTCATCTGGAATGCCCCCTGTACCGGTCACTGCTTGTTCTGGTGGCACTTCTAACACACCTACATTGTCTACACAGTGGTCACTATAGAAAATGTAATCCACCGCTGCTCTCATGACTTGATTATAAGATGTTATTACAGGCTCATGTCCCTGCAACAAAATAAAGTATGGTGTTGAGCAATAAATATAGATCGACTTTTATCAAATATATTCCAATCCATATACTCTTGTGGTGTGGGGTCTAATTATGAACCTTTTCTTGACCTGGATGAGTTTAATTTTTAGGTAACACAGCATTATGGCATTAAAAATACATTGCCAAAAGTAATTATTTCTATTGAAACTGTCACTATGGGTGGTTTGTGGGCATAAAATTTGAAAACTGTCAGAACTGGATAGTGAACTGTTTGTATGATACTGGTCATCAAAAGGTCACTCTGTCCTACCAAATTAATGAATCCGACAACACCGGTAATAAGAGAGACAAAACTGTGCCTCAAGTTTCAACATTAGCATTTTGGGGTTTATGTACAGTGGAACTTTTCAAAATCAAACCTCAATTAGGAATGTTTATTTTAGTTGGTTTTTGGAGGTATCTGTTCCTTAAAGTTGACCATAAGGAAATATATCTTGTCCAAGTGCACCACATACTGCCCAGGGTTTTATATTTACTGGTTTACATGTTCACGTATTTCATATGTGCATTTGGTACCCTCCCACCAAATCATACTAAATTAACATTTGCATTGCATTATTTATCACTTTGAAAATGTATATGTAGTTTAATTTAAATACTTTTTTAAATCAACAAAGCGCTAAATCAACAAAAAATAAATACATTAGCAATGTAACATAAAGTCTATCAAAACTCTAAATGATGTTGATGGAGAAATCTTACCTGAGCTGCTTTATATGAGCTTCTCAAACCGCATGTTAGCTGGAAAGCTGGCATAATCTGACTTAAAAGTGAAGTTGTCTGTAAATAAAGATAATAATATACAGGTTATGATCAAATATATACATTAAGTGTAAAATATTTTTCATATCTTTAGTAAAAGGGGTTTCCGTGGCAGAGTGGTTAGAGCATCGCACTTTAAATCATAAAGTCTTGCACTTCCTGTCAATGCAGGTTTGAGTCCTGCTGGAACCTAAGCTGATTTTTGTGAGAAATTTTGCCAGTTTACTTGCAGAAGGGTGCCGGTCTCTTCCAGGATACATTGTAACCGAGTTCTCTCCTCCACTATTAAAGCTGGCTGATACAATATAACTGAAAAACTGTTGAGTGTGGCATAAAATACTATTTAAAATTTTAAAAAATCTTTACTAGTGTAATAGTAAACTACTACCATGTATTCAACATAAATGGGCCAGATCTCAAACTGTCAAAACAGATATAATAGATCCAGAGGTTCCTACAAATTATATTATACAATATTCTGTCTATAAAAGACATGGTTGAGAGTACACTCGGATCAATATTAATGCACAGAAACCCAAAGAAGTGTACAGTTCAGGTCAAAGTTCATGGACATTACAGATAAAAATTACTTTTCTGTATTATTACTATTTTTGCTATCGCCACAATATAACCGAAATATCGTTGAAAGTGGCGTTAAATAACACTAAACAAACTATTTTTGCTAAAGCTGAAATCATGGCTGGCAAACAGATGAATTTGACAAAATGCTGAACTAACTTTATACTTCAAGGAATTGTAATAAAACCTGTTTTTCCTCAATTTTCTTCTTTTAATCATAACACTATATCAGGAACACTGGACCCATTTTTAAATGGCAATACAGGGGTATTATATCAAATTTGTTCAAATGCAAAAAAATATTGTACTTTTTAATATAATTGCATTCCCACAATTTAATCCATATAACACCTTACTTGGTTTAGAACACCAAAGTCACATATTCTGAAGTTTGATAAAAGATTTTAAATTGCTCATCCGAACTCAATATCAAAGGTGTAAGATATTTTTGAGTAATAAAAAAATACCTAAAGTGGTATCAACACTTGAAATAACTGCTGAAGCTTTCAAGCATTGTGGACCAATAGAATAAGGTGGTTTCACAAATGAAGTTGAAAAACATTAGTAGGTTAATAACTGATGCGATAGTCCACAGGACAAAGACACATCATCATGGCTGTGTCTTTCTAACATGATTTCAAATTAGATAAAGAAAATATTACCTCCCCATTTGGCATCTCTATATTTTTTAAGTCTAAGAGCTTCTGCATCATATCATCAGACAGCTTTCCTTCTGTACTAAGTTGATACCCAGCACTTGTTACCTCCGAATTGAAATCTCCACATAATATGTAAGCACTGGTGCTTCCACCAGCTTTTCTCATCAATTCTTTTATAGAGCTAACAATCTAAAAAGGAACATATCAATACATCAGTAATTTGTTTCTTCTTAGGAAAGAATATATCTCTTATTTATCAAAATCAAAACCTGCTTTCTCTCTCTAGCATTTATATTAATTGATCAATTCTACTTTCAAACAATTTCCAGTTATTTCCATTTTCAGAACAGCCAACAGTATTCTTTAATCTAAAGGAGCTTTTCCAGGTTCTTCCTAAAATTCTGTTTCTTTCCCATGAAATGTTTTATGTACTGGAAAAAGTCATTATCGTAATGACATTGTGTTAAATATTGCATTCCAATTAAGATGTAAGAGGTAAAAAAGAGTCATTGTGACTAAGATGCTTTGTGAGCTGTACAATGTCAAGTTACAGACTTTTTGGTTACCCACATGATTTCAAATGATGTACAGTGGAATCTCATTATCTTGAAATTCACACAATTTTCTATCCATAAAAATCAGGGCCAACCATTCCACTTCTATATCTGGAATTTCGACACATCCGATTTTGACACAACAGCATTCCACTGTAGTTATATTTAACTCATCATGTATTTACCAAAACCCTTAATGCAAAGATAACATTTTGAGTCTACACACATCAATTTATGAAAGAACAGAGACAGATAAGAATTCAAATTAAGAACAACAAATGCTAACATCCAATACTTCAAAACAAATTATTGCTGGATGAATTTGGAGATTACTTTATGGTCAACCAAGGACACAGAAATACAAAAAGGTCAGTATAGTATACCTGAACGCTCTGAACATCTGGAACTTCCATTCTTCCCCAGTGAATATGTGTGTTTCCAACTGTAATAATGCTTTCAGTTTTATTGCATTTAAACTGTGCCACAATAAGTACATCAGGACGGTCTAAATATTTCCGTATAGCTTTCTTTACACCATCTTCTAATCCATCCAATTCCTTATTAAAAGAAAAAAATAGAACAATAAAATACACTGATGGAAAATGAAAGGCGTCAAAAAGTGAAATATGTAGATCCTGGACCTCTGACTTAAGGAATTTTCAGCCTCAGGGGTCAGAAAAACCTTTAGAAACCACTTGTCTAATGGGCAAGTGATGAACAAAAAGTACTCTTCCAAAATGAAAAATCACTGGTCCAAAGTTTTCAATTTGTATCCACAATACTTAAAACAAAAGGCCCATGGGCCATATCGCTCACCTGAATTGTGTTGGTATCTTACAAATATGGGAATCTCAAATTTTACAAATTATTTTCACTCCTTGGGAGTGGAGGAGACTTTAAAATGAATGAAATTGACAAAACTGGGAAAGATGTAAAAAAACATGTCAAAATTTAATTTTCCAATTTATTCCAAAATCAAGAAACTGAATCATACATCCTTAAAAATCACTCAAATGCAATTAGTTTTTCAATCAATGCAGCATACCCTCTTGAGACCCATTTTGCCCATCTTGTATCCACCTCTGAGTCCATCTGGTCAAAAAATATAAACTTGTTAGGGGAATTTGGATACTGTACTTGCTTCCTTTATCCTTCAGCGATTTTGAACCACAGGTGTGTGAAAAAATGCCCCCTCCTTCTTTTTTCAGTTTTAAAATTTCATAAAAAATTCATAAAATTAAATTTCAGAAAAATTCTTTCAGGAAAGCATTTCTCTACCTAATTACATGTAAAAACACTTTAAATGAATGCATCATGATTAATAGATGAGGATAAAGTCAAAGAAATCATAAAAAAATAAATGAAAATGACTACGTAAAAAGACATCAAAAGAGAGGTACCCCCAGGGCCGCTTTTGCCCAACCCTGGATCCATCCCGTTGGCCGAACCGGCCAAAATGAACAAACTTGATAGAGGATCTTGAGTACTTGCTTCTTTAAAGTTTCATCACAATCCCTTCAGCGCTTTTGGAGAAGAAGTCAAAAATGTGTAAAAATTAAACATCCCCCCCTCCTGTTCATTTGTGCAGTCTTAAAAAATTCATAAAAAATTCAAAAAATTAAATTGCATTAAAATTCTTTCAGGAAAGCATTTATCTACCAATCTACAAGTAAAACACATAAAATGAATAAATCATAATGAATAAAAGGGGAAAAAATTAAAGAAATCATACAAAAATGAATGAAAATTACAAAGTAAAGACATCAAAAATGCATCAAAAAATTATTTTCCGATTTCTACAAAATAAACAAAATTTAATCATACATCTATGCATATCACTCAGATACAATTAGTTTTTCAATCCATGCAGTGGTTCTGAGGGAGAAGATTTTAAAAGGGGGCACCCCCTGGGGCCTCTTTTGCCCCACCCTAGGCCGATCTGGCTAAAATGAACAAATTTGATAGAGGACCTTAAGTACTTAATTCCTATAAAGTTTCATCAAAATCCCTTCAAAGTTTTGGAGAAGGAATCAAAAAAGTTGAAAATTACCCTCCCCCATTCTTTTTTGCCGTCTTAAAAAATTAATAAAATTAAATTTAAGCAAATTTCTTTCAGGAAAGCATTTATCTACCAAACCACGGGTAAAACACATAATATGAATGTATAATAAGGAAGAAAATCAAAGAAATCATACAAAAATGAATGAAAATTACAAAGTCTAAAAAGATGTCAAAAAATTTATTTTATGATTTCTACAAAATTAACAAACTTGAATCATACATCTATATATTTGGTAGAGGACCTTGGGCACTTGCTTCCTATAAAGTTTCATCAAAATTCCTTCAGCAAGACAGACAGACAATGGACAAAAGGCGATCAGAAAAACTCACTTGAACCTGAGTTCAGGTGAGCTAAAAACAGAGTATATAATATGTGGTATTAAATAAAAAAAATTCTTTTACCTGTTAATTCAGTAGACTTTTTTGTTTACCAGCGTTACAGTGTCTAATGCCCTGAACATGTTTCCTATTCCCTAGATCATTTATATATGGCAATTTTTACTTCTCGTGGGGTTTAAATTTTTCCTCTCTGAATGTAAGTGAACCAGTAAATAAAGTGAAATTTTCTTCTTTTTACCATGGAAATTCTCATTAATGTTATTTTCTATTCCGAATACTCAAAATACTAAACTACCCATATATAAATATTTTTCAAGCTTTTATTGAACACCTCCCCTGCCACTTAATCTTTACTGTTCATACAAATTAGGCAATTTACTTTCATTCAACCTACATATTTCTCTCCTTATCTGATCTCTCCTTATATCTAACTCTTTCAATCATCTCTCTTTCCTTTATCTTCCTCTCTGTGTTTTTATATGTATTTGTTTGATCTTCATTGCTAGCCTAATGCAGCTGAAATTGGCCCGAAGGTAAACCTAAGGCTAATTTCCTATGCTCGAACTTGCGGTTTCAGTATTTCCTATGCTCGAACTTGCGGTTTCAGTATTTCGTATGCTCGAACTTGCGGTTTCAGTATTTCGTATGCTTGAAATTCTGTTTCAGTTTCTGACTGATAATGCTGTCTTTGCTTTATCAGATACAAAGGTGTTTGTTTATTTTCATTTCTGTCTATTTTCATTTTTGTCAAGATATTTATTTATTTCTTTCCTCTTTGGACCAGCTTCTCTATTTTAGCCTTTGAAAAAAATTGTCGCTTCAACTGTCTACTGCATTCGGATTGTATCTAGAAGTACCAAAACCAGATAGGTGTTCATTTCAGGTTATCTCTAACTTAACGATGTAACATTAATGGGTACAGCGTAGAGTAAAAATTATCTAGATTTTAACTTTTGATTTTTTTAAATACTTGTCCATTGGATGAGTCCAAATTCTGAAACAACTTATCAAATCTGATTTTCGCTCATCAGGGACAAGTGGTTTTCCTGAGCCCTGAGACTGTGATCTTAAATGCATCATATTATAGAAATTTATCATACACCTATTAATACAATGAGAAACATATAGGAACAAAGTCTTTTTACCTTTTCAGCTAATTTTGCTAATGAATATGTTTGGAAATCCACCAATGTGAAACGACTAGCTCTGTAAAAAGTGGCCTCACCTTCTTCATAGTAATCATCAGTTCTTTTCATCATTAAACCTTCGTAACCAAGACTACAAAAGAATTGACAATTGTAAATATCAACTTTTCTTGTATGTACATTTAGTTACATTCACTTAAAACTAAAATTTATACAGAAAGCATTTAGAGTAGAGCAACCTGATTCTGACAAAATACATGTAGGTATTAAGAAACTCAGGCACAATGGTAGGTTTTTATAGAAATGTTTAGTTTGTAGTAATATTGACCTTTGAACTGTGACCTTGCTCATCGCCAGATGTTGTACTTTGTTACTATAACTACCTTTAGTTCTGAGCAGATATCACTGACACTATGAAAAGAAATGAAAATTTATTTGCCATTTCAGTGAAATGTGGCTCAGATCAGGAGGACAGACATCTGTGTCCACAAAATATCAGCTACATATACTTTGACTTGTTACTATAATATGATGAAGGTGAGTATAAAACTAAACTGGGCAGACTGGGTAGCGCAGTGGTAAGTGCATTTCTCACCAATGACCCCAGTTCCATCTTTGCTTTGAGGAGAGGTATCAGAGCCGATTTGGCAGTTGTGCAGTACTGACTTCACAATTATTAATTCTACATAATAAGAACTTGTTATAAAATTATCAAACTATACTAAGATGTGTGTTGAGAAAAAGAACTAAAGTCAATCATGAACATTTTGAAGTCCCATAACTCTCACAAATATAGCTGAATGTTAGCCATAATCAAAGTCATTTAAGATTTTAATGATATATACACATAGCAAAATATCAAATTTCAAGAAAGAAATCATTATTTAACTGAAAATGAAAAATTGCCTTCAAACAGAAATAGGTAAAATATGTGACCGAATCTCGAAGTATCAAAATAAACAAAATAGAAGAAGACTTTTTTTAGAAGAGCAAGAGATGAAAAATAACAAATAAGAGCTAAACACATGCATGAAAGTTTCTTTCACTCCTATATATTTTGTGAAAAGAAGGTCAGGTGCAGTGTCATATGCATATACAAGTAGTAAGGTCGAATGAATCATTTGCAAACAAATAATTGTCAAAAAGCAATTTTCACAAAAATGAAAATATACAGGAATTTAAGAATATTTTTGCCTAGATGTATTCTCTTTTTTGTTATTGTACACTAATTTAAGTCCAGTGTTCTCAATAAGAAACAGCAGCCCATAAAATCAACTGCCTATTGTTAAGATTTTGCCAGCTATGAGATTTCTGCATCGAAAAAAAATAGTATACTACTACATTTTATATTGACATCTGTATCAAATGTATGCCTTTGGTGGCTCCCAGACCCCTGGCCCTCATTTCTGTTTAACCCCTATTTCAATTTTTCTCCCTATCAAAAATCTTACTAAGAACACTGAAGTAATAAAACAAATAAGAAATATTCTGGAAAAAGCACAGCTATTGCCCCTTTAAAAGGCTATTAATTACCTTTTCATTGATGGATATAACACATCTTCATAATAAGTTGGTCCAACCTCTTGCATACACACTACATCTCCATCTAAATATTGAAGCTCCTCCATCATTTTAGCATGTCGTTGATTTTGTAAAAGAAACTCTGGGGCTGTAAATGAGTAATCATTTCTTTCTAGATGACACTGAGCTAAAATGTTGTAACTAACAATATTGAATTGCTTTGCAATATCAGAGTCACTATAGTTAAATGCTGGATTAGGGATGAAAGTACGATTTGTGACCCAGTCATGGTCAGGGGATGAAGTTGCTGCTTGATTATTTTCAACCACTAACTTTTCTGCCTCTGGAACAGACTCTACCACATTTTCCTGACTTGTTTTCTGTTCCAATTGAATAGTTTCATCATTAGATAATGGCTGCTCAACCAGAACCTCATTTTCAACAGGCAGACATTCTGGTACAGGTACTGGTTGTTCAATCCCAACCTCACTTTCTTGTGGTGGACATTCTAGTACAGGATTCTGAACTTCAGTAGTTACTTCAGTGACCTCGGTAGCTGCTTTAGGCAAGCTTCCTAGAACTTCTTCACTATCTGCAGCAGGAACTTCCTGCATATCTACAACAACATAGTCCTTTGAAATATCTGACTCTGTGGATGCAGAAGGTACTTCTGTTTGAACTTCTGTTTCCATTACTTCTTCTTTGTTATTAGACATATCCTCTGACTGACACACAGTTTCCTCAATAACTTCTGTTTCATTTGTAATTTGTTCTCCATTTTCCTGTGTAATGGACTCCTCATCCACTAATTTCACTTTTTTTGGCGATATATCCTCATCTTCATGATCATTCATTTCTTCAAATTTTCTTTTACGACTTGGTGAGACAGCATCTGTTGTGTCTTGACTTGTACCATTAGCCTGTTCTACTGTTGACGCATTGGCAACAACTGGCTCACATTCCTCCTTCCCACTTTGTTCTTTGCCATCACAAACATCTTTTGCTTCCATTTCCTCATCAACCACCGGTGGTGCTTCTTCCTCTTTGCTCTCAGTATCATCTGCTCCTGGAATAATCTTTTCATCCTCAGCAACTTCATCTAATACTTCTGATTCTTCCTCTGTTTTCTTTGAAATTTCATTGACCTCTTCTTGTTTCATATCTTGTTCTTCTTCAGTTGGTGCAGAATTAATGGCTGAATCTTCAGACTTTCCAGTTATATTCTGTTGATCTGTTTCCATTGCACTCTCATCTTTTTCAGGCAATTGTTCACTCTCTTGTTCTATTGTTTTCATTTCCCCAACTTTAGGTTCCTCCTCTTTCATCTCTTCGGTATTCATTGCTTCCTCTCCAGTATCTGCAACTTCTTCTGTGTTGGCACCTTTTGTTGAATCCTCTAATTCTACCTTTTCTGTCTTTTCACTTTCTTGGGCTGTACCTTTGGGACTAGATTCTGTATTTTTCTCAGTTGGGGATCCTCTAGAACGTGCTCTTCTAGGACTTGGAGTGCTTTTAGAACCTTGAGTTGGTATCTTTTTAGGTGAAGCTGAAACACGTCTTTTCTCTGGAGATAATGCAGGACTGTCATCAATTTTAGTGAGAACCAATTGTGGTTCTGCCAGGTTTTCAAGTCTAGGTGTAGTAGGTCCACTTTTCTTACCCCTGCTTGAACTTCTGCCTTTTGGGGAAGATTTTGCTGCAGGTTTTTTTGGAGAGGGACTTTTTGCAGCCTTCTTTGGTATGGCTTTCTTTGACACTGATTTTGGTGTCGGCTTTTTCTCCTTAGCTGCTTTTGTTTTTGATTTTGGAGTTTCTATTTCTTCTTCTTCCTCTTCCTCTGATTCCTCTTCATCCTCTTCATCTGCTTTTGAGCGTCTTTTACCTCCTTTGGGTGTTGTAGTTTTTCCTTTAGATTTAGGGGTACCTACTTTACTAGCTGCTGCAGTTTTTTTCTGCCTAGAAGTACTCCGAGACTGAGCAGGCTTGTCTGTCTTAGATTCCCTTGTTGCTGATCGTGATTTCCCTTTAGTCTCCGCTTCTTGAACTACAGCTCTTGTTACACGACCCCTCCCTTTGAGTTCCTCATCACCTGAAAAAAAAAAAGAATTCACTTTACTCTAAGGCTTTCAATTGAAATAAGAATAAAAGGTTTTGATAATATGCCATAAAGACTGCATCAGGTAATAAAATCAGTAACAATATCTAGCAAGTTTTAAATTACTTGACCTTATGCAAATTGTTTCAGGAAGTAAGTCATGGAAATATTTACAGCTTACCAGATAGAAAAAAGCCATAAAATCAAGGTTAAATAATATGGCATTGAAAACAATTTATCATTT
This sequence comes from Atrina japonica, assembly GCA_030159075.1. Lineage (NCBI taxonomy): Eukaryota > Metazoa > Mollusca > Bivalvia > Pterioida > Pinnidae > Atrina > Atrina japonica. The sequence goes on from BROG01000179.1 coordinate 1,050,809, forward strand.
GAATAACGTATTTAAGAAGAGTCTTAAATTTCCTAACTGTTTCCATTTATTCAATATAATTTTCATTTCACCTCACCCTACAGGACCCTAAAAGGAAAGTAATTTGGTCGCATATGTGGCTAAAAATCATAAATAGCAACAAAAAATTAAACAAACTCGCCATTTTGGGGGCCATAAATGTTATTGTACTTGGAATCTGTATATTGTATTCTGGCTGGTCCAGAAAATTTTTAGCCAATCTAAGCCATAAAACACTTCTTTTCTGCTGATTGATGTAAATGAAGACATGATTTAGGTCTATTTTAAGAGTGCTTACAGGACTCAAAGTACACCTTGACTTCTAGTTGCCAAATGGTGACCTCAGAAATTTACACAGTTATTTCTAAGAAATAATGCTTCAAAGAAATATTGGATTAAAATAAATATATCAAAATTTAAAAAATCATGAATTTTGCAAGATAATATTGATCATGGAAACCCAAAAATTTCAAACAGTGAGTAAAATTCTGAGTAGGTCACCTTATTGGAGACTAGAAGTCAAGAGGTATTTGGAGTCCTGCCCTAATAGAATAACCAATGACCTCAGAGTTATGAACTCTTCATAATAACTACTGTATGCCTGGTTATTTTTACCCTTTTATGATAGAAAATATATTCACCCAGTTTTAAATCATTAAAAATTAATCACCAGCCTCATGGATGGCATAATTGTCTTTGCTTCATTTATTTAACTTGAAATTTTTGCCTTCATTTTGCATTTTTGTCCTCTAAAATGGTGAAAATTAAACAAGGACGAAAATGTCATTATATTGTTGGGCATCGACCAAACATTAGTCATACTTGAATCCATCATGATTTTAAGTCCTGTGATATTATTATAAAAGTAAGATGTATTTAAAATACCTTGTCCTTGCTGGGACTTTCCTCTGGTCTTTTTCTGTGCTGGACTTTCTTTTGTTTCTTGTTTTGTTGCAGTTCTTGCACTTCTCCCCCTGCTCTGGGTTCTGTTAAAATAGAAACAATCTTACATTTAACATTTAACTTCATTTACCAAAATTCTAATAGATATTGGAACAAGAGCTGTTTGCAAAACAGTTATGTCCCCTGCCCCATAAACAGAAACTGAATTATTGGAAATTTTCTAAGTTCAAAGGGCATAACTCTGTCAAAAAGTGACAAAAAGGCAAGTTACTTTAAATTTTAGTTGGCAATTACAATTTTGATATGCCTTCTAAGTTTAAATTTTATGGGAAACTTTAAAAAAAATTGTTTCACTTTCAATTTGCATTTTACAAGTTGTCGATGTCTTACAAATCACACCGAGTTCTGTGAAATTTTTTACATATGCAATTTATACAGATCTGTCGAGAAATAAAAATATATCATTGCTAATAATTTATCAAACTGCCTTTGTGATGTATCAATTGATAACTTGGTCCAAAGTTACATGGCAGAGCATCCAGTAATGTTTTCAAAATGAGAAACTTGCAAGAAAGAGGTTCAGTGAGGGTTTTTACAATGCATGCACCTTTTGCATGCTTACTGTACAATGTATATGTGTATTCAATATTATAGAATAATATATTAAAAGAAACAATGAACTTGATTCTTGGATTTATCTCTTTATTTTATGGATTTATCTCTTTATTTTATGGTATTTATTCATGCAATGAAACTATCAATATATCCCCTTTCCATACCTCTCTAACAGTCTTTGATCTACAGACACAAGGATTATGGGGCTCAACAAGGTTATTTATATGATTATGAATACTTGTTGTACACTTATTGTACAATCTATATGTTTATTTATCATAGTAAAATACTGATGTAAATGGATACTTGACAGTGAGCAGCATTTTTTTTATTTGGCCTTACTTTACTCTTTTTATTCATTGCAATAAAATTATTAATGTACTCCGGTATCCCTTTCTGCGCCTTACAGACACTAAATTTAGAGATATGGAAAACAAGGTAAAATGTTGAAAGCAATTGACCTATTGCCAAATGCCGACACAAAACCTTTTGGCAAACTTTTCCATTATGACGTCGCAACCAAATGACCCGTCAAACATGTGTGATTATGAAGTCAAAAACGCACATGGAGAGCCACATGTCAGACATTTGGCGATTGGTCAATTGTCAGTTAAGCCACATTTTATAAAAGCTGGATCTTTGCACGATTTACTTTTTACTCCATAAAGAGTCTAATAAAATTTAAAATAATCATAGACAGGGTTCAAAGTGGCAAGTAATTTGGTCGCATATGTGACTGAAAATCGTAAATGGCAACTTAAATTTAAACTAACTCGCCATTTTGGCAACCGTGATTGCAATGTTATCGTATTTGGAATCCGTATTTTGTATTCTGGGGTGAGTAAAATTCCAGAACTACTGGCTCAAATGATAAAGTGATTGTAGTGTCTTCTACGATGCCCACACTCCACACCATAAACTATACAATGTAATGGAATGGATGCATCTTTTAAAATTGTGTTGGTTTCTATAGAAAAATGATGTTTTATTTCAATTACATAATATATTGAACACATACAATGATGTCTTAATGTAATTCATTGAACTGAATTAAATAAATTGACAGTAATGGCAGTTACATATGTAACACAGTTATATGACCTCAATAAACTTTTTTTTTACTTTGAATCTGGCTCCAAAAAAAGGGAAACTGGCAACAGGTTTTGACAACTGGCGATTTTTTCTTTGAGCCACAAATTTTTTCAACCAATGCAACCCCTTGGGAAAAATTAGACAATTCACAACTCTCCACATTTTACAGGGTTAGGAATATGTACACTTGTATATGGTATTGGACTGGCTCCAAAATTTTTAAACTAGCGACAAAAAATCACAACTTGCAACAAAAAATCACAACTGGCAATATTTCTGGAGACAAGATTTTTTGAGCCAGAGCAACCCCTAAGTATGCATATCTTCTTTCTACAATTGAATGTTTATTGCTTTTCATGAAAACCAATCAAAATCCAGTGTACTTCATTCCTTCTTTAATTTGTTCATACATTCAGTAGGTCTAAGTACAATCAACAAAATTATTATTGTTATGCAGAAATAAAGCTTCATAGAAATTTCAAAAATCATTGGATCAAAATAAATATATTTGAAAAATTAAAAAAAAACATGTTCAATTGACATAGAAGGAAATTGGAAGAAGACATTAGTTGACTTATTTATGACAACATAGCCTATAGGCCTTGCTACATATATGATAAAACGTAAAATATTGATCACTGATTGTGCATTCGTGGTGACAAAAAAATTTCAATTGGCAAGTAAAATTCTGAGTAGGTCGCCATTTTGCGACTTCAAGTCAAGGTGTACTTGGAGTCCTGATAGAGGCATAAATAATGGCTTCTGCATATACAGTAAAACCTGCTATAGCGGTCACCTCTATATAAGGATTACCTGTCTATAAAGGCAAATTTTTTCAAGTCCCTTGACTGCATAACTAAATTAAACCTGTGTATAAGGGTCACCTACACATAAAGGTCAATATTTTCTGATCCCTTGGCTGGTCCCTATATACAGGCTTCACTGTATAAATATAAATATCGAGGCATAAATAATGGCTTCTGCATATATAAATATATAAACAATGGACTGTCGAATAAGAATGAAACTTGTAATGATAGAAAATAATTTTAATAAGAATGCCAAGATCCAGACTTAATATGGTAAATGGACTCTTGATCAACGATGAAAATGTCAACTTCTTGCTATGAAGAAAGAAATAATTATGGGAAGATTTCGAGAGTTGCTTAGATCTACCAAAAGATCTTTTGCAGGCAATCACATTGTGCATGTCGTGTACACAATAAAGAATTTTGTAAATGTTTATTGCCAATAACCTAAACCTAACCATGTACACATGTAAATGTTACTGCCTTAATTATATAGGCCTTTTTTCCAGTTTGTGGAAAATGCCATTTGTGACACAACTAGGAAATTTAATGTGAATTTGTGTCAAATTGGAGAAAAACAATCAGCACACATGTAAATCCACATGCAATGGATTCTATATTTTTTCGTCACAGTCTGTACATCAAAAATGAAAATAATATTTTTCATCAAATTCAGAAAAGAACCATGTATTTTGCATAGGGAGTGGGGCCAAGTTTTAGCCCCTTGGAAACTATAGAAAAAGGCCTGTTATAAGTAAATACCTTGCCACTGGCACGGGGCTTGGACTAGCCTTTCTGGTGGATTTTCTAGGTGCTGGACTCTCTGGGGATGCTGCACGTCTGCCCTTCCTTGGTGACGGCGACTCCACTGGTGGTGGTGCTGCAGCTGACCTGGAGCTTTTACGAGCTGGAGCAGGGCTCTGTGTTGTTTTACGCTTGCTTCCACTTCTTGGCATCTTTTCTGTTTTTCTATTATACTCTTAACTGTAAGAACAGAAAAGTAATTTACTGCAGCATTAACTTTCATGAACTGTAGGCTTAGCTGGTTTGTGTCAAGTACTTGACTTTTGACTTTAAATTTTGTGTCACTTTTAAGGTTTTGGCAAGTATTTATTCTAATTCAGTCGCCATATTGCGACCAGTTTTTTCCCCGAGACGGAAATCTAAAGTTTGTCCATTTTCACTGTGAAATTACATTATCGAAATCATGATCTGTTAATGCGCTTTACAACAACTAATTTGGCTATTCAGTTTCGATATACTAGAGCGTCTAACTCACGTTGATTACTGTATAAAAACATGTATACTGTCATGTTCTCGACTTGAAACTTTCCGAACAAAACATGATGACATTTTCTTTTCGATGTCAATTTCAACAGAAGCATCTACCTCTTCATTGAACACTTGCAAATTTCAACGTAGTTAGTGTAGTTAGGAATACTGGAACCGAGTTATGGCAAGTGTTCAAAGAGGAGGGCGGACACAGCCGGAATTCAAAATTTTATCTGTAAATTAAACTCGAGAGTCAAACACCCAATTGTCAGACAAAAACCTTATAAAGAATTTTATAGGTATTTGTCTGCCAATTGGGTGTTTGATTCTCAATTTTAACTTACAGATAAAATTTCAAATTCTTGTGGGCAGAAACTGTTTTGTAAATTATGTTGAAAACAAACCAGTGTTATAAATTGAAAAACAGAGTTTAAGTGTGCCTCAATATTTGAGCCAGAAATATGAAAAATATAAGCATATAAAAACACACAGATTTATTTAAAAATGCACAAAAAGGTAAAAAAAAAAGGCAACTTAAGAAAATTTATGTTTTATTTCATTTCATCCAGCAGAATGCTTTTAACAAGAACACACACATACACATTATATATATATATATATTTCTTCCATGAACCAAAAATGCTGTTATACTTTTGTTTGTTTATTGTTGTTTAACATCCCACTCAAGAATATTTCACTCATATGGAGACATCACCAAATGTCGGTGAAGGGCATAAAATTTTGGCCTATGCTCGGCACTTATGGCCATTGAGCATTGAGGGTTCTTCAACGTGCCGACACCTACTGTGACACAGGACCACAGTTTTTACTGTCTCATCTGGCAGACAGGAAACCAACCTGCCGCCAGCTGGACTCGAACTCACGATCAAAAGTCGAGCGCGCTACCGACTGAGCCAGGCCGGCTCCTGGCCAATTGAAGAGTTAACTTTTTAGTGTTGTAGAACCCTGAACAGTGATGCCATGAACATGTTACAACATTTTGCTAGCATGGAATGTAGAAGAAACATTGCATTGGAATCAATTCATAGCACAGGTCAAAATTTGTGCCAAATTGTGGCATTTCACCTGAACTAAGGCTGGTTACATGATTCATTTCAATATAAGTGAAAAATTATTGACGACATGTAAAACAACAACAATCCCCCCAAAGTGACTTTATATCGGGACACCGCGGAATTTCAGCCTAAGTCAAGTTGATGGAGTACCCAAGCGTCGAAGCTAGGACTAAGGAGTAAGGCGAATCCGAAGCGGTCAGTGACTCGAGCAATGATCAAGTCTCCGAATTCAGTAAAACCTTCAACAAATGAGGAAATGAACAAAGTATTACGTCGAATAGCATTTAAAACGTATGTAAAATAATGATGTCAATATTTGCAATTGACAAAAAACGGGGATCAAACAAAATTAGTGACGATGATTTTATCGAGCAAAATTCAAAACAGTGAGTGAGGCTACGAAGACAGAGAACGCTCGCTTTTATAGTAATAACAAGGGTGTTTATGAGATTACAGATACATCAAACACTTTGCATTACTTAAAGAAAAATGTTCTCTTTCAATGAAAATAAGTAACATGTATTGCAAATTGGTTTTCACTGACAAAAGACTGCAATATTAATTTCACACGCTCCTTACCGCAAAAGCAAGGATGCCGCCATTACCGGAAATAACATTTCACTGCAACTGTATTGGATGTAAATTGTACCAGCGATCCGTCTACTCCTGATAAATAGTCATATCATTTTGCGATAGTTTTTAATATCTTTGCCAAAGAAAATCTGTAAAACGGATTTTTTTTCAAAGAAAAGAAATGAAAAGAGGAACAAAACAATTTTATTGTCCAACAACACACTCCGACTAAATTCACTGCTGCTCAGGGAGCTAGTGCTGAGGCACGACACGGGGGAACGTATCTGGCAGCGGGGGACCTACGTAAATTAACGAATCCGTTACCAAATTAACAGTACTTGGTGTAGCTCTTATCTGGAATTACTTTATTTTTCGTCAAACTTTTGTTTATTTTTGTATTGAACAATTATGTTGGATTTATGATTTTCAAATAAAATGCTTAAAAATATCGGCGATACATGAAGCCTAACATATCATTATGCTGGAAATATAATTATCATGTTCTCTCTAAATACACTGGGAAGCAAATAAAAGAGGGGATTTTTTCTTATGAAATTGTTTTTTCTTGTAAAAAATAAATTCATATGCATTTTCATTATGCAATAAACTTATAGGCTACATTGTAAAACAATGACGGACTCTGGCTAGAAAATTTTAAAAGGGTGGTGGGTTTGAGGATGGTGACATAAATTTAAGGCATTGGCTTTGTTTACCCCCCAAAATATTTCATTTTTTCTAATTTTACGACTTGTACTAGATGTTCAATAAGAAATAAGAGCAATACACAAGCATATAAAATCTTATATTCCGATATACATGTATTTTGTGAAAATAAGTTTAGGCCCAGTGTGGTATTTGAATTGCAAGTGAAAAAGTGCCAAACCTGGTCCCGGTTTATCAAGCATTTTTCACCAAATATATAAGGATTTCAGAATTTTTATGCCTGAGCATATGTCTTTTTTTATATTGTTTATTAATCAAAGTTGTAAAAAGGGAAAATAAGAATTTTGAAAAACAAAGCCAATGCCCCTTTACTGAAACTGTTATGCAATGCATACCTCATCAAAGGCAGCGTGAGGGTTAAAGTTGTAAGGGTGCAAACTAAAAATATATTCGCGAAGCAGTTGCGCTTCAATTTTAAACAGATTTTCTCAAGAGAAAGTGGTATCAGATAAGGCCAAATAATAAATCTTAACGTATAGCCAAAATCCGTCTAAGAGTAACCACTGTATAAAGATGGCTATTTTAGCTTTAGAAGAATTTAAAATGGTGCTGTCAGTGCGAAATATAATTAAAGTATCAGATTATCAGTTGGTACCGAAATACCAGGAACTAGGTTTATGTATACCCTCGGGGACTCAAACGGTCCACCAGCAGTGACAACGACCAAGTGGTTAAAATATTATGCTCAAGGCCATCGTTTCTGTAAATTAGACTTCATCAGTTGAGCTCCAATTTTAAATATTATAAACATAATACCAAAGTTATAATGCTCAAGACGATTGTTTCTGTCGATTAGACTTCATCAGTTGCGCTCCAATTTAAAATGTATATGTATTTTATAAAGAGAAAGTAGTATCATACAAGGTCAAATAATAAATCTAAAAGTATAGCCGAAATCCGTCTAAGAGTTACCACTGTAAAAGATGACTACCCTAGCTTTAGAAAACATTAGAATTTAAATGGTGTTATCAGTGCTAAAAATACTTAGTATAAGATTATCAGCTGGTACCGAAATACCAGGTACTATGTTTATGTATTCCCTCGGGGACTCAAACTGTCCACCAGCAGAGGCAACGACCTAGTGGTTATAAATATTATAAACATAATACCAAAGTTATAATGCTCAAGACGATTGTTTCTGTCAATTAGACTTCATCAGTTGAGACAGATTTTCTCAAGAGAAAGTGGTATCAGACAAGGCCAAATAATAAATCTACACGTATAGTCAATATCCGTCTAAGGGTAACCATTGTAAAAAGATGGCTACCCTAGCTTTAAAAGGATTTAAAATTTAAAATGGTACTATCAGTACGAAATATTACTTTAGTTTTGTCTGTAAACTTTTGGTCACACGTTGTGTCTATTGTCATGAGAATACAAATATAGAAAATTTGTGTTTATGCAATTATAATAGTTTAGGCTGAGATCTATATACATATACCCTATGCGTTCGTGTTCATGTTTATGTTTTGATTTTCTGTGTTGTTTTTTTGTTTTTTTTTTTTAACAGGTCTATTTTTCCGACACTTTTTTTAGCCCGTGTGGATCCAAGAATTCAAAAGTGGGTAACATATATTGAAACGCGGTGTACGACAATTACATCACTAGTAGCAACATAGGCGGTAATATTCTACCACGATTTAAGTTACTTTTTGGTTAGCCCGATTTTACAAAAAAGTAACCTAAAATCGCGGCAAATTTTCGGCCTAAATAGAGTTAAACACAAAATAAAACAAAACAAAAACGTTGGTCAACTTACACCCGAGAGGAGCATCCGCTAAAGGATCACTTTTTTATCCCAAACGAGGCATTGTCTAGCTTCTAATGGCCCGTGTTATCTCATCCCAATGAATAACATTGACAGTAAACTCATCAAGATGAGGTGGAATTCAGAGAACACACCCCATTTATCGGACTTGGGTGGTGTTCCTTGGGCATGCAACCGGGAATTTTTTATCGTTATACAAGCCTAAAGAGACCATTCTGTAATTTTGAGTTCTGAAAGCTCCGATATTACACCCCGACAATGACACCAATATTTCAGCGGACGTTTATAACCGTGGCTGAACTGCCCTCATGGTGATGAGTGTACTGTCAACGTCATTGACGTGAGCAATGCTGGGCGTGCCGTAACATTTTGAATTCTAAAAGCTGCGAGAGACGGCCTCCACACGCTAAAACTTTAACTCCGGCTATTTATCCTTTCTAAAACACCAAATCATTTAAAATTTTATTCGAAATTTCAACAGTTTCTTACTTGTTTTAACCTCAATTTATAAGCAACGGTTTTCTTTATTTCCAAACATTTGAGCAACTTTTTGATATACATGTAGCATAGGCGGATGCAGGATTTTAGGTTACAGGGGACGTGCTTTTGATCTTCACAGTGCCCTAGGATGCGGATCGGGGTGAGGGTTACAGAATTAACTAGACTGTTATAATACAAGCCTTGTTGAACATATTTTGTTTTACAAATTGTTTGATGAATTGTGAAGCAATAATTCATTTGAGATTATAGGGAAACGTAGTTATTTTTTTTCAACAAATAATTATGAAATATGGAAGCTTTGAATGATCCAATTGATTGGAAGCCCGATGGGATATTTTCTAGCTTCCAGACACAAAACCGTTTTCCCCAAGTCATTCACATTGTATTTTCTTTATTCTTTATTTAAAGTTTACTCTTGTCCGGAAACAAAATACGACCACTCTATTGGAAAACTTTTTAAGGTAGGTAACTCGTGAAGGCTTACATTTTAGAAAGATGCGGATCCGATTATGATAAGTTTATATATATATATATATATATATATGAGTCTACATCAGTTTCTACACCATGGGTCTACATATGGGTATTTTGATAATCGTAAACGTTTAAGATTATTGTCTCACTCATTGACAAGGATAGGATCAAAATCAGTTTATTTTAGCTGAACCTTATGTCTCTAGTTATAACATGAAGATATGTAAAATACGAGGCCATTCCAAGTTTTTTCTCTGTTGAGCGTCCGCTGACGGTTTGGGTTTGAGAAAACAGAAAAAACACAAACATCTAGGGAAAAAATCGGAAACATAGCCTCAGATGTAGAGTTAAACATAAATACCGTATTCGACCCATTAACCGCCCATATCCCTATAAGCACCTCTCCCTTTTTACGTACGATTGGGAATCTTTTCTAGATGGTTGACAATGAGATGTGGGCCTGAAAGTTTAATTGTAGTCCCAGAAACAGAAATATGTTGATTGGTGCACTCGGTAATAACTACAACAATTCACCACTGTGTCTTATAAAAAGCAACTGTTTTACGCAAATTTGAGTATTCATTGGTATTCATTAAGCGCCCACCCCTTTTTACTGGTCTTTGTAGCGCCCTACGCGCTTAATGGGTCGAATACGGTATGTACATTTATTTCATCAAGTAAAAACAATTATTTCATAGATTATTTATAACTATGTGACAGAGATGTGGTTTTATCATTTTAATTGTGTTTGTTGTTTTAATACATCCGGAAATATGTTAAATTGCATTTGTTCTCCTAAAAAATGTCTTGTTTTTCTTGTCGGTTGTTTTAATACATCCGGAAATATGTTAAATTGCATTTGTTCTCCTAAAAAATGTCTTGTTTTTCTTGTCGTTTTTTTTTTTCCTAAGAGATCGTTTTATATATATATATATATATATATATATATATATATATATATATATTTATATATATATATATATATATATATATATATATATATATATATATATATATATATATATTAGGGTGGATGCTAAACGTAAAAAAATAGGAATGCTACTCCAATATAAAACAATACAGATAATTAAAAAAAAACTTTATATTTCCACACAGGTTTTATATAGTCAGAACATTGCGTAAATGTATTGTAAAAAATTTGGGTTTTTTTTTTTAATTTATACCCCGTTTCAGATCTAAACGGGAGGAAATCCTCGAAAATAAGTAAAATTACACAAATAGTGTTTAGTAATATTGCAAATGATAGTAAATTAACAAAAATTGTAAAAAAAATACAAATTTCTGTCCCCATGCACCAGTGGTATATACATATATATATATTTATTTGTGCGCAATGTTAGTATGATGAGTAGTTGAGTCTTGTGTTCTTTCGTGCTTTCATGTTTGTAAAAATCAACATACAATGATACATCATGAAAGGAATGTCACAATCAAGCAAATGTACCAGCTAGCAAAGGTAATTCAATTAAGACTTCAAAGGCATCCATGAATGTAGATTTTTGTCATTAGATTATAGTACTTGTCCAGTATAAAACTTCTTCAATTTCTTCCACTGAAATTAAAATGCCTCATGTCTGATTTAGTTCTTCGCAATAAAATTTATATGTCTTGGTGCAATTATCTTTATTCAAATTACTATAACCACTACCACCACCACTACTACTACTTCTACTACTACTACTACTACTACTACTGTTGTTGCTGGTACAACCACCATTTCTTTGAATTAACTTCTTTTTCACTTTCATCACGGTGATTAAAATCATAATAATAATAATTGTAGTCATCGTCATCATCAACATCATCAGTAGCAACAGGAGCAGCAGCAGTAGCAGTAATAACAGAAACATCAAAATCAATATTCTGGTGTTGTTAAAACATATATAAAATTACTAGTATGTAAAAAATTTTTGACAAGATTTTTTATGTCATCAGATCATATCGGTGTTTGACAGTCCTTAATTTGTATGTTTATTTTGACTATATAACTTACCCTTGTGCATTAGTCACAAAATATTCATAAAGAAACAATAAATGCCAATTTTTCTTCTCTTTTTACATAAATAAATCATATAAACAAATCCATTGTTATCCGATAAAAAGACAGGACAGCAAACATTCAAATGAAAATATTTTCATCATAAGATAGTTTTTATTATCGCCTTTTTATAAATATGTCTCGATAACATAACTCGTCCATTTTATACAGTGTGACGTAAATTAGTGGATTTGTGGTTTCCTTGTGCTGCGTTATGGACAAAGCGAAAGTACAAAACACGTGGCTATGTTTCTTAATTCTGGGCCTTTAATTGGTCGATATCATAAAACCTGCGTGCGCAATACAGTATGCTCAATTATCGCAATGTGACGACCCGTTACACTCGGACCACGACACTGGCAATAGAAACATGTGTATCAATGTTTTCGTTTGTTTTTGGATGTGAACATATTTAAAGTGAAAATGTCGGATAATATTGTTGCCGACTGGCTTAAATCTATTGGATTAGAATGTTTTACTCAAGCTTTCTTAGATAATGGATACGACGAATTGGAAGTATGTAAGCAAATAGGTGAACCTGATTTGGATGCTATAGGGGTTTCGAATGGGATTCATCGGAAAAAGATCCTTCAAGCTGCTGTTAAATTGAAAGAAGAAGGTGGCACGTCTGTGTATTTTACTCTTGAGAGTCAGGAACCAGCCTCCACGGATTCTAATGTATCTGATAATATTTCTCCAAACGCGAGTGGGTTAAATATTGAGGAGTCTTCGCATAAGAATGAAAGGGAGCAAGAAGTACCCGGCTCGGTAGTATATCCCCCAACGCAACTCCGAATGATACTCCGGGACAAATTATCGTCTGATGGGATAGATTTACTGACCCCTCCATATACTAGACGGGTAAGTGAGATTTCTGAGAGAGAGAGAGAGAGAGTCATCACACATGATTATGACATTACACGTAAATATAATTCTTCTATTAAACTAATTACTTTGATAGTTTGATTTATAACAACGTGCCAATCCAATGGGTGCATTACTATTCACGTCCCCCAAGGGGCATACAGTTATATTGGTAACAAGCGTATCATTATCTTACTTTGGTGATGATTAGCAGATCAAATGACCTGGTCGTTATCAAAATCTTGTATACAGCTTGTATCTATTCAGATCGCACAGACGGGACATTTAATAGCTGCTTGCTTATATCAGGGTTCAACAAGTTTAATTTGGAAGAACACGTATCCCCCAGGTGTAAAACTGCATACAAAAAATTGCAAATGATTTATTTCATAAAACCCAATTTGAAGTAGTGTGTAGTCGTAAACATGATAGATGATGATTAATTTTTTATGACAAATCCAATGTATAAGTTTAAAAGTATTTTACCTGATGTCTTGCCTTCCAGTAAGTACAATTGTACATGAACATTGTTTAGTAGTGCTAAATATTTAAAATCAGAATGAACTGTCCTTAACCCATCCTATGACATCAAAACATTTACTTTTAAAAATAGAAAATTTCCAGGTAGTAAGTTTTCACTGTCTGTAGAAGTTATTGAGTAATTTTACAGGTATTTTGACACCATAATACTATTCTACAACAGGAAATTTAAATAATCACTGGGACTTCCATATCACATCAGTTATCTCTATATAACTATAACATGATTAATCAGTTGTTGGTAGATAGTGGTTAATTATTCCATTTTCTTTTCACCTATGTTTTCACCTGATAAATTGCCATACCTGATAAATTTGCCTCTGGGATTACTACATGTAAAGATAAAAAATTAAGAAGATATTATAAAAATGATATATTTGGTTTGAACAGTATTTTATTTCGAATTATATCAAAGTAATATTTTACAATGCATATAATCTAAGAATTGAGCAACAAGATTTGTAATCTTATAATTATGATATAAAGCTTGTTTCTTATGAACATCAATAGAGAATGTAACAACTGAATGTCGACATTGGGACCAAAGAAACATTTGTACAGTTTAAAAAAAAAATTAAGTGAATGAGAAATTACAATAGAATTAAATAAATTACAATGATAATAATATTCATGACACTGATTGACCAGGACTGAGTCAGTGAAAATAATATATTGAGTTGTTATATAATTATATTGGTACATTGTACCATTGATTATACATTGTAAATAACTGGAAGTTAACCCAACCCTCCAAAGGGCCAAAAGTAATAAAAAATATTGAAATCTTTCATTATCTGTCTTTTTCAAAACATTTTCTTTTTTAACTACATGGATTGATATACAATAGCAAAAAAGAAATATACATAGATATAAAAATTCTTAAATCCACATATATTTTTGTGAAATTTGCTTGGAAAATCCAGTTTTGCACCTTTTCACTTGAAAATGATTAACTCAACCTCACCATTTGTATATGAATGACACACTTCACCTGACCTTATTTTCACAAAATTTATACATGTAGGAATGTAAGATTTTTTATGCCTGGGTATAGCCCTTATTTGTTATTGTATATCAAGTACAAGTAGTAAAAGTAGAAATAATTGAAATAATTTTTTGGATAAACACAGCTAATGCCCCTTTAAAAATCATCTTCTCACGAACCAATGATAGATAACTTTCAAATTTGTATGAAAGATTTATTAGTCAATATCTATAAAAATGAAAACAATATCTATCTATAAATAAGCCACTAGGGACACCTTGAATAAAAGTATACATGTATGGTATGGTTTTTTACAAATGTCTTATTAACTCAAAATTGTTAGACTTTTTGTATGTACAAAGATATATATTTTATGAAGATGATGTTAGGACTTGCATTGTGTCAGTGGACCCTGAATGAAAGTGGGCTAGAGCTCATAGGGGCCCTAAAAGGGACTAAAAGATTGTACATCTAGTAAAAGACATGCATGAACTAATGATCATCCTGTTCTCACTGTAATAATGTTTTACTTAGGTGACAGAAAAGGAACATTGGAACATCTAATGAATCTGTGGTGGCTGTGGTCTCTGAATATGATATATACATGTACATTGTATAAATAATATGTATTTTATATGTACATTGCATATGTGTACCTGTACATGTATGATGGCTAGGCATACATGTATATATACAAATGTATATATATGTGTGTGTGTTTGTGTGTGTGTGTAATAAATTTACACATTGTGTACATGTATGTTTACATGTATGCTTGTGCATGACACTGTTACTTGAACATATACATTATTACTTAGTTTCACATGTACAGTGTAGATACATTTTATATATAATGATTAATGTACATATTAATGAAAACATAAATGAAATACTTTGCATGCATAAAGATGTAATTTTATACAGAATTACAATGTAGAATAGATTAATCATATTTGTACAACTGTATTATAGACTACTGAAAAATGGTAGATTACCTCTTTTATCAGTGATATATAAATTCTATATTGCTACTAGTATAGATTCAGGATCCTTTATTCTGTTTTACCAGAAAATGCAATGGTATTGAGAAGAAACAAATGTACAATATATGCAATGTTTGTAGTGTTCAAGTACAATGTAGATATTAATACAACTCAATGAAACTTATTGTTATTATACATGTAATGGCATACAGGGAAAAAAAACTATTAAAAATTAATATGAATCTGTCGTGCATGATATCTTTATTGAATGCTTTGTAAATATGGGTCATTTATATACATGTACTCATAATTGTAGGCTTTTATATACCATATTTCCCAAGTCACTGTTCCTGTTTACATTTCTGTGTAAACCAATCTATCAACAATGGATTAGAAAGTACTAAATACTAGAGTAATTGAAACAGAAGTGTCAGGATAAATGATTTTCTTTTTTTCTGAGGCTCATAAGTGGGTATAAACTTCTCTCCTCAAGTTGTCATTAAATACATTGTGGCGACATTCTGTCTGTTTTTGTTAAGAAACTGTTTAATAAAGTAAATATTCATATATACATGTATAGATATATCACGCCATGGTTTCCTCTAATTTATCAGTTCAAGGAGTAAGAGGCCAAAGTTAGAGATATCAAGTTTTCTGTTCATATGCAACTGCATGTATCAATATAGATATATTTGTTGTGTAGATGTCTGAAGAATCAGGGATGTAAATTTCACATGACATGTTGTAAAGTTAAGACTTCCCCTTCATGTTTAGAAGTGTTGTAATATATACTCCATGTAAACAAGAGAAGGGTGACTATATTGACTTTACATAATAAGTCAGTTAAAGGGGTGATAAATTCCTCATGATCTGGATTGGTATATACTTGCATACATTTGTATCTGAAAGTGTTGTTCAGCTAGATAAAGATATTTAATGAACAAGCTGACAGTATAAATATTTGATTTGGGATACATATATATTTACAAGCTTTACAGATTTATTGGGGTTTATAAACATACACTTCTGGCTTCCCTTTGAGTGTGCATGTATACATGTACAACACATAGTAAACAGACATACATGTAGTGTGTGTGTGTGTGTGTGAGAGAGAGAGAGAGAGAGAGAGAGAGAGACAAAGAGAGAGACAGATTGATATCAACATGCTGGTCCTGTAAAAGGTCCCATTAATTCCCAATGCAAATTCTGCAATATTTTCCCCAATTTTGTTCACCTTGTGCATGTTCATGTAGCTCAAGGTCTCACCTTTGGTATACAGATAAAGGAAAAATTTACAACTTAAACTACCACCTAATTAAAACCCCCATTTATTCAGATGAAATCCATGTTGTCAGTTTTAAAAATAAAAAAGTTAAATGAATTAACGGTACAAGTTTTATCAGTAAAATGGCCATAATTACTTTTTATTTTACCAAATCTAGCCCATTGCAGTGTAAAATTCCTGATTGAAAGGTACAGGACCCTGTCCCAAAAAAGGTCTGTTAGCCCTGGGAGTTGGGGTGGGGTCATGTATAGAAAAAATTCCAATACATTAAGGCACTGATAATACAATTTCAGCAAATCTTGGAAAATAGATGTGGGAAATGGGAAAATGGCATGAGACTATTAAATATGATAAATATAAGTTATTTGAGTATAAGTATTTGCATATACATGTACAATGAACATGTACATGTAGGTAACAAAATTCATTGTTAAATGTACAGGTATCACCAATGACCGCATATGTAACTTTTTTCAGAGTACATGTATTAGGTTATACATGTACATGTAGGTCAAAAGATCAAATGTCAGATGTCTAGGTAATTTTAAATCTTATTTTATGAAAATTTGTAAGGAAATCCTTCAGTTCATGTACCTTGATACATCTTAAGCCTGGTATAATACATAAATGTCCCACACAGATATATATATATATATATATATATATATATATATATATATA
Source organism: Atrina japonica (assembly GCA_030159075.1). Classification (NCBI taxonomy): domain Eukaryota; kingdom Metazoa; phylum Mollusca; class Bivalvia; order Pterioida; family Pinnidae; genus Atrina; species Atrina japonica. The sequence continues at coordinate 1,068,030 of BROG01000179.1, forward strand.
AATATATATATATATATATATATATATATATATATATATATATATATATATATATATATTTATGTATGTTGTCATGTTGCAATTAAATGTATGTGATGTAGATACATTATGTAGACTTTGTTAATGTATTCATTCATTATTTGTGTCATAGTTTGGGAGTTACTTTTGTGACCAAATATTTGTATATTATTAAGTATCATTTACATATGTTTCTATGATATATTTACAATGTGTATCTTGAGGCACCTAAAGGGTACAAATAGCATCAATATTGGTACATGCACTATGTGCATGTATCAATGGCTCTCATGTTTCTTCAGCTAAAATCAGGAATATCACAGATTTATTAACATACATTGCAGAATTATTTAAAAATAACCTCTCAACATTTGCTGTGGTTAACAAAAAAAAAAAAAGATATGTAGAAGATTTTAAAATAAATTATTATATTTAACACCAATCAGGAAAATGGTATTTAAACATTCAGATGGAAAATACAGATTCTAGATCTGTTTCTTTAATATTTTTCATTTTTTTTTACATTTCATTGCAAATTACATAATAAATAAGCATTTCTGCCTTATTTCTACATTTATTACTTGAACTTGGTGTTAAAAACAAATAATATCTACATGTACATGTACACAGGCATAAAATATATTATCCTATATATTTTGTGAAAATAAATACTGGTCCAGTGTGATATTCATATACCAGTACAAATTTCAGTGTTCTTCCTCCATTTTCATTTTCATGTCTACTCTTGATCTACTTTATGTACTTTCTCAATTTATTTGGTATATAATTATTTATTTATATGTATTGCACATGTATATATGTGTGTATATGTGCATGTTCACAACATTGTATATTATACTCTATGTTTATGCTGATGAGCCGTAAGGCTTAAGGCAGTTAAATGATTAAACTGAAACTGAATAAACAAATAGTAAGGATTAGGTAACGAATTGCAATTGAAAAAGTGTCAAACCTGAGTTTCTCAAGTAATTTTCACTTTTGATATAGGAATTTCAGAATTTTTTTGCCTGCGTATATCTCTTCTTTTGTTATTGTATATCAATCAACATGTAAGTAGTTAAAGAAGGAAACAGTTTTTGTTTTTGAAAAAAAAACCTTTTAAATAATATTGGTACATAAATATACATTGTATGTTCAAATTTAAAGCATTGTAAACAATAAAAATAAGGTACTTAATATAACCTGTTCAATGTCTAACACTGTTAAAACACGTGTATCATTACATTGGAGTTGGACCACTTCATATAGACATTATATACATGATTCATGTAAATTCAGTCATCCTGTAGTTTGTTAATAGTAAAGACACACGATAAACTCAAAGCTTTACCATGTAGACTAGGTCACTTGTTATTTTTGGCATCAAGAGATATAAATAATCATTGTTTACAGATAAACTTAATAAAAAGAAGAGATATCTGTTTCGTTCAAAAATAAGAAATGTCTTTAGAATTTAAAAAATTTCTTTGGGGTAAAGTAAATATTTTTTCATTTTTGTTGTACTGGCAGGATTCACTTTGTTAAACCTTGGTAGCAGTCTTTCTTTTGTACCAGTACTTGTAAAACTTTCTCCATTGTGTGTTCGTTCTTGCATGAAGTATGAATGGGACAGCTGCTGTCTCATATGACTTCAGTCTTGAAGAATCTCTTATGAAATTGACAAAATTAATATATCCACATTCATGTTGAAAGAATTTATTTGTAACTTTTAATCTGTTTTTGGTATTTTTAGGCAGTAAGTCAATAATTTAATAAAGAGCAAATAACACTCCGTTTCATCACAATTTTAATCGTGAATGCTAATTCAAAGAATAGGTGCACTCATGAATGTAACTTTTGTTAAGTTTCTGAAAGGAAATTAAAAAATAAATTTATAAAGCACTTTACATTCAGTAAAAGATCCATTTTTAGAGAGGATCTATTGATTCAATACAGAAGTTAATACCAGATTTTACTCGGGGAATAAAATTTCTTTTCATGTACATGTACATGTATATATATATCACATTATTCTTCTAGTCATGACTATCAGACAAAATTTGATAGCCATATTTATATATATATATGTTTACATCTAAAAATTGATATTCTAGAATTACATGTATATTGGGTGCTGTCTTGAAAGACAACTCATCACAGACCACCTGTCTTTTAAGACCACATTTTGAAAACCACTTGCTTAAATAATCCTTTGAATAAAAACTATTTAGAGAGACCACCTGTCTTGAGAGACCACATTTCAGTGGCAGATGGGGTGGTCTCTTAAGACAGGTACCACTATACTGCATTATACACAGGATTTATCAGTCATTCAGGTTTATTCTATCTCTCAGATCATATCCGTTATAATGTGGGGTCATAGCTGAAGTATTTATGTTGAATCAGTGCATGAATGTGAAATTTTAAAAGTAATTCAGGTTGTGTGGTTATCAGTGTAGGTTAGCCACCGCAATTCAGGAAATTTAAAGAATTTGTACTCGGTGAGAAAGGCAATACTTGTACCTAGCTTTGTCATTTGTTTGTACTGGCATAATATTACTGTGTACAATGTATACATGTACTTGTGGTTAAAAGTTGATATATAGTGATATAATGTATATATGAGAGACCACTTTTATGAAAACCACCTGTATTTTGAGACCACAAAATTCAATGACAAATAATGTGACTAGTGGTCTCTCAAGACAGGTTACACTGTAGATTTTATGGTGTACTATGTAGGTACATGTAGTATGGATATATATTGTCTCTCCAGACAGGTTACACTGTAGATTTTATGGTGTACTATGTAGGTACATGTAGTATGGATATATATTGTCTCTCCAGACAGGTTACACTGTAGATTTTATGGTGTACTATGTAGGTACATGTAGTATGGATATATATTGATATTGTTGTCATTTTCATACACTGTACATTAAATGTGGGATGTCAATTTTAGTCAAATGACTATCTGCTGAAAAAAATACATGTTGGGCTTGTCTAGTTTTGTATTGTTGATTTTATTGAAAACAAATTTCTTGTTATACAACATACAATTTTATTTATCATACATGTGTATATATATGTATATATGTCACTTGGACATACACATGTACATAATGTAGCATGGCACATGTGTATGTACAGTGAAACCTGTATATAGGGGCCACCCAAGGGACCAGAAAATATTGACCTTTATGTACAGGTGACCCTTATACACAGGTTCAATGTAGTTGAGTTATGCAGTCAAGGGACTTGAAAAAACTGGACTTTATGAACAGGAAGTCCTTATATGTAGAGGTGGTCGCTATAGCAGATTTGACTGTATATGCAGTATTTCCCAGCTGTTTCTAAGAATTGCAACACATTCTACAAGAACATACATTGTACATCGGCATACATATACATGCATGTAAAAAATATAAACTAGAAATATAAATGGAGAATTATATATGTATATGTACATGTATTAATACAGTTATTTGAGAGAATTCCATTTGCACTCCATACTCAAATATTTCCCAGAACATGTAACTTTTGAATTATAAATGTACATGTAATACAATTATTTGAGAGACTTCCATTAATATTACCCAAAACATTAAAAATGCTTTAAAATGCATTAGTAAAGTTCCGGATATATTTCCTTGATATAATTCAAAAAAAAAATCCCATTCAGAGTTATACTCTCTAATGTTTTCTGCATTTTATAATATTTTGGGTAATATTTCAATAGGGGGTGGAAAAGGATATCATGTTGAATTTTCAAACTTGTCCCTTGTAAAACTGGAGCAGAACTTACATATATGTAGATTGATAAGGATAGAACAAGTTTCACCTCTCCGTTTATTTATCTACCAATATTGTTATACATTCAAGTGTCCAGTTGCCACTTATTTGTTTATAAACTTGCTGATGAGAGGGAAGTTTTGATGCCAAGAGATCAGAAATGTTTGCTGTAAAAAGATATCAACATGGATATTTGTTTACTGTACAATATAATTGCCATTTAAAACACATTGCCTCTAATTTATGTTCTATATGACTGTGAATCAAGGCATTTAGGACAACACCTGTCATTACTCCACTGCCAGTCTTTATTCATCACTACCTCAGCTGACACCACAAAGGTGATTTATTTTGTTTATAATACCCCATGTGTGTTACACTGCATTTATAAATGTATATTTGAAATTTTTTGGTCAATTTGAGGTGCTAAAAAGGATAATATTATACTTTTAATATTAAATTGTATTTGCCAAATGTTGGTATACAGTATACATATATATATATATATATATATATATATATATATATATATATATATATATATATATATATATATATATATATATATATATACATATAATGTATGTATAGATATATGTATTGTACATGTGTGCACATGAATACACATACATTATATTTGCATACAGCTAAAGAGGACCCCTTTACCAGGCCTTATCATGTAAAATATTTATAGACCCTATACCAATGGGGTTTATAATGTCATTCATATAAAGACGAGATTTCCTAAACAAAAATGATGAGTAAATAAACAAAAATCTAATATTTTCTAGTCAGCTGAATGTTCTTGTCTGAAGATGAAGATGATGGGGGATATAAGAAACTGATATTGGTGTATGTTTGATACATGTACGTATATCATAGATACCAAAGTGTCAAGTTGTCCCCCAAAATATTATACAAATATGATGAATATTTGACTCAGACCTTTGAAAATGGGATCAGGTGACATGGGGTGGAGGGGAGAGTTAAGCATACCCCCAAGTCTGCTTACCAGTCACAAGACATGGGGAGTTAAACATCCCTCGGCCTGCAGACCAGTCGCATGATATGGGAGAGTTAAAGCATTTCCCGTCAACCAGTCACATCTGCTGTAAATCCAAGGTCAAATTTAGATCTACATGTAAGTAAAACTCCTGGCTGACACAATTGGTACATTGCAATTGTATAATCTAGATGGTTTGGCAACCACCATTTCATAAACAAACGTGTGTGACAACATTATGAAAATGATACAGAAACATATGCAGTGGCTTATACAATCAACTCTTGTTACATGTATAACGGCACTTGATATAACAGCAGAGCCAGTCTGGCTCAGTCAGTAGCGCGCTCCATTCTTGATCGTGTGGTCATGAGTTCGAGTTGTTTCCTGTCCTGTGAATGAGACAGTAAAAAACGAGGTCACAGTAGGTGTCGGCACCTTAAAGAACCCTCACTGTTCAATGGCCGTAAGTGCCGAGCTTAGACCAAAATTGGAAGCCCTTCACCAGCATTTGGTGACGTCTCCATATGAGTGAAAGATTCTTGAATGGGATGTTAAACAACAACAAACAAACAAAAATATAACAGCATTTTTGGTTCATGGCAGAAATTTCACGGGAAGCGAATTTACATCCATGTTAATTTGTTTGATATAACAGCATATTTGTTTTCCGGCACAGGCACAGGGAACAAATATGTATTTTACATCTAGAATTGACTTGTTTTAATGGCAAAACATCAAAAATGAAAAACTGTTGCCATAATTTATTAAATCAGTAGAATGAAAATAAAAATAAAAACAGTTTTATTTGTTGTAATCATTTAATTTCATTTATGCAATCATATTGAATTGAAGTTAAACATTTAATAGGGGTTTAACAACAAAGGATGTTCATGCAATCTTATTTTGATGCCAAACCTAGAAATTTGATATACCATAATAACATCACAACCTGGCTGTTATAACAAGAGTTGATTGTACATGTATAAGGGGAGTTGGATTTTCTATTAGCTTTCTTGAGGCACCAAATACATGTACAAATGTACGTGTATAATTACTGACCTCAAGGTCTACTCCTGTCGTGCTCTGAATTATGATATATGTATACATATAAATCTAAACATAATATTTGTAGAATAATTAAAATAAATGCTTGATGTGTAAATTGTTAACCAGAGTCAGGAGTTTTGTTGGTAGTGGGTATCTTTATAAAATGCCCCCCAGATTTGTGATAAGAGACCTACAGCACCATCAAACATTATACAGTGCGTGTTCAAAGTGATTTGTTTATATTAAAATTTCCTTTGAGTCTGTCAATTTCTGTCTTTGATTTTGAAGCATGTAAGTAAATTTGCTGATGACTTGGATTTATCATGGTTATATTTATGTATTGTATAAGTTCTATTTTAATATAAATGTTACTTGTACAAATGTATACAATTATTTCCATTGCTAGATTTTGACACATATCTTGCTCTTTAGAACAATTTAAAATGTGAAAATTTCTATTTTCTTGTAAGGTTTTTGAAAAATTTATTGTCAAGTTTTTCAGAGGTTGAAGAAAAAATTGTTTGCACCTATTTGTATCCCGCACTGATTATTCACAAGTCAGTCAATGCTTAGTGTTGACACCCAAATATTTTATGTTTTATTTCAACCAGGATAAAAAGTATTATTTAAACTAGCAGGTCAATAACAGACAGCATTTTTAAAAGAAAAATATGTGTGGGGATTGATTTAATTGCCAGCATTTAAATTCCTGTTTGTATGTTCGTCCTTCAAATTCAATTACTGCTGTAATTTTGAGATTGACATTTTTTTTTTTCAAAACATGAAAGTCAAAAGCCATCATTGTACACAAAGATAAGAAGGATGTTCTAGTGAACAATTTTCAGTTTTCCTTTGTTAACAATTTTTACACAGATAGTAGACAAGATATTGAAGATATCATTGACATATATAACCATGGAACATTTAACGTATTGTGTCATATTTCACTTGTTATTTTCACTTTATTATTATTCACCTACAGAGCTCTCTTACTTTTTCTTTCATAAATGATGTACATGTAAACTAACACACTCATAAAGCATACCTTTAACCCATCTATCCCTGGACTGTCCTGAAAGTCAATGACACAGACTAGTCCAAAATGCAAATGTGTCTTTAGGGGTGTATGAGTATAAATTTTGTATCTGTACAGGACTTTTTAAAATTACATGTAATATTTCAGAGTTATGATTTTTCATCTTGAACCAAAATCATATTTAGATTAATGTATTTATGAATGGTATTATGACTAAAAATCTTGTGGATTAATCTTACTAGTTTTAGGTACTCAATACATGTACATGTATATTTGAAATTTAAATGGAAATGTCATACTTTGTCTTTGCATCATGAAAGTGATATGAAAAGAAATAAAGTCATGTTTATCCAGACAAATTTTAGTAATCACCTCGTCTTAAATTGATTATTTTGTTAGCCAGAATATTCTTATATACAGCTGTTTTGAATGCCAAGATCAGTTTGGCTGTAAATGAAATATTTTTAAATCTTTGAAGAAAACAAGTTGTTATATGTTTGTGACTCTCTCTCTCTCTCTCTCTCTCTCTCTCTCTCTCTCTCTCTCTCTCTCTCTCTCTCTCTCTCTCTCTCTCTCTCTCTCTCTCTCTCTCTCTCTCTCTCTCTCTCTCTCTCTCTGTGTGACTGGTATATGTGTATATATGTGTGTATGGGTGTTAAGTTACAATTGTAGTCTGGGAAATTAAGAATATTTTCATTTGAAAGGGAACAGTGCTGATATCTGTATGTGGTTAAACTTTATCTGTTAGATGTTAAGAATGCTAATATTTATGCTGATAGTTTCTATTTCATTTGAAACAGAATATCTCTTAAGTACAAAATGTATTTCTCATAGCTGTTTGTAATTCTAAAGCCACCCAGGGTATAGACATAGTAGGTGTACTTGTTTACTTCAAGGACTTACATGTGAATTGAATTTTTATTACACAACCACTTGTGGTGCTTGAAAATCTTCCTTCAAGATATTTATCACATTAAAAGTAAAAAAAAACTTGTAAATATAGGTCATATGGATTTTTCATCATAGGTTAAAGTTTGTGACTCATTTCAGAATTTATTTACATAAAAAATCTTCAGAATGACATATGTAATGTACATGGTCATGTGGAATACTATTTTCCAGTTATTTCAACCTCAGTCAGTGTTATCAAGACTTGAACATAAACCATCAATTTTAGGTCATATACTGATATAAGGCACCCCTGTGTAAAGAGCACCTGTTTCTAGAAGCTTTTAGATACAATGTACATATATGTTGAGTCACATAGCATCTTTATACTTATCGCCCAAGCTGGTTAAAATATGAAAAGCATTTGTATATGCATCATGGTAAAGAAACCTTATTGTCCTGGGTCCAAAGCATAATTGTATATTTGGGGAACTTAACATGCATCAGTTGGAACACAAAGAGAAAAACTCTGGATAAGAATATAAAAACAACAACCAACCGAGTAGTATTGCTTCTTTTAAGTCTGAATTAACAAAATCTCTATATTCTATAATATTAACTATATAAATATATAATTGACAGTTTATTGATAGAAATGAAAATTTAACCGAGACTCTCATTTACTAGTTTTTTGTTTGTTTTTTTTCTCTCTTTTTTATTAAAAAAGCTAAACAGTTTCATGGAAATTAGAAAGTTTGTTGTTACATAAGGTAAATCCATGACTGCATTTTAGATATATAACTGTTACTTAACACTTACAAAATACAAGAATATTTAAGTCCAGTGTATGATGTACATTTTACTACAACTTGTGATTGGTTGACTGTTAAATACATTGTATTGTGATTGGTCATAAATCTTACCTAGATACTGAATAATTCTATAATGAAATATTAATGTGTTTTAAAGGAGAAGAAAATTTATGTATTGGCACTTGTTTGACTGCAGGGATCTCCAGTTTTGGAACCAGCATTGATGGCAGCTTCACGGGGTGTTTCTTCAGTATCCAGTCTTTTATTAATTTTTTTTCCAGTGAGAAACAAAGCAATCATTTTTCATTTCCCCTTTTGTTCCTGTTTGCAGTTTGTAGTTAGACAATCATTTTTCCATTTATGATTAGCTCACCTGAGCAGCAACATACCCTCTTTACTGACCTTTGTTTCTCTTGTTTTGGCATTTAAAAGACATTCATTATCTTTCAATACCTTGAACATCTTGTACAGAATGGTCTGGCATATTATTTTTTTATCCATCAGAGGGTCTTGCCTCTCTCCAAGGGGAGATAATTAAGAAAAAATGATGGATAATGTTTGGGTGTGTCTTTTATGTAATGTGAATTCAAATGACCATGTTTAATCTGATGCACCTTGACAGAGGATCAAAAAAAGGTTTTAAACTTCTGAAGTTGGATCCAATAAATGCTCGGTATCCTTTTTTTATATTGAAACCCCTTACAATCATTATGCATATTTTGTCATTTTGTGGCTCGTTAAAGGTAGAAGGTAGCAGTAGAAGAGAGAGATTACATGTACATGTAAATGGAAATAAAAAGTTCCTGCAACAAATCACCATACTCTTTGTTAATCAAGATTTGTGTACCAAATTCCTTTCCACTTGCACAAACCACTGACATTAAATGGATACAATTATGATTATAAATTTCAGATTATACATGTACATGTATACATCATTATTTGTTCACTGTAGCTGAAAATGTTCCATCCTTGAATGCACTGACTGGCAAGCACCTGTTAAATATGGCTGTTGGGAATTAGTGTGCCTGTGATATTGGAAATAAAATTCCACTTGTACATTGTACATGTATTTGTAGGTAATGATATCTTACCGGTCTACAATGTCGCTTACAAGCTCCAGGCTTTCCCATCTTATCTGATCACGCAGGCTAGGCTCTCTAGTACATGATGACTATGAAACACTTGTAAGTTCTTTGAAAAGTAGATTAAATGCTTAGGATTTGAATCAAAATTTTGTTTATATTATAACTAGAATTCAGGTGTCTGTTTAATGATAATTGCCTGTAACTGTTATGATAAACTGTCGTTTTGAGATATAAACAATAAAGAAAGGGTCCCCGCCAGTGCAACATGTGGTTTGGGCAAAAATAGGAACATTCTTATCATCTTGTATATCAGCAGTGTTGATAAATCACAAATGTTTGATTTGAGATGTATACAGTTTATAAACCAGAAAGTGTACAGTTTCTTATGTATCATAGCTTTTTGATTAGGTTAGAAAGTTTGAATCAAATTACATTATGTTTTACACCTACCTGCATGTACATTGTGTACAATTTACATGTAATAACTTTCTTTGCTTCTCTTCATTTATTTAAGGATTATTTTTCATTATTTGAAAAACATGGAATATTCATGCAATGACTCATGGAAAAAAATTCAATGTGCAGCATAGATTTTTTCCATGAGCAATGCATGTATATTCCATGTTTTTCAAAAAATGAAAAACAATGCTTACATTTTTATGTACCGATATTACCATTTTTTGTGAATCTGTAGTTAGCTGGATGCAAAATTGACTTTTTGGGAGGAGGTTTTCATATGATGTAACAGCTGAACAGCTGTATGTCAAGCATTGAATATAAATGCAACCAGTCTGTATCCTTACAATGAAGGAAATAACAGTTGGTGTGTAAATATCTATCTTTATCATTAACACAAAAAAACCATCCTTTTTTGTTGTAGCCCAAGATATTTTTTTGCAAAAGTGACCTTGTTTTAGACTCCGTGTTCTGGTTGAGAAGAATAAAGGGCCTCTGTGGCCAGGTTGTAAGAGCATCACGGTTTGAACCATGAAGTCTCTCACTTCTGGTCAGTGCAGTTCAAGCCCTACTGGAACCTAAGCCAATTTTTGTGAGAAAGTTTGCCGGTTTATTTCGGAAGACCGGTGATCTTTTCCTGGGTACATTGTAACTGGGTTCTCTCCTCCACCATTAAAAACTGGCCACCACCAAAAACTGAAAAATGGTTGAGTGTAGCGTAAAACACTTTTCAAATTAAAATGACTTTTACTAACCCAACAAAAATTATTATGTACATGTACATGTAAGATAAACAATATTCATTATTAAAATGTATAACGGTAAATTGATGTTTTGGGTGCACATGTACCCACACATTTGTTTTTGTATATATAGTGAGGTCTCATAAAATCCCTCCACACACTGTTACAATTGTATGGTCATCACATTCATTGACTGTGTAATAATATTAGGTACCTTTGTAAGAGATTTTCTATCCTATTGTAGAGGCAGATGTAAGGTACTATTCCCAATGGAAACAAATGCTCTTTCCCCCACTTTGCAGTTGAAATTTCCCATTGGAGTCAAATGATGATGAATTTGAAGAGTTTCTTCTATATTTATGTATCTTTAGATTTCCCTATTTCAATAAAATGTTAATACATGTATTCCCAATTCAAAAGGTATTGGCCCCAGTCCCAAAAGAATGTGGAAAATCCTTGTTTGTACTTTGGTTCGGGGTTACAAATGTAATTCACATTTATTCTGGTACATTTGTACCTTTAATACAAGTAAATGTTTCATTTATCTGTAGTATGAAAAAGTCATTCATACTTTGGTAAATGAAGTGTGAGTCTCATTTTACAAAAAACATTCAAATTTACATCTGTCAGTATAAATCATATGTTTGTAGCTGTGTACCGGGTAAACATCACTTTACAAACCTTTTTAGGATAACCTAGTAATCACAAAAGTGTGAAGTTATTGGACAGAAAAATACTGATTGGTCGTTGAAGCATGAATGAGGATATCATTTTGATATTTTCCCATTAATTTATTAAGTTTGGTATTTTTTAAATCACAATATTTTGTAATTGACAGAACAAAATACAATATAACTATGGAGTGACATTGATGCCGGCCTCGGATATTTTAATATGTGAGTTAACAAGCAATATAACACACAATGATATTGATTAATAATATGAAAAGAGAGATATCGCTAGTTGAAATCACATGTAATTTTACACAAATATTCTCAGATTTCAAACTTTCCATTAAATATTGATAAAAAAGTCTGTATGAATGCAGAGAAAGCAGGAAACTAGTCAAAAATGGGAAAAATATTATCAAGGAATTGTTTATATTCAGGATGAGGTAATTATTTTGAATCATTTTCGCTACATGTATGGAGTTGATTTTGCCAATAAAGATTCAAATATTTGTGTGTTTCTCTTAAAGCTTGCTGCTGTACATGTATTTTATTTTTCTGGAGTGGAAGGAGAAAAACTTGGAATAGAAAATTTTAATGAGCTAGACTCGTAAACATACTGGTATGCATATTCTTTTTATGCATATTTCAATCTGTGGAAACTGTACATTATGTATACATGCATGTACATGTACAATGCACATGTGCAATACTACATAATGTAGCATTCATTTAGTTGCATAAGATATTGACATTGGGGGGTGGAGGTATTTTTGAACTAATGTTTGATTTAAATTAGATTGACAACAAAATAGTAGACAAAGCCAAATTAATTCTTGCAATTTATTGATGATAAATAGAAATTTTGGATAAATGTTAATAGGGAACATTTGTATTGTTTACAACTACCAGGTGTATCTAATTACTGGACATGTCATCTAATTAGTGGATGCTGTGATAGATGGTGAGCAGTTTTAATCTGAAGGTGATGATTCTACCCTGATTTGGTCATATATATATCTAGTTTTTTTTTATCCTGATAATGGACAACGATCTCTGTTGGCTGGAATTGGAATAAATTGTTTCTATTTCTAGAAAAAACGTAATTTGTTTCCTTCAAAATTCCATATTTACCAGGCCTTTTTACAAAGTGTCCACATGATCAAAAGTCGTCCCCATTCCCTGGTATGCAAGATACCGTACATGTATTTATTCCCAAATTGATGAAAAAATTCCCAATTTGGTGTTGGGGCCATGACTGAAATGAAAAATAAATTAATGTAAGGGGAAATGTGTTTTAAAAAAGATTCCATTACATTTAGATTTAGATTTCCATGCATGCAAACCATTTTTTCCAATTTGACACAAATTCATTTTCATTTTAGAATTCCCAACTCTGTTGCCAATGGCATTTTCCAAAAATTGTCAGAAAAAAGCCTGTTTACAATTTTCTAGATTTTTTGAGGGGTGTATAATTAATTATATATCTATATACTAATACATTGTACATGTACTATAGTTACATATGTATTCATTAGAGCACTATCAAACAAATTACTCTGGTAATACATGTATATTTCATTACTCTTACTACAGTGATGTAAGAGGGACTCAATTTAAGGAACTACAAAAGAGGAGGTTCCAATATTTTGATTCCAAATTCACACCAACACAACAAAAGGTGGGGGCTTGTTGAAGCTTTAAGCTTAAGGCTTGATCTGACCAGACCAGCCAGTTGTCAAAAAGAACATATGTGAATAGTAAAATGACCAACATTTTGTTTAAAAGAATTTCAAATCTATACCAAGGTCAGTGTAACTTTGATAACAATTTTAAAACTGCCTTTCAGTGGCAGGGTATGTTTTCTTATTGGTCTTTTACATACATGAACATGTATTTCTCTATCTTGTGTGATGTTCACAGCATAGTTACTCACACTACAGGCAGACATCGCATTTGATGGACATCACTACTTCTGTTTCATTGACAATATTAAATCATGTTACTTTAAAGCTGAAAGATCGAAACAAAAGTTCCTTGGTCCGGTTTCGGTAACTGTCAAATATGCATGTATAGGTATCCTGATGTCTTAAACAGGTGTGAGATAAATTGGGGGAAATGTTAAGTGCCAAACATTTGAAGTGACGTAGTAGCACTGATGCAGAAGAAAGAAATTATCATTTATACCTCATTCATTGTACTGAACCGATTTGCATTGTTTGTCAAACAAGATGTCTGCTTTTCTCATTTCATTTTCTTGTATACTAGCAATCTTTGGCAGGAACCTCTGCATTTCTTTTCAGATAAACTTTCTCTATGGATCAGTGAAACTGATATATCACATAAAGATGTTCAATCCTGCAAAACACAGTATACTGCTGTCGAAATGCCATTTAAAATAGATGATGAAATACACATTAAAAGTGTCAGGTTATAAGAGATGCTGGTTTAATGTGGGCATACAGAAATTTTGCAATTCACATTTTTAGATTACTGTCAAAAAAGAAGATCTACAGATATACTTAGTCTGTCTCACTGTACTGAAGTGAATTAAAAGTCTCAATTTCCTTGTATCGTCTCACCTGACGATCACGCAAACATACGAATTACATAAAAACATTTGTGACAATTACATGTATATCAACAAAATAAACGTTTGTATTTAGAATATTTAGTGGTTATTGTGGTTTTTTTTTCTCTAGGTTAATGTATAAGTGTGGATTTCAGCTGATTTATTTCATCGCAAATGTTCTTGACATATAACACATATTTAAGGCTAATTAGAAAACAGAGTTTTGATTTGGGTCTGGTCAGTAATGTAGTGTCAGTTCATTTACATGTACAATGTACTGACTGGTACATGTAGAATTTGGGTATTTTCTGGTACACAAACCAGACCTCCATGTATGTACTAGTAGAACTTGAGGGGTATTTACCAGTAAATGTACATACCATATGTACTAGTAGAACTTGAGGGATATTTGCTAGTATACACCATATGTACTTGTACATGTAGAACTTGAGGGATATTTACCAGTACACAACATATGTACTAGTAGAACTTGAGGGGTATTTACCAGTACACACCATATGTACTAATAGAACTTGAGGGGTATTTACCAGTACACACCATATGTACTAGTAGAACTTGAGGGGTATTTACCAGTACACACCATATGTACTAATAGAACTTGAGGGGTATTTACCAGTACATACCATATGTACTAATAGAACTTGAGGGGTATTTACCAGTACACAACATATGTACTAATAGAACTTGAGGGGTATTTACCAGTACATACCATATGTACTAGTACATGTAGAACTTGCAGGGTATTTACCAGTACACACCATATGTACTAGTAGAACTTGAGGGGTATTTACCAGTATACACCGTATGTACTAGTAGAACTTGAGGGATATTTACCAGTACACATCGTATGTACTAGTAGAACTTGAGGGGTATTTACCAGTACACATCGTATGTACTAGTAGAACTTGAGGGGTATTTACCAGTACACACCATATGTACTAGTAGAACTTGAGGGGTATTTACCAGTACACACCATATGTACTAGTAGAACTTGAGGGATATTTACCAGTACACACCGTATGTACTAGTAGAACTTGAGGGATATTTGTACACATCGTATGTACTAGTAGAACTTGAGGGATATTTACCAGTACACACTGTATGTACTAGTAGAACTTGAGGGATATTTACCAGTACACATCGTATGTACTAGTAGAACTTGAGGGATATTTACCAGTACACAACATATGTACTAATAGAACTTGAGGGGTATTTACCAGTACACACCATATGTACTAGTACATGTAGAACTTGAGGGGTATTTACCAGTATACACCGTATGTACTAGTAGAACTTGAGGGGTATTTACCAGTATACACCGTATGTACTAGTAGAACTTGAGGGGTATTTACCAGTACACATCGTATGTACTAGTAGAACTTGAGGGGTATTTACCAGTACACACCATATGTACTAGTAGAACTTGAGGGGTATTTACCAGTACACACCATATGTACTAGTAGAACTTGAGGGATATTTACCAGTACACACCATATGTACTAGTAGAACTTGAGGGATATTTACCAGTACACATCGTATGTACTAGTAGAACTTGAGGGATATTTACCAGTACACACTGTATGTACTAGTAGAACTTGAGGGATATTTACCAGTACACATCGTATGTACTAGTAGAACTTGAGGGATATTTACCAGTACACAACATATGTACTAGTAGAACTTGAGGGATATTTACCAGTACACATCGTATGTGCTAGTAGAACTTGAGGGATATTTACCAGTACACAACATATGTACTAGTAGAACTTGAGGGATATTTACCAGTACACATCGTATGTACTAGTAGAACTTGAGGGATATTTACCAGTACACATCGTATGTACTAGTAGAACTTGAGGGATATTTACCAGTACACAACATATGTACTAGTAGAACTTGAGGGATATTTACCAGTACACATCGTATGTACTAGTAGAACTTGAGGGATATTTACCAGTACACAACATATGTACTAGTAGAACTTGAGGGGTATTTGCTAGTATACACCATATGTACTAGTACATGTAGAACTTGCAGGGTATTTGCTAGTATACACCATATGTAGTAGTAGACCTTGAGGGGTATTTACCAGTACACACCATATGTACTAATAGAACTTGAGGGGTATTTACCAGTACACAACATATGTACTAGTAGAACTTGAGGGGTATTTACCAGTACACATCGTATGTACTAGTAGAACTTGAGGGGTATTTACCAGTATACACCATATGTACTAGTAGAACTTGAGGGGTATTTACCAATACACATCGTATGTACTAGTAGAACTTGAGGGATATTTACCAGTACACAACATATGTACTAGTAGAACTTAAGGGGTATTTACCAGTACACACTGTATGTACTAGTAGAACTTGAGGGATATTTACCAGTACACATCGTATGTACTAGTAGAACTTGAGGGGTATTTACCAGTACACATCGTATGTGCTAGTAGAACTTGAGGGATATTTACCAGTACACATCGTATGTACTAGTAGAACTTGAGGGATATTTACCAGTACACATCGTATGTACTAGTAGAACTTGAGGGATATTTACCAGTACATATTGTACATTGGCGTCGGAAGCAAATTGAAAGTGGGGGGGGGGGCTAAACCAACTTAAAACACACACAGGCCAGAAACGTCTGAGGGCTAGGCCCCAATTTTCAATACCTATGTCTATCTTTGCAAAAAAAGTGGGGGAGCTAAGCCCCCCTAGCCGCCCCCCGGTTCCGACGCCCATGTTGTATGTACTAGTACATGTACATGAAGAACTTGAGGGGTATTTACCAGTTAATGTACATACCATATGTACTAGTAGAACTTGAGGGGTATTTACCAGTACATACCATATGTACTAGTACATGTAGAACTTGCAGGGTATTTACCAGTACACACCATATGTACTAATAGAACTTGAGGGGTATTCATTGGTACAAACTGCATTCTATTACATATCGCCTTCTGGCTCTACGAGGGTAACATATAGCATTATTCTCCTGAGTGCAACGAAGCATACCTCAATTCAAAGAAAGTAAAATTTACTAGTAGAACTTAAGGGTTTTTTCCCCAGTATATACTCATTACTGTATGTACTAGTAGAACTTGAGGAGTATTTACCAGTATATACTCTATGAACAAGTAGAACTTAAGGCGTATTCAGTGGTACACATCATATATACTACTACTAGTAGAATTTGAGGGATATTTCCATATACACCAGTAGAGCTGTTTTGGAGTATTACATACAATTATGTTTATTTTGTCTGGCTAGTGTGAAAAATTCTGACACTCTGAGCTTTATATTACATAAATAATTATTTTCATCCAAAAAGATCACTTCTTGGAACCTCAGGAAACAATAATATTTTGTTGTTTCAGATCATATTTGCAGATAAATTGTTACATATACTTAACGAAACTGCATAATAGTGATCAGGCTGTGATTTTGAATTTTGTTTCGTTGTTTCATATTTAAGATATCATATATCAAGTAAATGTCTTATATTTGTGATTTTTTAAATGAGAAAACATTTCAAAAGTATGTCTTGCTTTGAATTTTTGTTTTTGGTTAAGATAATTTATTATCATTTTCAGGATTGGACTGGCTGCAAACACAGCATGATGAACTTGGCAGCAAAGTACGCCATAGAACTAAACACAGATTCCGCTGACGTTGTAGAAAGATTAGAAGAAATTCGACAATGGATGCTGCAAAAAGATTCTGAACTGTTTTACTCGGTAAAATATGTTCTCTATCACTGTGATCAACACCTTGTTTTTTTGTCATGTGTTAAAACACTAAAATACACATTCATTTGATAATTCTATCTGATTGCATAATAAATGTAAATTTCTTGTCAGATAAAGAGTAAGGTACTGGTTGACTTTCTATATTATAGGAACATTTTTGTCGTTTAAAATTTAAACTTAACTACCATAATCTGTAGGGCTAAATACCTTTCCTTGGTGTTTAGATATAAAAAATTGAACAGGAAATATACGCTCAACTGTTACATCTTTTGTGATAGGGAAAAATAACAGTCACATGCCAATATTCCTGCTGTGTTTATTTTCATTAATATTTTGAGGAAAGATAACAAGAGCTTTCATCAGTAGAAATGGCCCAATATAATGATTGTAACCTTCTGTTTTATGCCTGCTGTGGGTTATTATGTTATAGATATGCTGGTGTTGATAATTCTGTTTTTTCATTTTCTGCACATTTTATGTTTGATCTTATAAAATATTTACATTCTGACCTTTCTGACCTTCTCAATAGTCCTCCAAGTAATTTTGTTGAAATGATAATGTGCAGGCATTACAAGTTCCACATACATATGTACATTGTTTTTGTTGATAGAAGTAAATAAGGACATTTAGTCTTACAAATTAGGTACACCAATTTGTTTGGTTTTTCTGCTGTTAGAAGTTCACACTTACCATGTATATTGAGATATCATAAGGACAGTAGTACCTGTCTCCTTAGACCACTTTTTTGGAAGACTACCTGTCTTATAAAAACTGTATTCTGAAAACCACTTTGTTACATTATCATTTAGATAAAACCTTCTTTGAGATTCCACATGTATTGTAAGACCAAATTTCAGTGGCAAAAGAGACGCCCCACTGTATGTAATGGAAGTGTCCTGATTTGAGACTTTTGGTATAGACTTTTGCAACTTAGGTTGGTTTACTTATAATATACTTATAATGTACCGGTACCCAGTTACCATTGACACTTTTGGCTGTATATGTCAGTCTGTCCATCAATCCATCTGGTTTAATGGTTTGACAATGTATTTAACGGGGAATTTGCTTCGTGTACCTAAAAAGTTATTTCAGTTTTTTCTACTTTTACTTGATGTACAATAACAAAAAAGAGCTATACATGAGCATAACAAAATCTTATGATCCTATATACATGTATTTTGTGAAAATAAGGTCGGGTCCAGTGTAGTATTCATATACACAAAGTAAGACTGAGTCAATCAGTTGCAAGTGAAAAGTGCCAAACTTGGGTTTCTCAAGCAATTTTCACAAAATATACAGGAATTTAAGAACTTTTAAGCATGTTTGTATCTGTTCTTTGTATTCATATACCAATCTAAGTAGTAAAACAGGAAAAAAGAGGGGAAAAACACAGCTAATGCCCCATAAAAGCTTTACAATTGCTCACCATTCATTAAATTCTGGTTTCATAGGACACTTTAGATTGTCAGTACTCTAAGAATGCTTTGTATTCAATGTTGATAGCTACCATTCAGTCAGCAGTAGTACTAGGGGGAGATGGTTTCCATATTCACAGAAAAGTGGACGGAATTGACCTATTGCTAAATGCCCGACACAGCACCTTTTGGTAAACTTTTCCATTATGACGTCACAATCAAATGGCCTGTCAAGCATATGTGTGATTATGACATCACAATCAAATGACGTCAAAAATGCACATGGAGACCCATGTGTCAGACATTTGGCGATAGGTCAATTGTGGAATCAGTCTTCAAAAATGGAATCACACTAAAAACGGAATCATGCAAGATTTACATTTTTCATTTGTGATAACTATACAATTTTCCCTAATAGTCAAAATAATATATATACATGTTATTGTATTCAATATATATAATATAAAATATATATATATATATATATATATATATATTCTGGTTTATAGGATATATATGTCATACTCTATATGCTTTGTATTATATAGTACCAAACTCAGCTGCTATACTGGCCACCTCTATATACATTGTAAGGATCACCTGTCTATCAAAGGCCAGTTTTTGACATCACAAAAAGTCCCTTGACTGTATACTTCAACTAAATTGAACCTGTGAATATAAAAACGGGGTACACCTGTACATAAAGGCCAATAATTATTTCTGGCCCCTTGGGTGGCCCCTATATACAGGTTTTACTGTATATATATATATATTGTATATATATATATATATATATATATATATTATATATATATATATTATATATATATATATATATATATATATATATATATATACATGTATATATATATGTGTGTGTGTGTCAAGTAATCATTGTAATTTTTGGTAATTTCAACAAAAGGTTTATAAATGTCCTTATTTATTTTTCATAAATATACTTATCATAAAAGGTAAAAGTATTTCATGAGTTCTGCTGACTCTGAAGTATTCATGATAAATTATCAGTTTGATTAAAGAATTATTCTATTTTTCATTGAATGTTTTTGCTGTCTCTGATGTTTATAAATGATTTTTTTACTTCAATAATGCATAATACACACAAATCATGGAAAAAAATGGAATTGACCTGATGTGAAAATGGAATTTAGTTTTAAAAACACTGAAAACCATCTTCCCCATAGTACATGTACATGTATGTCTGCCAATACATAGACACAGACAGACAGCAGAATAACTCTATTGACTCTCTACATGTAGTTAAATAGAACTCTTTATCAAATTGACTCTTCAGAGATACAAGTAATATAAAGACTGGATAGTTTGATATTGAGAATGAGGTGTATAACCACTTAGTCAGGAAAAAGCAAATAAATAAGTATCATGAGTCATGGTCGCCATATGCTGACCACATTATTAGATACTGTACCATTATAGATACAGTCGGTAATGCATACAGCCCGGTAATGCATACAGCCCGTTACAGATACAGTCGTAAGATGCATGTACACACTTACAGTTGGTGTTACATGTACAAGATATAGATTCTTCACTAAACCTGTTCAATATGCGTGTAGCATTATGGCTTACATATTTTATTCATTTTTTAAATACTGGAACTTTAATGTATAGTAAACGTCTTTATCTCTTTCTCTCTCTGTCTTTCTCTAACATTATAACATGTCCCAGATATTGCCATTGTTGCATTCAATATTAAGTGTTTTTAAAAGGGAAAAAAACATTAAACATGGAAACATTTATGTTTATACATCTTTTTAGGTCAAACAAAAAAGTGAGAAAGAAAAAGAAATCAATTTTTAACACATCATTCAGTTGAATATTGATGGAAATCAACATTCATAATGCTTGCATGTCCAATTAAATCGGGTTCAGGTTTATCAATTTTACTGTATATCACACAAAAGAAACTATTACAAGGTTTTAATTATCAATTTACAGGGTTCATGTTAACTGTTATCAGCCGTCTGTTGCCTAAATTGTTCACAATATGTTTGGTGTAATCATATGTGTAGGTTAATCTCACTAAACATCAATTATTTCTTTAATCTGTCAGCATAACAAAGATTTTCAATGTTTAAAATGTTTGGTTGATATTTGTTTTGTGTTGGTGATGAATTATTCATCCAAAGTCATATGAAAAGGTTACGGTCTGTATGTATTTAAAATCTCCTTCTTTCTCTCTGTGTTGCTGTAGAGGATGTTTGTGTGTTTGATTATGTTTAACATTACAAACACTTCTTATTGTCATTGACAAACACATGCAAAGGGAATGGTTCGATTTCCAAAGACTTTAAAAAGTGAGTGACTGTTTCTTTACCAAGTGCTCTGCCTTCAAATTAAAGTGGAAGTTAGTTGGATGACTTAGGGGTAAGACTTAAAACCAAGGTCCCTTGTCGTCCTGTCAGTCCTGGTTCATAAAATAACCGTCACTGCATTGACATCAGTCCATAGCACAGGTTAAAAATTTTGGCCCTTCACCTTAAGCTGGTGACTTTCCATACTAGAGGAAAACTATTTGGAAGACATAGAACAACAATAAAATATAGAAAAAAAACAACGATCACATATCATTTAATCATTCATAACTGTATACAGGAACTGGAATTCTTATCAATGTACATTTGATACATCAATATCCAACATTCCCAGGTTTTTTTTTCTGTCAGAAACTAAGTTGGCTTTGCCATATTTATCTGATGAAATATCAACTGTTAAAAGAATAAGATACCGAAGCATGAGGGAAGAAACTGAAAAACATCTAAAGTGGTTTTAGCAATGTTTATTTTGACAGATAGATAGCGGCTTGATTTGTATCCATATCACAATTTAGAATCAAGCCCACTTAAAGATTGATTTTGTCGTAAAAAATCCAAATTGTTGTCTCTCTTTAGCAGAAAACAGATTTAGCTAATAACTACAGGGAAACTGGAGTATATAGTCTCTGGGCAATTTCCTTTGTTTATTTATTTTTATTTTGATGCCAGTAATACCCAAGAGAAACAGCAGAAATGTCAATAAATCTGGTTGTCTTTGCTATATTCTCTCACCAACTGATTTTTTATAGTGTTACATGTAGCAAATATTTAGAACGTTAGTTTCTGCGTCAGATTTCATATACTCCCAACAAGCTGCATATGTTTCATGTCATATTTTATTTCCCTGTTTTGAGTTATCTGGGTTTTTGTTAGACGTCATGGTTTCTACATTTACATTTAGGTTTATAATTGTAACAAGCATTCTCGAGAGCCTTGAAATATCATTTAGAAAAGATTGGTCAAAACAGACTTAGCTCGCTGTATGCAAAGAGGAGGTGGTAAAATGGAGAGACAAACAGAGGAAAATTAGAGAGAGAGAAACAGACAGGGAGGGAATGCTTTACTTTAATTTATTACTCTCATGCATGGGAAAATAAAACACTTAAACCCATTTCCCATAAGAGTCAGTGAGTTAATGAGAAAACTAAGATGCAATTGAAGGTAGATTTTGGCGACAGCTTTAACTAGAATCTTAAAGGATAGTGAACCTACATGTAGTTCAAATTGAAAAGCGAACTACAATTTATGTGAAGTGAGCATTGAGAAAACCAAATAATGGATGCTGGATAATTGATGCTTTTAACCCTTTCAACCCTACAAACCATAATAGACTAGTCTTTAACAATAAAAAGACCATACCACTTAGATTTTCAGGGGTGAAAGGTTGAATGTTTTATTTGATTGCATTGGAATTAACAAAAAAATTGAATCCAGAGAGCAGAAATTAACCAGGTCAATAAAATCTCTGATGTATAGAGAAATATAATGTAGTATAAAGCTGTAGTCATCAGCTCACAAAAATACAAATAAGTAGATCTGAACATGTCAGTTAACACTTTATTGCAGTTAGGACCCTTGACACCCCCTTTTATGTTTGTCATATTTTTTCAGGTGTATCAGGTGAGCATTTAAGGCTACTAGGAGCCTGTTGTTTTTTGTAGATATGAATTCTTAGATAAAAGAAAACCAATTATTATTGTTAGATATTTTTTAGGTTATTTCATTTTACAAAAGTAAACTAAAATCATTTGTGCCAGTAGTTACACCTGTCCTACATTGTTTCCTTCTCAGAAAATGCACTTGTATGTTTCTTCTTGTTTTCCAGGTTGATTAAATACATCCTGCAATTGTATGATTATGAACATAATTGATGACTTGGATTGACTATCATAAACCATATGTTTATTTTGGCAGGGAATTAAAGTGCATCAATTAATTATCTTGTATACAATAAATGATATCCACATGTAAAGATGATGATTTGTTAAGGGCAGATAACCACATTTACCACTAGTGTTATGTCAAAGGATGGGCTGGGCTCCTTCCTAGGAATACACAGCATACAGTGATAACATTTCTAGGGTCTGTAGAAGAAGGGGATGATGATCTGCTGAATAACTTCTTTTTTTTTTTCTTGAAAGTTAGTCAAGCATTAAGTACCAGTTGTATACATGTAAATGAGTTTGGTTGTGTTCACATGGGGTTCCTGTGATATTGTAGCCATAACATTCTAATTGTCTAGCACATGGTACCTGGTGTGTATAACTTTGGTTGTGTTCACATGGGGTTCCTGTCTGATGGTATGTGTAACTTTGGTTGTGTTCCATTGTAGCCATAACATTCTAATTGTCTAGCACATGGTACCTGGTGTGTATAACTTTGGTTGTGTTCACATGGGGTTCCTGTGATATTGTAGCCATAACATTCTAATTGTCTAGCACATGGTACCTGGTGTGTATAACTTTGGTTGTGTTCACATGGGATTCCTGTGATATTGTAGCCCTGCATTCTAGCTGTCTAACTTGTGATACAGGCTTTACACGAATTTAGCTGTGTTCACATGGGATTTCTGTGATACTATAGTCTCAACATTCTAATTGTTTGACATACATGTACATGTATATATTGCACCGGGTATATTATTTAGATTGTCCACATGAAGTTCCTGGAGGTAATTCTTTAATGTATGGTCATCCCATTTTATTAATTTTGCTTCTAAAAGCACCAAGGATAATGTATACCTGGAAATTTTCACCTCTGCTTAGTTATTTTCGTCCTTTTTTCAACAGAAAACATATTCACCGTCTTAAATCTGCCCTAAATAACCATAGTCTTATAGATGGCATGTATGTCCATGCTCTAGTTTTTTTTATTTTGTATAGTATTTTATGTCACACTCAATAAATGTTCAGTTATATGGTGGCGGTCAGTTTTTGTTGGTGGAGGAGAGAACCTAGTTATGGTGTGCGACCACTGGCAACTTTCTCACAAAAATCAGCTTAGGTTCCAGCGGGACTTGAACCTGCCCTGTCTTGAATTATTTAGCTTGAAAATGTCACTTCCAATATGAAATTGCCCTCTCATGCATGGGTGAAAATGGTGAAAAATAAAACAGGAGCAAAAATTACCTGGGTATACAGTAGTTCAGTCTTAATTGTTTTTGTAATTTCTATACATTGATAAGAACCCGAGAATGCTAATAGTGGAGTTTAATGGGCAGTTGATTTACAGTATAGATATCACCATTAAAACATCAAAACAAGTAATACACCTAAAGGTAAGATATTTACCTCTAAACATTTCTTGCTTTATTGTAATACACACAACGATGGACTGAAGGACCACCCATATTACACCGTTAGTGGGATAATGTTATGACTAGTATTGCTGCCTAGCTTATTCTCACAAGATGAAAAGAATGAAATGTCAGAAAACTTGAGAAATGGTGTCAATAAATTTGATGCATTTTTTGCAACAAGTTTTCACTGGAGAAACACATCCATCATTGAAGAAAACAAATTTTCATGTGTTAGTGATAAACATCTGTCAAGGCTAAAAGAAAAAAAACCAAGGTAAAACAAAGAACAAGAGAAAAACGAACCACATCACTGAAAAGAATGTCTTTACTTCAAATACATGTACATGTACACAAAGAATTGGAATTAAATGCAGCAGTGATTGTATGGTTGTATCAAAATAAGTCAAAGGTCAAAAACAGATCTAAAAACAAACTAGTTACGAAAAAATCTTGACCTTAAATTTTATATGTAGCAAGGTTACGTATAAGTAATTAAGGCACATGTTGAGGTGTTCATGTGTGGTCTACACAATAAAAATTTAATCTTTAAAATATTTTTGTGTTGAAAACTAAGTCCTCAAAGAATTGTTTTCTTCCTGCTGCCATTGGAATTTTCTTTTGTCAGACATTTGTTTGGGCTCTGATGTCAAATGACATTCTCCTTTTTCTTCTTTTTAATTGGATTTCACTTTCACTGTTTTTTTTAACTTTTCTTTCACACTTCATAGGAACAATCATTGTTAAATGTAGAATTATATTTCCTCAATTAGAAGTCATTTAATGCCAAGGTTTTTTTTCTGATGGACATGACAGAGTTCCGTAACCTCCTATTTCCTGGTTGATGTCGCGTAAGCTTTAAGTTATTATGTGTAAAATACATTAATTTTTACTAAATATTTTTATTTAAATGCTAATTGGGTGAGAATTAACAACTTATGTAGTCAGTGATGGGTTCAATTGTTGTTAAAATATGTAAACTGCCAAAAAAGTAATTTTTCTTTTTTATATTAATATTTTCGTTTCAGTTTTTTTTTTTTATAGGACTGCTATATATAATAGATTTGGCCTGGAATCTTTAACTATATAGTTATTTCAGTAAAATAGGAGATTTATTTTTGTTATAAATGGTTTCAAAATGATCAAAGGTTCATACTATCGTCACACGCATACATTTACAATAAAGAAATAAAAGGACATCAAAACGATATTTACATTATGTACTAATATAGCCCACACATTTTCTTTTTCTTGATATCAAATTATAGGGTACATGTGTTCGACATTTTGTCGGCTCAGAATCTGTCACCAGTCAAATTTGATGAACAAAAAGAAATATATAACTGTACGTTTTGTTGTCACCAGTAGAGTAAAAAGACCTTTACACAAACTACAACAAGGTTTTATTCTTTGCATGTCTGATAAAGATCTTTAGTGGCAGGGGCAAATATTACGGACTAAAGTTTACAAAATATGACCCAGGGGTCAGCTATCAAAGAAAGACTAGAAGGAAAGTCACATTTTCAGATATTTTTTATATGCTTTCCTGGTGTTTGTGTTACATTTCTCAGATATATTATCTATAGGATTAATTTCATTGGTGCGCTCAACTCGTCAGCTTGTCTACCTCTGTGTAGTACGGCTGTCGAGGGAAAAAACAAATTAAATCTTTCTGTCTCTTTATGGTTACACTCAGACATAGATATTAATTATGCACAAGATTATTTATTTCATTCCTGTACTTAAATCTTTTAGGCCTCCTGTATTTCATATATATATATATATATATATATATATATATATATATGTGTGTGTGTGTGTGTGTGTGTGTGTGTGTGTGTGTGTGCATGTGTTTATGGTTCACACATGTATAATGATGCAGAGGGTGTCAGCCGAGGTACCTCAATTAATAAGAAAAGATTTGACTTTGATTTGCCACTATTTTTCAGTTTTTTTATTTGGCTGTTAAATTTTTCCTGCTTGTTACATACATGATGTACAAGAGAGAGACAGAGAGAGAGAGAGAGACAGGGAGAGAGGGGAGATAAATATAGAAGTATAAACATTAATGTGTTTAGGAGATAAATATAGAAGTATAAACATAAGTGTGTGTATGTTTATGCTTATGCTTGAATTTAGCACACAAAATGTTTCATTGTGTTTATATTTGTTAGATAAATTGATAAACATAATTTTTTTTTCATTTTATTGAATGCTTTCTGTTGTATACAGAAAAAGACATCAAGAAATGTGGTAAGGAGGTTAAAGTAAATGGGGTTATGAAATTGTTTGTGTTATCTCTCCGATGAGTAAATAAAATATTTTCGTCAAAACTGAGTAAATAAAATATTTTCGTCAAAACTTTTATTTTTCTTTTGGTGGAATAGAGGAAAAAAATTTACAGTACACTACATTTCAATAAAATCAGAGTCTAAGTTTGAAAGAATTTCATAGAATTGACTTTTATTTGTTATACAAAATCTGAAGTCAAATTGTTGGTCAAATTATGTCTTTTATACATTTTTGTGTGTTTTTGTTTACATCAGACTGGAGAGAAACAAAATTTCATTACCTAGTCCTAAGTTACTTTTGACCAGTTTTCCAGAACCAAATGACCAATTTTGCTTGTTTCTACACCAATCAGTTTAGTTTCATATAAAAATTAACTTACATCACATTTCGTTTTCTTCACTGCATATTTTATTTAAATCATTTATTCCACATACAGGCTTCTACCATTACTCCCATTAGAACAGCAAGCGGAAACCAGAATGTTGGGACAACACGTAATTCTCCTCATCACATCAACCATGTTGTCCCTCCAGCCCTTCCTTCCTGTCCTCCAGTGAGTAAAACGCCAGAATCTCTGTGTTCTGGTTTCTTCAATAACTATTCTAAAGGAGTTATCTTCCCTTTGTTTTCAGCATTGCTGAGTTTAATTTTGTTTGTAGAGCTACGGCTGAGTTGTTTGTTAATATTTTTCACATGCAACGCACAGTGGCAAGTTTGCTTACTGCACTATATAGCTTTATAGAAATGCTTGTTTGGTTTTCTTCTTTTTGAATATAAATACCAGCATAGAATATTGTGAAATAAAATGTAATATATTTCTCTCTTTATCTGAAAGGTGATTATATCGGCTGAGAATTTTATACATCAAAATATATTTGTATTAAGCTCAAGAAAAAAATATAGCAATATAAATCTAATGTAAAAAAATGGTTTGACTGCTCATTTT
The DNA here is from genome assembly GCA_030159075.1 of Atrina japonica. Taxonomy (NCBI): domain Eukaryota; kingdom Metazoa; phylum Mollusca; class Bivalvia; order Pterioida; family Pinnidae; genus Atrina; species Atrina japonica. Next base: position 1,096,237 of record BROG01000179.1, read on the forward strand.
AAAAATGATATTTACAACATTTTGATTTGGTTAAGAGGAATTATTTTAAGAGAGAGATAGAGAGAGAGAGAGAATGAGAGAGAGAGAGAGAGAGAGAGCAATGTGCAAGTTTCAAACAAAGTCAGTAGATGAAGAAGAGAGGAGGCAGGGGGAGGGGAGGGAGGGAGAGGGGGAGGGAGAGGAGGGGGGAGGAGGAGAGGGGGGGAGGGGAGATGAGGCAGGAGGAGGAGGGGGGTGCGTAGACGGGGATCAACGTGCGTGGGGGGAGGGGGAGGGGGAGCGAGAGAGGGGAGAGGCAGAGGAGAGGGGGAGGGAGGAGAGGGAGGGGGGGGGAGGGGAGGGAGAAGAGGAGGGAGGGGGAAGGAGGAGGGAGGGAGGGAGAGGGAGAGGGGAGGGAGACAGGAGAGGGAAGAAGGAGACAGAGGGAGGAGGAGAGCTAGAGGAGAGAAGGGGGAGAGGGGGTGAGGGAGAGGGGGAGAGGGGGGGGGGAGAGAGAGGAGAGGGGGGGAGAAAGAGGGGGGAGGGAGAGGAGAGGAGAGGGAGAGAGCGAGTGGAGAGGGAAGCAGCAGAGGGAGCAGGAGGAAGAAGAGGGAGAGGGAGGGGGAGGGAGGAGGAGGGGGAGAGGAAGAGGGGAGGAGAAGAGGGGGAGAAAGGGGAGTGGGCAGAGAGGGGGGGAGAGGGAGGAAGAGGGGGGGGGGGAGGGGGAGGAGGAGGGAGAAGGAGAGGCAGGAGAGAGGGAAGAAGGAGAAAGGAGGCATGAGGGGAGGAGAGGGGGAGGAAGAGAGAGGAAGAAAGGGGGGAGGAGGGAGTAGGAGAGAAGAGAGGGAGGAGCATGGCAAGGAGGGAGAGCAGAAGAAGGAGAAGAGGGGAGTAGGAGGAGGAGCAGGAGGGCAGGAGGAGGGGGGGAGAGGAGGGGAGGAGGGAAGAGGAGGGAGAGAGATGGGTAGGGGGGGAGAGGGGGAGGGGGGTGAGGAGAGGGTGGGAGGGAGGGGAGAGAGGGGGGGGGCAAGAGAGGAGAAGGGAAGCAGGGAGAGAGAGGGAGGCAGGAGGGAGAGGAGAGAGAGGAGGGATGGAGAGGGAAGGAGAAGAAGAGGGATGGTAGGAGGAGAAGTGAGGAGGGAGGGGCAGGGAGGGGAGGAGAGAAGGGGGGGGGGGTAGAGAGGGGAAGAGGGAGGAGGGAGGAGGGAGCAGAGCAGAGGAGAGGAAGGAGAGAGGGGGGAGGGAGGGGTGCGTAGAAATTATTTTAAGAGAGAGATAGAGAGAGAGAAGAGAGTTCGGGCGAGAGGAGGAGAGGGAGAGGGAGGAGGAGGGAGGCAGAGAATGGAGAGGAGGCCAGAGGGGAGAGAGGGGGGGAGAGAGAGAGGGGAGGAAGGAGGAGGGGCCAGGGGGGAGAGAGGAGGGAGGAGGAGGGGAGAGGGAGAGGGAGGAGGGAGGGGAGGGGAAGGGGGAGGAGAGGAGGGGGAGAGGGGGAGGGAGATGAGGGGGGAGGGGGGCAGAGGAAGGGGGGCAGAGGAGGGGAAGGAAGAGGGGGAGGGGGTCAGAAGAGAGAATGGGGGGGAGGAGAGTGGGAGGGGAGGAGGGGGAGGGAAGAGGAGGGAGAGGGAGGGAGGGGGAGGAAGAGGAAGAGTGGAGAGAAGAGGGCAGAGGAAAGGAGAGAGAGAGGGAGGAAGGGAAGGGGAGGGGAGGGAGGTGGCAGGGCGAGCAGGAGGGAGGGAGAGAAGGGGGAGGAGACCCAGGGGGGAGGAGGGGTGGAGGGGGAGAGAGGGAGAGAGGAGAGGAGAGAGGGGGAGAGAGGAGAGCAGTGTGAGTAGCGATAGCGGAGGGGAGAGGAGGGGGGGAGGCAGGAGGGAGATGGGAAGGGGGGAGGGGGGGGGAGAGGAGGGAGAAAGAGGAGGGGAAGGGGAGGGGAGGAGGAGAGGAAGAGAGAAGGGGGGGGGAGAGAGGGGGGGAGGAGGGGGGGAGGAGGGGAGGGGGAGAGGAGGGAGGAGAGAGAGGCAGAGAAGGGGAGGAGGAGGGAGAGGAGGAGGGAAGGGGAAGGGGAGGGAAGCAGGGGAGAAGGAGAGGGGAGGGCAGCAGGGGAGGGGAGAGCAGGGAGAGGAGGAGGATGAGAGGAGAGGAGGAGAGTGGGGAGAGGCAGGGGGGGGGGGGGAGGAGGGAGAGGGAGGAAGAGGTGAGGAGAGGAGAGGAAGAGGGGGAGAAGGAGAGGAAGGAGGGGGGAGAGAGAGGGGGTTCAGGAGTGGAGAGGGGGGGAGAGGGGGAGGGAATCAGGAGGGGAGAGAGAGGATGAGAAGAGTAGAGAGGAAGGGGAGAGGGGGGGGAGGGGAGGGGAGGAGAGGAGAAGGAAGGAGGGGAGGGAGAGGGGGAGAGGAGGGGGAAGGGGAGGGGAAGAGGCAGATAGGGGGAGGGGGGCAGAGGGGTAGGGGGGCGAGATGAGAGAGAGAGAGAGAGAGAGAGCAGATGTGCAATGTGCAAGTTTCAAACAAAAGTACAGAGGGAGGGAGAGGGAGAGGGGCAAGCAGAGAAGGAGGGGGGGGCAGAGGGGGGGAGAGGAGAGGGAGAGAGGGGCAGGGAGGCAGAGGAATTCCCATAGGTTTATGATTAATTATATTCTTATTTGATTTACTTTTAGCCCTGTATAAGTCACATTGATTCTACCAAAAGTATGGATCTGCACAGTATCTCATCCAGGTGAGTTTCACTCTTATCTTTTTATGTGTGGGTGTGCTCAATCTTGAGGAGAAGTAAGACATAACATGGTAATTATCCATACCATCAAGAACACGCAATGAGTGTAATTTACAGGGTTCCCATCCTCACCTGTCTTTATATTGATACAATTAATTTTGAAAATATGCTTGTTACATAACTTTTGTATTAACAGAATGAGTGGGGAGACATATTGGTTTTGCCATGGTGATGTTTGTCTGTCTGCCTTAAATCTTGTCCAGGCTATAACTTTCCAACCGTTGCTTCGAATGCATTCAAACTTTGGTATGTCGTTGGTCATGACCTGATGTGTGTCATGACCTTGACCCTGGGTCATATCTTCAGGGTCAAGGTCACAATGCACTCATGGACTGAATAATATGATTTAGAGGGGAGATGTGTTTTTGTTACTAAGCAAGAGTGAGTTGGCTACATTGTAAATTTTTACATCACTCTTGCCTCATTTTCCCCAAAATATATATGTAAAGCAGAATTTATCTATTATCATTAACTCCCACAATCTTGCAACCATTTGCAGAGCAAAATAGACACCTGTCCTGTTGTCACTTTCAACCCCACAACTGCATGCTATTATTGTCTGCATTCTTCACAAATTACATACTCTACCCAAACTTAATCAGCATTTTCGGTAAGTTTTTCCCACTGCATGTGAGAAATACACTTACGAAATCTTACAAGTGAGTATATATGATATCTTGTGATAAGGTTTATTTACATCTGGTAGTACTCACTATTACACTGTGCAAAATATATCCCTGTGTTAGTATCATATGGTAACTGAGAATTTCATTGCCATTGTTGACAGTTTTCCAAACTGTTATAATTTGAGCTTTTTTAGCACAAAATGTATATCTGTTTTATGTGACATTCTCAAAAATTCCTTGAAAATCGACAAAATATTGTTTTTATGCCTGCACTGGTAAAAATAATTCTGACAAAACAGTGGTGCATCAAAATCATGTTTTGTTATAGAAATAAGAATGTTGATGTCTAAGATGAGATATATGTGGAGTAAAAAGCATCTTCTTCAGTTAGATAAAGCATGCAGAGTGCTTGCTTTGTAATCTCTGAAATCTACTGAAGCTGTGTAATGGCATTGTTTGATTTTCAAATGTTTTTTTAAAAAAAGGTGATACATGAGAAATAATGTTGATAAGTAGGCCTTCTTGTTTCCTACCACCAATGTACATTGTATTTTACCTGTATGCCAACAAGATGAGTCTGGTGCTTGGACTCTGACTATAGGCAAGTATGGACATATTACATGTATGAATCAGAAATATCATTATGGAACAGCTGTTATATGAAATGCTGAGATGTCACATGAAAGTTTTCATGAGTTTAATGTTTAAAAGTAGTGAATGATTTCAAAATGTTTTTGTATACCAGTGTGTGTAGAGTTAGTGTATAGGTTCAGAATAAGTTAGGGTATAGGTTCAGATTAATTACATGTGTATTAGTATGTGTAGAGTTAGCATATAGGTTCAGATTAACTATATCGTTATGTGTAGAGTTAGTGTATAGGTTCAGAATAACTATATCATTATGTGTAGAGTTAGTGTATAGGTTCAGATTAATTACATGTGTATTAGTATGTGTAGAGTTAGCATATATATAGGTTCAGAATAACTATATCATTATGTGTAGAGTTAGTGTATAGGTTCAGAATATGTAGAGTTAGTGTATAGGTTCAGATTAACTAGATCATTATGTGTAGAGTTAGTGTATAGGTACAGAATAACTATATCATTATGTGTAGAGTTAGTGTATAGGTTCAGATTAATTACATGTGTATTAGTATGTGTAGAGTTAGCATATAGGTTCAGATTAACTATATCATTATGTGTAGAGTTAGTGTATAAGTTCAGAATAACTATACCAGTATGTGTAGAGTTAGTGTTTATGTTCAGAACAACTGTATACCAGTGGGTGTAGAGCTTTGTGTATACAGGTAGAGTTAAAAAAGACTGTATACCAGTGGATGTAGAGTTATTGTATAGATTCTGAATGACTATATACCAGTGGGTGTAGAGCTTTGTGTATAGGTTCAAAATAACTTTATACCAGTGAATGTAGAGTTAGTGTTTAGCATTCAGAATAACAGTATACTTGTGGGTTATAGAGCTTTGTATCTACAGGTAGGTTAAGAATGAATGTATACCATTAGGTGTAGAGCTGGCATAGAGATTCAGAATAACTGTATACCAGTGGGTGTAGAGCTGGCATAGAGATTCAGAATAACTGTATGCCAGTGGGTGTAGAGCTAGCATAGGGATTCAGAATAACTGTATACCAGTGAGTGTTGAGCTAGCATAGAGATTCAGAATACATTGTAACTGTATACCAGTTGGTGTAGAGCTAGCATAGAGATACAAAATAACTGTATATCATTGGGTATAGAGCTAGCTTAGAGATTCAGAATAACTGTATACCAGTGGGTGTAGAGCTAGCTTAGAGATTCAGAATAACTGTATACCAGTGGGTGTAGAGCTAGCTATAATGTAGTATGTTATTGTTGGTTAATGTCAGGTTCATCTCATTCTCCAGCTCGTACATCAACTAAACTTGCTTGGCATATTCATCTTATGATTCTTAGCACATGATGTGCTTCAAATGATGTGGATTAGTCTAGAATTTTTGGCAAAATTGACCCTGCCTTGAAGTTGTCCATTTTCTATGCTGTGGTTAAGAAGACTAGTTGAGGTCAGATTAATGGAGGATTCTTACATTATTTATACAAGATGCATCTACCTGGATCTTCTAATGACAATATTACTGGTATATACATGTAAATATATTTGTCAAACTTTTGTATTTCACAGTCATACAATACAGTACAATGCAATACAGTGGTGTAGATAATTATACAGAAAACCACTTTATGATATGACCAAACAATGCTGTGTGGGGTTTTGGAATGAATCAGTTTTCATCTCCCGGTGCTGCCTGATTTTTTCACAAAATTGCATCTGTTATAATAAAAACCTTGTAATTCACATACATGCTCTTAATTTTGGCTTAATGTTTTGATATATTTATAAGTGAAGCTATCAAATATCTCAAAAGAAAAGAGAACAAAAATCCTTAAAGATAATTAACCTAGGACCCAGAGATATGAGACTGTAACATTAGCACAATCATTATATCATGGTAGTGAAATCAGAATAATCCACACACATTACCAGTATATCATGGTAGTGAAATCAGAAAAATTCACACGCATTACCAGTATATCATGGTAGTGAAATCAGAAAAATTCACACACATTACCAGTATATCATGGTAGTGAAATCAGAAAAATTCACACGCATTACCAGTATCTCATGGTAGTGAAATCAGAAAAATTCACACACATTACCAGTATACCATGGTAGTAAAATTAGAAAAATTCACACACATTACCAGTATATCATGGTAGTGAAATCAGAAAAATTCACACACATTACCAGTATATTATGATAGTGAATTAAGAAAATTCACACACATATCATGATAACATACTTGCCAAGTTTCTCCCATAAATTGGGAGACACCCTATTTTTTATGTAAAATTTTGATAATTTCTTCAAGAAAAATGCATATCTCCCAAATGAAAAATTTTAATTTTCCTATTAATTCTTACTAAAATGTAGAGTCTCCCACATGAGATTGAAAAATCTCCCCCATGAAATTTTTTCAAGGTTGGCAAGTCTGAGATAACAGATTCAGAAAAATTCAGACACATTATATCATGATAACACATTCAGAAAAATTCAGACATACCGGTAGATTATATCACTATATTGCATTAGATTAGATCATGATTGTGAATAGGACAAAATCTTATACATAATTTCATAGAGGTGAATGAAGAAAACTTTGTAGACAAATATAATAATGCATTAAAAAAATCACAAATGTATGATACTGTATGAAGAAAGTTCACACACATTATGTCATGATAGTGAAACGGAAGAAATCATATACATGTTATTTCACAGTACTCAATTAAGAAAAATTCTTACACCTACAACATATCATGTATATTTCACAGAAGTTAAGAAAAGTTGACACATGCAATGAATTTATGAGACTGAAGTAAATTATGATATCATCATTATGTTGTACCACAGGTTAGAGAATCTGTGTCAAGTCTCCACGTTGTACCACAGGTTAGAGAATCTGTGTCAAGTCTCCATGTTGTACCACAGGTTAGAGAATCTGTGTCAAGTCTCCATGTTGTACCACAGGTTAGAGAATCTGTGTCAGTCTCCATGTTGTACCACAGGTTAGAGAATCTGCCTCAGTCTCCATGTTGTACCACAGGTTAGAGAATCTGCCTCAGTCTCCATGTTGTACCACAGGTTAGACAATCTGCCTCAGTCTCCATGTTGTACCACAGGTTAGAGAATCTGCCTCAGTCTCCATGTTGTACCACAGGTTAGAGAATCTGCCTCAGTCTCCATGTCGTACCACAGGTTAGACAATCTGCCTCAGTCTCCATGTTGTACCACAGGTTAGAGAATCTGTGTCAAGTCTCCATGTTGTACCACAGTTTAGAGAATCTGCCTCAGTCTCCATGTTGTACCACAGGTTAGAGAATCTGCCTCAGTCTCCGTGTTGTACCACAGGTTAGAGAATCTGCCTCAGTCTCAATGTTGTACCACAGGTTAGAGAATCTGTGTCAGTCTCCATATTGTACCAAAGGTTAGAGAATCTGCATCAGTCTCCTGAGGGTCTAATATCATGGTAAATTATCTGTTAATTAAGGCTGTTGATGCATGGTGGCATTAACATTAATTACCATTAATATATATTGTTTGTATTACACATACAGTGTGGCTGATCAAACTACATGTAGGAAATGAGGCGTGAGCACTTTCACTTCAGCTCTTTACTCAGCTGACATAATTTAGGTGTCAGTTCTGGTTTGAGTTTTCTGTTTTCCTTTGGTCTGATTTTCCATTTTTTTCCCATACTCGTAATTACAGTTCGCAGTAGGTATTAACGTGACCACTGTGTTGGAAGAAGGTTGGTTAGGTGTTTTTATGTAACACATTAAGTCTAGAAGAGTCCCTGTAAATAATTTGAGTAAACATGAATGTAAGGTGTTAAGTAACAGATAGACTACAAAGTAAATATAATCAACATGTTAGCAAGTCATTTTGATGTTTCAATAGAACACTTATGAACATCTATATAAGACAGAAGAATGTCAGTATTGAAGGTATTGATCTCGTTTTCTAGTGACAAATAAAATAAACACTAGTGGCTAGTTTGACACTTGAAACATACATAGTGTAATGGGAACAGGTTGTTGATTTTATATATGTTAACTCATTCACCCCTAAAGACACATTTGGACTGGTCTAAGTCATTGATTTACAGAAGAGTCCATTGTTTTTCAGGGGTTAATGATTTAAGCATGAGAGCTTGTTTCAGATTTTAGTTATAACCTTTACTTTTCTCTCTCCACATATTTTGTATCACAAACACAACTATTTTGGGTATCACAATCACAGGAAATAATGCAGGGATTTTCCACATCCTGTTGGGAATAGGGCCCTTTTGAATTTTGAAATTTTAGCAACATTTTATTAAAACTGGGAAATCTAATAATACACAAAACTGTTTGAAAATACAAGACTCTCTTTAAATTCCTTGTCATTGTAAGTCTTCATATACACAAATGGGTAAAAATGTATATTTAGCATTGGGAATGGGGCCATATTGTGACTTTATGATAGGATGGAAAACCCCTGTAATGTCAGGATTCTGGAAACAAACTAATAAGTACACATACAGAATTGTAGAAAGTCCCCCCCAAAAAAAATAAAAAAAAGAAAGAAAGAAAATCTCACAAGAAATTATAGCTAAAAAGTTTTTTTTTTCATTTGTCTTGAAAAAAATATTTTTTTTGTAATAAAAAAGAACTAGAAATTGTTAACAACAGATTTGATTAATTGATAAATGAGTTTTTTTTTTTAATGAAATGTAACCCTCAGGAGAAAAATCTTGACATCCCTACATCATTTCAATCGGGTAACTTTGACATGATGACATTGCTTCCTTCCTGTTCCTAATCCATCACTGTACAGGTTTTCTCAATCCTTGGGAAAGTGGAAGTTTGCCTAAGTGTCTAAGTGCATAGAAAATCAACCAATCAGATTACTGAAAGGTGTTAACACATCACCATTGTAATTCACCTGACAATCCAATTTTACCTAAGGTGGGTCTAGAGGAAATGGGTAGATAATTATCTATCTGTCAAAACATGATTATACTCATTTATTTTCATTTACTGGTCAATATATCACAAAATCATACAATCACACTACTATCATGGTTTTGTTGCAAAGGCATGTTATTTGGGACCATTCCATGGTGGATCCGATTTCATGTATCACTAAGAAGAAAATAATTACATGACATGCATCAAAGAATTTGCCAGTGGGATTTACTGATTTTCTAGATTAAATTTGCAAATTGAAATCATGAGATATTGATCAAAATACTGTGTAATTGAAACCTGTATGCAGGACTAAGGTATGATGATCAATTGCAGGTTGCCGTATTACCTTACATGCTCTGAATGCTAATCATCTTGTGCATATCCTTGTTATCTCATGGATAATCAATTATCTAGTTTACACTAGTTAAGAAACAGGGTTTTTGATTTTAAGAGAAAACAGAATCTGCCAGTTGACTTTGTCATTTTATTTGAGGATTGCGTTTTTGATCTTTATACAAAAATTTCATGTTTATATTATGGTATACTTCTAACACTTCTGTCAAAATATTATCTTATATACAGTGAAACCTGTATATAGGGACCACCCAACGGACCAGAAAATATTGACCTTTATGTGCAGGTGACCCTTTAAATCTTAAAGAATAAACACACACACTCTCTCTCTCTCTCTAATATATATATATATATATATATATATATATATATATATATATATATATATACACACATACATGTAAATCCATAAATAATTTATGAAGTTTTCTTTATATATTCAGACAATACAATATATCACTAGTTTAATCATGTCTGGTTACCTTATCACAATATATATATGTGATCCTCAGAGATATTGTGAGTAGATTACCATTAATCATTAATAAATAAGACAAAAATTTTGTGTTTGGGCAGTAAAGAAGCAGTAAAATTCCTGAGATTATGATCACACAAAGTGTTCAGTGTGCTTTCAAATAATAAGCTGCCTCACAGGCCAGATCTGACCATCATTAATCATTACTAATTTAGACAGTTGAAATACATGTATTAAAAATATTGTCAGATTTGATGATGATGATGGTGATCTTAAGAGTGCCATGTTAACTTATCAACCCTAAAAACAATGGACTCTTCTGTAAATTAATGACTTTAACCAGTCCAAATTTGTCTTTAGGGGTGAATGAGTTGAAGTTACATGTACATGTTGAGATAGTCAGCAGGAAAAGTGAACTTAGGTGCACTAAGGTAAATGAGGACTGTGTTTAAGTATTATAGTTCTTACAATGTAGGCTCCCCTGCTGCTGCAGTAATATATAAAATTCTATGTGCATTAAGTACATGAATATTTCTGGTGCCAAAATATGTTGGTATTGATCCAATCAATGAGGTGTGCCCATTTAGGTATGATGAAATGATACGAAGATCTTCGAGTACCTGCCATGTGCATTTGTTGTTGCAGTTGTGTTGTTGTTTAACGTCACACAAAATTTTTTCACTCATATGGAGACGTCACCTAATGCCAGTGATGGGTTTAAAATTTTGGCCTATGCTCGGCAATAAGGCCATTGAGCAATTAGGGTTCTTTAATGTGCCGACACCTACTGTGACACAGGACCCAGGGGTATGTTTAACGAAAGGTCCTAAGTTTTAAATTCTAAGTCTTAGTCCTAATTGTCATGGGACTGACCAATCAGTGATGCTTTGCCATGGTAGTTAGGACTAAAAGTTAGGATTTAGGACTTAGGACCCTTCGTAAAATGGACCCCTGGTTTTTACTTTCCCATCTGAAGGACAGGAAAAGCCAGCCATTTTTGACGAGGCTTGAACCTGTGACCCTGTGGTTGCGAATCAAGAACTCTTCTGCGTGTACATATGTACAGGGACAATATTAAGGTAAATCTGTTAGGGTGGCTTGTATCTGGTTCTTTAAATTCCCTTTTTAAATCATTACAATATGGTATGTAAGAAAAAGAACTAAGAATAGTGTTATAATTGTGACTAATCAACAGGGATTTCCACACAACATGTATTTTGGAAATGGGGCCTGGACCTTTTGAATCAGGAATTGTAGCAACATTTTATTGAAATTTGGAAATCTAGAAATACACAAAACTGTTTGAAAAAACAATAATCTCTTCAAATTCATAGTCATTTGACTTCATTGGGATTGGGAAATAATGCATTGTTCTTGCTTTGGGAATGGGGCCCTATTTCATCCTTGTATGATATTATGGAAAATCCCTGATTACTAGTAAGAACAAGTAATCATATATTACATGTATGTAAAGGAATAAAGTCTCATTCCTGCGATAAAGCAACCAGGGTTTGTAAAATTAAATGTGTAGTTGAAAACACTTGACTTAAGAGACAGACAATTTTGGGATAAGTAGATAAACTGGAAACATGCACTTTTGATATATCTATAAGATGCAGACTAATTATGTGTAGATACAAATCTGATTAAGCCTGGAGGTAAAATTAGTCAAGTGTATGATGACTTGTACACAGAGAGCAAGTGCTTTCTAAGTGCTTAAATTGTAAATAAATATCACAGTCTATTATCATGCATTTCTCTGTGTGTATAGTCAAAACTGCCTTCATAACCATCTTTGTATTATGGTCACCTGTACTTAAAGGTTGTGAAAATCATGAGTGGAACAGAAGTATTTTTTCTTTTTTTTTAAAATTTTGATTATTGTTTTATGCCACATAACAATTTTTCAGTTGTATGGTGGGGTCAGTGTTTAAGGAGATAACCAGTTTACAATGTACCCAGTAAGAGACCACTGACCTTCCACAAGTAAACTGACAAACTTTCTTACAATAATCAGCTTAGGTTCCAGCGAGGCTCAAACCTGCACTTACCAATAGTGAGAACAATGCATGATGCTCTAACCACTCAGTCAAGGAGGCTGTCTGAAGTATTTGAGATATTATTATCTTGTACACCTAAAATACACTGGTACATGTATTATTGTGTTCATGTTAAAAAAAAAATTATGTTTTGTTTTTTTATGACAGGTAAATAAGGAAGTTCAAATACTGAAATAATTGACGTAGGCAGCGGTCATGAAATCATGAGATAGCAATTTTTAGAACATGTGCTATGTCTCTGTTTTAGTTTCTCTCATGGGGAATTAAAGTGACCTTTTCAGGGTCCCAGACAATTAACAAATTTGTTTAATCATGTCGTTTATGTGATCAAATACAACTTCCTTGTAATAGTTTTTAAGACAAATAAATTTCAAATAACAGCACACGAAGAGGCGACAGTGAATTTGCCGATTTCTTTCCTTGTTAGTTATAAATGTTTCTATTTACTTTGTATGTCATATGTAATTATGATTTCATGCCGTCCCACTCAAAAAAGTCATTTTTGTTCCAACACGAAACAAAAATTAAAGTAGATAATTTGAAAACTTCAAAGATAACGCTACACATTAAATAGTAATTTTTTGTTTTGTTTCGTTACATTTTGATCATTTGTCTTTCTGGCACTTGTCACCTGACAGGTAACGCAGGTAACACATAGATAATGTTTTGTGGTAATAGCGGTACACCTTTGAACACTATCAACGACTCATTTATTTTCAGCGCCTTTGTGTAATGCTGAAGATTTATTCACATATTTTGAAAATGTATTAGGGATTAGCTATTGGATTTTCCTTTTGAGCTTGTGTACCATTAAAGTATTCAGACACTGATCTAGTTTTATTGTCCAAAATTTACTTTTCATTCTAATAAGATAAATCACTAAATAATGCTAGATTTCTTTCTTGACACTCTAGTTCCCTGAGGAATTTGTGCCTATATCTACTTCATTGTCCGATTCTAATTCCAAGTGAATTCAGTTTTTGATAAACAACATGGTATATGATTGAAGTAATCGGAACAATTCCGCTGGGTATTTTTCTACCCCAAGCACAGGTTTTGACAGTGCTTTAAATCTGTTTATTTAGTGTTTATAAGAAAGTTTTCACTGAAAACAGAAAATGAAGGTATTCATGAGAATGTTTGTGTGAATTTACTTACTAAATGAAATAGGATTTCTTTGACAAAGCCAATGTTATAAGATGTAATATTAGTCTCTGAGCTTTACTCTGTGGTGTTGCAGCAGATTTTTTAATATTCTTAATAAGACTGGGAACATATTTGAGCTAATATTATTCTTTGTTAAATGAATTACATAAATACTAAATGTACAACAACAGAATCATAAGAAACACATTTACTATTCAGCCAAACCCCTCCAGCTAATTAACTATAAAAAGAGATCTTAATACAAGAAAGTTGAACAAAACAACTTTCACAAAACATGTGACATTTCCAAGGTAGGTACAGTAAAACAGTGTTGTGTTATTTGATTTTCTGTGCCTGTCTTTTAGTGTTGCTGTCTTTGTCAATGGTACATTATCTGCATATATACTATATTGACAGCCAGTAAGATTACATGTACATGTATGTGTTTACATTGTAATTGGGACAAATACAAAACAACACTATTATTAGACTACCACAAGTGGCTTCTGTGTATCTACAGCCATTAAGGCTGTGTTTGTGTTCAGTAGTATGAAATACTTCAACACTCTGTATCTAGACCACCACAAGTGGCATCTGTATATCTACATGTACAACCATTAAGGCTGTGTTTGTATTCAGTAGTGTGGAATACTTCAACACTCTGTATCTAGACTACCACAAGTGGCATCTGTATATCTACATGTACAACCATTAAGGCTGTGTTTGTGTTCAGTAGTGTGGAATACTTCAACACTCTGTATCTAGACCTCCACAAGTGGCATCTGTATATCTACATGTACAAGTTAAGGCATAGTGTATACTTCTACACTCTGTATTAAGACTGTGTTGTATTCTTCAGTCATTAAGTGTGCACAGTAGTATGAAATACTTCAACACTCTCTAACTAGACTATGTCAAGTGGCATCACTACAGCAATTAAGACTGTGTTCGTGTTCAGTAGTGTGGAATACTCACTCTACCATTAGTCCATCACAAGCAGTATCTATATATTGGCAGCCAGTACATATATGTGTTCAATATAAACAAATACTTGTTTGCTCTACAATGATTTATTTATTAATTGTAAATCAAGGTACCGTAATTTATAAAATTGATGAAATTTTCAAATGTATTTTGTAACTATGTTGTGTTAAAATATGTCAAAATTTAACTTTGAAAAAACAAATGAAAAAGTTTCAGACTCATTTTGAATTGGACTGAAGTTTCAATGTTGAATTTTACAGACAAGAAAGGGGTGGATCAACTTATTCTATGCATGTGACTTTTGTCTGTCATACTTAAGTTCCTTTATATCCTTTTATACAAATTTTATTCTTTTGATCTTTCAGGGATCAGATCAATATTTTGTTGTTGATAAAAAAATAATTTTTGGGTTTTTGTTTTTTTTTGTTTTTTTTTTTTACGCCATACTCAACAATCTTTCAGTCATATGATGGCGTCCAGTTTTTATTGGTGGAGGAGAAACCCCGGTTACCCGGGTAAAGACCACCGACCTTCCGCAAGAAAACTGGCAAACATGTTTGTATTTGTGTTACACTGGGAGTTACTTGTAACTGTTTTATAAATGTTAACATATTCCTACAACAAAGCAGTTGTTGTAACTTTGAAATGGCATAGTTTGACTACTTGTACTCTCATGATTTCGTTTGAAGACTACCATTATGTTGACTCTGTTGCAGTGTGGGAGAAACTTTGGCCTTTTGAAATAATGTAGATTCTTGACACAGCAGTAAAATTACCCCTTGATAGCTTCCATATTTCAGTGAAGGGAACAGACATATACCACAGTCGTTTAACAAGCATGCATTAACTCAGCAGTACACACATGACTATGCATGTACACATATGTACACACACACACACCAGTAAACACACACACACCAGTAAACACAAGTTGCACTGCATATCTAGGCTAGTACACACATAACAATACACACACACATCATGGTACACACCCATTACAGAGTATACACATATTGTATAGTTGATTTTATTCGCGGGATTTAATTTCACTATATTCACAAAGAAAATACTATGAAATTAAATATCAATGAATGAAAAATACCTTATATTTATGAAGTATTAAAAAAGACAAATTGTTAACAATCAAAATTATACACGTTAATTTCAATCAAAATGTGTTCACATATAACCAGACATCATATACAGGAATCACAAAATTTTTGTAAGTTTTACTTTATCGCATATTACACTTCTTCTTTGGAAACCATATTGCACGAAATCTAATACTGTGAATAAGTGCCTTTCAGAAAAACATGAAATATTCTCCCTGTGAAATTAAACATCTTTACAGTAGCTGACACACAAATTACAACCTCAAATATTATAAAACACACCTACTAGTACCGCTACACTTCACACTTCATTATACTATATGTTTTATATATATATCCTGATAACAGCACATGCGTCATTATATAAACAAACATAACAAATTCAACTGGTCATTTGATGACATGGAGTGCCTATCTTGTACAATGTTTTACAGAGATATCAAAGACAGGAGTCAGATATACATAACACTGACTTTGTAATGGACAACAAAGATGTTTCACGGGTCAGACAGTCACATTTTCTCTGCCTAATCTTCATTCCAATTATTGTGTAGTCAAGCTTTAAATTAAGACTTATGATACAGCAGATTATTGTCTGTATATATAGAGATCTAACACAGCTGAAATAATATCACAGGGCACCTGTTAGTTGTTAATTAAAGTATAATTATAGGATGAAAGAAATAGGTACTGACTGTGGACAATGTGAATCAGTTGTTAGAAGAGTAGAATACATGTACATGTATATTTTAAATATTTTTGTCAGTTTCTCACGTACTACACAACGTAGTTAACATTAATCTCTAATTTAATTCTATTTTAACCACTTTCCCATTACACTGTGGTCTTTATCTTAGATAAAAGTATATCATATTCATTTCTTTACCAAAAGCCATTTGAAACATTTTTTATTACCAAAAGCTATTTGAAACACATTATTCCTCATTTTTATTTAAGTATATAAACAATTTCCAAAAATATTAGAGTCAAGGGGAAAAAAAAGGCAACTCCAACTTTCTTTTACATAAGTTTGTAAAACTTAGGGATTGGGATTAAGTTCACAGCATAGGAGAAGACCATATTATGAACATGCCTGACTATAATACAACTACATACAGAAGCCTAGAATCCAATGTACACAGACAACTGTCAAAAGTTCACCATCTGTTTGAATTTGAATTAACATCTTAACAGAAAATGTTAAAAGCATAAAATGTATGACAATAGGCTAAGAGTTCAGAAATTGACTTTTACAAGCTGTGGCCAGGCATTAGTATGACTTTGTATAGAGAATCATAAGCAGCTAAAGCTATCACATGCAAGAATGGGAACAGTTGTTTGTATATCTGTCCGTTAAATCCTATCAATTGTCACACCAAGGGATAAACTGGTGTTACAGTGTGTTTATGTGAATATTGACATTTCTAACAAACAAGGAAATGTGTCTGTTGACGATGTTTTAATTTGCCTACCACAACAATTCTGTATTGTATTGTTGTTCTATTCATGTGTTTAGTCTGAGAGTCCTCCAATATTGAGAATTGACAGGTGGCTATAGATCAGTTTCTTTGCTTCGTTGAGTTAATGAGTTCTCATCGACATTTTATTGGGGTTTACCCTTAATCTAAATTTGTGGGTAGATTCAAGATCTTTGATTTAATTTTCGTAACCAAAAGATGACTTAATATAAATTAGGTGTTGACATGGATAGTAAAGCGTTTCGATTGTGGTTGCCAATCATAGTTTAGTTGTGATAGACTTAAGATTTAAAGGTAGAATGGTTGCTGTCATTATCTGGTCAGATGTAGTCTTTATTTTGTCATTTATAAAGACATTCATAAATACTCACTTTATACATCCACCTTAATAAAGTTATGGTCAGAGCAGATAATGTGATTGTCAATTTCATCCTAGATTTATTTGTTTTGTTTGTTTTATTGTTTTTTTTGGATTTTTGTGCACAAAGAGGGATTTTTCACTGACATTGATATATCAGCTGCAGATGAAATGTCACAAATTTTGACAAGTGCTATGGACCTATTCCATGTGGTTCTTCTTCCTCCAATACACTGCATACTGCCTTTTGCATATTATTGCAGTTTGTCACTGCATGCCAAACAGGAAACAGCTAGGTTCCTTGAAGGCATTGATGTTTGATGCCAGGACAGCTGCTGGTGGGATGTTGTTCCACAGTCAAATGTCAGAGTGAAAGAAGGACTGCTGATGACACTGCAACCTTTAGATAATACTGTACTTTGATTTTAAGTCTCATCTGCTTACAGTTAGGCTTAGTTCCAGATATCCTCCAGATGTGGAAGTGAGGCCATGGTTTTCCTTTTGGTAGGTAAACCCTTTACTCTGATACCATGCAAACAGCTCCCCCAGATTGATTTGTCCTCATACAAATTAGCATCGCATTATCTCATCCTGACTTGCTGATTGATTCAGTGAATTTCTAAATAGGAAACATAAACGTTAATCAACAAGCTACACCCTCTCATTTACTAATTGTGACATAATTTACTGAAAGACATGAAAGAGATCTATGTCATGTACATGAATTGTCCTGATTTATGTATCCAGGAGAATTAACAACATCATTACTTAGGATAATTGTGCACAAGGTTAATTAAAGATAAAAAATAAAAGTCGCGATGCTTAACTTTTTTTTTGCTTGTCCAAGAATCAGAACTCTTGGGGGATATTAATCTTTAATTTAAATTACAGACACAATGTACTCTGTATACTTTAGATGCATAAACAATATCAATGGATATCTACCAGTATTACACTGGGTCAAACCAGTACTACTGTTGGTGTTTGAACAATTACATCACGTAGAGAGAGAGCTTGACATATCACCAAGTATATGCAATTATGTTCTGTGGACTCTGAAAGTACATGTACAGTGGAGCCTACACATGTAGCAATTACAATCACCTGACTTACTCAAAGTGGTCTGATTACTGAGGTTATTGCTTAAGTGAGGTTCTGTTCTTCTTGAATATTTATCAAGAGACTGGAAATTCATGGCCTGAATTGTGAGGTTGTCTCTTAAGTTAGGTGATCCTTAGGTGAAGTTGATGGTTTCACTGTATTCACAGAACTATTTCCTCTTTCCACTGACCCATACAAGAGAGGAAGTATCAATATGTACAATATTATTCCCCTCATGTCTGTCTATATTTTCAGCAGCTTCTACACTACGTCTGCACTTGAAAATCTTTGGAGACTCACTGCAGTTGCACAAATCTTTTTTCTTCTACACTAACACATGAAATTGATGGTGAGGATGTGTTTTACACCACACATAACAATTTTCAGTTATATGGTGGCGGTCAGGTTTTACTGATTGGAGGAGAGAATTCAGTTACAATGTGCCTGGAAAGAGACCACCAGCCTTCCACAAGTAAACTACATGTAGCAAACATTATCACAAAATTTGCGTAGGTTCCAAGGGGATGGAACGCGTGCAGACTAGATGTGAGAGACCTCATGGTTTAATGCACAGCACTCTAGCTGCTCAGCCACCGGCCACCGACACCCCAATGAAGATAAAATCATGATTGATACTGATCTGGGATTGTCTGTTACAACAAGTACAAAGAGGTGAAAGATGGGGATGTATCATGAATTTAACATATATTTTTTCATTTAAAATTTTGCTGTTTAAGGTTTTGATGTAGATAGCTGTAGCAAATTTTACAGAAAATTATGCCACATATTTCATTCAGGTTGTAATTACATTTCATGGAATAAAAGATAGTTTTGCATATATATCGCAGTTTATTTGCATACAAAGTAGAGATGATTTGTAGTCATATTGACGTGATAATATTTTACACACATTGCAAAAACATCAAGAGATTGTGGCTTTCTGTTGATATAAATTTCGACATAAATTTCCTGTTTTGACTTCTTCAACTACAAGTATCTGAACATGAAAGTATTCAGTATGGTATCATTCTGTCAGACTCCTCATACATCATGGTTATTTACTGTACTTTTTATGATATTGTATGTTACTGGGCCTGAGAGAAGATCATATAAGCTTTGTCAAAAGCACTCAAATGACATGTCAGTGTTTGACTTTATTGTAAAAAATCACTTTTGTTATCAACATCTTGCATGTGCAAGTCACATGTATCTGTATGGAGACATCATGCTGGACATCATGCAAAGCGTCAGGTGTATCAATGGCCATTGTGTCGGTAAACTCACTCATGTCCAGCGTGTCACAAGAGAGGGAGAGTAATTTTGAAAATTTTAATGACTTTGCCACATGTACAGATAAATGAGATAATGCACCCAGAAAGCATATGTGTCTGTAAATGGCTTTGCAATTGTTACTGTCTCTCCTGAAATAAAAGATTAATTTTAAGATAAAAATATTTGTGTCATCCTATTTACAGACTTCCTGTCAAAAGTGGTACTCAATTGATTACAGATGTACGTGTTTTATCACCCGATATTGCCATAGTGATCAGTACTATCTGTCTGAAAAAAGGGAGATGCAATTGACAACAACAACAACAAAGTTAAATAATAATAATAATGAAAAAAATATATAAAAAGCCATTGAATATGGTTGAAAGGTTTGACTTGTTACATATCAGAAACTTTTATTCTCCCCCAGGGAGCTTTTGTATAGACAGGAACTTTGCTTTTATCAGTGTATGGTGTTGATGTGTACACATTTTATGGTGGTTTTATGGGTAACCAGGCTTGGCAGCATTGCCAACTCCTTTCATATCAGTAGATAAACTTAATGGACTGCAAAGCACATGGTAGAATTATTCTCTGGGAGTAATTATTTTTCAAATTATTTTTAATTTCTATTGGTTTTTACTGCTTGCAACTTTATCCCAATGTGGGCTAGTATTTTTGTACTTGCATTAAATTTATTTACATAATTCATACACATGACATTTTTATTAGGACATAAAATTGTTTCAATATTGTAGCTTTTAAAAAAACTATCAGTGTATGCTTTTTCCTTGGTTACTATTTCCTTGTAAGTCTTACAATTTATTTGTCTAGGTTTTATTTATTCATGTTTTGGACAAAAAAAATTTTTTTTGCTGAGTCAGCATATTGGGTTATTGTGTGTGCGACATTTTAATATATCATTTGTTACAGGTAAACAGTAGATGGGTTAATTGTTAATAGGTGTAATAAAATTTTATTTCAAATATAATAAGAAAAGAAATTAATATTTTGAATTAGTAATATGCTGCATTCTGGATAGAGAAGCAAAATCTGTTGCATTTTTGGTAACATGTATTTTGGATACAATAAATATGTTTGTTATGTCCAACATGACAATGATTTGTGCATTTTGTATCTGTGTTATTGTAACCATATAATGTATGTCATGCTGCAATATAAACTGATCATTTAGTCCTGCCTGGTCAAATTCAAAACTGTATCCTGTCTGGTTTCTATGGTAATATCAGTCAAAACACACATGTACATGTAATAGACTTGTATCCTGTAGTAGAGTCAAATGTATGGTTTATACAGACATTATAGCAGAATGAAGTTTGCATTATGACAGACAGAATATTTAGTTTTCTTATTTTTGCCATTTTGGTCCCTATTATAGTTTAAACAGGTGTAAACAACTTGTTTTTTTACTTGGAATTTTGTATATTGTTGTCTCTGCATGCAGTATTTTCTGTATGCAGTAGTTTCTGCATGCAGTAGTTTCTATATGCAGTAGTTTCTGTATGCAGTAATTCCTAAATGCTGTAATTCCTAAATGCTGTAATTCCTATGTGTAGTAATTTCTGTGTGTAGTAATTCCTGTATGTTGATATCCCTGTATATAGTACATGTAGTTT
This sequence comes from Atrina japonica, assembly GCA_030159075.1. Classification (NCBI taxonomy): domain Eukaryota; kingdom Metazoa; phylum Mollusca; class Bivalvia; order Pterioida; family Pinnidae; genus Atrina; species Atrina japonica. The sequence goes on from BROG01000179.1 coordinate 1,117,149, forward strand.
CTGTATGCTGTAATTCCTGTAGGCATTAATTTCTGTATGCTGTAATTCCAGTATAGTAATTTCTGTATGCTGTAATTCCTATATACAGTTATTTCTGTATGCTGTAATTTCTGTAGGCATTAATTTCTGTATGCTGTAATTCCAGTATAGTTATTTCTGTATGCTGTAATTCCTGTATACAGTAATTCCAATATATAGTAGTTTCTGTATGCTGTAATTTATGTAGGCATTAATTTCTGTATGCTGTAATTCCTATTTACAGTTATTTCTGTATGCTGTAATTTCTGTAGGCATTAATTTCTGTATGCTGTAATTCCAGTATACAGTGATTCCTGTAGGCATTTATTTCTGTATACAGTGTTTCCTGTATGCTGTTATTCCTGTATGTAATATTTTCTGTATGCTGTTGTGTCTGTATATATTGCATCTTCAGTACTATACACATGTATATATGTATGATGCAGCTCAATGATCATTAACCATGCCTTTATCCTAAATTACAAAACTAAGCATTAGAGCGAGGATGATAAATGATATTTTTGCTGAACACTTAAATCATTGATCTGATACTATCTAAGAATCGGCTTGAACGTGATAAAATGCAGGTCATGTTGTATATGTGATACAATTCATGAATGCATAACTAATACCATAAAATGATTTCTGCTTATTTCAGGTCTGATACAGGCAGTCTTTATTACTCAAATTATGCAACTATAGATTCTGGTAAGTGTACACACATTCTTTATACTAAATAGCCTCTATTCTTTGGGTACACTTTAGGGTAGCTATATACACATGTTTATTTGTTTCCAGGGTATTGAGTGTACAATGTATTAGCTATACATATTTAGAGTTCTTATGACTCTTTTCATTTGCACTCTTAAAATTACATCTAGTGTTACATTTGTCACAGTATGGTAGCATGTTAAACTTGAAGAGCCATAGCAGCATTTGCATACATCTGTAACAGGGCTAAAACTTTACAATACTTCACCTGTGGCTTGGGACCTCCATAAAAAGAATATAAAACTGCATGTTTATATGTATATTATGAAAAAGAAATTATAAATTATTTTTTGGAAAACACCCAGCAACTGAAAAATGGATTGGCATTTGCTAAAATACACTAAGAATATTAAATGTGTACATACATGTATATACATGAATACTTTACAGCAATGCCTAAGTTTGATCCTTACAATATAGTTTTACAGAGTTAGAAATAGTAATTTGTGGTTTCGCGGTGGGTGTTCGTTTTTGGTTTTTGTCTGTCTTGGCGGTGTTTGTTTGGCGTACTTCAGTCAGTTCTTACTATCAGGTTATAACTGGACAAGTGTTATTACAAGAGGTCCTACATGTACATATATAGATACCAGTTCAGTGATTAGTCTACATTTATTTGGTTTTTGTGTAGCCTTTCTTTTATATCTATATATTTATCTGATATTTAATATGGGTTTTCAATGATTATTCTACAATTATATGATTTAATTAATGTGGTTTTTTTTCTTATTGTACAATTATTGGTTTTTAATATGGTTTTTCTTTGATTTGTACTATACATTTATCTGGTTTTAATGTGGTTTTTATGATTATTGTACATTTATCTTGTTTTTGCTTTCTTTATACATATGACACTCTCAGTGTCTAAGCTGATTGATAAATTGTATTCATTGTTTGTTTTTTACTGTACACATATTTTGTCATTATCATTTGGTCTTTTTATATGATTTGTTGTAGATGTTTATGTCATGGACAATTTACTTTATAAAAAAAACAAGGAAATATTTCTAGAAACTCAATACTCAATACAAAAATGAAATTGTATATAAGAGTTGACAAGTTGTCAGTTGTATATAAGTTGATAGGTTGTCAGTTGTACATGTATATCAGAATTGTTAGTTGTATATAAGAGTTGAGAGGTTGTCAGTTGTATATAACAGTTGACAGGTTGTCAGTTGTATATTAGAGTTGTCAGGTGTATTTTAGAGTTGTCAGTTTTATATAAGATTTTACTGGTTGTCAGTTCTTTATCAGAGTTGACTAGTTGGAAGTTGTATATAAGAGTTGACTTGTCAGTCATATATTAGAGTTGACTAGTTGTTAATTGTAGATTAGAGTTGATTGGTTGTCAGTTGTCAATTAGAGTTGAGTGGTTGTCAGTTGTATATTAGAGTTGACTGGTTGTCAGTTATACATGTATATTAGAGTTGACAGGTTGTCAGTTGTATATAAGAGTTGACTGGTTGTCAGATGTATATTAGAGTTGACAGGTTGTCAGATGTAAATAAGGGTTGACAGGTTGTCAGATGTATATTAGGGTTGACTAGTTGTCAGTTGTATATTAGGGTTGACTGGTTGTCAGTTGTATATATAAGTTGTTAGTTTTATATTAGAGTTGAAAATTGTCAGTTGTATATTAGAGTTTTCAGTTTTATATTAGAGTTGACAAGTTGTTAGTTGTATATTAGAGTTGTCAGTTGTATATTACGGTTGACTGGTTGTCAGTTGTATATATGAGTTGTCAGTTTTATATTAGAGTTGTCAGTTTTATATTAGAGTTGACAAGTTGTTAGTTGTATATTAGAGTTTTCAGTTGTATATTATGGTTGACTGGTTGTCAGTTGTATATATGAGTTGTCAGTTTTATATTAGAGTTGTCAGTTTTATATTAGAGTTGACAGGTTGTCAATTGTGTATTATAGTTGACAGGTTGTCATTTGTAAATTAGAGTTGACTGGTTGTCATTTGTATAAGTGCCTGCGTGTTACTGATGACTAGAGGTCTGGCTAAGTGGTTAGAGAACCACACATAATGCATCATATTTAACATCGTTAGCATGGCTAACTTAAATGAAATCCATAGCTGATTAAGTAGGGGAACCTGTTTACATGCAAAAGGCTGGCAGAATTTTTCTGGGTACATTTTATTCTATGGTTTGCCTCCACCATTGAAAGATACTGCTACCATATTGTTACATACCAGTAAAGCAAACAATACTGATGGTTTACTATCAGGTGTGTACATGTACTTCTTAAGAAAGTGTAATATGTGAGTGTGTCACCTACATTGTACATGTGACTCTTGTAACTATAATTTTGACATTTGTAAGAAGCCTGACAGGTAATTAGAAAGTGGTGGCATTCTGAGCTTATCCTTGTCAAAGAATCTTTAATTATAACTGTAATATGTTAAAAGCTTGACAGTGACAGTATGTGTTGCTGCAATGCTGTGCTTTGCAGTCATGTGCTTTAATCTGTTAATCGTGCCTTTGCACTGTGCCAAGTTCACTCAGTCACAATTACAACTCTGTCAGTTATCCTTTAGATTATTCTGTCAGTCACACCTTTCCAGAACTGCCAAAGTAACTAGATCAACTATTCCTGAAGATGTGTTCTTGTCTGTTTTCATTTTCAAAGTGATCTGGACAGTAATTCAATAAAATATTAACATATTGACATATAGGAAGTTGGAAGCAAATAAAAACAATATAAAGACCTTCCAAGGTTTCGCCTTTATAATGATGGATAATTCATTTAGATCTTAAAAAAGAATTAATGTGAAGTCATGTGTTTTTAAAGCTCATCAAATGCCTTCAGGCTTATTGTACATAATTATTCAAGTTCATAAAACAATAAAAATAGGTGAAAATGTTTCCTGGATAGATCTGTTATCAGGATGATGCACACAAACACACCCTTTTGATGTATAATTTTCTGCATGATTTTATCTTCTCAAGGCATGACTGTATGTTATTGATTAATCAAAACAGAGAAACAATAAAATAATTTCCATCTAGGGATCTGTAAAAGATGGTCGTAATGTATATAGAGTCGGCACTAACAAGTGGACGAAAATAATTTCGCTTTCTTTGAACTCGGCCAAGTGATAGTCCCTATTCAATACAATTATTGGTGTAGTCTAGAAAAGCGATCAGCTTTATGAGAAAACTGTAATGGAATAATGTTTTACACAGGAAGTGCTGAAAGATTGATTTTTCCACAATTCCTGAGGCTTTTAACCAAAAAGAAAGTACAAATTTAATCTCAACTAACACAAGTTTAAAACCATGGCATTATGTATTTGTCTGCCTGAGGAGGGTCTATACATTTGAATTTCAGCTTCCAATTCACTCTGTAAGAAATATATTGAACTCAATCCACTCTTGTTTAAAAAAAAAAAAGAATAATACAATGTAGTTTGTACATGTAAGTGATTTTGACATTTGAAGTTATATAGCATCGGTCCAAATTACAACAGCAACAACACCCGCCCCTATCATTATCACTTCTACTGGCACCGGGCAGCCTCGATCTTTATCTAATTCTGGTTGATTTAACATTTGATCAGTCCAGAGGAAGAAGGAGACAAAATTTTAAATTCCTTTCCATGCATCAGTTGTTAAAAATCCCCAGCTGTTGTGTTGGTACTCTCAGCTATCTGCTAAATTGCATTTGAATAATTTTGTAGGGGTGAAGTGGAAGGTCGGCAATTATTGACACTTCATATCCAGAATGACAATTAAGGTTAAAGTGCTTATTTCATGTTTAGTATATAAAACCCATACATTAGAACAAATGTCACACACATAATATAGTGTTAATGCTATCTGAGTATTATTGTTCGTGAAACTTCCTTCTTAGCCCACCAACAACATATGGTGGGCTATTCAAATTGCCCTGTATCCATCGTCTGTCTGTCCTGAACAATTCTTGTTACAGCGATTTCATAGAAAATATTGAAAGGATCTCCTTGAACTTTGACATCAAGGTTCCCCTTGAGGTCCAGTTGTGCATATTGCATTTTCAGAGAGATCAGAATCCAATATGGCCGACAAAGGACCATCTTGGATTTTGACCAAAGGAAGTCTGTTATCGCTACTTCTCAGAAAGGACCTCCTTGAAATTTGACATGAAGGTTTCCTGTTGAGGTCTAGTTGTGCATATTACATTTTTAGAGAGATTGGAATCCAACATAGCCGACAGGCGGCCATCATGGATGTTGACCAAAGAAAGTTTGTTATTGCTATTTCTCGGAAAGGACTGAAGGGATCTCTTTGAAATTTGACATGAAGGTTCCCTTTGAGGTTTAGTTGTGCATATGACATTTTCAGAGAGATCGGAATCTAACATGGCCAACAGGCGGTCATTTTGGATTTTGACCAAAGGAAATTTGCTACCGCTATTTCTCAGATAGGACTAAAGGGATCTTGTTTAAATTTGACATGAAGTTTCCCTTTGAAGTTTAGTTAGGCATATTACATTTTCAGAGAGATCAGAATCCAATATGGCTGACAGGCTGCCATTTTGGATTTTGACCAAAGGAAGTTTATTGCCATTTATATTTCTCAAAAAGTATTGTAGGGATCTCATTGAAATCTGACACGAGGTTTGCCTTTGAAGTTTGAGGTCTTTCTCGCTGAGGTCTAGATGTGCATATTACATTTTCAGAGAGATCAAACCCAAGATGGACACCTGTCGGCCATGTTGAATTCCATTCTCTCTGAAAATGTAATATGCTCAGTTCAAGTTCAGTTTCACTATAATCTTGTGTAAAATGTATTTCACAGAAATATGGATTTAAGTTTAAATTCAATGTTAACACAAAATAAGAGAAAAGAACAGAAAAGAACAGACTCATAGATCAGACATAGAATATTCCACGGTGGATGCCAAGATCCCTCTGGGATCTCTTGTCAAATCTTTAAACTTTTTAACTTCATTTCAAGCATGAAAATAATATTACATCCTTTTTCAGGAAGATTGTTAGGTCATCATAAATAATGTTCCAAACCACACTGAACAACCTTTGATTAAATTGTACATATAGCAGCCACATTTAAAAGATGATTAAGAAATATATAGTTGTAATATACCAAGGAAAAGACCACCAGATGTCTACAAATAAACTGCCAATTGAATTTTCACCCAATCAGCTTAGATTCCAGCAGGGTACCAACCTTTGCTAACAAGGAGCGAGAAACGTCATAGTTTATAGCACAATACTCTATAATCACTTGTTTCATGGAAACACCCTTTCAGGAAGAATAGTCAAATATTATTTCTGAACATTTAGATCATCTGTCTAAATCTGTAATCTGGACTGAAATATACAATACACACTTCATATATGGCCTACATATTCTTCTTAAAAAAATGCAGTTATTGGCTAGGTCACTGAACTTCACCAACCTTGACCATGACCTTAGATAAAAGGAGATGCTTCATTTGGTATTGTAGGGTCATTTCTTCTTTATGCAGTTTTAAAATCACAGCATGAAATTATCCTGGACAATTTCATTCAGTCTAGATTGAAACATCTGGGGAGGGACATATTTCTCTTTTTCAACTGTCTGCCTGTCTGTCTGTTTGTTTCCAGATTTTTGGTTTTTGTTAGTTAACTGGAGGTCTAACATAAGTTTGAATGTTGTCAAGTTTTAGAAATATTTACTAGTTATGTCATGTTTAAACCTTTATTAACCCTTTCACCACTGAGTATTTTTATGGTATGTTCTTTTCTATCATATTAGACCAGTCTATTATGGTCTGTGGGCTTGACAGGGTTAATGGCTTAGCTATCATGGAGCATAGCATTTCTCTAACAGAATATGATTAAACATATTAGCATTGAAAACATCTATCATACTGTGCATTGTATCAGTATACAGTTGTATCCAGTAAACCTGCTCTGTATTGGTTAGAAGCTATTTTTGTCCTTTTTCTTTATTACAATATATATATAAGATATAGTTATAGAAGTGGTATGTCTGTGTCTCATAAATATACAACATGGACGTGTCAATGTAAATAGAGGAGATAATTCGGATACAGCTTGCTTACTAAGTTTATGTCTCCAATCTCTTTCCAACAGCCATATAAGCACTTCTACTGTAGAGACAGATCAATACGCTTTACTATACAACACAATTTCTGTTGTAGTTGTTGTGACATCAAAGATGGCAGGAATATTGCTCATCATGTTTATATTAACAATTTACAGCTACATTTTATTAGCTCCATGTTTCTTGTAAGTGTCTAATGATTTTTCATTTCCTGCCATTTTCAGACATCAACTTTTGAATTTTTCATTTTTAGAGATTTTTGGTCAGCATAGCTATTAAGAATATCTTGGTTAGTGAAAGGAAATAGTCTTAAAGTATATTGTGGTGTGCTATGTCTTATTCTGTATAGTTGTTTAATTTCACAGGGAGAAAATTTTGTGTATTTTTCTTAATGCAACTTATTTATGGGTATCAAATTTCGCACAAGATAGGTTAAGAACTGTCTTTCTGATACTTTATACATGTAAGGTATTTAATTTCACAGAATTTTTTACTGTGAATATAGCAAAGTTAAATCCCCACGGATAAAAGCAGCTATACAGTATACCATGGAACCTTAATCTGTATACTGATACATTGTGAAGATCTGCCATAGTTATTGTAGATACACTGAAGAGTTAATCCTTTAATCTATATATACATGTAAATTGTAGAGCTCTGCCTTAATCTAAATACATTGTGGAGCTCTACCTTATTGTGTTCACATTATGGAGCTCTACCTTATTGTGTTCACATTGTGGAGCTCTACCTTATTGTGTTCACATTATGGAGCTCTACCTTTTTGTGTTCACATTGTGGAGCTCTACCTTATTGTGTTCACATTATGGAGCTCTACCTTATTGTGTTCACATTGTGGAGCTCTACCTTTTTGTGTTCACATTGTGGAGCTCTACCATAATCTAAATACACTGGAGAGTTCTACCTTAATTCAGTATACATGTGTACAGGTACATCAAGGAGCTTTACCTTTTTCCTATTATATATATAAATTATATAAGGGTATATAAAGGTATATATCTGGTTTGGGTCCTATATATTACCCTATTATTTGTATCAGTAACTGTTAGAGTGGCTGATCTGATATATGAGTGGGTGATATATGATGATTGACTGAAATATAGGTCTCCGCAGACTGGAAACTGTATATGATATCTACATGTATGGGCTTATCTTTTCTGATGATTGCCATTCGGAGGAACATGCAAACTCATGTGATTTTGTGGGAAAAAAAATAATGATATTATAAATCCATTATATTTTACAGTGGACTGCATCTTTTTGGACTGGGTATATATGAACTAGTGTCCTTATTCAAGCAAACTTGGTCTTGTGGGAATAATACATGTCAAGGCTCTAAAGTAACACTGGTCTGATGGATGGACCAGTAGATTTCTCATCTACTATGTCAGAGTTATATTTCATCATTTTTCATTATTCTCCTAGTTACAAAACAGAGATTGTACTGTGCTTAAAGATTGTCACCGCTAAGGTATCAATGGAAGGTTTAAGTTCATACACGTAGTTTCATTTAGATGTGTCAGTGTGACTGTATACTCATTACATGTACCTGGAACAATTTCTCATTTTGATGAATCCAGTCATACATTGTCTTTGTTGTTAACATAGAAAACATTTTCTCTCTGTAGCACAAAAAAATTTAATATCCAGTTTTTAGCTTACCTGAGTCAAAAGATAAGCTTGTGCCTACCATAAATCCCTGAGGAACATTTTGAGCCCAACCCTTTCAGAAGTGGTTAAATATCTTGTAAATATTTGAAATCCCTTTTCTCAAACCATATTTTATCTTGTCCTTGTATCAAAACAAGTTGATTGGTACACAGTAGAAATTCCTAGGGGGAAGTCTGGGTCCTGGTGTTCAGGTATATTAGATCCCCACTCCCAATCCATATATTTTCTCATTAGCTCACCTGTTGTGTGTTGCTGTCAGTTTTGGTCAGGTGAGCATTGTGTTTCATTGTTCTTTTACTGTTCAAGATAACATTGATTTTGTTGTAATATAAAGTGTCTAGTATTTGAGTTTTTTTATATTTTATTTGACTTTCCAATAGCTAATAAATGTTCTGATGAAGTGTCAGTATATAGTTATTTGCATTCTCCGATGCATCTATCTTGGTGTAATTCATTGGAAATAGCAGGGCTGAAAATGTTTAAATTGCTTTTTTCTCCAGAATGAACAGAGGAAATTGGATTAAGTGAGCTAGATTTTCTGTTTCCGGGGAAATAGCTCCTTATGGTGGGTTGAAGAAGTCTTGGAGTTAATTACCTTGAGTCAGTTTCTGATGTTCTTGTACGGATATTATTGTAAATGTCAATCGTTTTGTCGAAAATGACTTTTCAAGCCTTACAGAAGACAATGTTTGGAGAAGCCTTGCTAAAATGTAACCCTAGATTCCAATAAAGTCATTGATATTTCCTTGAGTTTGCAGATAGTTGATATCCTCACATAGAAGCAAGAATTAGAAAAAAAAGTTTGGATTCATGTAATTAAATTTTTGGAGTGATATAAAAACACCTGGAAGAACACAGGTCAAGGTCATTATAATCCCAACTAGCCAGAGATTAACGGTAGGTAAAATAGAGTCTGTTGTTGTTAGGCTCGTTTTACTATGTAAAAAGAAGCTTGACAGTTAGTTCCTGTGCTGTCAAAATTTATCGTCAGCTGTTTATTTGCAAAAAGCTCAACACAAAAACGAAGGTCACAGTTGTGCAGACTGAGACAATAAATCATTTCTGCTTGTGGAAGGGCAGAGCCAATCCTTTCTGTAGGGGCAGACAAAGTCCATCCTACCTGTAGTGGCAGGGCAGAGCCAATCCTATATGCAGTGGCAGGACAAGGTCAACCCTTTCTGTAGTGGCAAAGAAAGTCCATCGTACATGTAGTGGCAGGGCATAATCAGTCCTATATGCAGTGGCAGGACAAGGTCAACCCTTTCTGTAGTGGTAGGACAGAGTCCATCCTAACTGTAGTGGCAGGACAGAGTCCATTCTACCTGTAGTGGCATTGCAGAGCCAGTCCTATATGTAGTGGCAGGACATAGCCAGTCTTTTCTGTAGTGACATGAAAACAACAATATTTTCAGCAGTGGTATGACAGATCCAGTCCTTTCTGTAATGGCAGGACAAAGCCTATTCTTTCTTCAGTGACATATAAGAACCAATCCTTTCTGCAGTGGCCTAACACATCAAATTAATACTTTCTGATTTGCAGCGATTCATTCCAGGTCTTTCAAGCAGTTGTAGACAACTAATTGATTACATATACTGTATTATTAACAGAAACCTGGAAGTTTTATGACAATGTGTTGGAAGTCTAACAATTTGATGTATGAATGAATCATAGTTTTATAGTTTATTCAATACCTAGCTCAATTCTAGCTTTTTAGTACGGCCATATCTGATTACATCCTGGAAACATTATCTTGCCTCCCCGATCATTATACATTAATTGTCGGGGGTTAGAAATTAATCATTGTGAAACTGTTTACACAGAAACACTTGTACATATACATCGCAAAAAGATGTTGGTACATTTATCTTAAAATGCAAATGGAAAATAGAGAATGACTTTCCAACCATGACACTAGACAATCAACTTTGCTGTGTTATATCTCTTGATTTGTGTCATCCCAGCAAAATATGAAGAAACGAAAATGTAATTGCCTTTCATCCTGATTGAAAAGGATTGATTTATTCTTGGACATTTTTATTTGCCCCATCAAAATGGCAAATAGTCTATATAAATCGCAAAGAAAATTGATTCGGTAGTTTAATTGGATTTAGTTACAGAAGTCAAAGCAGCCAACTTGTGGCCATAGGATTCTCCCAAGAGAGATCCTAGCAATCTCATTTGATACTGTCATTTCTGCGACAAGAACTTTTTTATCATCCATGAGGTTGTCATGCAGACAAAATAATTGGTGTGAAACTCATTCTGCAGATTGTCATCTTATTTTTCTTCTGTAAATTCATACATTTAGAAGTCCGAATTCGTCCATTGATAACATTTCAGAAAGTCTGTAATCATTCATTGATTTTTTGTTTTTGAAAGTCAGAATTCCTGCAATGATAACGTTTCAGAAAGACAGAACTCATACACTGTTAACATTTCCAGAAAGTCAGAACTCATAAATTGATACATTTCAGAAAGTCAGAATTCATACATTGCTTAACTTTCTAAAAGTCAGAATTCACACATTGATTACATTTCAGAAAGTCAGAATTCATATATTGATAATATTTCAGAAAGTCATAACTCATAAATTGATAACATTTCAGAAAGTCAGAAATCATACATTGATTTTTCATTTAAGGTCAGAATTCCTACACAGATAACTTTTCAGAAAGACAGAATTCCTACACTGATAACATTCAGAAAGTCAGAACTCATAAATTGATAACATTTCAGAAAGTCAGAACTCAAACATTAGTAATATTTTAGAAATTCAGACTTCATACATTGATTAACTTTCAGAGAGTCAGAATTCTTACATTGATAACATTTCAGAAAGTCATACTCATAAATTGATAACATTTCAGAAAGTCAGAACTCAAACATTAGTAATATTTTAGAAATTCAGAATTCATACATTGATTAACATTTCAGAAAATCAGAATTCATAGATTGATAACAATTTAGAAACTTAGAATTCATACATTGATAACATTTCAGAAAGTCAAAATTATTACATTGGTAACATTTCAGAAAATCAGAATTCATACATAAATAACATTTCAGAATGTTATAATTCATACATTGATAACATTTCAGAAAGTCAGAATTCATACATTGATAACATTTCAGAAAGTCAGAATTCATACACTGATAACATTTCAGAAAGTCTGAATTTACACTTTGATAACATTTCAGATAGTCAGAATGCATACATTGGTTTCATTTCAGAAAGTTGAGAATACTTTTTTTACACTACATTATAACATAGTAAAATAATAATTTCTGTATTGTTTTTATTCATTAGTTTACCAGACATAAGTTGAATATACATGCATCAGTGGATACCAGGGTAAGGCCCCTAGGGTCAACTTTTACACTGACAGAAGGATATATCATTTGTATCATCTTATACTTGTCTCTGTATTCAATTGTCTGTAGAGTTTGTGATGAGTCAGATTTCAGTCATCTTATTTTCCTTGAAAATGTTTTTTATTGCACAGCTAGAGAATAAATGCAATTTGATATTTGCAATTTGATATTTTGAAATTTCTGCCACATGGAAATTGTCAAGAGATTTTGTTGTTGTGACACTCTGATTTGTGATGAAGAAAGACTTCTTGTACTTAAATATAGAAACATTTCAAGTTCAGACTTGGGCCTTGAACTGTGGTGTCAGTGTATACCTGGAACTGTGGTGCCAGTGTTTACCTGGAACTATGGTGCCAGTGTATGCCTGAAACTGTGGTATCAGAGTTTACCTGGAACTGTGGTGCCAGTGTATGCCTGAAACTGTGGTATCAGAGTTTACCTGGAACTATGGTGCCAGTGTATGCCTGAAACTGTGGTATCACAGTTGAACTGTGGTGCCAGTGTATGCCTGAAACTGTGGTATCAGAGTTTACCTAGAATTGTGGTGCCATTGTATACATTGAACTATGGTGCCAGTGTATACCTGGAACTGTGGTTTCAATGTTTATCTGGAGCTGTGGTGCCAGTGTTTACCTGGAACTGTGGTTTCAGTATTTACCTGGAACTGTGGTGCCAGTGTATACTTGAAACTATGGTATCAGTGTTTACCCAGAGCTGTTGTGCTAATATTTACCTGGAGCTGTGGTTCCTGTATTTTACATTTGTAGATTTCAAATGAAGGATATTTTGGCATTACTTAAAAATGAGTTTTTTATCATACAGTCATATTTGGGCTGTGCTTATATTTATTATTTTCTTTTGATTTGGATTCAATACATGTACTTGCTTTAACAAGTTTGACTAGTTTAATCAATCTTTAACTTCTTATTTTGATTTAATTCTCTCCATTTACTAGGTATATGTTGTGTTCCACTTTTGACAAATAAAGGTAGTTGTTCTTTATAGCTTTGCTTACTTGAGATTATTTTACTGCTCACTTTTAATGCTTACACTTGTATATATTTTGTAGCTTATATAAGACACAAACTTTTACATACCTGGATAGGTCCTCCTCATTATCAAATCTTTTAATTTTGAATTCTATCATAAACGTTTTGGCAGTAATTATAAATGAATTGTTTCCATGTAAAAGCTTTGTATATTTAATATATGAGGACCAGTACCAGGCACAATAAAACCTCAGAATTTACTCAAGTTTGAGAATATTCTCAACTTGGCTTGCTCAGCCAATTAGATTTCAGGATTCACTAAATTTAAGTAGAAATTTTTACTTAAGTAATTCTTAAGTTTTATGGTGCCATGCCCAGGTGAAAGTTTGTGAATCTTACATCTACTTACTATATGGAAAATGATATCTGATATTTTATCTCACTATGTGTGTGTGTGTGTGTGTTGCTAAAAAAAAATTCACATCTTGATGCTTTGCTGATGAAACAATATCAACTAGATATCTATTTATATATCTTGTATTTATAAGATTTACGGTATTGCGTAAGTTCACAATTTGTAAATCCCGATTGGTGTAATCCCTCTCACATGACTGTTCATCACAGTAGTGTTGAAGAGCACTGTAGTATCTTATCAGATGCACTATACTTAGATTTAAACAGAACTTATTTGTTTATTTTTAGACATTCTTACATTTTAAGCTAATATTTAATAATCTGAACAAATCAAAAGACCTTTAAAATGAGCCAAGTATGTATGTGCTCACAACAAAATTATAGAAAATTTAACCAAAAATTAAGTAGAATGTACTATTTTCTGATTTGAATATTATTTGGTTTATCTTTCAATAAATCACCTGCCATCTTCTTATATAGTGGAAACAAATACAGTTTTAGTAATCAGTTTAACTCGTCACTTTAATAACCAGAATCAGAACTTTAGAAAATATATCATTTACCCCTAAAGACACATTTGGACTAGCTTAAGTTATTGATGTAAAGAAGAGTTCATTAATTGGCAGGGGTAGATTAGATAATGTCACTTGTCCTCTATTGTCATTTTATCACACCATATGATAAGTTGATAACATTATCTGACTTTTGGGTACATCTGTCACCTACCACTGATAATTTCAGACAGGCAGTCTTCCACTTGAACTATTCGTGACCCCGGGAGGATAAACACAGATTTCCCTTTGGTGGTGTGCATCTCATCTTAGTGCACCCATATGACATTGATGCATTAGTTGAAATAACATCAATAAGGATATTGCTTTGACAATTTATCAAATTCCTCTGTATTACTAAAAACTTAGATAATTTCTGTATAGACCTTGCAAGTTCTGCTCTCTCTAGTATCATTATTAAACATATAGCTTTATCATGTATATAGACAAGTACTTCACTTTGGTGTCAAATTTTGCTTGCTTTTGCAGCCTTAATATACCAAAATCATGGGGTGATAACAAAATTTTTACATATCTATCAAAGAGTAGACCTGGGATACTGATAAATGAAAAAAAAAATTATAAAAATCCAAACAATTAAGAAAGAAAGTTTTTGGTGGATAAAATGATCATTTTGTTGTCCCTCGGTGTTGAGGATTTGTCTGGGAAAATTCAGAAACTGAAAATATATTTAACTGATTATGATTTCAGCTGATAATAGAAACATCATTATGTAACATACCAGAATATGGGAAGAGAAAACTAATTCTTTTAATAGGATAAAGAGAACTGGCTGTTTGCAGTATAATTTTAATGTTAAGAAACTGGTTTTCCCTCTAAGAATGCTGAGCATCGTAATCAAGGATGTGTTAGCATTTGTGGTTCAATCTGTCAGACAATCCTATAAGGTTACACAACTTTAAAACCTGAGTTTTTAGTAAAACGTGTTTGAGAATCTCATTGCTGGCTTTAAATCAGATTATCATTTATAACCTTTGTTTTTTTGTTTTTTATCACTGACGGTTAAATAAGATGATAGAACTAAAACTGCTGGGCACACCTTGTATTTTAATCTCCTCAAGTATCTTCATTGCTTTGAAGATATAAAAAATTACATAAAAGATACTTGTGTTTGTCAAACAGATACACATGCTTAACAAAATATGAATATGAAACCAAGTATATTGATATCTTGTTTATGTGTTGTCAAAGTTAATGATTAGGTGTTAAGATATTGACCTTTGTACATGCTGTTCAGGCTATTTTTTTCTGGTCTGTTCACAGTTTTTAGGATGTTCCTCTCACTCTTATTGTATAATTTTATTTAGTACATACACTTTGGATGCACATTTCATTGTGTTTATTGTACATATTGATGTTGTGAAACTGACTAATGATTATGACAGATGATTATCTCCCCTTGATAAACACATCTCATCATCAATCATTATTGGATAACTTACTGATGCTTGATACTGAAATAAATTTCAGTTTTACTGACAGTTGTTTAGGAATGTTAACTTTATTTCAAATACAAATTTATTTTAAACTAGTATCCAGTTACCTCTCCTGTCTCCACTATAGGTTTATTGTTCATTTTTTATTAAATGATCACAAAAATGAGAAGGTGACAGGTAAACTGGTCTTACATAGTATTAAATACATCCTTCACTACATGGTACATGTACATTAAAGTGTTTGAAATAAACATTAACTTCAGACACTTTAAAAATATACTTAGATTTTATCATACACATGATAAATACAGTGTAGCTGAATTTAATTGATTCTGAGGTATATTATATATAAAGACTGTTAGCTTTAACCTGTTAGTTTTAACCTATTTGATTAATGTTCAGATTGCCAAACTGAACAATTAACCATGAAGTCTCTCATCTCTAGTTAGCAGTTTCAAGTCCCACTGGAATGAAAGCTGATTTTGTGAAAAAGTTTGCCAGTTTACTTGTGGAGGGTTGGTAATTTCTACCAGGGTACATTGTAACCGGGCTCTCTCCTCCACTATTAAAAACTGGCTGCCACCATATAACTGAAAAAATGTTGAGTGTGGCGTAACACAAGTAAACCATTGAAACAAACAAATACTACTGTAGCTTATGGATGAACTAAATATATGACTGAGTTTGTTATTGATGTAATTGACTCAAACATGAGGACATCCATAGTTGACTGATGTCTTTTAACCCCAAGAATGAACTTGTCTAGACCATTCCAATGTGTATGTACAGTGATAATGTAAACAATGCTGCTAATATGTAGCTTTTAACCCTATTTATTCACTTTTATTATTGATACATGTTCAAATCAATTCAGAAACTTCATTTGCTAGGATCTTTTTTACCATAGTGATTTATATATTATATCTTATAATCAGTAAAAGGTTTAATTGGTTCAATTCCTGGTGTAAAAAGATATCTAGGAATGTTTCAAATCAGTTCCTGATGCACATATAGTCAAACTTGTCAATAAAGGCCACTGAAGGGAACAGGTGAGCTTTATGCAGAAGTGACCTTTAATGCAAGTTTGATTGTACTTATATATAGTTTACAAACATTTACACACCTATTAATAAAATGTCTTTCGATACCTGTTTGATAGGACACATTATTTATAATATGTGATATCAAATGTGGATGGATACATGATTTTGTATTGTTCATTTATAAGTCCTATACTGCTGAAACCAGAGAAATCCATCTGTCCATCCATCAGTCCATCCATCAGTCCATCCATCAGTCTCTTCATTCGTCCATCAGTCAGTTAGTTTGGTTAAGGTTTCGTAATTACTCACAATTCACTTTTAAAATAATGGTTTCACAGGTGGGAGACATGTATCTATTTATCAATACTCTCAGAAAGCTTGGTTTTTAGTTTGCTTTTCCATAATGGTACATACCGGTACTTCTATTTCAGATTTTCTAGATGTTGACAAGAAAAAGACTTCAGCTCTTGGAAGATTTTTCAGAAACATGGGTATTCGTCGATCAGGAAGAAAACAGTATAAACAATATGATGGTAGGTATAGAAACATTCATTGTTTATCTCATCATATCATTATAGATAAGGTGTGTTTTATTCTAATACT
Organism: Atrina japonica; assembly: GCA_030159075.1. Classification (NCBI taxonomy): domain Eukaryota; kingdom Metazoa; phylum Mollusca; class Bivalvia; order Pterioida; family Pinnidae; genus Atrina; species Atrina japonica. The sequence goes on from BROG01000179.1 coordinate 1,134,112, forward strand.
AGGATATTGAATTTTTTTCCATTTTCACTTTCTCTTGCAAGTTTAGTATTTCAAGTACAGAGGCATACAGCTTTTTTCTTCATTATAGCATTTGAAATCAATAGTTTTTAAATGCCCATAAAATGAATACCATAATTTTCAAAGAAAATTGAAAATAATTTTAGGTGTGTTAAAGCTAATGAGCTAATGGTATAACATTTGAATTACCATCAGATACTTAGTGATCGCTCCTTTGCCAAGCACTCAGTGTGAGAAATGACAGACTCAGTGTGACTGAGGTGTGTAGGCAGTGAGTGTTCCTTTACCAAGCACTCAGTGTGAGAAGTGAGTCATGAGGTGTGTAGGCAGTGAGTGTTCCTTTGCCAAGCACTCAGTGTGAGAAATGACAGACTCAGTGTGACTGAGGTGTGTAGGCAGTGAGTGTTCCTTTGCCAAGCACTCAGTGTGAAAAATGACAGACTCAGTGCGACTGAGGTGTGTAGGCAGTGAGTGTTCCTTTGCCAAGCACTCAGTGTGAGAAGTGAGTCATGAGGTGTGTAGGCAGTGAGTGTTCCTTTGCCAAGCACTCAGTGTGAGAAATGACAGACTCAGTGTGACTGAGGTGTGTAGGCAGTGAGTGTTCCTTTGCCAAGCACTCAGTGTGAGAAATGACAGACTCAGTGTGACCGAGGTGTGTAGGCAGTGAGTGTTCCTTTGCCAAGCACTCAGTGTGAGAAGTGAGTCATGAGGTGTGTAGGCAGTGAGTGTTCCTTTGCCAAGCTCTTAGTGTGAGAAATGACAGTCATGAGGTGTGTAGGCAGTGAGTGCTCTTTTGTCAAGCACTCATTGTGAGAAATGACAGTCATGGGGTGTGTAGGCAGTGAGTGTTCCTTTGCCAAGCTCTCAGTGTGAGAAATGAAAGTTATGAGTCTTTAGGATGCACCTTAAAACCAAGGTCTCATGGTAGGAATGTTAAAGAACAGTCGCTAAAATAAACATAGGTCCTTAGCAGACGTCCCCATTTGTGACACTTTCTCTCTACCTCTCTCTTGTATAAAATTTTCAGTCAGTTATACTGTTTAACTGATATTTCACATCTCAACATTCTTTAATTTTGTATTTTTAAAGGAATGTAAAAAGATATAATTACTGTACCTGTAGGTAATAGTAAAGCAGTTATGAATGTATATAATTTTGTAGGTGACCCATTGGCTTCAGATATTACGATGAGTGATGATGACAGAATATCTCTTATGCTAATGGTGAAGGAGGGAAAGCTGACCACTGACCAAGCTCTGTTGATGGTAAGGGCTAACATTGTAGGTACAACTATCCAAGATCATTGTGTTGCATCAGATAAGTTTATTGGATTTTAACAATTACAAAATTTATAAACTGTATCCCTGGACATTTTCACCCTGGTTATTTTTCGCCTTTTTACAACAGAAAACATTTTCACCCCATCTTAAATTCACCCAAAATCACCAGTCTCATCAATGGCACATATGTCAATCCTTTAATTATTTAGCTTGAAAATTTTGCTTTCATTATAAATTCGCCCCCTCATCTAAGGACAAAAACGGTGAAAATTTCACAGTATAAAGTATATCAGAATTTTCATGACTTCTATGCAGTGTTGCCATACATATTGATGCCATACAGGTTCTGCTGTACTGAAATAGTTGTGTTTTATATAGATGATTTTACACTGATCAGATAGGACAAAATACTTCGGAATGAACATGTGGTTTTCAGATTTTGGAAGACCAGACTTGATTGGTTGGTAGTAGTTCACGAGAAGTGTTACCATCTACATAATCCCAAACGCAATTAGTTTAGATACCAAAATGAAGCCACCATCAGTAACATGCAAAACAATCAGAAACTTCAATCAGACTGCTCACTTAAATATTTATGGAAAATTTATTGGAATCTCCAGTATTGATGAAGAAGGCATTTCAGCATTATTTGTGATGCATATGTAACAAGGTGAAAATGACACATGTATAACCATTTCCCTCTAAGTAATAGCTGTGTCAAGGTATAGAGTAAATGACTTAGTTCCTGACATACTCAGAGCTGTGTCAAGGTATAGAGAAACTGACTGAGTTCCTGACATACTCAGAGCTGTATCAAGCTAAAGAGTGACTGACTTAGTTCCTGACATACTCAGAGCTGTGTCAAGGTAAAGAGTATCTGATTCAGTTCCTGACATACTCACAGCTGTGTCAAGCTAAAGAGTATCTCCCAATGTAAGTAACTGACAATGTTCCTGACTCAATCAGAGCTGCCTCCCAAGGTAAGTAACTGACAATGTTCCTGACTCAATCAGAGCTGCCTCCCAATGTAAGTAATTGACAATGTTCCTGACTCAATCAGAGCTGCCTCTCAAGGTAAGTAACTGACAATGTTCCTGACTCAATCAGAGCTGCCTCCCAAGGTAAGTAACTGACAATGTTCCTGACTCAATCAGAGCTGCCTCCCAAGGTAAGTAATTGACAATGTTCTTGACTCAATCAGAGCTGCCTCCCAAGGTAAGTAATTGACAATGTTCCTGACTCGATCAGAGCTGCCTCCCAATGTAAGTAACTGACAATGTTCCTGATGTAATCAGAGCTGCCTCCCAAGGTAAGTAATTGACAATGTTCCTGACTCAATCAGAGCTGCCTCCCAATGTAAGTAACTGACAATGTTCCTGACTCAATCAAAGCTGCCTCCCAAGGTAAGTAACTGACTAGGTTCCTGACAACATGCAGAATACACACATCTGTAAAATGCACAGTTAGGATGTGTTAAAACTGAAATCTTCAGAAGTTGCTCTCATTTAAATGAAATGTTTGATTCTACTGTTTCTTTTTAGTACTTTGATAATCAACAGTATAAAAATTCACATAAATTCTCTAATGTTCATTTAATATCCATAGTTATAAAAGACATATGTAGAAAACAAAACAAAGTGCATTACAGAGTATCGGTTTTTCAGAATCCTGGGATAATGTATCATAACTGTTTTCCTAAAAAATGTGCTGCTCTTAAATGGATATCTCGGTCTTGTATTTTGACATATATATCGGTCTTTTATCAATTTCAGAATCAAAATTCATTTACCTTAGTGTGTTATTGCTATTAGTTTACACCTGTGTTCTATCACATATAATTGTGAATCACCAAATTGTCATTAGTATTTTGGGATGTGCATACCAATTTGAACTTAAAAATATTGCATTTTAGTGTATTAGGCAATCAAATGACATCGCATCAGCTTAAACTTGCTGCTGGTTTCATCAATGAGCTTACATAATGGTAGCAATATTATTTAAATATTTCCAAGTCCAGCTAAATAGCTACAGGGAATTACCTGTTTTTTTCTCCTTTTATTTCCCTTATTTTAGAATGATAATTTCACATTGATTGCTGGCTGTACTTTTTGGCTTAATACAAGGAAATAACTATTCCAATACCAGATTTAATTGATATTGTCAGAAAAAAAAGCTATGTTGTATCATTACAAAATGACAACAGTTTAGATGATTGCAGTATTGGTATTAGTAAATGCAACATATGTACAATGTCAGTTTTTTCTCAGTCAGAAAATTACTAATGGATATTTATATTTCTACCAGCAAGTTGTTATTAACATGAAGTGCAAGGGTGTAATTATAGACATATTTTGTTGGTTCAACAACAGTAACCACTAGTTTTTTATCTTATTTTTGGTTTTGTTTTGAGGTCAACTCAGTGACTCACTTATTGTGACATTTAGCTGCCTGTCATCATGTGGGTCTGTGCCATACATCATATGGGTCTCTGTCATGCATCATGTGGGTCTCTGTCATGCATTATGTGGGTCTGTCATGCATTATGTGGGTCTGTCATACATCATGTGGGTCTGTGTCATACATCATGTGGGTCTGTGTTGTACATCATGTGGGTCTGTGTCATACATCATGTGGGTCTGTGTTGTACATCATGTGGGTCTGTGTCATACATCATGTGGGTCTCTGTCATGCATTATGTGGGTCTGTCATACATTATGTGGGTCTGTGTCATACATTATGTGGGTCTGTGTTGTACATCATGTGGGTCTGTGTTATACATCATGTGGGTCTGTGTTATACATCATGTGGGTCTGTGTCATACAGCATGTGGGTCTGTGTCATACATTATGTGGGTCTGTCATACATTATGTGGGTCTCTGTCATGCATTATGTGGGTCTGGCATGCATTATGTGGGTCTGTCATACATTATGTGGGTCTGTGTCATACATCATGTGGGTCTGTGTTGTACATCATGTGGGTCTGTGTCATACATTATGTGGGTCTGTGTCATACATCATGTGGGTCTGTGTTATACATCATGTGGGTCTCTGTCATACATTATGTGGGTCTGTGTCATACATTATGTAGATCTGTCTTGTACATCATGCAGGTCTGTGTTGTACTTATGTTTGCCTGTGTCATATGTTACATGAGCCTGTGTTGTATATCAAATGGGTCTGTTGTGGATCACGTGGTCTCTATCATATATTATATGGGTATGTGTTAACTTCTTGCGGGTCTATGTCATACATGTACATCATATAAACTTCTCCTCAGAAATCAACGGGCCAGTATGTGTCAGATTTAACATTTGTTGGAACATATTTTGTTTGGAAACCTGATTAATATAACTTTCAGAATTTATCTTATCTTAAATGTTTTTAAAACAAAATTGGAAGAAAAGGAAAATGACTGTGGATCTAGATGGACATTTAAATTTGTGTTTATAATATGTGTGTATATAGTCAATTAATATCAAAATATTGGACCCTGAAAAAGAGGGAGGGAGTGGGAGATAAAGGGGAAAATCATCACCCTAACTAATTCACATTATCAGGAAATGTGTAGCACAAACTGAAAAACTTTAAGTGAATTTTGTTTACCCATTACCCCTGAAAACACATTTGGACTGGTCAAACACATTTTACAGAAGAGTCCATTGTTTGTCAGGGGTTGATGAGTTAAGTGCAAATTACAAAGTATATCATCAGAGATGAATAAGCTAGAGAAATTGACTTTCTTGTACATGTACCTATACTTTTTACATGTACATGTAGTTGTTTACATAACTTAGTACAGTTGTACATGATGTTGTCAAAATCTCTCGTATCTATGCAAATGACAGTTGTGACTTTATCCTCACCTGTTGTTGGTGCCATATTTTACTGTAGTTATTTTATAGCAAACAAACTTCCAAAACAATCTTTGTAGTTTATGTCAAAACAAAATGTTCCTTGTGTTATTAAAATCATGTTGAATAAAATAATAGACCTTTTATGTCCCCCACTCTGTTTCATGTTAAAACTGGAAGGTGATCTATGTAACATAAAATATTTTTGTTGTTGAGCCATGTGGTTTATGTAAAAATATCTATCGTTCTTAGGGAAAAAGCAAAACAAATTTCAGTTATACATATAGAAACAAATTTGAACATAAACTGATTCTTAATATATGCATAAAGTGTCATATCATGTAAATATCAATTATACATATAAATAGAAACTGTAAAAATTCTGTGTGACCTAGTTTTCATCACTGGGTCAGTAACATCAATCTGCTAAAACACCAGTCAGCATTTTTAGTCATTCTGAATGACTGATGTCTTTTGCACAATTGGTCAGTGTTGACCTATTTGGTCTGTACTATTAGTCTATTTAAAAAGGAGGTTTTGTGTATTATTGGTCAGTTTTGAAACTTTATTCTGAAGAAAAACATATTTTTGAATATGGTTTAACTTTTAAGTACATAACTTTATTGTGTAAACTCTCAGGTTTTGATGTCAATAAATCGCAATGTATCTGATATCATGTAAATTTAATGAATGTTTATTACATCTGATTTTTGTGTTCATCATATTCATGCTTTATCATTGGTAAATTAAAACATTATGTTTGGTCTTAATCATAATAACATTTAACTATTTCTAGTTGTACTCGATTACATATTGCAGGAGTATTGTAAATTAATACATTCCTCATTTTTGCTATATGTAATAACATTAAGTAGCTTCGATTCTCTACTAGATTTTACAATAACAAGGGTTTATTACTGATAGATTGAAGTGTCTAGACTTATATATGGTATCACAAAATACAATCACTACCAAATGTCACTGATGTTTAATGATATTTTGTTATGAATTACCAGTTATGATGTTTGATAGAAGGAAATATGGTTGTTCTTTATCTATCATCAGAGTTTGGGAACATTATAAACACTTTGATGTGTTGTATTGTAATTAGTGTTACAGAAAAGTTAGACATTAAAATCCTGTAATGGCAATATGGAATCAGATATTGTACATCTTATCTGATACTGTTGGTAAAGCAGGTGATGGATATACTGCCTAGAACATTACCTTGGTGTGTGTGGTGGTGTGGGGGATAAAACTGATGTCCTGATAAGTACAAATGTACAGTCAAACTTGTCTATAAAGACCACTCAATAGGGCAGGCAAAAGTACCGTAGCCATTGTAGACAAGTGGTCTTTATAAAGAGGTTTATAAAAAAGTTAAAGGTTATGTTTGAATGACCTTTATAGGCAGGTGCCCTTTATACTAAGATGGCCTTTGGTATATTTGAAGTGAATTATTAAGTTACATGTATTACTAGTGCAAAGCTAGTGATAAAGAGGTAACTTTTTCAGACCTCATTGTTGACAATTGATGTCTTGGGTGTCCATGGACACCTGGTCGGCTCTCAATTTACCCAACTTTAACTGACCACAAGATTGGACTTGGATTTTACCTACAATGGCCTTCTGTACATCGAGGGACTTTGAGAATTTCATCTGCCAAGCACCATTACATTTGATTAAGCACCAACCAAATTCCTATTATGTAGACTTCCTTCTTTCGTCAGTCGATAAAAGATAGCTTTAACATTAAAAATGTAATATTGATGAAAACATATTCGGATTCATAGAACATTCTGTCTGCTTACATCACAAAATGTATTTTTAGGCATACATGTATCATTACTGGGGTCAAATTTTAATACGGAATTATGATAGCAGCTCTCTCTGTCTGTCTCTCTCTCCCTCTCTCTCTCTCTCTCTCTCTCTCTCTCTCTGTCTGTCTCCGTCTCAGTCACTGTTCACACACATAAAGCCATTAAAGATAACACCATCACCATTATGTTTACTGTTGTCTGTCTTGTGTTCTAAATGAAATATTGACTCAAAACACAAACATGAAAATCCTTCTACAGTTCAATACAGAATAATCTTAATTATCACATATTGTGAATATAACCAATCCCTGTTTGTCCTTTACATACTTCAAAAGTGCCATTATATTCCTGTCTGTACATGTGATTTTGTTGATAAAAACAATTACAACACCGATTGATTTATGCAGTTTCTGTTTCAAATAGTATTTGTTATGTCACATAATGGCTGGTTACTGAATGATCTGCCATAGTATTTGAGCTTCATTGTCATTGTGGTCAGCTATAGTGGTCAGTGGATATAGTTGCTGACCTTTAATTGAGATCCTTGTAAAAGAAGTCCATTTAAGAATTAAAAATAACCTAAATAAAATATCAAATTTACAAAAAAAATGTAACTGTAGAAGTTAAAGGAGGAAAAAATGTTTAGAAAATATTCCTGTATTTAGTAATCTACTTTATTAAAAGCAAATTTCTACTTAGAAAGATCGGTAGATATAGCGTACCGATAATCTATTTAACCCATCTACCCCTGAAAATAATGGACTTAATTGAAAAACCGACAACACAGACCAGTCCAAATGTGTCTTTAGGGGTGTGTGAGTCAAACATGACAATATTTTGTTGTTTATTTTATATTTTATTCTTATCTGAAATAAGAAGTATATAATGATGGCTGTTCGTCCACCTAATCATCTTTGAATTCTATATTTGGTTGTATTGATAGTGCAGTAAAATGAAATGACAAGGAAATATCAGATGTAAGCCATATTTTTTAAGTCACCAGGTTTTTTACGATATGCAAGTCTATAAGCATCGGTGAATTGGGTAAAAAGACAAACTGGCACCTTTCATGATCACTACATCAGATGATGACCACATACCTACCTAATATGTATATGATCTGATCTTCATGAACCTATCTATAAGCCTCAGAACTTTTACTTAAAAGTAACTGCTGTGTTCGTCTGATTTGATCCAGACATTTTTTTTTCAGGTAAGGGCAGACTAAGTATACAGATAGATATGTTTTTTTAATAAGGCTTTGGAAATTACAGTATGTTTGTCTGCATAGTGAAAATACACTAAAACTCACTTTTAAAATAATGTGTGAACATTATATTTGTTGACAAATTTTCTCCTTCAAATGCTCCCAACACCTTGTATTTATTCATTACAATTTGGTCAGCCACATGTAAGATAAATCTGTTTGTCATTATGAGGTTGGCAGAGAAAACAAGTAAGATTTGATAGAGTGGTACATACTTCAATGGCAACATGAAACCAGAAAATGAAAAACATAAAAAACCAATTCACTTTACAAGTACATCTGTGTCAACAGGACACATTCTATCTTTAGTAAGCTCCATGAAGAATGTGTTTATCTATAACCTCAATAAATATGACAATATATTGTGATGTACCTAACTAGGATGTTTCTTCTTCGTAGATGTAAAGATTTGTTCTATTGGTATCAGATGATTAGAATGTTGGTGCAAGAATTATAAATCACTGATTCTGTCAGGAGTGTTTCATCATTTTCACAATATTTCATCATTTCTGTTAGACTGACGCAGTGTATTTACATACTAACGGCAAATTCTAATCATACCACATACATGCCGGTAGATTCCAGATTTTCCCCAAAGACAAAATTTGTCTGATCGTGTTTAACTTGAATTCCTTTGACAGCAAATTTTTATTGCCATTTCAAGAAAACTTTCGTTGTTTATTTTTTTTCTCTCTGTCTCAACAGAACTACACATCATAATAGTTAACCCTGTCTAATAAATCTCTGTCATGGTTTTGGTATCTGGTTATTGTTTTGGAAGATGTTTGAATCTATAATTACTATGGGAATTGTATAAATATTGTGAAATTACTTTTTTTTTTTTTTTTTAAAAAAACAAAAAACAAAAAAAAATCAACAAGACAATATACCAATATACAGGGTCAAGAATCATAAACATTACCACTTGTCAAGTAGTATTGAAATATACTTGTCTGAATGCAAAAATGAGGTGTAACATTTATAGATAGTATTCTATGTTTAAACAAGTATAATCTTTATTGATTCATTGTCTTAAACAACGCAAAATGGACATGATCCAGACAAACCTGATTGTTGAGCCCTGATATGATGTGGCCAACTAATCTGAGATGACCGAGGTATTGAATGTAAAATCATTTTGTAAATTTGAATCTGAATCATACACTGTTGAATTCTGGCAGTGGTCTGTACCGTTCTTTGAATTAAAATGAGTTCATATGTGGCTGCAGAGGTCAGTTAAGTTAATGTTCAATGTTCCAACATGACATCAATAGTTATACTGTACATGTATATACAGCTGTCTCTCACATAACTTTTATCTGAGTGTATATGTGTATGTACATGTAACTGTTACACTCCTTGAATGTTATACATCAGTATTAATCTTTCAATTCTTTGATTATAGAAAATCTGGGAACTTTTCTAAGGTCAAATATTTTGGGGAACTATTCTTCAGATTAAGTATAAAGGCAAATATCAGAAAAGTTTATAAAATATCTTATTCAGAAAAATAGGAAATTATTTTCAAATTATATCTTGTGTTTTTATAGATGTTGTTAAACTGTGGCATGTTTTTTGACTTGTAACATGTAACTTTTATTAACCTTCTTTTGAAATGAATCTGATTTGTCAGTTTCTTTATATTGACAATTTGTAGTGTATGAAGGCAGAATTTATCTTACTTTCATTTCAATTCAGGTCTAGATTTTTGTAAGATACGTGAATTTCAGTGAAATGCAAGATCATATAGCCAATATATGCGTTATCAAAATAATAATCTACCTTACACCCTTAGATAAATTTTATTATAAAGTGATTTGCAAATACAGGTGACAAACATAAATACAAGGTTTCACAGGTAAATGGAGACCTGCAATTAAGCTAATTCACCTGCCCTCTGGTACCTTTTCAGGTGCGATAAAACGAAAATACACATTACCTGATGACTATCAAATCTTACTAATAGGACATTTTCCCATCTTTTCTTGTACTCGTGTGTAGTACACAAATATGTGCAGCCCTGTAGCTAAATAAATCTTTTGTTGTTTAATTTGACTCTTAATCAGAATTAGATCCTAAAAGAATTTTAGGCCATTAAACAGGGAACAAATTAAAGGTAAAGTAATATATCACCTTTGTATATAGTTGATGCATGACTACAAAAAAATCAAAGTTTTTGCAATAGTTGTAGGTGAAAGAATGACTCATTCTTGTCTTACGTAAAATGAGTGTAAATACCCCACATGCCACTATATACCCAGAAATTTCTGTACTGTGTGTTTATCCCTGGCCACTATTACAGATACTCTAGCAATTCGGTGTCTAGAAAAATACTCAAAAAGAATTATTTCTGTCAAAATGACATACAGTAAAAATTGCTTTAGCAACTACCTGTGTATAAAGACCTCCTGGTCATAAAAATGTTTTTTTGCTGTCCCCAGTAGTACCAAATCAACCAATATATAAAGACTACCAAGATACAGTGTACTTTCATGTAAAAATAAATCACAGGGTTCATTTATTAATACATTGTACTCAGCACTTTCCCCACCAACACATTATTTAATGTACATTATTTTTCATTCTTGTACAAAATGTAGCTAGCTAATGGAATACCCTTACTTATATTCACCTTATTAATTATCAGGTAAAACAGTTTGAAGATGAGAGAAGGAGAGAATCACAGCAACAGGTAAATCACATTACACTATTCAATATTGTAGACTTTAGACTGTTGCCACTTTGTCCAGGAAAGTCTGTTTCATGTCAATATCTGTTTCTTGTCAATTTCTCAATTTACATTTTCGGACTATCCATGCACCTCAACAATAACTGTAATTTTATGGAGCTGCCGTGAAATGTCTCTAACATTTTTTTTCTGTTGAAGGAATCATCTGTTAGGGTTTTATTAATAACATTTTGGTTTTGGTTGCCAGGATACTTGTTTCAATAAATTAATTTCCCTGAACAAATCACCCAGGCCAGTTTAACCTCTCTTGATTAATGATTTTAGATTCAGCAGAAATTAATGACTCTCTATAATTTGTTCCATCTCTAAAAATGTTGTATCTGTAAGTAATTTGTAAATTGTGGTGATTTAGATATAGAGCTTAATCTTAATGTCCGAGATGGCATTTAATAACAAATGCATGAAAATGGACACTTACATTCCAAAAACAGGTTTACTGTATACTGCATTTGTTAATTAGTTTTACATTGCATTTGTAAACATTTGTAAATTATCTTCACATTGCATTTGTAAACCAGCTTTATATTACATTTTTAAACCAGTTTGCATTACACTTTCAAACCAGCTTACACGATACAGTGAGACCTGTATATAGGGGCCACCCAAGGAACCAGAAAATATTGGCCTTTATGTGCAGGTGACCCTTATACACAGGTTTAATTTAGTTGAAGTATACAGTCATGGTACTTTTCAAACCTGGCCTTTATAAACAGGTAATCCTTATACAGAGGTGGCTGTTATAGCAGGTTTTACTGTATTTGTAGAAAATCTTTATATCATATTTGTAAACCAGCTTTACATTGCATTTGTAAACCAGCTTTACATTTGTAAACCAGCTTTTTATATTGTCACTGTCTACTAAATTTACAAGACATTTCTAAAGTGACTTTACAATTACTTTTGGCAGATTTCCTTTTCTTTTTGTGGTGTGTAAGATTCTTCTGTAGAACTGATTCATATGAATTAATTTTACTGATGGAATTATAGCAGTATTTTGTCCAGTTCTTTGTACCAAATCAGTCTATTATCTTTTTGTGATGGAAGATTGTTTTGTTGTCAGTAAGATTAATCTCATTCTTCCAATGATTAATGATTCTAATGGCGTTTGTTTTGTGGTTTGGATTCACCAGATTGCATTGCATTTAAAACTTTTATCAACAAATTTGATTTATGTTTCTCTGGTTCCTTTTTTTTCTAAATTAATTGCTAAAATTTGATCAATGTGTTTTCTCGCAAAGAAATCTTAAGAGATTGTTGTCACTTACATATATAAAGACAAAGAAAGCAATACCTGGGCCAGAAGTAACCAAATTTACATAGTGCTCAAGTTCAACTTATTTCTTATGATTTTTAGATGAAAATGCACATTTTTGTATATTTACATGTTTGTCATTCAGGTATGAATAAGGAAGAAATCTACCAATCATTTTCAGAATATTTCAATTTAATAAAAGAAAGATAGTTTGAGTACAAATTCAAACTTTTAATACCATACACAGGGTAATGTACATTTTTATGCCCCTGGCTTGAAAGGTCTGCCAGGGGCATATAATGTTTGGATCATCCATCTGTCTGTCTGTTTATCTGTATGTTTGTCCGTAATTCCATCCCACTTACATATAAAGTTGGGACCGGGGGTACTTGTGTTTCACAAATACATCTTGTTTATGGAAAAATTATGAATTTAAACCGATGTCTTTGATGTGAATGAAAAAAAAAAATAATTTGTTCATATTCAATCACATCCAAAAGTTTAAAAAACAGCTTTACAGTCAAAATAATAAATTTTGGGTTTGAGTATTGAGCAAATTTTGTCAACCTGTCCATCTATCCCTCTATCTCCCCTTTCTCTGTCTGTCTCTGTCTCTGTCTGTCTCTCTCTCTGTCTGTCTCTCTGTCTGTCTGTCTCTCTCTCTCTCTCTCTCTCTCTCTCTCTCTCTCTCTCAAGATTAAAAAAAAGAAACTGTAATTTTCATATTATACATGTATTATGTGAAACACGCACACAAATAGGAAATACCACTTCAGTTGCATTAGTTAGGTAATGATATTATTGTATTAATTAATATACTGAGAAAGTAAATACCATTTTTCCTTGTAAATCTTCTGTGAACAAATGAGAAAAAATCACCATACTGAGCAGAATAAATGACATTTTTGACATTCTGGTAATATCTCATCAGAAATCAACTTCTGCTGATATCTATTGATATATAAATCACCTCATTTTAACATGCATGAGCTAGATCAATACAGTTTATAGGATGGTGGGAGAAAAGTCAAATAAAACACTGTCCCATTTCCCTTTGTAATCAAAAGGTTTTAAAGCTGAAATACACCAAACAGAAATCTGGACTACTCATCAAGTTGATGACATAGTATGCGTGGATGAATTTTATGGCCAGTTTGTTTAATGTTCCATACAGCGAGTTGGAATTAGTCAATATAGCTGCAGTTGAAACTATTGAAAAAAAAAACAACAAAAAGAAAATCAAAATTTAGTTAATGGCCTATAGCAAACATAAATTCAGCATCATTGATGCAAAATGCATCAAAATTTTCACTTGGGACATCTGCAAGAATCATTTCAAGGAATTTAAGAACCACCTTCCACGTATAATCAGAATAAATCCACATAAAATACGAGAAAGAGTGTCACTTGTACCTTAAAACAGGAAGTAAACAGATGTCATGTCATATCTAATTATAAAAATGTGCAAAGACAAAAGTAATAGTACAGCTAAACTGATTCAGTAAATGTCTATATGTACATTGCTTAGCTGACTCGAGTAAAATTTAATTATGTAAATTAACAATTTTAATGTGTACATGTACTTGATAAGAATATTTTGATTTTGTACAAATTGAGTCTGTAAATGATGTTAGGTATAAGTTGATTTTGTACACATTGAGTCTGTAAATGATGTTAGGTATAAGTTGATTTTGTACACATTGAGTCTGTAAATGATGTTAGGTATAAGTTGATTTTGTACACATTGAGTCTGTAAATGATGTTAGGTATAAGTTGATTTTGTACACATTGAGTCTGTACAAAATGTCAAGAATAAGTTGATTTTGTGCACAGTCTGTATAGGATGTCTAGTTGATTTTGTACACATCTGGTATAAGTTGATTTTGTACACATTAAGTCAGTAAAAGATTCTAGTATAAGTTGATTTTGTACACACTGAGTCTGTACAAGATGTTAGGTATAAGTTGATTTTGTACACTGAGTCTGTACAAGATGTTAGGTATAAGTTGATTTTGTACACTGAGTCTGTACAAGATGTTAAGTATAAGTTGATTTTGTACACTAAGTCTGTACAAGATGTTATGTATAAGTTGATTTTGTACACTGAGTCTGTACAAGATGTTAGGTATAAGTTGATTTTGTACAATGAGTCTGTACAAGATGTTAGGTACAAGTTGATTTTGTACACTTAGTCTGTACAAGATGTTAAGTATAAGTTGATTTTGTACACTGAGTCTGTACAAGATGTTAGGTATAAGTTGATTTTATACACTGAGTCTGTACAAGATGTTTAGAATAAGTTGATTTTGTACATATTAAGTCAGTAAAAGATTTCAGTATAAACTGATTTTGTACACAGAGTCTGTACAAGATGTTAAGTATAAGTTGCTTTTGTACACTGAGTCTGTACAAGATGTTAAGTATAAGTTGCTTTTGTACACTGAGTCTGTACAAGATGTTAAGTATAAGTTGCTTTTGTACACTGAGTCTGTACAAGATGTTAAGTATAAGTTGCTTTTGTACACTGAGTCTGTACAAGATGTTAAGTATAAGTTGCTTTTGTACAATGAGTCTGTACAAGATGTTAAGTATAAGTTGCTTTTGTACACTGAGTCTGTACAAGATGTTAAGTATAAGTTGATTTTGTACACTGAGTCTGTACAAGATGTTAAGTATAAGTTGATTTTGTACACTGAGTCTGTACAAGATGTTAAGTATAAGTTGCTTTTGTACACTGAGTCTGTACAAGATGTTAAGTATAAGTTGCTTTTGTACACTGAGTCTGTACAAGATGTTAAGTATAAGTTGCTTTTGTACACTGAGTCTGTACAAGATGTTAAGTATAAGTTGCTTTTGTACACTGAGTCTGTACAAGATGTTAAGTATAAGTTGCTTTTGTACACTGAGTCTGTACAAGATGTTAAGTATAAGTTGCTTTTGTACACTGAGTCTGTACAAGATGTTAAGTATAAGTTGCTTTTGTACACTGAGTCTGTACAAGATGTTAAGTATAAGTTGATTTTGTACACTGAGTCTGTACAAGATGTTAAGTATAAGTTGATTTTGTACACTGAGTCTGTACAAGATGTTAAGTATAAGTTGATTTTGTACACTGAGTCTGTACAAGATGTTAAGTATAAGTTGATTTTGTACACTGAGTCTGTACAAGATGTTAAGTATAAGTTGATTTTGTACACTGAGTCTGTACAAGATGTTAAGTATGTTAAGTTGTAAGTTGAGCTTTTGTTACACTGAGTTTTGTACAAGATGTTGTAAAGTAAGTATAAGTTGCTTTTGTACAATGAGTCTGTACAAGATGTTAAGTATAAGTTGCTTTTGTACACTGAGTCTGTACAAAGATGTTTTGTAAGTATAACAAGTTGCTTTTTTGTACACTGAGTCTGTACAAGATGTTAAGTATAAGTTGCTTTTGTACACTGAGTCTGTACAAGATGTTAAGTATAAGTTGCTTTTGTACACTGAGTCTGTACAAGATGTTAAGTATAAGTTGCTTTTGTACACTGAGTCTGTACAAGATGTTAAGTATAAGTTGCTTTTGTACACTGAGTCTGTACAAGATGTTAAGTATAAGTTGCTTTTGTACACTGAGTCTGTACAAGATGTTAAGTATAAGTTGCTTTTGTACACTGAGTCTGTACAAGATGTTAAGTATAAGTTGCTTTTGTACACTGAGTCTGTACAAGATGTTAAGTATAAGTTGCTTTTGTACACTGAGTCTGTACAAGATGTTAAGTATACAGTTGCTTTTGTACACTGAGTCTGTCTGTACAAGATGTTAAGTATACAAGATGTTGCTTTTGTTTGTACACTGAGTCTGTACAAGATGTTAAGTATAAGTTGCTTTTGTACACTGAGTCTGTACAAGATGTTAAGTATAAGTTGCTTTTTGTACACTGAGTCTGTACAAGATGTTAAGTATAAGTTGATTTTGTACACTGAGTCTGTACAAGATGTTAAGTATAAGTTTATTTTGTACAATGAGTCTGTACAAGATGTTAGGTATAAGTTGCTTTTGTACACATCAAGTCTTTATAGTGTAAGTTGATTTTGTACACATCAAGTCTTTATAGTGTAAGTTGATTTTGTACACATCAAGTCAGTAAAAAGGTGTTTAATAAAAGTTGATTTTGTATAAACAGATACAAAGCTATAGGACTTTCTTGTACTTATAAAATTTTATAAACATACTACCAAAGTTATATAATGCTCAAGACGATATTGTTTCTGTCAATTAGACTACATCAGTTGAGCTCCAGTTTAAAAGTTATGTGTATTTTCTAAAGAGAAAGTGGTATTATCCAAGGTCAAATAATATCTCTAAAAGTATAGCCAAAATCCATCTTAGAGTAAGCCTTGTAAAAAATTGACTATCTTAGGTTTAGAAAAATTTTGAATTGAAATGATGTTAACAGTGCCAAATTTTACTTTAGTATAAGATGAACAGCTGGTACCGAAATATTTTGTTCAAAATATTTCTGAAAGAATTTTGCATTAAAATATTTTTGCTCAAAATATTTCTGAAAGAATTTTGCCTTTCTTTTTCTTTTCTTTGTTGTAATCTGGAGTTTTCCAGATTTTCTACTGTACCAAAGAAAGTAAAATCTTCCAATGGCCAGGGTCTTTATATCAGTTTGTCTTGGTTTTCAAAAGAAAACGTTATTTGATCTACATCATTCATACAAAACAAGTAAAAATTACCATTTGAAATCTTGCAGATTGAAGTCATTTTTAGGGTCAAAATTTTGTTTTTACCATATGTTTGTAGTTAACACTTGATATGCTGAATAGAACTATATTTGTAGGGAACCCACAAAATGTCTGCCATTCTTAATTTATAATACTAAACATCTCATAATTGCTAAAAATAGTAATAACACATTGAATGCACACACACACTTATACATTACACTTCATTTCACAAAGCTTCTTAGATGAAATTGGGAATGCAAATTTGCAAACTATTCAGTGAAAGCTATTTTAAATAGAAAAAATTATGATAGAAAAAATTAGAAATAAAATTAAATGAAATCTATTGAAAGGGCGCCTGTAAGCAGCAATTCAGTTTAAAATGAGTTTTTTTTATTAATGTACATGTAAGAAGTTCACTTACTCTTAAGTATGTTTTGATTTATGTACATGTAAGAAGTTCACTTACTTTAGAGCAATATTTGTTACAAATAGAACTGTGTGGTTAACTTCAACTGATTAATCTTATTTCAAATAACTTTGTAAAATCCTCACAGTTTTCAATAAGCACCTATTACATCTTCTAAATGAATACTTGCTTTAAACGCTTTTACAAATTGAGCCAATGATTCATGATTTATGAGTGCTGTTTATCTTTTTAACTGTAAAATTTAGGTAATTTAGTTAATGTCCTGAAATTTAATAATGGCAAAATGATAGAACTTGCTCTGTGTGTATAACGACCTTTTATTACATCATCAATTTCCAATATTTGTAATACTTGGCAAAATTGATAAATGAATCACAGAGTTTTCTTGAGAAGTTCAATCAAGTTGGATTGTTATGTGTTGCTAAAGATACAATAGAAACTCTTGAATGTATCTGTAGTGAGAGATGAAATTTCTGGTTGATTATAGAGAGATTTATATTTGAACCTCCAAACAGGAAATAACATGAACAGCCACACTGGTTTCCATATTTGTTGTTTAACACATCTGGTATAATAGTTATACAGGTATGAACAAACTAACATTGTACCCATTTACTTATGGTCATTATAATTAGGTATTGTCATTATCCAGAGTTACCACCCCTTGTAGTAGGTATCAGTTTGTTTGTGCATAAAATGAGAAAAGTTATCAATTGTGAAGTCATACGTTTGTGTGAAAACGATGTTGTTTGGTCATGTAAAGAAATGACATCACAATTGATACCTGCTGACATGGGAGGTAACTCTGACTAATGAAAAGACAGAATAGATATAAAAAAATGCATGCATGTTACAGAGATTACGTTTGTTAAAATGATGTCATAGTGTCACTACTCTTTCTTATTTTTTTTACTCATCTCTTGTTTATAACCAGCACTTTCTTTATTCTACATTTATCTAGAAGTTTGACCATCTTTATTTAACCAATAGAATATTAAGTCCAATGTTATTTTTTGTTTTTTTTCCTGTAGTTTGTAAAAATATCAGAAATTTACTTAGTTATAGTGGACTATATAACTGATTGCTCTTATAAAATTATGATTGTTGATGCATATGGAAACGAAAAACAAATATTTATTGAAATTAATAATTTATCCATGGCAGAAAATTTAAATTTTACTAAAAATAATGAAATTTTGATACATTTTACCCACAGTTAGAAAAATATACTTGTAAACACCAAATAATAATCTAAGATAAAGATATCTCAGTGACATCACACATAAACAGGAAAACTCAAAACATCAAGAACTGAAAATTTTCTGTCATATTCAAAACTAAGAGTTTGTCCATGCTAAAATTACCCTAAAAATGGAATACTCCCTGCAAAAGTCCTGGAGAAAATGCTTGAAATTTATGTTGGAAGTCTTGGAACCTGGTTAGATGTTTTTCTGTTTCTTTTTATTATGTTGTCATGTTGATTTAAATAATTAAGAAAAACTGTCAGATTTTAAGCATGTATTGTTTTCAGAAGATGTGATATTACTGTGATAAAGACAAGCTGATTTGTTTAGATGTGGGACCTAGGGTTCAACAATGATAAAGTCATAATATGGTAATGATATCCCAGTGTGAAGTTGTCTTAATTGGTCATTTATTTACAGACTGACAGAAGAAATGCCCAGAAAAAGAAGAAACAGGCAGGAAAGCCTGTCAAGTCACCATCAGCTATTTATGCAGGTATTGTAACCAGCATGTAACTAATGGTTTCTGAGTTTTTCTTGAGTTTGTGATTTTTAATTGTATCATTAAGCTGGTGAGAAATCCTGAAACTTCTCTTACTCCTAAGTCCTCATACTTTGTATGTCAGGTCTGTGACCAGTTGAACTTACTTGCAGCATATTTCATTTTAACGAATGAAACAAAAATTTAGGAACACTTTTTTTTGTTATTTCACTTAATAACATTGTAGTTATTTTACTTGTTCTCAGATGGAGACTCATTTGCATGTGGTTTACTTTACTGAAAGCAGATAAAACAAGTTTACATATTACAAATTTCTTCATGGACAACTATTATGTATGTGTGTTATCACTATATCCTTATTACTTGAGTTTTAGCAAAAACAGATTCCAGTAATTGTGTTATAAATTTCCTCATTTAAAAATTTGTCTTATATGGAAATCAAAAACCTGAATTCTCTTGAATATCATTAATGCATTCTTGTGTATTTTGTTATATGATTTGGTGGTCACTTACTGTGGTCAAGTGATAGAGTCTTCAACTTGCAAGACCAAGGTCCTGGATTTGAATCTGTGTACAGTGCAACCTCAAAGTGGTCTGATTATTGAGGTGGTCTCTTAAGTGAGGTTCTGTACTGATTAAATATTAACTAAGAGAATTGAAATGCATGGTCTTTATTGTGAGGTGGTCTTTATTGTGAGGTGGTCTTTAGGTGAGGATCTCCCATACCTGGCCATATGTAAATTTTTTTATTTATTTATTTTTTTTTTTTTTTAAAAAAAAGGTATTGTATGTTCCTTTGCCAAGTGATCAACATGAGAATTAAAACTTGAAGGTTTTTTAGAGGAAAATTTAATTGATTGACATGCCATTGATATAGGGAGTTTTAGTATTACACTGTTATTTACATTTTTCTGGTCCACACGGCTTTGTCATCTGGCTAGAAAAGATACTTGATCATGTGTGAAAAAAGGGGAGGGGTGCTTAATATAGGAACATGGGCGATTATTGGGTCAAATATGGTAATGGGAATATTTTAAATGTAAAATCTCTTTCCCTATTTTTTTCAGAATCAACAAAGCAATGTGAAGTATGTCAGAGGCTTGTATCATTTGATCAGACACAATCAGTTAGCAATGCATGCTGTGATCCAAGTCACAGGTTTGAGTGCTTTCAACATCGAAGAGTTCATAGTGTTAGCCATATTGACTTTGCAAATTTTCCACAATCTCCGGAAACTGCTAGAGCCATGTCTTGCACCCCAACTCATCATCTCTACGGACACTCGGATGTTAAATCACCAGTAACCTTTTACTCTCCTGGACCTCACACATGTGTCTATTCTCCTTCGTCAGCAGGTCCTCTTGGTCGAGGAGGATATGGTGTCTACTTTCAAGGAGGAGAATACTACCCGGAGAATGTAATAAAAACAACAGTTAGAGTGCACGAGTCTCCGTCCCGGACATCGTCACTCTCTGCAGAATCGGAGCAGTCGATGGAATGTCAAACACACAGTTTAACACATGCAGAGATGGCTGCCATGAGGGGAGATAACTTGAACTATGGAAGTAATTCAAGTGCAATGTCTGTGGGTTCAGATACTTCTCCAAGTTGGCGGAAAAACATGGATGCAGAAGAAATGCTACAAATTCAGAAAGTAAGTCAATTTTAGTGTATTATAATAATAAGATATGTAAAATAATGTAATATTTATTTATTTCCCACAGCTTTAAGGGTTAGATAAGGATCTCCTCATAATAGCAATAAGATGTGTCATATCAGGAAGAAAGAGGAATTTGTAGGAAATTTATCAGCTTTAAAAATATTATCTTCTAGTCTTTGATAAAAAAAAAATAGGTAGTGATTATTAAGAATTCACATGTGTTCTTTGTATTTCATTGGATATAGGATATTAGCATTTAAATTTTAGACACTTATTTCACTTTTAGATATACATGATGGTATTAGTACATGTATGAAGATATTGAAGTTGTATTTCAGTGATTGTAATATTCAGAAAATTATCATAAGCATTATTTACATTGTATCTAACACAAATTTGTTGTAAAAATGATACAAAAAGATCAGATGCTTTGTAATTTCCCATTCTTTTTAAAGTTCAGGGGATTGTAATTCCCCAGTCTTCTAAACATGGAGCAGGCATCATGAGGAAGCATTACTTCCACTTTGTCCATAGCTACAAGCTGTATGCTGCTTTACCACAGCACTATAGATTTTCACATTTGTTTGTGATACAAGTTAAGACAGAATCTTCTATGTAATTTAATCGTGAGAATCCTATGTTTTTCCTGTTATTTTCTAAGCACTATAAAGTTCATGATTCATTTTCATGTCCTGTACAGTGTTTTGATTTGATTTGTCTCAATCCCTAAGGCACATATTAGCAATCTATATGTATTTTCTTCTGTCTTTCCACTTACTTGTAATTTGAATTTAATTACACTTATTATTGATTAAAAAGGAGTTATTCTATTATCTGAAAGTTTAACAACAAGAGGAAGGCAGGAAATTGAATTATTTTTCTTGTTTCTATACAAATTAGAAATTTGAATATAAGATTAAAGATTTTGAGACAATGCTATTGTACACATCTCTTTGCATAGCTCTGGTATGAAGATGCATTTACAAAAAACTGGGTTTACTGTTTCGGAGACTGAAATAATGTTGGATTAATGATCCTTGCACTGTGCAGCATGTGTTTTGACTGTGTCCTACCATAGGACAATTTAAATATAACTGACAGTGCTCTACCATAGGACAATTTAAATATAACTGACAGTGCTCTACCATAGGACAATTTAAATATAACTGACAGTGCTCTACCATAGGACAATTTAAATATAACTGACAGTGCTCTACCATAGGACAATTTAAATATAACTGACAGTGCTCTACCATAGGACAATTTAAATATAACTGACAGTGCTCTACCATAGGACAATTTAAATACTTCTGATGGTGTCCTACCAAAGGGCATATCAAATACTTCTGACAGTGTCCTACCATAGGACAGTTCGGAGATCTCTGACAATGCTTTATCATAGGATAGATATAGGACCTCTTACAGTGCTTTAGCATAAGATAGTTCTAAGATCTCTGTCAATACTGTGTCTTAGGATAGATAAAAGACGTCTTAATGTGCGGTAATGTAAGACAGTTCTAAGATCCCTGGCAATACTGTGTCTTAGGATAGATATAGGACGTCTTACAGTGCTTTAGCATAAGATAGTTCTAAGATCTCTGACGATACATATGGATAGTTCTAAGATCCCGGACAATACTGTATCTTAGGATATATAAAGGACGTCTTAGTGTGCTGTAGTGTAGGATAATTCTAAGATCTCTGACGATACACACGTGATAGTTCTAAGATCCCTGACAATACTGTATCTTAGGATACATAAAGGACGTCTTAGTGTCTTGTAGTGTAGGATAGTTCTAAGATCTCTGACAATACTGTATCTTAGGATAGATAAAGGACGTCTTAGTGTCTTGTAGTGTAGGATAGTTCTAAGATCTCTGACAATACTGTATCTTAGGATAGATATAGGACCTCTTACAGTGCTTTAGTGTAGGATAGTTCTAAGATCTCTGACGATACACACGTGATAGTTCTAAGATCCCTGATAATACTGTGTCTTAGGATACATAAATGACATCTTAGTGTCTTGTAGTGTAGTATAGTTCTAAGATCCCTGACAATACTGTGTCTTAGGATACATAAATGACATCTTAGTGTCTTGTAGTGTAGGATAGTTCTAAGATCTCTGACGATACACACGTGATAGTTCTAAGATCTCTGATGATACATATGTGATAGTTCTAAGATCTCTGATGATACATATGTGATAGTTCTAAGATCCCTGACAATACTGTATCTTAGGGTAGATAAATGACATCTTAGTGTGTTGTAGTGTAAGACAAATCATGGTTATGCAGTAGTCCCTACCACAGGGTTAATCCAAGACGTCTTACTTTATATGCATATTTTAATTATTGTAGTGTGATAAACTTAATTCCCACTGTGAAAACAGTCATTTTGTAATAAAAATGTTATATACTGCAGACATGCACATGAAAGTACACACATGAAGATTATCAGCACTTCAGAGGTAAAACTGTGTGAAATGCAAACTTACAATGAACCAAAATAAGAATCAAATTAATGATTCATAATTTCCGTGTTATGTGTAATTGGGGAATATATAAAAAATGAAGATATTATCATGCAGAATAACAGCATGAAAGCTAATTCCTAGCATAATTCAGTTATTTATGAGCTGCAAAGCCGTAATTTGGTTTAGGTGACTGCGTTTCTAATTTCTTTCTGTGGCTGACCAATGCCCAGCATAATTAAAGCCAGAACAAAATCAATACATGGATATAGTGTGAAGCTGATACACATATATTTACATACTTGAGCAGATATCAAATGCACATTAATGCCAAATTGTTAAGACTTAAAACTTCTTTCTTCATTTCTTTATCCTCACCATTGTCATGAATTGACTAACTAATGTTAATCTTGAAAATCTTGTCAGAAAGTTTTGCTAGTTTACTTGCGGATGGTTGGTGGTCTCTTCATGAAAACATTGCAAGACAGGTTATGCTCTTCTATTAAAAACTGGCTGCCACCATATAACTGAATAATCATTGAGTGTGGTAAAACTGGCTGCCACCATATAACTGAATAATCGTTGAGTGTGGTAAAACTGGCTGCCACCATATAACTGAATAATCATTGAGTGTGGTAAAACTGGCTGCCACCATATAACTGAATAATTGTTGAGTGTGGTAAAACTGGCTGCCACCATATAACTGAATAATCATTGAGTGTGGTAAAACTGGCTGCCACCATATAACTGAATAATCATTGAGTGTGGTAAAACTGGCTGCCACCATATAACTGAATAATCATTGAGTGTGGTAAAACTGGCTGCCACCATATAACTGAATAATCATTGAGTGTGGTAAAACTGGCTGCCACCATATAACTGAATAATTGTTGAGTGTGGTAAAACTGGCTGCCACCATATAACTGAATAATCATTGAGTGTGGTAAAACTGGCTGCCACCATATAACTGAATAATCGTTGAGTGTGGTAAAACTGGCTGCCACCATATAACTGAAAAATCATTGAGTGTGGTAAAACTGGCTGCCACCATATAACTGAAAAATCATTGCGTGTGGTAAAAATGTCATTAAAACAAAACAGAAAACAGAATTGTTTCATTTATCAGAATCTCCATAGCCGAGTCCTTCGTGTACTCAGCAAAATTAATGATGCAAGTTTTATTACTCATTGTCTGTTTCTATATACATGTTTCAGAATCGTTTTATTTCACACTAGAAATTTTAAGTGGTGTGAAATTAATCTTATAGCAGGTTCTCTAATGCATGTATTTACTAAAATGACATCCAATAAGATTTTTTGTTCTCACTGGAATTCAGATGACAAATCCATATGAATAATAAATAAACATATAAATATATACTGCTTGGAGTTCTACAAATTCTACAAGTGAATTAAGTTTTGCTACTTTTATATAAAAACAAAAATGAGTACCGGTAGCTTTAAGCTGAAGTGGGAGAATTTCTCTCTAATTTTCTTTATAGCATCAATCTTCATTTGTGATTGTCTAATTTTGTTTCCATTCATTGAGTGTTATAGTGTCACTACTCTTTTTCTGAGTGATATTTCAGTTAGGTTGCTACAGTTTACAACAGATAAAATACTAGATTTATCATCAGTATTTCCAAATTGTATCGTGTTGTTTATCAGCGGAAAGGTTCCATTTTAGTTGATCATTGACAGTACCCTGATTATCTACCTAAGTGATGTACAATTAAAGTTATAGTCTCAAACATGTATTTGTCACCATATGGAAAACTTACGATTTAGTTTGGAAATGAGTTGAAGTGTTTAATTGAAGTTGATTGTAATTAAGAACCATATAGAACCTGAAATTTTGTATGTTTTGATTGACTGATGAACTTCAAGGTATTGTTTTATGAAACAAGTTAATTCTACATGTACTCAGCACCCATGATAGCGGGGATCATACTGTTTCTTTCACTGAATAATTTATGAGAAATATCAAGTTGAAATCTCCACTCTTGTGATGAAAGTCTCAGAGGGCATTAAATGCACTCAGTGCATTGAAGTTACTGATTATTTTATCTATTCCTTTAACCATATTCTCTGATAGAAAAAAAAATGCTTCAGTGTGACAAAAACACCAAAGAATAAATAATTGAAGTTAGCCTAATTTAGCTCTGATAAGAGACCAATTTACATACATCTTCAACTGGAAGAGTTCATAATGTATTCAAGAGAATTACTTCAGTTTGATCAAAGTTCTACTCATAGTTATTTAGAATATTGGCTAATTTTACATTTCTTTTCTTTAATGGTATGTGCACATGTGTGTGGGGGGAGGGAGGGGAGTCAAATTTTATATTATTTTTGGTACATGTATACAGTCAAACTTGTTTATAAAGGCCACTGAAGGCAACAGGCAAAAGTAGCCATTATAGGCAGTTGACCTATATAAAGAGGTTTATCATTATGAAAAAGTTAATAAAGGTTATGTATGAATGGCCTTTAAAGGCAGGTGCCCTTTATACAGAAGTGGCCTTTAATGCATGTTTGATTGTACATGTAATTACTTGATGATTTGGCCATAACTGCATTGACTTAGAAATTTTAGAATCCTAAAATCTGCATGAGTTATGTATACATGTAGTTTTCCTATGAGACTCTCTGTGACTAAATATAACCATTTTCAGCCCAGTGAATCTGTATTGTCAATGCATTTTTTTTAAATAAAAAAGTCAAGTGATAGTTTTTGGTAGAAAAAAGATATAAATTAGATTTTTGAGCATTGTTAAGATATAAATATGGTCAAGATTGCTGATTTATCATGTACATGTATAATGTATGTCTCATTATAGCAAAGGTATACAATCCTACCTGCAATCCAATTCTTTTTTGTTCATATATTTTCATTTGTATTTAGAAATCAGTTTTACTTGGGAGATGCGGGATAGTCTGTAAATTTATCAGCAGGCACTGTTATTCACGAATGATTAAAACACTTGGAAGGGTTCAGTGACAGAACCCATAAATGTATATATATACGTCTGTCACATCCCTGTGAAGGCAATCATTTTCTTGTTTGCACATTTTTCAACACCGACTTCCTTCTCAAAAGTTCATATCCGAGGGATTTTAATTATTTGTTTCATTATCGGAGCTCTAATTTCTTCATATGGTGTCATTAATCTTTTACTTTTACACTTTTCCCACCCACAATGCACCAGATCGTCAGTGTTACACTATTTATAGTCATTATGCCGATTTGTATCTTCATAATTGATTGTAGTGTCGATTGAATTTGTAAAATGAGCAATAAATCTCAAATAAAGAATTTCTAGCACTCAAAATCAGATTCCAACTTTGCTTCAAGCAATTGCAATGGACTTTTATTGTTGTTTTATACATCTATCGTAAATCTATTTACTCCTATAGGTGTTAAGTTTGAACTGTCTTGGGACACTTTTACCTTAGGTTTATTATCTGTTGACCCTCAAGTTTTTTTAGAAGGTTGCAATTTTACTTTGATTGAATTTGTAAAATTAGAACTTGGAGAATTAAAACATTCCCAGGAGTTACTCTTGAAAGCCTGAAGGTATTGAAATTTGAGTACATTGTTCTACTGTCAGATGGTACAATGTGCTGAATTTAACATTATTTAACAGCATTAAGCATGCTTCTTAGATTGTGAGCCACATAATTTGATGTGATGTTGCAATAATAGAAAGAAGATTATTTTTATCCAAAACTATATGTGATAATTTTGCACTGCATCTGACATTTTTTTAGTGTAAACTTTCTCTTCATTGCAGAAAAACTATTTGACTGTTGTCCATGTTAGACAATTAAAATTTGTTACAGTGTGGGTATACATGATTTTTACAAATTTTGTACTTATATGGGGACTTCATCAAGGTAAAGTTCCACACATTTTGACTCATGCTATGCTCTGACGAAGTGAAGGGAAATAGATATTGTCTAGTCGGGTATCCAGAATGTGGCTAACTCCATCAATGGTATAACTTAGCTGTTTTATTATACCAAAATAGACATTGCACTTAGGATGGCACTTCAGAGCATTTTTTCAGGTTTTTCATGTTTTCACTTCTGTGAGTGCCTAATAAATCCCGTGGTTCTTTTTCGTTCAACTTGGCAAACCTGGGCACTGCCATTGTGATAACATGGATTTTTCACTCTATTATTTAGGACTGAAATAAGGCCCCATTCCTAATGCACCAAAAAACAAAATGCATTCCCTCCCCAATTTGCAGTCAAATGACACAGAGTTTGAAAAGATTTTTGTATTTTCAAAGTCTTGTGTATTTCTAGATTTCCCCATTTCAATAAAATGTTGATGAAATTCACAATTCATAAAACCAAGTCTCCATTCCCAAAAGATGTAGAAAATCTCTGGATAAATTTGTTAACTTGTTGTGTGTTCATTGAAGGTGGAGTTGGATATGATCGATCTGATTGGCTGACACAGAACACCACTTCCACAGGGAAATAGTCTCACAGAGAATGCACCCTTTTACAGGGAAATATCATTTGCAGCTAATTGTAGGGAATAAGCTAGTTTTATTGATTGACTTTTAGATAAAATTCAGTATAGATATAATAATACATGTAGTTCCTATCTGTAAAACAGGGTAGACTGTAGCTATTTAAAGTCCCTACCAGTGAAAGAAGGGAGACTATAGATTTTGTCTGTGTCAGTTTGTTTTTCTCTCTGTCTCTCCATCTGAACAGTTAATTAAGGTCTTGGTAACAGTTTTGTAATTACTTTGTCGGGCTAGAAAAATCTTAGCCAGCTGTAATAGTAAAATATATTACAAACTAGCTGCGTTGAGGAAACATAATTCACAAAGGCATCAGCTAAAACCCAGTGCAATACCCTATAAAATATCAAATCTCCTCATAAAATAAGAGAAATTTGATATTGAAATAAGATCAGTGACTTCTTTACAGCCCAGTTCAGATCAAATCATGTCTGATTTGCACCTCTAGTCTGTGGTAACTGCTCTCTTTAGAGCAGCAAGCTGTTGAAGTCAACTTATTGATAAAATAATTAAGTAGTCAGCTAATTCAAATCATTATTGAACAAAAAAATCACATTGAAGCAATATTGCTTTTCCTGAAATTTTATTTCTTGTGTTAGGAATTCTTTGGTTTTTTGTGCAAGAAAATAATTGAAGTCAGAGAAATATGTTTGCAACTGTTTTTACAAGCTTTGAGACTTTTTGGCTTTTATGTGTGGTTTTATCCTTGCTTTCCTCTCCTTTCTGTTTCAGAGATCAAACATCTATTGATAAAGTTTGGTTATGATTGTGAGATATATGTTGATTTACTAAGGTATATCCTGAAGACTTGGATTGTACAAACTGTCTACACATAATGGATATTGATGCTATTGACCTCCGGTGGCTCAAATGTCATAGCAATAGAATGTTCATACTCCTCATTCATTGTCCTAGTCTTTTACATAATGACATAAGCTGTAATCTGTCAAGCTTGTTTATACTGAGTTATTGGACATTATATCCCATAATTCAAACCCAGATGGTAGAAGAATGGCCAACATGATTAAAATGTATCACAAGTCCAAAGGTCGTAAGGACATCATCTATTGCTGCAGCATGCCTGCAGCAGGATCCAACCAAAAATTAATGTCTAGTCAGTTAACCCATGATGCATCATCACAAAACGTTGGAAAATATGACAGAAATATTAAATATCAACTGAAAAATGACTTGTGTTGATAGTCTTTATACATATACTTGATATATTGCCAGCATTTTTTTTTTTTATAGTTTTCATTAAGTGAATATAATTGTGATAAAAATGTTTATTTCCCTCTCCAAAATTCTGTCATGATATATCTCTATCCCTATCTATCCTGCACTCTGTCTCTCTAGTTCTGTCTCTTCTGTTCTGTTTCTGTATCTATCTCTCATTCTCTGTCATTCCAGCTCTCTATCTCTCTAGTTCTGGCTGAAAATTCCTTAAGTCTGAGGTCCGGGGCCTACATATTTTACTTTAGACCATGTTGTTTTCGTGCTGTGTGGGTCTGAGGACCTAACAAATTTGAATTAGTGAATGACTATTCTCAATTTCTTTCTTTCTTAACTTTATTTGTTTCCTTTGTAAAGTTCTATCGTTATTTTCTAATATTATTTTGTGGCAGTTTTGGGTTTTTTCCCTACCTTTGATATTTGTTATATATATTGATTAATTAAATTTAAAATCTGACTTAGATTTATTGTAATTGGACCAATATGTTAGAGGACCTGACCCAGGCAAAATTTAACAAAGAATTCCTGAACCCAAGCAGCTGAAAGAAAAGTTTCTGCTTTATCTCTACTTCTCTCTCCCTCTCTCTCTTGATTTCTAAATCTGTCTCTCCATCACTTATCCATCTCGCAGTCTCTCCTGTCCTGCCCTAAGTCACTTTATCTCTCCTGTTCTGTCTCTCTGGCTCTCTACTCTAGCTATCTATATCTCTATCTCTCCTGATGTCTACTCTAGATCTTTGTCTTTCAATCTTTCTAAGTCTCCTACCCTATGTCTCTCTATCTTTCCTACTCTGTCTCAATGGCTCTCTACTCTAGCTATATGTCTCTCTAGCTCTCCTGCTTTATCTCTTTATTCTAGATTTGTCTCTCTATCTATATCTCAGTCTTTCCTGCCCTATGTCTCTCTATCTCTCCTGCTCTATCCCTCTAGCTCTCTACTCTAGCTATTTATCTCTCTAACCCTTCTGTTCTTTATCTCTCTCCTCAAGATTTCTGGATCTCTATCTCTTTCTCAGTAGCTCCTGCCTTATGTCGCTCTACTCTAGCTATCTATCTCTTTATCTCTACTGCTGTCTATCTCTCCTGCTCTCTAGCTCTTTATCTCTCCAGCTCTCTGTATCCCCTGCTCGCTAGCTCTTTATCTCTCCAGCACTCTGCATCCCCTGCTCTCTAGCTCTTTATCTCTCCAGCTCTCTGCATCACCTGCTCTCTATCTCTTCTATTCTCTATCTGTCCTGTCCTCTAGCTTTCTAGCCCTCAATACCTTTACGCTCTATATCTCCCCCTTTTGTCTCTTCTGTGTTCGTTAAAAATTAACAGACCAATTACAATAATATTTTTGTAGTCAGAGCACATAAAAATAAAGGTTGGGTGACAACATGCTTTAGAAAATGGGTGAAACTGACACAGACCAGCCAAACAGTAAATATAAACTTATTCTAATACCAGGTTTCTATTTTATTTCCTATCTTTTAAAACTAATAAGAAAATCTCTTTACTCTTTTAGAGCCGCTATCCATCTGGAACCACAAAGTCAGTGAGCTCTATGGAAAGTAGTCAAAGTGCCTCTAGTGGAATGTGTAAGTACAATAAGAATTAATCCTTTCAACCCTACAGACCATAGTAGACTGGTCTGAAACAATAGAAAAGAACATACCGTAATTTATCTAATTAAGGCGCTGCTCTAATTAAGGCGCCACCAAGACCAAAATTATGTTTATTTATTTTAATAAAGGCGCCCTTTGAAACGAAAAAAAATTTAAAAATGGTACCCCCCCCCCCCCCAAAAAAAAATGAAAATGAAACGTTTTTTGACAGCTTCAAGAAATGCCTGAGTGCAATTCCTTTAGATTTGAACTGTCTGTGACTTCAACATTAAACTGTGTCAGATCGATGACATCATTTACTGTGTACAGAACTATTTGTCTTAACTTCTGAGACTAAAACCTGAAATAAATTGTCTTCGTGTGGCTCTTTTAGATTTGAACGATTTGTGATTTTTCAGTTATAAAAAGCATCAGATTGATAACATGGTATTGTGTGTGCAGAGCAATTTCCAAGGTCTTGACAGTTGCACTTGTCACATTATTCAGGTCTACTCTACTTTGTTAGTTAAAAAGTTGAAATGAAAATCATCTTTCAGACAGGATAAGTTAAAGTTACCCGAGCCTGGTACCATAAAACTTGAGAATTTACTCAAATATGAAAATATTCTCAAATTTTCCTGATTAGTCAATCAGATTTCAGGATTAGCTAAAGTCGAGCAAAAGATTTAGACTTAAGTAATCCTAGGTTTTATGATGCCAGGCCCAGGTTATGACTTATTTTGCTGAATGTCATATCTAAAACAAATCATTCACAATCTCTCATCCCAGTTTAAAATGGAGTGAAGTTGACTTTGGAGACTCTTAAAATCTATGAGCAGTTAACTGCTAGCAAGTGTTTTACTGGTGAAATAACAATACAAGCCAAGATTAATGTAACATACTTGGTAAAGTACACAACAGTTTTTAAAGTTGTACAACAAGTTACAACGAAATTACAACAATTAATGATACATTCAATTTTCAGACAAAGGACATTTGTATTCAGACTTCCACATTACTTGACTTACGGGACAATTGAAATTTGTTTTATCGTTAACCTTGTTTGTGTCTATTTTCTCATTTGTTTATGTCATTAATGTTACAGCTGGCAGCTTTCACAGTCCGAGTCCAGGAAGTGGTAAAATCGTCTATCCAGTGGAGGACGTCTCACCTAACAGTCAAGATATCTACTCACCATCATTGGTGAGAGTTCATACTGAGTACCACCCGGCTAAGTCAGAAATTGATATGCTGGATTTAAAAGTAAGTAAAATTGGTGGTAATTTAAATATCTACTTCCTTACTATTTATTTCAGATCTTCAAGTAATTTGATAGGAATTTCAAAATAAAACTATCTATTGGTTTGCATATAATTTTATATATTCATAGAATAAAGATTAAGAATTTGGCCCTTACATTAAAACATGCTCTGTTTGAAGTACATACCGAACAGGAATATCTTTTTATTTTTGTGCTGCAAACTCAGATGTAGTGATGTCAGGTCAAAATTTGTGGCACTTCACCTAAAGCTAGTGACATTTCCAAAGAAGTGAAAATTTCTTGATGGGATGTAACACAACTATGAATAAGCATATATATACAGTAAAACCTGTGTTTAGCAGACAGTTGCCAGACTTATCAAATTGTCCGTTATAGAGAGGTGTCTGCTGAATGAAGGATGACCATTCATTGCTAAAATATTCATACATACAACCAACACATTTGTTTTTGTAATCAACTGGTATGATGCAAGGAAATAGATATCAAGCAAAACCACAAAACTAAAGATTATAGGAGTGTTTCTCAAGATAGAAAGTTGAGACATACAGCTTAGTGAGATATCACCTGTGGCAATGGAAGTTGATCATAGGAAGACTGTCCCCTAATTCAAAGTTAGTTAGTAAAGTTAGTATTTTCTTTTATGACAGATGTTATCAGGTTCAAAGAAGATAAAATTTTCTCTTTCTTTATTCCTCAGAAAGGAGATATCATATGGGTGGCTAATAAATCATCTGGGGGACTCTGGAAGGGAGTGATTAATGGTAAATCAGGGTGGTTTAAACCCTCACACACTGAACCATGCTCTCACACTGTTGAACAATCAAGTCTTCAGAGGAAAAGTTCCTTGCACAGACGAGTACAGAGGAAAACAAGGCCAAGAAATGTAACAGAGCTTCTTTTGAGGATAGGTTTGGAGGTATGTTTTTATACTGTCTATCTGTCTTTAAATCAAATATGTTGTTTTTCATTGTTATGATTACATATTAATTTTGTATGTCATGTTTTCTCTAGTATGTAAGATCCCCTTTTTTGTGTTTCCTTTTTTTTCAAAATGATGTCTCATGTTGTTGGTTTACCAAGGTAAATTGACACATGTTTCAGTGATGCTTGGAATCAGAGCAAAGCATAATTGTTTACCTGTACACACTATCTTTTTAAAATTGACCTATTTCCAAGTGTCTGACACATGGTTGTCCATGTGTTTTAATGACGTCATTTGATTGTGATGTCATAATCACACAGGTGTTTGACAGGCCATTTAATTGTGAGGTCAGTAGACAGTATTATTTTGTTTTGTGACAGAACCAAGATGTGACACTTTACCTTGGTAGACCTATACTTCCATAACAATGACAAAAACAACTCATTTTCACGTGTTGAATAACGAAAGGGAGATAACCCTTACATTATAATTTTGCATTTTATTTCAGGATTTGGAGTCACTGTTTATCCAAAATGGGTTCGATCATTTAGAGAGTTTTGCAGACTTGAATGAAGATGACCTAAATGCACTTAAGATTTTTGAACCTCAGCAGAGAGCTAAACTTTTGACTGCTGCAGAATTGTTACATGTAGAAGGTTAGTACACTTCATTCTTTTACCCTCAATCTGTCGTCAATAATGACAATATACATATTTGTTACGTACAGAGGTGGGTTTGTACACTTCATTCTTTTACCCTCAATCTGTCTTGATAATGACAATATACATATTTGTTACATAAAGAGGTGGGTTTGTACACTTCATTCTTTTACCCTCAATCTGTCTTGATAATGACAATATACATATTTGTTACATACAGAGGTGGGTTTGTACACTTCATTCTTTTACCCTCAATCTGTCTTGATAATGACAATATACATATTTGTTACATACAGAGGTGGGTTTGTACACTTAATTCTTTTACCCTCAATGTGTCTCCAAAAATGACACTCTACATATTTGTTACATACAGAGGTAGGTGTATACACCTCATTCTTTAACCAAAGAGGGTTTATGTGTATTTTTTACATGTAGTGGTGGGTGTATACATTTCATTCCTTAACCAGTGAGGGTTTATGTGTATTTATTACATGTAGTGGTGGGTGTATATATTTCATTCCTTAACCAGTGAGGGTGTTTATAAATTAATTACTCATGATGGTGGGTGTACACATATCAGTAGATCACCATCAACAGGTGGTGAACTATTCAAATCGCCCTGCATCTGTGGTCTGTCCTCCATCATTAAACAATTCTTGTTATCACTATTTCTCAGAAAGTACTGAAGGGATCTTTATGAAATTTGACATATAGGTTCTCCTTGAGATCTTTTGTGCTCTGTTTATTTTTCAAGGGGGTTGGATCACAAAATTTTGGCCATCTTGGATTTTGAATGTTGAAGTTTGTTACAACTATTTTTCAGAATATACAATGTACTTAATGGATCTTTTTGAAATTTGACTTTAAGGTTCCCCTTAGAGTTAAGCTATCTTGAATTATAGCAGTTCAAGTTTGGTATTGTTGTAGTCTCGTTAGAAAGCACTTGACAAATATTTGGGTTTTAGTTCAAATTCATTGTTGAGCCACAAAATAAGAGAAAAGAACATCTGTCATTGATCAAATGAAGAACATTCGATGGTGGGCACCAAGATCCCTCTGGGATCTCTTATCCTTAAACCAGTGAGGGTTTTGTAAATTTATTACACATAATGGTGCATGTATACATTTCATTCTTTAACTAATGATGGTATATGTGTATTTATTACATGTAGTAGTGAGTTTATACATATCATTCTTTAACCATTGAGAGTTTATGTGTATAGATTTGTTATGTACTGAAAAATTAATCAAAAATTTCATTTACATTTTACAACAGATTCAAAAATAGAAGAATCAGTGCCGGTGGCAAGTAGTAATTATCAGTATCACATGCCAGTGTGTTATTCTCCACGAATGGTGCTGACAGGAGAATATCACCATACTAGAGCATGCCCAGCCAGTCGGGATTCAGGTTGCTATGGAAGTTGGGAGCATCTGGGTCACAGAGATGCTCATAGTAAAATGGTCAACACAGCTATACCAAAACTTCAAAATGGCTTAGATCGGACATTATCTCCTTTACATTCCAACAAGGAAAACTTGCATCCAAATAAATATGATGTAGATACTAGATACTGTCGACAAACCAATAGTAGCGGCAGAGGTAGTGCCAGTAGTGGCAGGGCAAGTGTGGAGACTTGCCACAACTTTGGAGAACAGCGATCCTTAGACATAGAAAGAATAGATAAAGAATATACAGAGGAGGATCGAGAGGTGTGTGAAATCATAAGTGTGGCACATAAACAGGAAGAAGAGTGTAACTTTGCAAGTCAAAATACACCATTATCTAGTCCAAATGTTGACTGTAGCAACCAGTCAATTATTATGTGTTCGTATGCAGGTACACAAACTTCTCCACATTATGGCTATGTCTGTGATCACGAAGAAAACCAAAGATACTCATTACATAAAGACCAAAGGAGTGTTCAGACTAAAGGTGCTACAAATTTAGCTGATCAAAAATCACAACCATTCCCCCGAAAAACTGTTCCAAAGACACATTCTTCATCTCGTGACGCTCAGGTGCAGGTCATGTGCCCCATGAGCAGTTCAATGACTGTGAGAGAGGATGTATTACAGACAAGTAAACAAGGTAGTGTTCAGTATCAGAAACAATGTGATATACCAGTATCACAAGCACACTATGTCAATTATGATGCTAGGAAATTAAGTTCACCTGTAGTAAGTAGAACACCTGTTGTTCAAAATGGTGTTAATCATCCTGATCACCTTGTGCAATATGACAAAAAAGTGCCAAACAGTAGATCCACATCTTTAGATCGAGCAACAAAAAAGCCCATACCTGCTCCTAGAGACTTAAAGCAGGTGACAAAGTCACTGATCACCATGGTAACCTCCAAACTTGCCAATGAGAAAATCGATCTGTCACAAGAACCTTACTCCACAAAGGTAAGTTCTAAGTAAATCTTATTTACTCTATGTTACAAATTTATTACATTGAATTCAGCTATCATTAAAGATCTTTTTTAATTCACAAACCAGGATATATGAAGCTGGTAAAATTTGTTATAAGACTGAAAAATAGATAAATTTGGATTTAATCAGAGAAATAATAAGTGGGAAAATTTAATATTGCTGGAAGAAATTATAGATGATGCTTTTTGGCAATTAAGCAAAAAATATGAAAAAATTAAATGTTTGGTTTACTGATGTTAATGCATGAAATCTCTTCCAGTTTTTAGGTCACCTGACCGAAAGGTCTTGGTGACCTATAGCAATCACTCTTCGTCCGTCGTCGTGCGACGTGCGTCAACTTTTGAACATTTTCATCTTCTATTCAAAAACCAGAGGGCCAATTTCATCAAAACTTGGTAGGAAGTATCCCCATGGGAAGCTCCTTCAAGTTTGTGAATATAAAGGGTCAGACTCCTAAAGGGGCCCCATAAGGGGTAAAATTAGGAAAATCTTTAAAAATCTTCTTCTCAAGAAATAACAATGGGAATGACTTCATATTTGATATTTAGCATCTTTAGGGGGATGTTTACAAAGTTTGTGAAATAAATAATTATCTGATGAAAAACGGCCCCCACTAGGGGGCGCTGAAA
This sequence comes from Atrina japonica, assembly GCA_030159075.1. Lineage (NCBI taxonomy): Eukaryota > Metazoa > Mollusca > Bivalvia > Pterioida > Pinnidae > Atrina > Atrina japonica. The sequence continues at coordinate 1,170,653 of BROG01000179.1, forward strand.
TTGGGCAAAAATTCAAAGTTGTCAGATTTCAACCAAATTTGGTAGAAAGCATCCCCCAGTAAAGGCAATCAAAGTTTGTGTAGAAATAAAAGGTTCTGATCCTTTGGGGGCCTATAAGGGGGTAAAAAGGGCCAAATATTGAAATCTTCTTTAATGGACTTCTTCTCAAGAATCACAAGGCCAATTTCAACCCAAGTTGGCGGGAAGCATCTTCATGTGAAGACGCTTCATGTTTGTGAAAATTGTGGAGTTATGTCCCCTTAGATCCTCCAAAGCAGCCTAAAAGGGGTAAAATAAGGAAAATGTTTAAAAATCTTCTTCTCAAGAACCAACAATGGGAATGACTTCATATTTGATATTTAGCATCTTTAGGGGGATGTTTACAAAGTTTGTGAAAAAAAAATTTATTTGATTAAAAATGGTCCCACCAGGGGGCACTGAAATCAGCCAAAAATTCAAAGTTGTCAGATTTCAACCATATTTAGTAGAAAGCATCCCCCAGTAAAGGCAATCAAAGTTTGTATTAAAAAAATATGATTGTGACTCTTTGGGCCCCATAAGGGGGTAAAAGCGGGCCACATATGGAAATCTTTAATTGAATTCTTCTCAAAAATCTGTTGGTCAATTTCAACCTAACCAGGCAGGAAGCTTCCCCATGTGAAGACCCTTCAAGTGTGTTAAAATTGTGGAGTTATGCCACCTTAGATCCTTAAAAGGGGCCTTAAAGGGATAAAATTAAGAAAATGTATAAAAATCTTCTTCTTAAGAACCAGCAATGGGAATGACTTCATATTTGATATTTAGCATTTCTAGGAGGAGGATTACAAAGTTTGGAAATGAATAAATTATTTGATGAAAAACGACCCCATGGGGGGGGGAGCGCTAAATTTATGTTGTTAGACATTATTCAAACATAATTTTGCAGTCCCTAAAGAGTCTTGCATGATTCCCTTTCTTAAAGTTGGCCTTAACATGTCAATCACTTAATTTAAGCGATTGTTGCTCTTTTACTCAGGTGACCGTTAAGGCCCTTTGGGCCTCTTGTTTGATATTTTGTCTTATTTTTACACAAGTTCTAGATTTATATTTTATTTCTTAACATATATGCCTTGTAACCTATTATACAACCATTTTTTCTGTTTTCAGTCTGGTCTGTGTGGAATCCCGTCACTTTTGATCCAGCGTTATTCAGAGGAACTAAAGTCTGATGTGCCAAGTATATGTCTGGTGCTAGATCAAGTGAGGATACACACCCTCAGCAGCCTCAATAGATCTGCTGTAAGTTGAATACTGGTTATGTCCCTTGATTCAGTTCTCCTGGATTCTGTTTTGAAGTACTGTGTAACGTTACATACATTGTACACATGTATATGTGTGTATGTGTTTGCTTCTATGTGCATCCAGGCAGTAATATTTTCCTCAGGGCTTTATCTACAAATAAGAAATAGTGAAAGCATTTTTATTTATCTGTGTTGAAATTTTTTTTGGTAAATTTTATGCCTAGGCCTGTATATATCTTACATTTAATAACAATCTGTTCGTTAGTGTTTTACTGAAAGTATTATTTTAAAAGCATGGGTTAACAATCCTAGCTATTTGCAGTTTTCCTGGCTTGTACCAAGTGTGATATTAACAAGTATTTATATAAACACATCGATAATATTTAGCAGCATTTTTGACAGTTTCTTTCTATTTTCACAGGTACCGGCAGAAAACTTGGCTCAGAAGTGTTCAGTTGGCTGTGATTTAAAAATGACATCCATTCCAGATTTTTTTACCTCTATAGGACTACCCATGTATATCCAAAACATGGTCAGTCAGGACTTTACCTCTCCAGAACAGATATTACAACTGACTAATCAAGAGATACATATTCTGACGGGTGCTACTCACAAACATTTAAAACGCATCACACATGCTTTAAACTGGTTAAGAAACAAAATGGCAAAACAAGCAAATGATGGGGAAACAACTCTGATTGACAGAGTTTGAAAAGACTAATACCAGTATTATTATTTGTGTTCTTAGTGCAAGCTAACAGTTCCGTGTATTGAGCTCATGTTCTTATTTTTTTCTGCAAATGTTTCTTCAATTGGTTTAATTTCAGTTTTTTTCAAGATGGACGTTATGCTTTTGAATAGTGTTATGAATCTGTTGTATAATAATCTTACACAATGTGATTTTTGGTCATTTCTTTTTCTTCCTTTTTTTGTCTGATTTTACTCTCACTGATAATTCTGTTAAAAAAAATTGTTTTTGAATATTTTTTATGAAAGATAATTTTAAGAATTTATGTCACTTGAGACGAAACAACTTTCTGTACTCAGTACATGTACTTTTAATGAAACATTAATTTTATGTAGATGACCAGAAGCATTCTGAGGCTAATATGATACAATTGTAAAGTTTGTTTAAATGGAGTTAGTGCATAAGAAATACTGAGTTGTTCTGTAAAATGAAAAATATAAAACAATTACCTGTATTCAACCCATGAAGCACCTCGAGCATGACAAAAAAGGGGTGGGAGCTTATTGGGACCAATGAATAGTCAAATTGATGTCTAACAGTTATTTTTTTATAAGGCAGTTAAGTTGTTGTAGTTATTACTGAGGACATCTATCAACTTATTTCTGTTGCTGGGGGGCTATAGATAAACTGCTACTTAGAGTTTTTCAGGTCCACTGAAGCAAGAAAAGATCTTCAATCCTGTGTAAAAAATGGTGAGTAAATCTGAACCAAAGGGGGAGGGGCGCTTATAGGAACATGGGTGCTTTATGGGTTGAATATGGTAATTCAGTCTCACGTTTATTTCTTCATTTTCGATTCAATATTTTGTTTTAGTAAACCTTATTCACATCTTTTCTGAGGAAAGTATAGGCTAATGTTTCATAAAAAAGAGTATATTAAAACAGAAACAATTTAGTATCTAAGTTAAATTCTTATGCTTTAAGCTGATGGTTAAAAATAAGTAATGTTTGGTTGAAATGTAGAAATTTTAGTCAACATTTCAGATATTTATAGAGGCTCTGGAAGCTGTCAACTTAACTACAGCAAGTGGAGTAATGTTTGAAAGTTTTGAATGTTTGACTATGAATATGTGATAATGTATCTTTTATATTTTGTGGTAAGGCTTAAAGACTCTTATCATTATCATCCCCTAATTTACACATAGTCAACTGTGAAATAAAACTTACAGTTGTAGAAATAGTAGTTCAACCATGACAGTTGCATATTTTAGAAACAGATTAACTGTGAAATGTAAGTGACATTTGTAGAAGAAGTAGATCAACCGTGAAATTTAATTGACAGTTGGAGAAGTAGATCAACCATGAAATTTGACAATTGTTGAAGAAACAGATTGACCTTAAAATATAACTGACATTTGTAGAAGAGCTTGATCAATCGTAAAGTATAACTGACATTTGTGGAAGAAACAGATCAACGGTAAAATATAACTGACATTTGTAGAAGAGCTTGATCAATCGTAAAATATAACTGACATTTGTATAACAAACAGATCAACGGTAAAATATAACTGACATTTGTATAACAAACAGATCAACGGTAAAAGATAACTGACATTTGTAGAAGAGCTTGATCAATCGTAAAATATAACCGACATTTGTATAACAAACAGATCAACGGTAAAAGATAACTGACATTTGTGGAAGAAACAGATCAATGGTAAAAGATAACTGACATTTGTAGAAGAAACAGATCAACCGTAAAAGATAACTGACATTTGTAGAAGAAACAGATCAACAGTAAAAGATAACTGACATTTGTAGAAGAAACAGATCAACTGTAAAATATAACTGACATTTGTAGAAGAAACAGATCAACCATAAAATATAACTGACATTTGTATAACAAACAGATCAATGGTAAAATATAACTGACATTTGTAGAAGAAACAGATCAACTGTAAAATACATGTATAACTGACATTTGTAGAAGAAACAGATCAACAGTAAAATATAACTGACATTTGTAGAAGAAACAGATCAACCGTAAAATATAACTGACATTTGTAGAAGAAACAGATCAACAGTAAAATATAACTGACATTTGTAGAAGAACTTGATCAATAGTAAAATATAACTGACATTTGTAGAAGAGCTTGATCAATCGTAAAATATAACTGACATTTGTATAACAAACAGATCAACGGTAAAATATAACTGACATTTGTATAACAAACAGATCAACGGTAAAAGATAACTGACATTTGTAGAAGAACTTGATCAATAGTAAAATATAACTGAGTTGTAGAAGAAACATATATTTTGTAAGAGATAAAGTTATACCTGTGTAATAAGTTTTATTTTTGGTTCATGAAACACTGTGTTTGTCATATTTCATGTTATTTAATTATTATGCTGTGTTTTGTAGAATTTTAAGGCTGAAAGCCAAAGAAAGACATGATTTGTTGTTTCAGATTGTTTTTGTTAAAGATATAATATATTCAATAAATATTCTGAAAATGTTTTCAAGGGTTGTTTTGATGTTGTTGTTTTTTTCTAGCATAAAGATGGTGGTTTGTTTGCATATACACTTCCAATATTGTCAAACAAATACATTGAAATGTTTAAGGTTGAATGATCTGAGATAAATGTTTAAGGTTGAATGATTTGACATAAATAATGAAGGTTGAATGATCTGAGATATAAATGTTTAAGTTCAAATGATCTGAGATATAATAAGTTGAAATGATCTGAGATAAACATTTAAAGTTGATAGATCCGAGATAAATGTTTAAGGTTGACTGATCTGAGTTAAATATTTAAAGTTGAATGGTCTGAGATAAATGTTGAATCATCTGAAATAAATTGTTACAGTTGAATTATTTGAGATAAATGTTTAAGGTTGAATTATCTTAGATGTCAATATTTATACTCATCAAGTTGGTTGACATCTCAGATCACTCAAATTAGAAATATAAATGTTAACGGTTGGATCATCAGCGATTAATGTTTGAATCAATGTTTATACTCAACAAGCTAGTATATATCATTGGATTGAATTCATGTAAATATTTACGGATGAGCGATCAAGGGTACCAACGGTTATACCTAACAAGCTGGTAAATCAATGGATTGGATGATGCCGAGAATGCTTTCATGGCATTATGGGCAGAATTAACATACTCACTATTGGTGCGATTTTTATAACTAGTAGCAAATTATTTACAAGGCTGAATTAATTGGCAACAAAAACATTATTTTGGAGTGACTATTGAAACTAAGAACATACTTTTAACAAATTGACTCTAGTTACCATTAACATTCTAATTATCATATTACTATAGTAACCAGTAATATGAAGAGGCTCTGTTAAACAGTAACATAATTCATGAAGTGGTTCTGGTTACCAGCAACATATAATACATGAAGTGGCTCTGGTGACTGGCAACATATAATACATGAAGTGGCTCTGGTGACCAGCAACATATGATACATGAAGTGGCTCTGGTGACCAGCAACATATGATACATGAAGTGGCTCTGGTGACCAGCAACATATGATACATGAAGTGGCTCTGGTGACCAGCAACATATAATACATGAAGTGGCTCTGGTGACCAGCAACATATGATACATGAAGTGGCTCTGGTGACCAGCAACATATGATACATGAAGTGGCTCTGGTGACCAGCAACATATGATACATGAAGTGGCTCTGGTGACCAGCAACATATGATACATGAAGTGGCTCTGGTGACCAGCAACATATGATACATGAAGTGGCTCTGGTGACCAGCAACATATGATACATGAAGTGGCTCTGGTGACCAGCAACATATGATACATGAAGTGGCTCTGGTGACCAGCAACATATGATACATGAAGTGGCTCTGGTGACCAGCAACATATGATACATGAAGTGGCTCTGGTGACCAGCAACATATAATACATGAAGTGGCTCTGGTGACCAGCAACATATAATACATGAAGTGACTTTGGTGACCAGCAACATGGAGTGGCTTGGACAATTAAGTATTAAGTATGTTGTGAAAGTGTTGTATGTAATCTAGTATTCACTAGAAAGTGCCCGTAAACCTCACAAATAGTCTTTTCTTCGCAGCACAAAAGTCAGTAATCCCTCTTTCTTCCATACATTCAGAAACCTCAGTTTAAATAAAGATATTACAAAATAAAAAGGCTAAAAAGTGATATAGGATCTGGTGTTAGCGTAGTAGTGATGTGTGATCTGGTGTTAGCTTAGAAGTGATGTAGGGATCTAGTGTTAGCTTAGTAATGATTTAGGATCTAGTGTTAGCTTAGTAATGATTCAGGATCCAGTGATAGCCTAGTAGTGATGTAGGATCTGGTGTTAGCTTAGTAATAATAAAGGATCTGGTGTTAGCTTACTAGTGATGTAGGATCTGATGTTAGCTTAGTTATGATTTAGGATCTGGTTTTAGCTTAGTAATGATGTTGGATCTGGTGTTAGCTTAGAAGTAATGTAGGATCTAGTGTTAGCTAATTAATGATTTAGTATCTGTTGTTAGCTTAGAAGTGATGTAGGGTCTGGTGTTAGCTTAGTACCGGTAATGATTTAGGATCTGGTGTTAGCTCAGTAATAATTTAGGATCTAGTGTTAGCTTAGTGGTGATGTAAGATCTGTTGTTAGCTTAGTAATGATGTAGAATCTGGTGTAAACATGCTAGTGATGTAGTATCTAGTGTTAGTGAATTAATGACATAGGATCTGTTGTTAACTTAATAATGATGTATAATCTGATATTAGCTTAGTAATGATGTATAATCTGGTGTTAGCATATTAATGATAAACAAACTGTTGTTACCTTAGTAATGATCTATGATCTTGTGATAGCGTAATCGTGATTTAGGATCTGGTGTTAGCTTAGTAATGATGTTGGATCTGGTGTTAGCTTATTAATGATGTGGGATCTAGTGTTAGCTTAGTAGTGATGTAGGATCTGGTGTTAGCTTAGTAATGATATAGGTTCTGGTGTTAGCTTAGTAATGATTTTGAGTCTGGTGTTAGCTTAGACGTGATATAGGATCTGGTGTTAGCTTAGACGTGATATAGGATCTGGTGTTAGCTAAGTAATGATTTAGGATTTGGTGTTAACTTAGTAAAGATGTAGGATCTGGTGTTAGCTTTTTAGTGATGTAGGATCTGGTGTTAGCTTTTTAGTGATGTAGGATCTGGTGTTAGCTTAGTAATGATTTAGGGTCTGGTGTTAGCTTAATAGTGATGTAAGATCTGGAGTTAGCTTATTAACAATGTGGAATCTGGTGTTAGCTTATTAATGATACAGGATCTGTTGTTAGCTTTATAATGATGTATAAACTGGTTTTAGCTTAGAAATGATCTATGATCTTGTGTTAAACATGTAGCTGAATGGTGATTTAGGATCTGGTGTTAGCTTAGTAATGAATGATCTAGGATTTGGTGTTAGCTTAGTAGTGATCTAGGATCTGGTGTTAGCTTAGTAATGATTTTGAGTCTGGTGTTAGCTTAGACATGATATAGGATCTGGTGTTAGCTAAGTAATGATTTAGGATCTGGTGTTAGCTTAGAAGTGATGTAGGATCTGGTGTTAGCTTAGAAGTGATGTAGGATCTGGTGTTAGCTTAGTAATGATCAATATGGGTTGCCGATTTAGTATATATTCACTTTTTTCTGGGATGAAAATTTCATTTTTTGATATCAAAAAATCGAATTTCAGATATCACATTCATTGTTTATATCAAAAAATTTAATTTTTGATATCAGGAAATAGAGATGAGTTTTTGATATCAGAAATTTGATTTTTTATATCAAAAAATGATTTTTTTATATCGGAAATTCAATTTTTTTTATATTAGAAAATCATTTTTCTTAAAAAAAAACATGTATTATTTGATATAAAAAATCAAATTTCTGATATAAAAAAACACCTTTATTTTCTGATGTAGGATCTGGTGTTAGCTTAGAAGTGATGCAGGATCTGGTATTAACTTAGTAATGATTTACCATTTGGTGTTAGCTTAGTAATGATGTAGGATCTAGTGCTAGCTCAGTAATGATGTAGTATCTAGTGTTAGCTTAAAAGTGATGTAGGATCTAGTGTTAGCTTAGTAATGATGTAGGATCTGGCGTTAGCTTAGTAGTTCTTTAGAATCTGGGCGGGGACCATAAAACCTAAGAATTACTCAAGTCTAATTTATTACTGAACTTTGACAGATTCTGAAATGTAATTGGCTGGGGAGACCAAGTTGAGAGTATCCTCAGACTTGAGTTACTTCTTAAGTATTATGGTGCCAGGCCCTGGTCTTAATGCAGATGTGATGGAATATTTTAAAATCCTGTATACTTAGACATTTCTGTTGGATATTTTGTTCCCAAACTGTTTTTTGGTTCAAAATATAGTTCTATAATCTACATCAGTGTCGTTGAAGAAGTCCAAACTCTCTCTCTCTCACACACACACACACACACACACAAGTTTCTGCATGAAGTAGCATGTTTTCTATGTTGTATGTACACCTGCCCAGTAATTAAAAGAATTACTCTGACAATACAGTAGCAGCGACGTATATTTTAGCCTAACAGACTTTAGTAATGACTGTTGTTGGGGATATAAGATGTGTAGGCTACTTGAGATGCATAGGCCAAGACATGATAATTGGGTCGTAATTATTTTAGTATTCATAGGGCTTTTAACTTTTTAATCGGTAAAAACAATACATTTTTCAGTTTAAGCAAATATTGACATATGTCATACTGTGAGATCTCACATGCATGGACAGTAGATCAATTGCCAATTGGTTCACTATATGGGCCTCAGTGCCATTGTAACTTATTTTCGGTAAAATATTGCAAGATTCTGATATTTCTTATCTGTTAAAAAAAAAATAACTGAATGCAAAAAGTACTTTTGGAAAATTACTATCATATAAAGCCTATTACGTACGATATTCCTACTTTCTGTATTAAAACTATACACTGTCATGTAGCACAGTTTATCAAGGCTGATGTGATCGGGATTGGTATTGCGGGTTTATCGACCGTCGTCATAGGTGGCGCTCCGAACCGGAAAAGCAGAGTGTTTCTAGGGAAAACAACGATGGCGAACAAAATGACATACAAAGTTGAAATTTATGGTTTATTAAATAATGTTAATTTCCAAAGAGCCAAATACTGTGCACAGGTATGCGTATTACATATTTCTTATCTTGATATTCATCATTTTTGCAAATCAACTGGATGTCTTGACTTTCAATTCTGTGACATCTCTTAGTCTTAGTCTTGGAACGAACAGGCAATATTTTTAATTTTTTTATATATGATAAATCAAAAGTACAGTATCGTAACTTTTCTTCAGATGGTTATTCAGAAATTTAGTTAATGTTATAATTAAATTTTGAATAAAGTTTGACTTCACACACCTCAGACAGATTTTTATTGTGCCGAAATTCTGCTCGGAATTTAAGTTACTGTTTTGGTATTATTCAGGGGCAGAAGTCCTCTATTATACAGAGTTGGCGGACCAATGCTCGGTAAAAACAACACGTCTGCTAGATTACAAATAAATCACAAAAAATATTTTTTAGCCTCACTTACCTGAACAAATGAAAAATACGGCGCAGAAGTAATTTTTTTACTGTCTGCTGTAAACAAAACATTTACTGGTCACGCGATGACAGTTTCCGTTGACCAAAATGGAGAAAACGAAAGTTATTTGGTAGATAAACAAGGTAAAACCTGTGTAAATTCAAAGCTTTTATTTTTGTATTGCAGAGCAAATCATTTTAAGCATACTGTGAGCATTGATATACCGCATGCATTGGTCCACATACTCTAGACATTATAGTGCGTTTGATTACATATAGTCCAGAGAAAAATTGAATTTTTGCGGAAAATAAAACCCATATTATATGTACTAATAACGTATAAAAATATTTCTAAATATCCTACATAATACATATGCAATTTCAAATTATTTTGTCCAATTATGTGAAAGTTGTCTATAAATCTAATGTGAAATATGGATCTAAATTTACCTCTAGCTGATAATGTGACTACTTCGAAACACTGCCTATGAACATAAATAATTAAATGAATAAAACTGAATAACAAATTTATTGTAACATTGATTTATATATGTTTTTCTGTCCCACATATGCCTATCGATAATGTTGCAGCGTTAACCAATCTGCAAATGAAACTGAAATGGATAAGTCTCCAATCAGTCACATTAAAGCCTGATGCCCAGTGGAATTGACCTATACTAGACCACATTTTAGAACTGATTATATGATTCAATTTTAAACCTTTGAAAATATATAAACACCATTTATGTGGAACATGAAGTTGCCACCTAGATCTATTTCACTAATTTTAGGTTATGGAATATACACATATGTATAATAAAAATGTCAAAGAATGCAACTTCCACTTCCACAATTCTCCAAAACTAGATTTTTCCCAGATATAAAGCATATATTCAGACTTAAATCGCATTGACATTTAAAACTCAAATTCTGTCAAACTGTTTTCTTATTTCCGAGATGCTACAATACACTACTAAAATGGCTCTTTGGCCTGCTAGCATTCCTCTCCCCAAAAGAAAGTTTGCCACAACCCCTTCAAATTTTATTTTATGTGTGATCTCTGTGCAGTTACATATTGTACAAATAAATTCATTTTAATTTTTACATAAGATAATTTTTCCAGATATGATTCATAAAAAACCTTGTCCTATATGTACCCAAACACACTATACTTTCTTCATAGCAAGATGTAATGACACTTTTTACAACAATATATCAATCTGTTTACCTAGATCTATGTTTTTCTCATGGCTGCTGTCAGAAATTTGATCATTTGCTTATTTGATCTGGGTTTTTTTTTAAATCCATAGACATCAAGTTGTTTCATGACAATTCCATCTTTTTGAGATGTGAATTCCTACTAGCCATCACTTTTTATTACTTGGCGTTCTGTTCCCATTTGAGTTTGTAAGAAAATCTGATATGTTGACTGAGGGTAAAGTGTCAAATGATATGACACTCTATATAAGAAAACCTTGCTATGCAACTGAATATTGATTTGCTGAAAAATTGAAGCATGGTAATTAGTAAGGTTTATATAAGCAAAGTAACTTTAGATTTGATAATGTGTTGTTGATGTTCATTGTTTTTCTTTATCAGTAAATGTTTACGTTAATGTACTGTTGTATTACTATTGATTACTTTCACATGCAGACTACATAGTAGCCACTGTTTCATCCAAACAGTAGACTAGAGAGGTTCAATTACAGAACATAAGCAATACTGCAAATAGAAAAAAAATGACCTAGAAAAATGATTGATTTGAATATGATTTTGTGTAAGTTGGAAGGTCAAGTGTCAGGCTGAAAAGGTCAAGTCTGCAGATTTGTTAATGGTCAACAGTGACATCTGTCATATTTCTTTGTTATTTATAAGTTCACTTTGATCCATTCTATATATATATTTTACTGGGTGCGTGCATTTTATTTTATTTCTATATTTTGACAAAGGAAAAAAATTAATTTAGTGAAGGGAGACTGTTGGTTATCTCTAAGATACACTACAAGCAGTAATCCACAAAGAACATGAACTGATTACATGTACAAAGGGGCCCTTATTGTGGCCGAGTGGTTACGATTGAAAATTCTTTTTTAAAGACTGATAAACTTGAAGTTAAGTTTTATTTTTGGTCATAACACCTGACAGCTGTAATTTAGTAATGACAGACTCAAAATAGCCTCTGTCTTTTGTCAAATAGCCATTTTTCATTTCTTACATTTATCCAAAAATATGTTTATTTCAGGATCTGATTAATAGATTTCCAAACAAATTTCCTGATCCAATCATTAATGGCCTGCTTGAATTTGAGTGGGATCTTTTCATTGATAAAAAACGTAAAGTAAGTATCAATAATGCGTATTTCATTTTTCTGAGATGGTTAAATGCTGTCAAGCAAATCTATAAATGCTTTTGATAGTTTTTAATGTAGTTGAATACTTGTATCCTTTATTTTTTTTAATGATATTTAACTAACTTTTAGAAACAAGTTATGCCTATCAAAGCAAATGTGAATCATATGGATATAATTGAGTATTAAAGTATTTCATAATAATGTACCAATGATCAGTTCTAACAATGATACATTTAAAAACACTGAGTTTAGATTTTTTTATGTTTAATTTTCATCATTTGTTCTTTGAAGAGGAAAAAATATGAAAGACTTGAATATTTTATGTTTTGAAGGAAATCAAAGGAGAAGCTTGGAATTTCAAAGAGAAAGCAATTTCTTTTGTAAATGGTGAATTAATAGGAGGACCTGATGATTTTGTAATTTGGGCAGAAGAAAATTTCAACTTTGAAGAATTCAGACCTCTAGCTTTGTATGAAACTCTCACAGACCAGGCATACACTAATGAACTCAAATCTAAAAAAGTAATACATTTGAAATTATTTGTAAATGAATGTAAATACATGAATCTTAAGTTAACTCTACAGAATTATGTTTCTATTTGCCTTATTTTCTCTGCTTTTTAGCATAGTCACTATTTTCCTTTTGTAATATTGAACATGCTCAAATATTTATAAAGATATAGGTCAAATGATTCCAATTTTATATGAATGGAAAGCTTTGCATATGAAATCTTTATGTTTCTGAAAATTTATTATTTTTTCAGCATGACTACGTATACCTAGACATTTCAATCGCAGACGAACCTGCTGGACGCTTAGTGATAGAAGTAAGTTTCATATTTAATAGCTAGCTGGGGATAATTTTCTTGTTTTCTTGTAAGAATTTGTCATACTATCTGAACATTCCTCAATGTCTAAATTTTCTCTGTATTTTATCATTTTTCCATGTTCATTTACACACATTCTTTGTTTTTACTTCCGTGGCTGAGTGGTTAAAGCATCGTGCTTTGAACCACGAGGTCTCTTACTTCTTGTCAGTACAGGTTCATATCCCGTTGGAACCTTAACGACAAAAATATGACATACTTGTACTTAACAGTAATATACATGTTTAGAACTGACAATGATGTGACATGTGTATAACTGATAGTTGGAGATGACTTGTCTGTTACAGACCAAAATATAATAGGTCTGAACTAAACAAAATTATTATAATTGTACCTGACAGTTAAACATGTAATATGAATGTCATTGTCACATTAAAATTCCTTCTCATTTTAAACAAATCTCTGTACATAATATTGCAGAAGTTGATCTATTATCTACGTCCACTTTTTATATATTTGATAAAAAGATTCTGTAACAATTAGTGCAGTGCATATTGTGAACATGTAGTATATTTTAAAGTGCACATTATCAATAAAATAGAAATGTATAATGTCAGACTTCACGAATTAAACTGTAATCATGTTTTTCTGTTTCTAGTTATTTTCAGATATGGTAGAAAAAACATGTGCAAATTTTAAAGCTTTGTGCACTGGAGAAAAGGGGAACTCGCCAGAATCTGACTACAAGTTACACTATCTAAACAGATATTTCCACAGAATCGTCAAAGATGGCTTCATCCAGGGAGGAGGTAAATTATAAAAACAAATCAGTAAGAGAGATAGAGAGAGAGGAGGGGGCATTGAGGCATTTCGAAAAATATAAACCAAATACATCCGAATGAATCTCTCATTTTCCATAAAGGTATATATTCTTTACATTTATTAATTTTAAACATGTATTTTCATGTCTATTTATCTGTCTATTTCCCTTTTCTTCCTCTTCTAATTCTATGGACATACTATGAGTTTGTTTTAAAATTGTTGCACTAATAATTATTCTTCTCTCAGATATACATCACAACAGAGGGAATGGTGGAGAATCTATATATGGATATGTTTTTGAAGGTAAACTTATTTTACATTCTTCAATTTGTAATTTGTATAGATATTACTTTATATCAGATATAGAACTTTATTAGACTGTTTTTACAGTACATGTGTTGATGCAGATAGAAACATTGTGTGGTTTTATTAAATGCCCCATATTCATTAAATTGTGTACACAAATTTAAGAACTTTTCCTCTTATAGCATTCATACCACAGGGAATATACAGCATAACTTGTACATAAAGACCCCTTAGGGACACAACAGGGTCTTAATAGGGAAGAGGTATTTATATAGAGGTTGATTTGTACTCAAATGGTACTATTGTGGACCAATTTATGACCAGTTGGTCTTTATACACAGGTGGTTGCTAAATCAGGTTTTACTGTATGCTAATGCCAAAACACTGCATCATGAAATCGACATTAATGATGTCATCAAATATTTTAGATGAATGGAACTGACATTATCAAATATTTTGTATGGAGCAATGAAAGATGCTGTTTTTCTTATCTCCTCCGCATTGCCATAGAGCTTCTTTTTTAGTGGAGTGCTATCAGGCCAGACTCAATCCTCTGTACTGACATACTGCAGTGTATTCTCTGTTGTTTGATTTTCAGTTGCACTGAAGCATTGAGGTGATGGTGACAGTTTCATTTTGTAATGCAAGTGAGCATTGAACCTGTTATGAGATAGTAGTCATCTTGTACGGACTTTGGCTTCATGTCATTATCAAAGTTATCTTCTCCTTGTGGTTTATCCTGGCTTGTGGCTGGTCCCCTTGTGTTCCAAGCTTTGCCATCTTTCCTACATTTTCATTTCCAGGGATTCCACAATGAGCTTGGGTCCATTGCAGAGCCAGTTGTTGTTGTTGACTAAGCTGCTGTAGTGCTCTGGAAAGATATTGTAGCTTGGCATTTCTTAGGTCTTCCAGAACCAATAGAGATTCTGTAAAAATGGCTAATTTATGTCAGTTCTCTTGGGAGTCCTCAATAAGAGTAATTGACTGCATGATGGCCTGCGTTTCTGCTCTGTAGTTTTGTAGTGCTTTCCAGTTAGGCAACTAGCTGTCTCTGTCCTACCGCTTGTATATTTAATGTAGATGCCTGCTCCACCATCTCGACAGGTGCTGTTGCTTAGCCATCTGTATACATGTATATATGAGTCCATGTTTCTGGTGGATAGTCCTCAAATATGATGGCTTGGGTGAAAGATTTCTTACTTATTTCATCTTCTTTGTTTGATATTAGTTGAGGACAGTAGTGCATATCTGTATACTGGACAGGTCATACTTCCATGGTTCTGGTAAATCTTCCTAACCAAGAGGAACAATTGTTGGTCCAAGCTTGCTGCCATGTTGGTTGGTTAATTTCTTGGAGTGATGAATGAAACTGCTTCTTTGCAGTTAACGTTTGGTTAGACCTTCCTCATGGAATGGTCTGGAAGATACTGGTACTTGGTGTTTGTATAAGGGTTTTTGTGTCTCTCCGGTGACAGAGTGGTGGAATTAGGCAACTTCCTCCCTGGTTTTGATGGGTGTTGATCTCATTGCACCTGTGATTACTAGCAGGGCTAGTTTCTGTACCTTGTCAAAGACTTGTTGGTTAGATTTTGCAGTTGCCATCTGGTACTTGGTGTTTGTATAAGGGTTTTTGTGTCTCTCTGGTGACAGAGTGGTGAAATTAGGCAACTTCCTCCATGGTTTTGATGGGTGTTGATCTCATTGCACCTGTGATTACTAGCAGGGCTAGTTTCTGTACCTTGTCAAAGACTTGTCAGTTAGATTTTGCAGTTGCCATCCAGCTTTTCATCCTGTCCTGGACCTTGGTTTTGAGAAATTTGGCCTTTGTTTCTTGGAGTTTGATGTTGTTTTCCTGAGAAAGATGGGGTTTTGCTTCTCGTCTGGCATGTGATAAGTTATTCTGCAGACCCACCAATTCCCATGGAATTCCATAAAGAAAAGTAGTTCTGATTTACTTACATTTGTTTAGATTTATTTATTTTTTATCTTATACATTTCCATCAAACTTGTGGTATTGATTCATAGACACAATTATGTTTACCTGTTCTTATTTTTGTGTAATAAACTATTACCTTTCATTAGAATTGAAAATGTTTACTTTTATAAAGCATTTGGATTCAATTGTTTCCCCAATCTTTTGCAGATGAAAACTTTTCAGTATCACACATACGGAGAGGAATTGTGGGAATGGCGAACAAAGGAAGACACTCAAATGGTTCACAATTCTATATAACACTTCAGCAAGCCAAATGGATGGACAAAAAATTTGTTGCTTTTGGGTAAGTTCTGGTTGATTTGAATTTGTTTTAAATATTGATTTACAGTTCTTTTAAGAGTTCATGAGAGAGAAAGAGAGGTTATTCTAATACAAAATTAATGTTCACTCAAATTTACTTCATTTTAAATTGCAGACAAATTATAGAGGGAACTGAGACACTTAAGAAAATGGAAGAACAGGAGACGATGAATCAGAGACCAACTAAAGACATCAAAATTACTGGATGTGGTGTTTATGAATATGAAACTGATAAACAATAAATATAATATCAAAAATGTTTCAGACCTGCTCAGTTTGATCAAGGGGTTAGTTTCATAACATGAGATGGTACCCAGATGGGATTCTTTACCGTTATTGGGCTTAAAAAAATCCTCAGTTTTTAAAGGATATTTTGTACCTAAGGATGTCTTTTGCATATCTTCCTCAGAGGAAATTGTTTCTCTTTGTCAGCTTTGTGATTCAGAATTTTGAAATGGATATTTATTTGATCCCTTTTTTACAGATGTCATTCAAAATTGATATTTGAGCAACAAAAGTAATAGGATATTTAATTTGATCCCTTTTTAACAGATGTCATTCAAAATTGATATTTGAACAACAAAAGTAATATAGAATTGAAGTTTTACAATGCAACCAACTGATTAAGCCAGACATTATTTCTGAAGTAAGGGCAGGACACCTGACTTATCTGTCCAACAGGAATTGTCTGATTACCTATCCAATAGAAAGTTACTGAAAGGACATTCAAACAGCAGATGTACATGGACTATCTTTCAAAGCAGTATTATAACTGCTATGTGTGATGTTGACAATTATATGTAAATGGATTATTCAAGGTCATAATATACAGAGATCTTGACCTTTGAAAGTGTAAAAAGTAGGAACTGGACTTAAAGTGAACAATAAGCAAATGTTGTCTTGACTTTTAAAGTATATCAAATACTTAATAAAGAAATGTGAAAAAGTGATGCCTGTCTTGATGTTTGTAGCAGTTTCCATACACTTTCTTTTCTTGTTGATCCGTCTATGATTAGTATGTTAACAGATGCATATGTATTTCATATTATATTTACCATAAGGAAACGTGTAGAGGGATGTTTTATCACTTTTGCAATCCAGTACTGTACTTTTGTTACCAATAAAATGGAGTATCTTTATGTTCACATTCAAACATTTATTTTTAGAATTACTGTGAATAAACACAAACTTGTGATATTTTTTACATTCTTTGTTTGTCTTTACCTCTGTTTGGAAACTTTTCCTCTAAGTGACAATGACAGACTATTTAAAATGTTCACTTCCATCAAGTGATATCGTTGTCACCTAATTTATTAGTCCAATGCTTGTGTTTGTACTTGTCTGTCTGTTCAGATAGTTTCCAGACAATAACTTGGTTTATTGTTGTTATATCTGAATGAAACTTTATACTGTGTTAGCTTATGAGGTAGTCCAGTGTGTGAACGAGTACAATTTCAACAATATATAAGGTCAAATATGAAGGACACTGTTACAAAAATTGATGTATATATGGCTATATTTTGGTTTCCAGATGATGAGTTACAGATGCCATATTTTAATGAAACCTGATATCTTATGTGGTATTCTGAAGTGAAATTTCGTACCGAGTCAAAAGGTAAACTATGAATGTCACATATATGTAGATGGCAGATTTCACGAGCGAGTGCTAGTGTTACATGGACAGAATATGTCCCACTAAAATATCGGTAATTCCGTCCATGTTTAGGTTAAACAAAAGTTATACAAAATAAAGAGGAAATATGTTGCTGAAGTTACACTTTTGCTTGTGTGACTATTGTTGGACGGACAATTTCAATAGTTATTTTCAATATCAATGCTTGCGATCAATGTTCCTTCAGCCATGAAATTAGCGTCTTTAAAAGTTTCCATTTCCAAAGAATTAATTGCTTTCTGGGTAAATGTGCACAGATGTAGTAAAACACAATTAATTTCCGTTGCTAGTATTGTAGGTTTTGTAGAGGTAAAAATTATGTAACGGTAGAAACGAAAAAAAGCCCCACTAGGTCAACTGTTTTCTGACATACTTGACTTTAAATCGACTCTAGCGATTTCAGAATTGCTAACTCATACTCCTTATGTCACAAGCCCCTACAAAAGATAAATAATAGGACATGTATGCTGCTAATGTTATGTATGATAAACAGGACATTATCATTGATAAAAATGTTTATACACACAAACACACACACACACACACACACACACACACACACATATATATATATATATATATATATATAATTTATATAATTTTGGTAGGAATCTTGAAAAAAAAATTCATTCTGTTTTACATAATTGGTAATTTCAACAACATCTGAAAAAAGGACATCGGAATTAAAGGGAGTTCATTTCGTCCTGTTTTGCTTGCGCTCAGTGGTTTCATAAACAATAAAATACGTCATATATTTGTGTGGAAATGACGTTATTTTCTCACGTAAAATCATGACGCCACAATCAATACCTGCTGATATGGGAGATAACGCTGACTAACGAAGACAGAATATATATATATATATATATATATATATATATATATATATATAATATATATATATATATATGTAAGTATATACATATAACATACTTATATATAGTTATAATTCGGTTTCGAGATGGTACCTTGATTTACAGATGCAAGATATGAATGAAATATGTTACTAACTATTAGATTATGAGGGGATATATATATATATATATATATATATATATATATATATATATATATATATATATATATATATATATATATATATATATATATGTATATATGTATGTATGTATGTATGTATATCAGAAATCTATTACTCAAGAAGCTTGAAACTGTACTATTAGGGATATTAGACGTGATAAGTACCCTTCTGCAAGTGTACACTGCTATATAAAGTAATGTGACTGGTAAAGTCAAATGTCACATAACAGTCAGACGTTGAATCAGATCGTATGCGTTGTCTGTTAGGCCAAAAAATTGCTCGAGATATTTCATAGTAGTCAAAACATGATGAAGAGCGTTTCAATAGTCTCCTTCAGAAATATGCAACTTCTTTCCTAACTCAGCATTGATAGTCTCTAGCAAGGTTGATGGCATCTTATAAACAAATAATTGTCAAATTCAATATTAATGACTGCTCCCTCATAGCATGCACTACTTCCACCAACAAATTCAAACTTGTCATGAATGCGAGTTAGTTCCTTTTAATTACAAGTGCTGTAACGGGCTTATATCATTTATCTACAAGAAAAAGTTGATGCAAAGC